>JAVMKO010000017.1:11615843-12815843 GCA_032164245.1 Sternotherus odoratus
GTGAAGAACTTCAAAAAGATCTCACTAAACTAAGTGATTGGGCAACAAAATGGCAAATGAAATTTAATGTGGAAAAATGTAAAGTAATGCACATTGGAAAAAATAACCCCAACTATACATACAATATGATGGGGGCTAATTTAGCTACAACCAATCAGGAAAAAGACCTGGGAGTCATTGTGGATAGTTCTCTGAAGGCATCCACGCAGTGTGCAGCGGCAGTCAAAAAAGCAAACAGGATGTTAGGAATCATTAAAAAAGGGATAGAGAATAAGTCGGAGAATATCTTATTGCCCTTCTACAAATCCATGGTGCGCCCACATCTTGAATACTGCGTACAAATGTGGTCTCCTCATCTCAAAAAGGATATACTGGCACTAGAAAAGGTTCAGAGAAGGGCAACTAAAATGATTAAGGGTTTGGAATGGGTCCCATATGAAGAGAGATTAAAGAGGCTAGGACTTTTTAGCTTGGAAAAGAGGAGACTAAGGGGGGATATGATAGAGGTATATAAAATTATGAGTGGTGTGGAGGAAGTAGATAAGGAAAAGTTATTTACTTGTTCCCAAAATAGAAGAACTAGGGGCCACTCAATGAAATTGGCGTGCAGCAGGTTTAAAACAAATAAAAGGAAGTTCTTCTTCACACAGCGCACAGTCAACCTGTGGAACTCCTTACCTGAGGAGGCTGTGAAGGCTAGGACTATAACAGGGTTTAAAAGAGAGCTGGATAAATTCATGGAGGCTAAGTCCATAAATGGCTATTAGCCGGGATGGGTAATGAATGGTGTCCCTAGCCTCTGTCTGTCAGAGGGGGGTGATGGATGGCAGGAGAGAGATCGCTCGATCATACCTGTTAGGTTCACTCACTCCGGGGCACCTGGCATTGGCCACTGTCGGTAGACAGGATGCTGGGCTAGATGGACCTTTGGTCTGACCCAGTATGGCCGTTCTTATGTAGATCTACAACTACTAGCCGCCCATAGGAACATACGCTTCAATACTCTAGTCATGGTCCCCAAACACTATGGCTTATGAAACAGCTGCTTCTCTGGTTGGGGCCACTCCGTTAGGAGCAGAAAATTCATTCCAGCACAATGGATCAGAAGTCACCTCTAGTGTGGGACATCAATTTTGTAAAAGTCACATGGATATTATAAATGCAACCATTAGGAGGAGGGGATAGAAGGAACAGATACTCCCCATCCTTATACATACATACCACAAATATTTATTACCCTGATATGCTCCTTATTGTGACTGCAGCTCTCCCATATTTAGTTATCCAAAATTCAACATCATTCTAAAGTACCATGCTTAAGGTTGCCTGTATAACCTTAACTCTGCCCTCTTGCATATACACATTTTGTTAGTCTTAGTTACATGATCACGTATTTTTATTTCCACAGAGCATCTCCCAGCAGAACATACAATTTATCTTTGTTATTATGAATTCCTGATCCTCAGCCTCTGTTTAGTCAGACAGCTAACTCTATAAAAGAGATGTGTTCATCAGTGCCCTGAACTTATTTTAACCCTAGAACAAACTAGCCATGTAATGGTTTTTCCACCTCACTTGTACAAAGATGTATACATGAGTGTAACTGTATGCCGGTGTGAAGTCCCACTGAAGTCAACATTAAGCGCATGCATAAAAGTCTTTGAAAGATCATGGTCTAAAAGGGGACTGATTCAAAACCCATTGAAGTCAGTGAGAAAATACCAACAAGTTTTGGATCAGGCTCTACAAAGATGAAGCAGTGGGGCAAATGTCACTCAGAACTGATGACTTCAAATAGCTACTGAAGACGCATTCATTAGAATCCACATACGTCAGGGGTAGGGAAACTAGAGACCCCGCCCGCCCTACTGAAAAACCAGCCCCGTTACAAGCTGGAAGGACTAACACTTTCTCAAAGCAGGCATCACAATACAACATGAAACTGTAGCAACTAGTGAAACTTGGGCAAGTGGGGGGTGATTATAATGAACCCCGATTCCATCTTAATAATCATTTACTCCAGACAGCACTTAACTCCCACTCTGAAGCCTTTTAATAAAGCTTTTGTTGGTCCACCTAATCCCTTTGCTCTTGCTGAAAATATCTGGCTGCTCCCTTTCGAACAGGAAGCATCAGAGCCTGATGAATTTCTGAGAGGCAATTGCAAAAAAAAAAAAAAAAAAAAATTAGACCCCATTTTCATGCCAAATCCTATCAATTCTCTGGCACCTCTGCGGTTTTCACGAGGTGGGGGCCAGGAGCCTATTACCTCTCTCTCTCTCTCTCTTGAAACAGGCAGCTTTGAATTACACTGAGTCTTTCCTTCCAGAGACAATTTGCCCCCCCATCCCTCCCACGTGCTCTCACAGACAAGTTAAGCATCAATCTTCTCATGTTTTATGCTGAAGTGACTGTGTATTGATTTGTAAAGATGTTCAATTCTCTCATGTTTGGAAACGGAGAATCACTTAGATAGGTACACTTAGCGTATATTTTCCTTTCCACCTGCATGTGACAAATGTGTCTCTTATCTAATCGATTTATTTTGGGCTTAATTTTCAGCCTATTTGTAAATGTACATGATCAAATGCTGCTAGAATGATACTTTAGAGGAGGGCTGGTAAGGCACTGGACTGGAAGGCAAGAAATCTCGGTTCGGCCTCCATCTCTGGCACAGACTCCCCGGGGTGCCTAGGGAAAGTCACTTTAGTGTGATGCCTTCGCTAAAGGTCCAGTTGTTTCCCCTGTTGCAGCTCAGAGACTGTGAAAGTGTTTGTAGCAAGGGAGGGAAAGGGCTTAAGTGGTTTTTTTAGTGTTTTCCTCTTCCTGGGGCCATTTTTAAACAATCCACCGTTTAGTGGGGATGCCACGGGCAAGAAATATTTGTTCTTCTTTAGGAGCCAGAGTAGAAAGGAATCTCAGACAGCAAAAATCTGGCCATATGCAAGGAAGAAAGATGATCTTTGCTGGATGGAAGGAAATGCATCCCCTCCAACCAGCCCCGTTAGCCCCTTTCAGTCTGAACACTGGGCTACACAGCACATTTCATTTGGGAGATGGAAGCACTTCTTGGTTTTCAAAGAGGTAGGAGTTTCATCAGCCAGGATAAGTGGCAACGCTCATACAGGAGCTGGTCATATTCATGTCACAAAGACTGCTAGCTTTAACAGAGGCCAAGTCAGCAAATATAAGAGCAGACATCTTGAGGATATGTCCTTGTGTCCTTAGCCGGAGGATAAAACATTAAACAGAAACAAGAACCAGCACAGAGTCAACACAGACTCTGGTTGTAGCAGAAAGTGAGCAGGACAGCAGCAAGGCAATAGCCCAGAGGCTTGGATTCTTTTCCTCAGAATGGTCGCTTATTTATGCCGTCACACAATAAATAGCATTTTTACCTTAGCTGAAACGGATGCATTAAGCATGCGAGGCAGGTAACCGTTAGGAAGGCCAGGCGGGGGAGTCCATTATTATAGCTCTTACACAAAGACAACATTTATCTGGGGGGAATTTTGGTCACAAGAGCCCCTCTGTGGTGGTGCACACGGGTACATACTGCAGGAAGATGAGCTGTTATTTTTGGTTTGCTGCAGTCTGATGAAAACCCTCTTGGGCAGCTAGGTAAAGTCAGTCATGAAAGTCTGGAGTTTGAGTGGCAGAGGGCAGGCAGCCTTATCCTTTGCTGGAGTATCCGCTTCATTTTCTGTCTCGGCTCTCTTTCCCAATAGAGGCTCATTGCGCTCCTCTATAGCACACACTCTGATCTCCTGCTCATTGTGAGTCATCTTCCCAAAGAAATGGCACATCATGCACACCGAGCAATGATTTCTGCTTGACAAATAGACTGTGAAATGGACTACTGGATTCACAAAGAAAAGCCGGCGCAGAAAAGCGAATGTGTGTCAGGCTGCAGATGGCTCTAAAAGATAAGCCGCGTGCACATTCTGGCACAAGGCATATCAGACAGAAACATGGGGGTGAGACTCCGCTTGAAGAAGCTCCCTGCATGGGGTTCCCCTCTGCTTGAAGGATTATTCCATCCATCCCCCCCATCTCCTATCGTCACTTCCTCAAAGGGTAGCAATAGGAATTGTTGGCTACAGCATCCCATGTGACGCCTTGCCATGAAGGACAGTTTCCCTCAGTTCTGCAATAGCACATTCCACACAGTGCCAAAATTAAAAGTAGTCCTCTCCTCAGTAGAAACCGCTTCTATAGGCATGAAACTTTCCTGTGCAGAGGAACATACTGAGGCCATATGCTCCAATTAAATTCCACTTCAACCCTCAAAATCAGCGGTGCCAAGGCCTTGGTGCTGTTGCCCTGCAGGGAGGAGGAATTTTTGCCATAGGGCCTTAGATATTAGGACCTGTGTTATGAGTGAGCTAATGTTGGCTCAGCGACTGGGTTATCCCACCCGTCCACACTGGACATCAGAAAGGACTTTATTTAATCATAGCCAAAGGACAGCACTTCTCACAGCGCAGCCCTTTCTTAGTCCTACCGCTGAGCATGAGCCCAAGAACCAAATTTACAAAGGTATTTAGGCACCTAAAGACGCAGATAGGTGCCTTTGTGTATCCACCTTTAGGTACCTAAGAGCCTAACTCAACTACCCAATACCTTTGTAAATCTGGTTCCAAGTCTTTATATGGGGAACCTATAAACCTTCCAGCCTGGTATTTTGGGAAGTGGTACCGACTGAGCCATACTATAAAGCAAAGTGTTGTTAATTCTGTTTCTATCCCTTGGAAACCAGAGGAAATAAAGGGAGCATTTTGGCTGTATGTTGCACTATTGTTTTCAATCCTGCTGTCCCTTGTAGTTGGGAATTTTTTGAATTTTTTTTGGTGGGGGCGGTGAAAAAATACCGAGTCATCAAAACCAAAACTGTTTGTGAAACAGGACCATGGTCAATGAATTCCCTGACTCAAAAAAAAAAAAAACATATTGAAAATGTTGCAATGATACTTTTTAACATTTTCAAAACCAAAAAACATTCTAGTTATCCCATTCAAAACAACTTTGTTTCAGAATTTAAGCAAACAGGAAGAAAAGGGAAAAATCAAAGCAAAACACTTTGAAAGTATTAAAATGGTTTGATTGACGCAAAAACCATTTTAAAACCCGTTTTCAGTTCATGAATATTTAAGATTTTAACTTCCTCCCAGTTCAAGAGGGGGAAAATTTTCAAACGCACAAAAATGATCACAGAACGGTGAACCATTTCCTACCCAGCTATCCCTGTAATGTTTATAAGTCATAGATTTACATACGTGCTTATAATTTCCATTGTCACACCAAAGTGGCTCCCTTTTGTATGAAGAAGGATGAAGAACATTCAGTGTTTGGCAGGAGTTCAAGGCACAGTTTAATTGCGTCTTTCCTTCAAGCGCTTTACTCCTAATGTTCCATTAACACTCGCTAATGCCACAGCGGTACAGTATGTGCATGCAAGACCTCTGTTAGACACAACACTTTGAGCAACATTTAACCTTGCCTATCAGCAATTTCCAGCCTGGCGTTGGTCAAGAGGAAATCATCTTGGGCAGCATTCTAATGTGTGGAAGGGAAGGGATGGTGCTATTTTAGCCACCCTGACAATATCAGAAAATCTTAACTAATCTGGAGAAATGGAATATCAGAGGAATCTTGTCAAGATTACATAGCCTTATGAACTGGATTTTCCTGTTTCCTTTCCCTTGTCCTTGACTAATAGTTACTCCACTAGTGAACAGAACGATTTCCTTGCCATGGGTTGACTGCAGGATAAATGTGGCAATAAATGCAAAGCAGAACACAACTTCATCTATTTGAGGGCCTGGTCCAAAGGCGAAAAGACCCCCACTGATGACAATAGCCATTGGACCAAAGCCTCTGAGACAGTCTCAATCTTGCTGTAACATCAATGGAACCAGATCCAAACGTCTCATGATTTTGGAGAGTCGTTGCTCATTGGAATCCACGGGGGATGCATTCATATCATCCAAGTGCACACAAAAGAGACATTTCCAACCTGCAGTAAAGCTGCTAATCCATTGCAGTCTGCATACTGTGCTAGATCATGCCAGATTTTGCAGTGCTCTTGTGCTGTGACCCAATAAGGGGCTTCACTGAACACACCAGACTCTTTTCCCTTTTGTTTTTCTACAGAGTTCAGATCTCCAAAACTAGAAAGCTAGAAAAAAACCCTCTACTGGGCCAGATTCCCCAACAAGGATTGTATCCACCTCAACAAGGATTGTATCCAGTAAAATGGTATGAGGCACAATCCAGTGGGTAGCACAATAAGCAGGGACTTGGGGGACCTAGTGGTTTCTATTCCCTGTTCTGCCATGATCCTGGTGGGTGACGCTGAGCAAATCACGTTGCTTCTTAGTGCCTCAATTTCCCCATCTGTAAAATAGGGGTCACAATACTTCCCTGGTTTGTAAAGAACACGGAGATCTACCTAGGGGGGACACTAGCCCAGAGCCCATATACTAACAGATGTATAGATGAAAATAAAAGAAACAGTGGCATAAGTTTAGCCCTCGAACAGAGCGCATCTATGCACTAAAATGTATCTCCCTTAAGAGAACAGCCTTGTGGATTGTTTTTCTTACTTACTTTTTTACAATATTATCTTTTTAATGATTAAATGACCTTTGAGGAAATGTGGCTGCAATTGCTGCACGAAAAGTAAACATCTGTTCAAACGGCCCTGACATTTAGGCTTCAGAGAAAATAGTTTTGCAGCTAAACAATGCTTTTATTTAAGAGGAGTTAAGGAGAATTCGCTTTAGGTTTGGACAATTATGTGCTGTTATGAATATATTGTTCGTATGCCACGCTCATTTATGCAGAACTTGGCATTTTCTTTAGGGTTGCTCTTTCCTAAGAAAGAGGTACTGGGAAATACCATTGTGTCAGATCAAAACTTCATCCTTCGTATTACAGAAGCACCCATCAATGACTGACTGATTTTCACTTATTTCTATGTGAGTCATACAATTTATAGAATAATAGAAGTCTTCATTTTAACACGACGGAGCAGCCTAGTGATGCCTCTAAACTGCTTGTGGACGCAAGTTACGTTCAGAGCATTAAACCCGAAATATTGTCAATTTAATTTAAATTGCGGGAGGGGAGTGGTGCCCAGTGATTAAAACAAATGAGTCAGGATTTCCCTGCCCATACCCTCAACTGCTGTAAATCCATGGACTCATCATTGTATGACACTGGATAAGACATTTAACCGCTCTATGCCTGAGATTTCACTGAATACCACAGATACATTCAGGGTTAGGTAGCTCAGGGGTGAAGAGGTGTAAATATTTAATATTGATTAAGCACTTTGAGCCTGTCATTTGAGAATCCCAAAAAAAGCAAAGGTAAACAGCAAGAATGCGCTAAACAGATCCATTCTCTTGAAATGATATATTCCTATGCACCAGGGGACCTGAACAAAGTAGGGAAACCCCACTGACAATGCTGTGTCAGTCAAGAATATGGTAGAGTGTGGATCAAGTATTAGTTTAAAAAATAATAATAATAATTTGGAGGACGATGCAGAGCAAGATACTGTATTAAGGCCTGTTTCCAGCATTTGCACTAGGTATAATTATTTACATTCTGATCTGGCAGTGTTCTGTGCTCACTTCAGACAGGTGGAAATCATTATACAAGGTCAAGGCAACAGAAAGACCAGGCCCTTCGATACGGCAGTTTCAGACTGACCTGCATGTTTCATACAGTGCCCAATGACCGATCCTCCAAACACTCATGCATGGCGAGTGCAATTTTTCAATGGAATTAGGAACCCATGTCCTTTTTAATTGAGGCCTAACTCTCCTACACTGCATCTTTACTAGGAAAAAAGACATGTTTTCACCTCAAGTTAGCTAACACAAGGTAAAAACTAATGAAAACAAGGCACCTTGCAGCTTTCCCATGAGCTAGCATTCAAGTTAAAGACTCTGAGGAGACTAGGTTTTACATAAGAACATAAGAACATAAGAACGGCCATGTGAGGGTTGTAGAAAGCAAATAATGATAAATGGTGATGCAGATATGTAAAGATCAAAACATAAGATCTCCATTAAGGAAAATAATAGATAGTTATAGTTATTGTTTAATGTTAATGTTTATTTTAATAAGGTTATGAAAATATTTTGAATCAATCATGTAACAATTGGTTTTTGCACATTTATACAATCACTACCTCATCAAAAGTAATATGCTGCTATTGCATGTTCTGTGCACAAGCAATGCAACAATCCTGCAAAAAGGGCGCGAAATTCTGTCCAATCACGCTGTTCCTACCACGTGCCTGCTCCACGTGCGTAGTCTAAATCTGCCTAGCAATATGGGATAGCCAATCATGTAACACATAAAGAAACTGCGTAGTTAACCAAGACTATAAAACTGTAAGTTAAGCGTGGTTGGTGTGGCAGTTTCTTCACGCTTTTGGGCGGCTGCCACCTCGGCCGAATAAACACGTTTTGTTTTGAGCCTCATTGGTCTCCTTGAACTTTATTACTGGTCTCCCTCTATAGCCTAGCGAACATCCCGCTACAGCCATACTGGGTCAGACCAAAGGTCCATCTAGCCCAGCATCCTGTCTACCGACAGTGGCCAGTGCCAGGTGCCCCGGAGTGAGTGAACCTAACAGGTATGATCGAGCGATCTCTCTCCTGCCATCCATCACCCCCCTCTGACAGACAGAGGCTAGGGACACCATTCATTACCCATCCCGGCTAATAGCCATTTATGGACTTAGCCTCCATGAATTTATCCAGCTCTCTTTTAAACCCTGTTATAGTCCTAGCCTTCACAGCCTCCTCAGGTAAGGAGTTCCACAGGTTGACTGTGCGCTGTGTGAAGAAGAACTTCCTTTTATTTGTTTTAAACCTGCTGCACGCCAATTTCATTGAATGGCCCCTAGTTCTTCTATTTTGGGAACAAGTAAATAACTTTTCCTTATTCACTTCCTCCACTCCACTCATAATTTTATATACCTCTATCATATCCCCCCTTAGTCTCCTCTTTTCCAAGCTAAAAAGTCCTAGCCTCCTTAATCTCTCTTCATATGGGACCCGTTCCAAACCCCTAATCATTTTAGTTGCCCTTCTCTGAACCTTTTCTAGTGCCAGTATATCCTTTTTGAGATGAGGAGACCACATTTGTACGCAGTATTCAAGATGTGGGCGCACCATGGATTTGTATAAGGGCAATAAGATATTCTCCGACTTATTCTCTATCCCTTTTTTAATGATTCCTAACATCCTGTTTGCTTTTTTGACTGCCGCTGCACACTGCGTGGATGCCTTCAGAGAACTATCCACAATGACTCCCAGGTCTTTTTCCTGATTGGTTGTAGCTAAATTAGCCCCCATCATATTGTATGTATAGTTGGGGTTATTTTTTCCAATGTGCATTACTTTACATTTATCCACATTAAATTTCATTTGCCATTTTGTTGCCCAATCACTTAGTTTAGTGAGATCTTTTTGAAGTTCTTCACAGTCTGCTTTGGTCCTTACTACTTTGAGCAGTTTAGTATCATCTGCAAACTTTGCCACATCACTGTTTACCCCTTCCTCCAAATCATTTATAAATAAGTTGAATAGGATCGGCCCCAGGACTGACCCTTGGGGAACACCACTAGTTACCCCTCTCCATTCTGAAAAAGTTCCATTTATTCCTACCCTTTGTTCCCTGTCTTTTAACCAGTTTTCAATCCATGAGAGGATCTTCCCTCTTATCCCATGGCAGCTTAATTTACGTAAGAGCCTTTGGTGAGGGACCTTGTCAAAGGCTTTCTGGAAATCTAAGTACACTATGTCCACCGGATCCCCCTTGTCCACATGTTTGCTGACCCCTTCAAAGAACTCTAATAGATTAGTAAGACACGATTTCCCTTTGCAGAAACCATGTTGACTTTTGCCCAACAATTTATGCTCTTCTATGTGTCTGACAATTTTATTCTTTACTATTGTTTCAACTAATTTTCCCGGTACGGACGTTAGACTGACTGGTCTGTAATTGCCAGGATCACCTCTAGAGCCCTTTTTAAATATTGGCGTTACATTAGCTATCTTCCAGTCACTGGGCACAGTAGCCGATTTAAAGGATAGGTTACAAACCCTCGTTAATAGTGCCGCAATTTCACATTTGAGTTCTTTCAGAACTCTTGGGTGAATGCCATCTGGTCCCGGTGACTTGTTACAGTTAAGTTTATCAATGAGTTCCAGAACCTCCTCTACTGATACTTCAATTTGTGACAATACCTCAGATTTGTCACCTACAAAAGACAGCTCAGGTTTAGGAATCTCCCTAACGTCCTCAGCCGTGAAGACTGAAGCAAAGAATTCATTTAGTTTCTCTGCAATGACTCTGTCATCTTTAAGTGCTCCTTTTGTATCTCTGTCATCCAGGGGCCCCACTGGTTGTTTAGCAGGCTTCCTGCTTCTGACATATTTAAAAAACATTTTGTTATTACCTTTTGAGTTTTTGGCTAGCTGCTCTTCAAACTCCATTTTAGCTTTTCTTATTACATTCTTACACTTTATTTGGCAGTGCTTATGCTCCTTTCTATTTACCTCACTAGGATTAGACTTCCACTTTTTAAAAGATGCCTTTTTCTCTCTCACTGCTTCTTTTACTTGGCTGTTAAGCCATGGTGACTCTTTTTTAGTTTTCTGGCGTTGTTTTTTAATTTGGGGTATACATTTGAGTTGGGCCTTTATTATGGTATCTTTGAAGAGAGTCCATGCAGCTTGCAGGGATTTCACTTTAGTCACTTTACCTTTTAATTTCCTTTTAACTAACCCCCTCATTCTTTCATAGTTCCCCTTTTTGAAATTAAATGCCCCAGTGTTGGGCTTCTGAGGTGTTATTCCCACCATAGGAATGTTAAATGTTATTATATTATGGTCACTATTTCCCAGCGGTCCTTTTATAGTTACCTCTTGAACCAGATCCTGCGCTCCACTCAGGACTAAATCCAGAGTTGCCTCTACCCTTGTGGGTTCCTGTACCAGCTGCTCCAAGAAGCAGTCATTTAAAGTATCAAGAAATTTCATCTCTGCATTTCGTCCCGAGGTGACATGTACCCAGTCAATGTTGGGATAATTGAAGTCTCCCACTATTATTGGGTTCTTTATTTTGACAGCCTCTCTAATCTCCCTTAGCATTTCGTCATCCCTATCACTGTCCTGATCAGGTGGTCGATAATAGAGCCCTATTGTTATGTTCTTATTAGAGCATGGAATTACTATCCATAGTGATTCTATGGAACATGTGGATTCATTTAATATTTTTACTTCATTTGATTCTACACTATCTTTTACATAAAGTGCCACTCCCCCGCCCCCACGACCTATTCTGTCCTTCCGATATATTTTATACCCTGGAATGATTGTGTCCCATTGATTGTCCTCAGTCCACCATGTTTCTGTGATACCTATTATGTCAATATCCTCCTCTAACACGAGGCACTCTAGTTCACCCATCTTATTATTTAGACTTCTGGCATTTGTGTACAAGCACTTTAAAAACTGGTCACTGTTTATCTGTCTGCTCTTCCCTGGTGTGTCAGATTCTTTATGTGAAAATTTCTCATCTGATCTGGCCCCTCCTTTATCCTTTTCCATCGTTTCCTGTCTAGAACCTAGAGAATCTCTAATGACAGACCCTCCTGTAAGAGAAGTCTCTATCCGATCCACGTGCTCCTCTGCAGCAATCGGCTTTCCCCCATCTCTTAGTTTAAAGACTGCTCTGCAACCTTTTTAATGTTAAGTGCCAGCAGCCTGGTTCCACTTTGGTTTAGGTGGAGCCCATCCTTCCTGTATAGGCTCCCCCTATCCCAAAAGTTTCCCCAGTTCCTAATAAATCTGAACCCTTCCTCTCTACACCATCGTCTCATCCACGCATTGAGACTCTGAAGCTCTGCCTGCCTACCTGGCCCTGCGCGCGGAACTGGAAGCATTTCTGAGAAAGCCACCATAGAGGTCCTGGATTTCAACCTCCTTCCTAGCAACCTAAATTTGGCCTCCAGGACATCTCTCCTACCCTTCCCTATGTCGTTGGTACCTACATGTACCACGACCACCGGCTCCTCCCCAGCACTACTCATAAGTCTATCTAGATGCCTCGATAGATCCGCAACCTTTGCACCAGGCAGGCAAGTCACCATACGGTTCTCCCGATCATCACAAACCCAGCTATCTATATTTCTTATGATCGAATCCCCCATTACTAACAGCTGCCGTTTCCTAATTGGAGTTCCCTCCCCTGGTTTTATTGTGATCTGCCCATATCCAGCTTAGAATATGAATTTAATTCACATTCGTCAAGCCTAAAATCTACTGGCTTGTTTGAAGAGCTGTATGAAAGTAATGGAAGGGTTTAGGGAAATATTCATATTGTCAATATTCCTATTCAATAGTCATATTTCCCACATATATTTATTTGACCGACCAGTTCTACACACACAATCATTATTTGCACAAAAATGCCACCAATGATACATGCACAACAATTGAGGAATAAGCTTTGTTCTGTGTTTGCACCGTACCCAGCACAATGGACTCCTGGTTTATGACTGGGGCTCTCAATGCAAAGAATAAATAATAGTAAGCTCAGAAGTCATAACTGACAATTTGTCTCATGTGGTTTTAAATGCCCATCTCCAAAGCTTTGCTGGTTAACAAAAATAAAAATATGATTCAGTTGTTTTCTTAATATGAGGTTGTTTATAAACACACATCTAATGTAGGAGAGATGGTAAATTTAACACTCCATAAATCTGTTAAACTGTAAAGCAAATATTTTTATGGTTGAAATCTTGCAGCTTAAGACGTACTGGCCCATGATTTGCTTCCATGTGGACCACAAAAGGCACAAATTTCATGTTTCACATTTTATTCCTCTGTGAAACTGTGGAAGACCAATGGCATAAACCACCAGAAAGCTTAACATTTAATCACTTTATTAAATTGCTTTGAAAATCAAATTTGAGACAAAAAATCCAATTGATCGCTTTCAAATGCTAGGTCTAAGATCATGAATAGCAATTTCCAGGGAAAGGGGTGTGAACAGGTGTCAGGGAGTCACAGTCCTCAAGCTCTCACCATATTATTAAATGGGACCAGGGTCATATCAAGGTCCCAGCTGATCTGAAAGGGGGACCAAGACACAGAAAAAGGGATCCAGGTATGTAAAATGGGGAGACCCATTCATCTAGAGCAAGTTGGGTGGTTGTGTACATCCTCCATTTGACAGGAGAGTCGACCCGCTCAATAAAGATGAGGTGACTTTGGTGTTCTGGTTTGCATGGGCACAAGGGAAGATTTTGTGCGTCATTTTGGTTTGCACCAATTCTCAAACCCTGAGTCCAAGGGAAATTTGGAATTCCACCAAACTCCAAAGCGCCACCTGGCTTTGCATCAATGAATACATGCAAAATCCACAAGTTATTCTTGACTGGGATAGGAACCCCAGGTAGTAGCCCCAGGTTCACCCAAAACTAGCCTCACTCTTGCCCAAACTTAGCAACATTTTGAGTCAAACCTTCTTGCACGTGATAGGAGGTCTATGCTTTCCTTTGAAGCATCTAGCAGCAGCCTTCATTCAAGAAAGGATGGGTTTGTGGTTATGGCCCTGAACTGGGACTCAGGAGATCGGAGTTCAGTTCTTCATTCAGCCACAGACTCCCTGTGTGACCTTGGGCAATCACTTAGTCTCCCTGTGCCTCAGTTTCCCTTCTATTAGAAAGGCAATAACAATACTTCCCTACCTCGCAGGAAGTTAGGAGGGCATATGCAGTAATGACTATGAGGTACTCATAGACTATGATAATGAAGGCCAGATGAGTGCCTCGGTAGATAGAAATTTGAGGATAAGCTAGGCAGACCAGTGGTCAGTTTCAGTAGCTCTGTTCCTGTTCCAAAGCCATTGGGCATTAGTCAACCTTGCTACAAAGCGCTACACTTATGTTCCAGGGCTGAATCAGACCCACTGGGTCTAATCTCTTTGGTACCATTACCCTGCTTCCTAGGAAACAAATAGGGAGAGAGATCAAAGCTGCTACAAAAAGGGCAAAAATCTTTATGAACAACAACTCAAAAAGCTCAGTCACTGAGTTGCCACTGCGGCGGAAAACAGAACAGGACTGTGTGTGAGTGCCAGTCGTGTCTGAAGATCAACAAATACTTAAGATAAGCCATCCTTAATTGCTGTGAAACAGACAGCATCGATGAACAGCTAATGACCTGGGCTGTAATGTGTGCGCCCATTGTGTGGTTAGAGAGGCTTAAAAAGAGACCCAGCAGTATGTTTTGATTAATCACAAAGAAAGAATAACCAGAGAATGAGAATGGGCACAACACTGATATTGGAATTACCGTATATCTTTGTTTAGAAGTCACGGTTTGTATTAGAATATACTTCTTTCGGTGTATTACTTGGCTTCCCCCCTTTCAAATTGCATGGCAAGTGAGGCTAATGTAATGGGTGAGGATGATTACTAACAAAGGACAGCTTTGAAACAAATTGGATCAGGTTTTCTTAAAAGATGGAACCACGAGCAGTACAATGAGCCGTGAGTTGTTTATAAAATCAGCTTTTAACCCTGGAAAAGGAACCACACCTCAGCATTGCACTCTTCTAATACTTGCCTTGCCCTGATATGGCCCCTTTGTGCCAGTTAGCTGGTGCACAGAGTCTCTAAATGCTGATGGATCCAGCCAACTGGCAGTCGCCCTGGTCTGGGAAGTCCCACGGTAAAGAAGTGACATAGCTCGTTCAAATGCCAAACCCCTTCTTCCTTCCTTTCATACCCTCCGTATAGGGGACGTGGCCGGGAGAAAGAGGATGTGGGTAGAGTTTTGCAGCACTCCAGCCATCCCCAGCTGATGCAGTGGCCCTGTGGGGTCATACCCACCTACCCAAATTGTGCCAAGGACAGTGTCAGCAAAGAACCAGGCTTTGACTTGGGGAGCTGCAATCTGCACCCCTGTGGACTCCCACTAGCAACCCCGGGTGCATACTGTACACAGCTGACGGCCTGGCCCGGGGGTGTGTGCTCTTTTTGCCTATTTCTGAACTCACTCAGCATGGTGGATTCAAAAGTTTGACAACGTTTATTGGATTCACATCTCACTGAAGACTGCCCCAGGACCAGAATTTGAGTAGGAGCCACTGTATCTTTTGCCAAGGGACACCTGGGATGCTCTCTGACACCCACTATTATTTTTAAAAGGAAGCAGCCCTGAGGGGCCAAGCATGGACAGTTTATCTGTTTATAAGGGGTAACATTTTCAAAAGCAACTTTGTGACTTAGGAGCCTGAGTCCCATTGACTTGCAGTGGGTGTCGGGCTCCAAAGTCCGATGTACGTTGATGACATTTTACCTAACTTCCCAGTAACCGCCATGAAATCCCAGCCAGCCTGCTGGATTTGTCTGACAAACAGGTGCTTTTGCAGACTTGAAAGCTCCAATTTTATGAGAACATCTTGATTTAAATGTATGCAACGCTCACAATACGCCGTCTGAAGACAAAACCAAGCGACAAAACCCACCGCAGGGACTCACTCCTCAGACAGAACCAGCGCGAGGTGCAAGACAATCCCTGTCGTTCTGTCTGCAGTTTAGCCTGCTTCTTTTCAAGCCCACGCACCAGCTTAGCTATCACATTCAAATGGGCTCTAAGAAGGAAGGAAAGGCATTAAGGCCTTGATCCTACTCCCACTGCAACGTACGAGAGCTTGTCATTAACCTCCATGGGTGCCGAATCCGGTTATTCAAAGTCAATGAAGCTACACCAGTATATAACCGCTCAGGATCTGGTCCTATCGACTGTACTACGACCAGGATTCTGTACAGTATGTTTCCACATTGGCAGGTATCCAAACTCAGTACACACAGCTCCTCCCATCCCGTTAAGGGGCAGATAAGAAGCAATTCTAGTTCTACCAGCAAGCAGTAGATGCCAGTTTACTTAAGTAGGGGTGTGTAAACTGTTCCTATTAGAGAACAAAGATACAGCATGTGCATCCCTTCTGTAACTACCGCTTTCTATCTTCATTTCCACAGCACAGATAACAGCTAGTCAAATGATTCACTATAAATAAATTATCCAGTGCACTTAGCCCTTTTTTCTGCTCATGAATTAAACCCAATTTCTGTAAGGATCTCATGGTTCACAAACACCCAGTGAACAGTATACATGACCAAATTTCAGCCAGCACAGCTCACAGTGCAAACTGCTTGCTTTGACTACTTGTCTGCTATTCGTTATTTGTTAACACACTCCCAAAACTGAATGATTAAATTAGGGTGACCAGATGCCCCGATTTTATAGGGACAGTCACAATTTGGGGGTCTTTTTCTTATACAGTCTCCTGTTTCCCTCCACCTCCATCCCAATTTTTCACACTAGCCGTCTGGTCACCCTAGATTAAATAGTTAATATTTGGACAGTCCTTTGAAGATGTAAAGCACCACATAAATACTATATTATTAACTGTGAGTAATGAGACTTTAAAATACCCCTGAAATGTGCAGACGTTTAAAAGATCATCCAATTTAAGATCATAAAAACTACAGGAAAATTACTAACCATTATCTGTCTGATGCAAGCAGTGCTTGCATCCGACGAAGTGGGTATTAGCCCACAAAAGCTCATGCTTCAAAACTTTATAGTTAGTCTTTAAGGTGCCACAGGACTTTGTTACCTCTGCTATTCCAGACTAACACGGCTACCTCTCTGATTCTTAACCATTATCTGTACACGAAGATGGTTTTTATTACCGATACAGAATACACTGAAAAGGCAAGTGGCTTTTGTAACGAAACCAGTTAGATACTTTTGTTTAAAAGTGCCATTAGATCCCTTTCATGCTGCGATATATTGCTGCAATATGTAAAGTACATACGGAAGTTAATATCTTTGTTAGCAGAGTGATAAAAATGCATTTGCATTAATGGTTTTGGTCCTGAGCTTAGAACAAACATAAGAAGAATAGATATCCCTAAGCTGTTAGACAAGGCCACTTTGCCTTCATGGTGCAATTCCTTCTCTAGTGCAGGAGCAAATGGGATCAGGCCACCAGGGTTCTACTCCTGGCATTGCAACAGACTCGCCGTATAACCCGGATCATGTCATTTCACCTCTCTCTGCCTCGACTTACCGATCTGTAAAATGAGGCTAACATGACATGACTCAAAGGGGGATAGTAAGATCAAATTAATTGTTTGGTACAAAACTTCGAGATCCCAGAATTTATATGGTGCTGTATAAATCATTCCTTGGTTCCCACCTCTGCCATTTCCAGCCAAAACGCTCCAGCAAAAATACCATGCTGGCATAACAACCAAGTAGCCTGCCCAGCCTTTCTGAAAACCAGTCGAGGATGCTCAAGTTCATATTCCTTGGTTTCACTTTCAAAGCTGTGCATCGCTTCCTCTTGCCCGCATCTCAGTATTTCCTTCCTCCTGGAGCCCGCTCCTATCCCATGTGCTATCCAAATCTCCCAGTTACACTACCCTGGATTGCCACTTTCTACTCATGGCTTCATGATGTAATATTGGGGTATCTAATACAAGATGCCTTTAAAAAGTCTGATATTAAGAAAGTGCTGAGCACCCGCCATCTGAAAATGAGGCCCCTTTAAGGTGAGTCAAAGTGGGGCACCCCAAATCACTAGCTGTTTTCCTCTCCCCAGGCCTGGGCCAAAGCCCAGTGGGAGTCTTTCCATTGACTTCAATTAGCTTTGAACAAGGCTCTGTTTTGCACAGTACCAAACACACGGTCTGTGCTCAACAAACAGTGAAAGGTAGCTCCAGTGTCCAAGGAGGAAATGGATTGTAATCCTGAAATATCAACGACTGAGGATGCCTTGAATTTGTCTCATTTCCTATCCGTGTTCCTTTCCTTATTACGAGAAATTGGACCCAGGCTTTCACCTTAACCTTTCCAATATTCTAGCTGTAAATTATCTAGTTGTTCATTTCCTCCTCTCTAGCCAATCCCCCTGCCTGTTTCTGCTTTTACCCCCGCACCTGGTTACTCTCACCACAAAAAGGAGAGGCCAGCCAATCAAAGCCTGGATCATTAAAAAAAGGTCAGAACGGCGCCACATATTGTTGCCTGTCACCGAGCAGACGAGCGATTCGGAAGGAAAGAGTCCTCATTCTCGGTACCACGGGTCGTAATGAGGACAGAGAGTGGGATGACATCAATCCATTCTCCTAGCAATGAGAGCGGCGAAAGCCTAATGAGAATGGGAAATGGCACTAATGTAACCCGTTCTCATTAATGGCCCTTCTAGGATGCCGTATGCAAGGCTCTTGTCATTAATTCTGCTACGGATGAAACATCAACCCTAGGCACATGTTTCAACTTTCTCGGGACTCGTTAGTCTAACACAGCTGTCATCTCAGCCAGAGAGAGCGTGGTATTAAAGATTTATTTCACCCAGGAAGATTACCAAAATAATAACCAACTGAACAGAAAATCTTATAGCTGCCTGGATAATATCATGTAAATTATTCAAAAAGGTTTTATCAATAGCTATTCAACTCACACTTCCTAGATTCAGAGGTTTTCAGGCCAGAAGGGACCAGTACTAGATCATCTAGTCTGATCTCCTGCATCATTTTTTTGTTGGTAATCCTAAGAATTTAGATAGCGGCATCTACCTTTATCTAAAAAAATCATCATCTGTGATTTTTTCTCTTTAACCACTACTTCTTCAGCAGCCTCTATAAGACACAGGATGGATGATGACAATCTCTTAAGAGTATGTCTACACTACCCACCAAATCGGCAGGCAGCCATCAATCCATTGAAGGTCGATTTATCATGTCTAGCCTAGAAGCGATAAATATATCCCGAGCACTCTCCCGTGGATTCCAGAACTCCACTGCCAAGAGAGGAGTAGGCAGAGTCGACAGGAGAGCGGCAGCAGTCGACTCATTGCCGTGAAGACACTGCGGTAAATAGATCGAAGTACATCGACTTCAGCTACGTTATTCCCATAGCTAAAGTTGCATGTCTTAGATTGATTCCCCTCCCCCAGTGTAGACCAGGCCTTAGACAGCACTTGTCACCAACAGATCTCAAAGCACTTTACAAAGGAGATTGTAATCACTTTGTGAAGGAACCAACTTTTTGTTTTGTGTTTATACAGCATGCAGCACGCACAATGGGGCTCTCATCTCTGGCTGGGGCTCACAGGCACCACAACAATATAAATCATCATGCTCATTATCTCCATTTTACAGATGGGTGCAAATGGATGCGCAGGGAGGTGAAGTGGCTTGGCAATGGCCATACAGTGAGTCAGTGGCAGAGATGGGAATCAAACTTGTACAGCAGCTTAGTGGCAGAAGCTGGAATAGAACCAAGGTCTATTCTCCGCATCCAGTGTCTTATTCACTGGACCAGTCTTCCTCCTTAAAATAGCACAGGGTCTCTATTTGGTTATATGCAGTACACACAGTTCATGGGTTTAAAAGCAGCAGCACAATTAAATGAAATTGTTTTCTTGTTCATTTGGTGTTTTTTCCACCCATGAATAAGGCTTTCAGAAGAGACAAGTTCCAAGATTTCAGTATTAAATTAAATTAAATCAAATCAGCGGAGGAAATAAGTCTTTACAGTATGTGCAGTTCTTTTGGATTTTACTAGCAAATCAGTGGACTAAATGCAATCGCTCATCATTAATGTCACTAATAAATCCTCATTTAGGATGCACAGTAAACTAGCATGCAGTAAAGCTGTATATCTGATGGTTTCAGAACTATAGATAGCTTCTTTACTCTTGATTCCTTCTCAGGCCTTCTGTATTAAAAAAGGCCCAAATCCTAAAACCATTATTCAGGCAAACCCCCACGGAATGGGAATATCAGGATTTAGCCCATAGTGTTTTAAGCCACCATTTGAAAAGAAGCTAGCAACAGATTTGGGGGTTTCTAGTAACAATGATCTTGATTTACGGAATCCAACTATCACAGAGAACCTGACTTGGAATACTCCACATCATCTGCACACTAAGGTCTTATGGTCTCTTCGGATTAGGAAGAAAATCTCCTCCGGTTTTATTTGTTGTTATCAGCATACCCAAGTAAATAGGGGATAGAGCTGTGCACTGTATCTCAACACCACAGATTCTACCGTACCCTTCACTAGGAAACACAAGAGTGGGCTAGGCTGGGAGCCCTGTAGCAACGTGGTGGTGCCTTATTGGGGTGCCTAACTGGAAGCGGCGTTCTTTTGAAATTCTGAATGCGCGGCCACACTGGAGTCATGGTTCCGGTTCTGAATAGAGCTGGTTAGGAATTTGCCGTTGGAATGATTTGTGGATGGAAAATGCCCTTTTGGCGAAATCTAAATGGGGAAATTCCAATGTTGCCAAAAATATTTGGTCTTCCCCTGTGAAAAATCCAAATAACAGGTTTCCACGTGGGGTCTTCACCACCCTGGCTCTCCGCCTCCCCCCTCCTCAGCTGCTGGAGAGGCAGGTGGGCTCGGGGGGCAGGTGGAGAGCTGGGGCGCTCAGCTGGGAAGGAGGCAGAGGGACTGAGAGGCAGGGAGATGGAGAGCCAGGATACTCGGTCATCAGAAGCCGGCCTAGAAAGCGCTTGGGAAATTGGCAAGAGTCTTCCAAGCAGGCAGCCAGCAAGCTGGGAGATTCCATTTTGGGGGGGGGGGAGGGAGGTGTCTTCCCAAAATGGAATTTTCTGGAAATCCCTTCCCAGCCCGCCCCTCCCCCCCCCCCCCATCTCCATTTTTTCATAGGAAGGGGTTTCCATTTCCCGGACGGCTCTGCTTCCGAATGAAGTTCTCGACTCTCGGGACAGGCAGAGCCTGGGAGCACGGCTGAAGCAGTTTTCACTGCCCATGGAGAGACAGGAAAATCGGGGATGGAGCAGGTTCAGTATTCCTCCTACAGAGTGACCAGCCATCACAGCGAAGGTTAAGGGGAGCCACCCCCAGGGCTCAGAATCCCTAGCATGAAACAAACTTTCTATCAGTCCTGCAGTTTATGAAACAGTATGAAACACGCAACAGACTTTTTGCTTTCTTTAGAGAAGTACAAAGTTGAGCTCTCAAATAATCGCTGCTCTCCATAATGTTTATGTCCCCCACTGAATGACAGCAAACATCCATCATCCTCTAGCTCACTACATAGATTCTAATGCCACGCTATTCAGGATCGGAAGAACAACTCACAGGGCCTGTGACTGGGGTATAGATTCGAGCCAGTGTTGGACAGAGAAAAGGTTAAGCTTTGACCTCTGCTAGTGAAAGGACTACAGGGAATGACAAGGGAGAGAGCTGGTTATCATCTTAAAAAGAAAACAAAGTTTAAAAAGCATTAGCTGCAAATGCAAATTGTCATGGAAGTCCTGAATATTCAGCTCTCTCAATAAGGCTTAACTCTTCGGAAAAATGCTAGTAGCTTTGTCTGAACAGTAGTGTTCCAGTCACACAAACTGCACTCCCTTATCCTGCTTTCCATCCACTGGACAGGCTACAGGTACCTGAGTCACTGTCTCACCCTGATCCCTACAGCAGCAAAACAACAAAATAATTTATTCTGTCCCTCCAAAAACAAATATCTGGCGGGAGCATTTGACCTAGTGACGTACCCATAGAATGGGAAATAGGAATTACCAAATTCTAATCCTGGTTCTGCCACTGTGGTGGGGTCCTGAGGAAATCACTTAGCCACTCTGTCTTGGTTTCCCGATCTGTAAAGCGTGGATAGTAATAATCAGTGACGCCAGGGAGACAAACATCTGTTGTGTACTCCTGCATCCCTCACTGTGGATCTGCTTCTCCTTCCCACACGGAGGGAGGTTTCATGAAATGTGTAGTCACAGCTCCACACTGAGGGCTTTATTAACAGAGCTATAAGTCATCCCAATAATTTAACTTGTGCATTACACAGCGAAATAAATGTGCATACAATTAAGTCTACCATACTATAAATCAAACCGGAATGTGTTCAAGGCAATATATTACACAGAGAGCAAGATACTGGATTTGTTATGCAAAATGACTTTGGAAACTCAGCATTCGTCTCTCTCTCTCTCTCACACACACACACACAGACAGACACACACACACACACACGGTAAGGCACTAATTCTGCCCTGACCAACACCAGTTTTATGTTGGGGTAACTCCATTGACTTCAGCTGGGTTACTCCTGATTTGCACTGGCGTAGGGGAGATAAGAATCAGGCCCAAGCAGATTGCAACACATAGGCACAACATCTTAGTTCAGGGTGGCCTGCCAGCCTTAACGTGGCGGGAAAGATCTGAACATTTCTCAGCACCTAGAGGTTTTAAAATTAGAACCTGATGTGAGGAGGTTTGCTACCCACCTGGTTCTGACGGGTTCTGGACACTGGGGCTGATACCATCCAAGAAGAGTCTGACTCAACAACCTTTGTCCTGTGCCTGATGTCTGGAGTCTGGAACGGGCCACGGGCATAGATCAAGCCAGCTGGAGCTCTCCAGGCAGCCACGCTCAGCTGCTTTATATATCAGGCAGGGAAAGGAAGCTGTGAGCCAAAACTAGGAGGCAGCACCCATGAAAAGTCACAGGATAAAGAGACTGTGGATCAGAATCCCAGAGCAAGAAAGACTGTTCTGAGTGGAGAGCAATTGCTTTAGAGAGCTACGTTTGTACCAGACGAGAGAGGCTAGGAAGGGAGACAGAAAAGATGGTCACTGGAGACTCGGATCTGAATTCAGTTCTTAGCTCAAGTCATAGACTTCCAGGGTGATTTTTTTGCTAGGCGATCACCCACCTTGCACCTAAATCACCATTTGTGAAATAGGGATTGTGCCCTCCCTGCCTCCCAGAGGTGGTGTCTGTTGTCCATGTCACCGATCGGTCCATCAGCCCTCACACAGAGAGCCCCAATCACAACCCCTCAGACATGTTGTTCTAGCCAGTCCTCCAGCTACCCGCTGGCCAGGTTGTCAGTAGCACAGACACCCGAGAGGCATAACACACAGCAGCCCAGAACCCCTGAGCGATCTGCCAGCCCCTGCCCCCCAAGCAGGTAGGATTACAGGCACACGCCACCACGCCGGGTTGTCCTCCATGTCCAATCCATTAAAGATCATGAGGTGCTCCGATGTTACGGTGATGAGGTAAGCAGACGGATTGGTCAGGACAGCTACTGGTGGACAGCTATTGGTCAGGGGTTGGAAGAAACCGCCTTGTGATGACCTCAAAGAAGTCAATGAGACCCATATCAAGGGATCAATACTTTCTACCTCGTACAACCGGTGACTGAAGACCTGAGCCCTGCTTTACTGAGCAGTCTGATCACAAGCTGCAATAAGTATGTCACCTGTTTATGCAACAAAACGCCAAGCTCCCTTCCAGCAGAGGCAATTGGAAGATGACACATCACTTACTTCAAGGCTCCGGCTAGACAATGCTTTTCAATTGTCTACAGCTCCCCTCAAAGAGCCTCGGTTATTATCTGTCTTGCACAAATCTGTTGCCTGGTGGGAGTACATTTGTAGAGTGAAAACACAGATTGTATCTCAATGACACATTCTCACAAGGGGGAACCGGCTGAAGACAATCAGGTTCAGAAATTGCTTCCTATTGCCATTCACGCGTTTTCTCTTTGCCACTCTTCCTAGAGCCGAAAGGGGACAGGCCGTGTTGTCTAGTGGTTATAAGGAAGAACTGGACGTTTTGCTGTCTAAATCTCCCAAGCGCTAGGACTCTCCACCAACAAGATTCAAATATTCATGGAAAGGGCTTCACTATTCACAGCCAGAACCCAGCTTTGGTCACACTTCATACTACTCCCTAGGCCCACTTCTGGCAGCAGCACGGGACGGTACAAAGCGAAAGGCGAAAGTAAAGGGAAAACTCTGTCCTCTTAGATCATCCGAGTCTTCTTCTGCCACAGTCACTTGGAGACGGCCACGAAAGGAGACAGTAAACCCTACACACATACATCCCTGCACCTCCCTCCCTTCACATGCCCACAGAGGGGAAGCTACTCAGCTAGCGTCGTTTCACTGACGTGAATGGAGCTACGTCAATTTACTCCAGCTGAAGAGCTGGTCCCCAATGTTTTCTCTTGAGGACCAAATGCAGCTCTTCTAAATCATTAACAATGTGCCCTAAAGAAATACAGCACAGGTCATGGCAAATATGTTAATTTTCCCTTATCGGTGACCAGACTGCAGACTTCAGCTTTCCAGTTTGGGGGAGAATGAGCCCACCTTGCTTGTACACTAGCCGTTGTAGTTCATGGCACACGACACTGGTAACATTTGCGAGGAATATGAATGGACTCTCTGTGAAAGGGCTGACCTTTGAGTCTTCGCCAAGATTTTATAATACAGCACTAACCTATTCAAGTACCTGTCAACCCTCTACAGAGATCTTTTGGATTGGAGTCGGAGAAGACCCAGAGTTTTACAATGGCCCTTTAAAGATGTGTGCTTTTCAAACAGCAGGTGGACTCGGACAAAATGTTATCATTGTTTGTTCATTGCTCGGGAAGTCCGGGAACTCATAACCATGTGTTATCAACTCTGCCGCAACAAAATGCCAGAGGTGCGTCTTGATCCTGAACTGTTAACACAAATGTTGCCCCAATCAGACTCCCTTCCAGGTAGAAGCCCCATGGAACAGAAGCTACGTGCTGTACAAGAACAAGCATAATGGTAGTTGTTGTCCCAACGAGTTTACTATCTAATGGGGCTCTGAGCCTTGATTGGGGTTCCTAGGCCCTACTATTATACAATTAATGTATTATTAGACTTCTATTGTCGTTAGTGGGTTTTGGGGCAGGTCCTATATTCCTGTAGATGAATTTCTCTCACCCTCTTCCCCTGGATCTTGTTTCTACACCAAATTTTAAAATTCCTAAAGGTTAAACGGAAACTAAATTGCCAGACTTAATCATTAAAATGATCTTAGAGATGCCTACTCAATATAATCTCAACTCTTGATTAAATGAAAGGGGATCTGTTCACAAATATTAGGAATTCAGTTGTTTCCTTTTATTGATCATCCAGGAGAGAAACACATCCCCAATCACACAGAACATTCTAAAGCATCCCGTGTGGACTTCTGTTTTACGACCTGAAGCTAAAGCAATAATATGTTTACAGAAACGCATTTTGTCCTCAAAACCGGGAGATTTGGGAGCAAATATCTATAACCATATGGTATCTTTCTCGCTCTAGCCATAAGAAAAAAACACAGAACTAATATTTGCTTTTATAAGGTTGTTATTCTTTTATGCAATCTCCTTTTTGTTGTCTGCAAACAGCACTTAGCTTGACAAACTATACAGGGAGTGGGAGGGGAAAAAAAGGGAATATATAAACTGAGACGTTTATTACTTGTGAAACACTGTTAAAAATAAACCTAAGGGATGATGATAAGTACTCCGGGCAGATGTAATTGTGGATAATCTAGCTTTAAATATATGAGGGCTGTTTAGAGAGCATCACTAAATGTTTTAACATATGGAACTTGGTAATCCATGAAAGCAGAATGGTTCACAGAATGTCTTTTTATTAAGCATAATTTCCATTGCCTGGATCCCAATTTATTGCTTCAAATCGTATATTTTGAACTTGACGTTGTTAAAAAAACACCCACAGATGTTAGTGGCAAGTTAGCGAGAAGGAAGTGACTAAACAGTTTAACCAAGCAGAGAATTAGGCCCATAATATTTACAACAAATACATCTGACCACATTGAAGGTCTGAAATACAAATCTTTCAAGCCAAGAGCGCCTTTGTTTTCCTGCTTGTTGTGAAGAAACTTCCTTCATCCAATGAGTATATCCAATGTGCTATAATAATTCTTCCATTTTTGACAATTTTGGGTTTCATTTCCCAGCTATGACAACAATAAAGGCCCTTTCCCTGCACAATAGCTAGAGATAGGGGAAGAAATTAGGGTTGCAAAACCTTAGACAGGTTTGGGGTTTGCCAAAGCACAGCTGCCTCAAAACCAGGTCTCATTTTAGATGAAGCTCAAGGATAGGGTGACCAGATAACAAGTGTAAAAAATAGGGACGGGGGCTCAGGGTAATACATGCCTATGAGAAAAATCCTCCAAAATCTGCACTGTTCCTATAAAATCAGGACATTTGGCCAATGGTGTCAGATGAATGACTTAGCTATCGTCCCATCTCCAAGGGTGGCATTCTGTGTCCCTCAATACTCTTCAGATGCCCAGATAGAATGTTTGTCTCTAACTCAAATTTTACTCTGCTTCTAAATGCTCCATTATCTCCCATTAGTGCACTTTATGTTTTGTCCATTTGGTTTATCTTTCCCGCACCATGACTTGTCAAAGGTCACACAATAAGTCAGTGGCAGAGAACTCCTGACTTCCAGACCAATGGCTCTAACCACTACTCATGCTCTTTACCTTTTAACTGTTTCTCTTTCAGCACCTTAGTACATTGTTCTAGATTCTGAATAAAGCAGCTTAAAATAATTAGACCAATCCACGCCATCGGTTCAGCTTCGAGTTTCAATACCTCTGGTGAACTTGGCCAACATGGGACAAAGTTTGTGACTGTTGGTAGGGTCTGTTTGCCCAGATGAGAATTCAGTGACGCTCTCTACTGCCCCCAACCAGCCTTCTTAATGCTCCCAACAAGACCTAGCATACTCCTGTCTGTATCAAAATTAAACCCAGTGGAGAAAATTTAACCAAATGTGTTTGGTTTTGAATCTCAAAGGCCCTGGTCCAAAGCTCTTGGAAGTCACTGCGCAATTCCGAATATTTTGGACAGATCCTCCGCTGATATAAATGGGTGTAACTAATACTGACTTCAAGAAAGCTATGCTGACTTACCCCAACAGAGGATCTGGTCCACGGATAACCTCTCAAAAGCCCTGGGGAAAATCAGAAGCCGTCATTTATTTCCTTTTGCTCCTTCTTTAGAAACGGGCCATGCAACCTTTGCTAGCCCAAGGGCTTGTAAACTGACAATGCCTGTAGCTTTTGACTTTTCCAAGAACAGCGTCACCATGACATTTTCTTTTAAGATTACACGCCTCAGTAGAAAACTAACTAACATGCTTACGAAGAGCCATTTGGTCCATGGGGAGAGGGGGATATTAACGGCCCTTCTTATTTTTTCTGGCAGATAAGTGGGATTTTCAATGTTAGCTCTGCACTTCCAGACCAACAACCAATATTTTGTCTAGCCAAGACATCTGCGCACTACTTTGATCTCATTCGGCTCCTGTGCTCTCTGAGAAAACATTATCCATGTGTCTTGCCACTGTTCAGATTTCTTCAGGATTTCTGTGATAACATATTTGTGGTCCAGTTGCAGAGACACATATGGTATATCTTGTTGCTTTAAATTATACGAGTCTCTAATGTAAACAGCCTAAAAATATCTTTGGATTACTCTCTCTTATGCAGACCTTTATTCATCATATTTACTTTACCTCCAGATTCCTGTCATCTTGAGTAATCACAGCCATGGTTTGAAAAATGGTAGCAATTTGTTTTTCTCATTTCACACATGTAATAGGCCTCTCAGTCTCTCCATTTATTCCTCCGTGTGCAGCAGTACCAGTGAACCACCTCGCAGGAGGTGAAGAAATAGTTTGCAGAAAACCCCGTTAAATAGCCCACAAATACAGCTGTATCTTCATGATGGTTAGCAACGAACACTGGCTAATTAACCTCCACAAGAGCCCTGTCAAATAAATATTATGATCCCCACTTTACAAATGGTGAAACTGGAGGAGAGAGGTCAAGAAACCTGTGATTGACCAATGAGACATTAGCAGAGGTGGGATTAGAATTCAGTACCCATCCTTTCTCGTTTAGACCTTACTTCCTCTATGTTAACACTGGACTGAAAACTGAGTAATCGCAACACTTCCAAGACTGAAATTATGGTATTTCTATCCAAAACTCTTGATTCACCAAAATTTGCTTGGGGAAACCTCCCAAGAATATTATAGGCTTGATTCAGCTCTCATTGACACTGGGGTTAATCCACTGAAATCAATGCTTTACCAGTATTACACAAGAATAAGTGAGATCACCAATACAAACTGGTTTAAACCATAACAACATTGGTTCAACAAGTGTGTTTAGAGTAGCCCTAAAACTCACCCTACTCGTTAGTTCATTCCAGGGTCACCCTCATGACTAAAACTTTTCCAAGACGAGCATATTCCCTAAATGATTGTCTCCACCTGAAGCATTAAAGTCATTTTCTGGAACACCCAAATCAGACGTAGCCCCATGCAATCAAACGCTAGCTCTTGGCAGGTGTTATTTATCACATTCATCTCTTCTTTCCTTTCCCCTCTTAGAGTTCAGGTGTTTTTAGGAATCACACTGACTCCTGCTCTTCTTTCACTCGCAAAGAACTGACACCTCCCGGGCAGAATCATTATTTGTATGACATACACTCTATCACATAAATAATGTTGTGTCACCGGGAGACCAAAACAATCTCACCTAGACCAAGGTCTATGTCTAAGAGATGAGTAAAACGCTCAGCAGGAGGACTGCACAAAGTACAGTGTGTTCTATTTCAACACAGTTTCAATCAGCCTTCGCAACGCCAAAACACATCTACTCAAAACGTGGCTCTGGAAGCAAAAAGGCAATTCAGTATTCAAATCTTAAGTCATTTCAACCTTCCCTGTATTGAAATACTAATTTATTTTCCATCAGACTGCGCGGGAAAGAGCAGGGATAGGCAAGGTCAGACACTGAAATCCTGTTATGCCACAAGAAGTGTATAACACCAGCAGCGTACTGCCAGACATCATGGTCAGATTCACCGGGGGACAATCCCATTACACTCAGCTGGAAACAATGGAACTATGGAGTCACCTGGATCAGGTTCTGCAAAGTCAGACCCTCTAGGCCCAATCTTTCTTCCATTACGTCACTGGGAGCAGGATCCCTTGGACTGGAACTGTTTGGAGTGAGCACCTTGGGTCCAATTTGGCTTCAATTCGCTCTTCACGTAAGCTCTGAACGTGCGGCAATAAACTGGCTGCAATGGGCACCAACACTCTTGGAGTTCAAAAGGAGATTTGTTCTCCCACTTCAGCTTGGGGATTTAAGAAGGGTAAACAAGACCAAGACAAATTTAAAAGTGCCCAAATGGAATTGGAAAAGATACATGAGATGATGTTCAGAGGCCAGACACACATACTCAGATCAGGCCAGATCCTCAATTGATGTAAAGGGAAATACATTTCTTTATGTTAACTGAGGATGTAGCCTGGTGAGTAATTCCTTACATTGCAAACATTCTCATTGGAGTCAATGGGATTTGTTGTGGAGAAAGGCCCTATTAAGAATGTGAAAGAATATCAGAATCTGACCCACAGGGATCAAAAGCTTAGGTCTGATTCTGCTCTAGATTACACCACTGTAAATCCAAAGTAAGAGCACTGAAAATCAGTAATACTACACCACACTACAACCAGTGAGTTCAGAATGAGTCCTATAGGATCCATGCATCACTAACACGCCTATGAATCTAAACATTAACTGTGGTATGGTACAGCTTCTGATCTCAGTTACAGCAGGGCAAACCCCAAGTAACTTCACTGACTTCCTCAGCATAAGTGAGATCTGGCCCATTAGCTGCTTTTAAATTACATTGTTACAAATTCTCAAATTCTTTTTTTTTTTTTAATCAATACTAAAATTGCTTCTTCCCCCATCTCTGCCCCCACGGCAGTTTGTTAATTATTTACCTCCGTGTTAAAGGCTAAAGGGGGTACAGCCAATTTGACTGACAACTCAAGGTTCATGATTTGCAACAGTTTGGCTATCAACTACCAACTATACCCTGAAAAAGAACCTTCTCCTCCCAGGCCTAATCATTTAGATGACTGGAAAGAATCTATGTTATCACTGTTGCTTTGCCAACCCACATATGAACCTTCAGGAACAGACAACCTTCCTCAGACAACAGGGGGGAAAGATCGGTTTTCCCAATGACACTGAGGTCGAGAGCTGGTCATGATGACTGATAAAGAAATGTCAAATGAAAGGCCTTCGATCCCCCAGCACTTTATTGACAGCGGTAGGGATTCCAGAGCAGATCAAAGGAAGCAGATATCCTCAGAGTTTGATAAATGGATTCGTGTATGTACTTTGTAGTCCAACTTGCACTCTCCATCCTTGCTCAGTGTTGTGCTTCATCCTTTTTGAGACGTGGAAACGACTGCACTTTTTAAAAACTCCAGCGGTGCTCTAGGATATAAATGTGACGCTTCGGAATTGTTGGGGAACTAAGCTTGCAAAATAGACTTTGTAGATTCAAGGCTGTCTGTATCTCCTTGTCTCTTTCATTGTAATTTATGGCCTGTATCTCTCAGTGGGACTTTCCTTCCCTCTGTATTAATTTGGGGATAATTCAGAACATCTGACTAGGCCTCAGGCTAAATACCGGGGAGTTTTAGGTGCATAGCAGCTTGCAGGATTGGGGCCTAAATACAGAGACTGATCCTGGTGTATCTGGCTGCCATGGGATAAGAGGGAAGATCCTCTCATGGATTGAAAACTGGTTAAAAGACCGGGAACAAAGGGTAGGGATAAATGGAACTTTTTCAGAATGGAGAGGGGTAACTAGTGGTGTTCCCCAAGGGTCAGTCCTGGGGCCGATCCTGTTCAACTTATTTATAAATGATTTGGAGGAAGGGGTAAACAGTGATGTGGCAAAGTTTGCAGATGATACTAAACTGCTCAAAGTAGTAAGGACCAAAGCAGACTGTGAAGAACTTCAAAAAGATCTCACTAAACTAAGTGATTGGGCAACAAAATGGCAAATGAAATTTAATGTGGATAAATGTAAAGTAATGCACATTGGAAAAAATAACCCCAACTATACATACAATATGATGGGGGCTAATTTAGCTACAACCAATCAGGAAAAAGACCTGGGAGTCATTGTGGATAGTTCTCTGAAGGCATCCACGCAGTGTGCAGCGGCAGTCAAAAAAGCAAACAGGATGTTAGGAATCATTAAAAAGGGGATAGAGAATAAGTCGGAGAATATCTTATTGCCCTTCTACAAATCCATGGTGCGCCCACATCTTGAATACTGCGTACAAATGTGGTCTCCTCATCTCAAAAAGGATATACTGGCACTAGAAAAGGTTCAGAGAAGGGCAACTAAAATGATTAAGGGTTTGGAACAGGTCCCATATGAAGAGAGATTAAGGAGGCTAGGACTTTTTAGCTTGGAAAAGAGGAGACTAAGGGGGGATATGATAGAGGTATATAAAATTATGAGTGGAGTGGAGGAAGTGAATAAGGAAAAGTTATTTACTTGTTCCCAAAATAGAAGAACTAGGGGCCATTCAATGAAATTGGCATGCAGCAGGTTTAAAACAAATAAAAGGAAGTTCTTCTTCACACAGCGCACAGTCAACCTGTGGAACTCCTTACCTGAGGAGGCTGTGAAAGCTAGGACTATAACAGGGTTTAAAAGAGAGCTGGATAAATTCATGGAGGCTAAGTCCATAAATGGCTATTAGCCGGGATGGGTAATGAATGGTGTCCCTAGCCTCTGTCTGTCAGAGGGGGGTGATGGATGGCAGGAGAGAGATCGCTCGATCATACCTGTTAGGTTCACTCACTCCGGGGCACCTGGCATTGGCCACTGTCGGTAGACAGGATGCTGGGCTAGATGGACCTTTGGTCTGACCCAGTATGGCCGTTCTTATGTTCTTATGTTCTTATGTTATGTTCAGTAGAAAAACTCCTCTTGATTCCAATGGAAGGCGCCGGCGAGGGCTCATGGGAAGTAACTGGATAAAGAGTCTTTCTGATCTTTTTTATACCACCTTTCTACTTCCTGATAAAAATATAGAGTGTAGTATTGTACAAGTATGATTGCAGTTATACAAAAGTTTCCAGAGACAAGATAGGCTGATAATAGAGGAAAGGGTTTATTACAAACCACATTTATTGCGATAAGTGTCTAGGGATCCACCACAGTGTGCTAGGCACTGCACACACAGAGAGTGATGGACTGCTCCTGTCCCTCTTGGACAAGACAGATGAGGGGGAAGGAAAGGGGATACAACACACAAGCCCTTGGCTAAGGGAAGCACGCCGCTTCCCTATTGGTGGTGGTTGATTTTTTTTTAATTGATTCGATTTGGTTTGGTTCCAGCCTCTAAAAAAAAAAAGAAAAGGCCCATCTCCAGCTCAAGGTGCCCTCTATAACAATAAAGGCCCCCATGCGGCAGGCGGATCACACAGACGGGCCAATGAGAACACGCAAGGCTGAACCGGGGCTCTGAAGAGGGGCCTTCCTTGCAGATCCCATTGTAGGATCGGGGCTTTTCTGTGCCACCCCAAAGGCGCAGGCAGCAGCGGCAACCCAACAACTTTGCTCCTCGGGCAAGGAGCCAGCCCTCTGAACTGGAATGTGCCCCCCTTCATTTCCAACCAATGCCTGCGCCCTGTCCCCCAAATACAAATCCACTCCATCAGCTGAGCCCTCCCCAAATGCCAGCCCCAAGAGATGGGCCCCACAGCATGCCCTTGTACTCAGGCTGCTTCATATCTTAACACACTGTGATGCCACATGAGAGTCAGAGAGAGAAATTCACCTCCCAGCATAGCACCGTTCACTGAGCTGGAGAGATGAATTGAGCCCCAGCATTCAGCTCCAGGTGGAGTCTGCAGCACGGATGGTTAGAAAAATCTCATCAAAGGAAGAGATTTGATCTGGACAGAGCGAGTCTGAATAGACAGGTAGCCTCCTCACTGCTGCTGATTTCATTGAGTCACTACAGAAGTATTAGCCAAATGCTTTGTCTGCCCACTGGTGGCCATAAATGAGAAGGTGCTTAAGCAAACAAGAGCGCACCCACAATCCAGTGTCTGGATAAGCCATCACATCATTCTCGGGCCCTATAAGCAGTCACTCCACACAACCAGGCAAGCTGCCCTGTGGAATGCTCTCCTGCGCTACGCACTATGCAGCTGGAAGTCGCCCTTACTGGGAAGAGTTAGTTATAAGGCTTTGTAAATCTTTGGATCAAAAGACACTGTCAGGTGAGTTTTAGGATCAAGGGTCAGATTCTCAGTGAGGGCAAATCAGACTTGCTCCACTGAAGTCAATGGGACGACTCTGACAGGAGGGGGCCTGCAGCGTCGATGTTACAAAAGTTAAATCAATATAAATGTTTCCAAGAGAGGATTCTTTTTTTAAATTCCAGTTAATTCCATTTGTTTGTTGTCTCGTTTGCTCAGATGAGAGCGATTCCCTGTGGTGCTCGCAACACTCACATGACTTCATGTGCTAGATCATGAGGAGCAGAAAGTCAGCGTGAGGTGGGGAGGGGAACCAATGTGAAACTAACTAGTCTGTGTCCAGAGTTTATGGTGATTTTAGCTGTTAACAAAGTTAACAGCACTAATAGTGAGAAGTGAATTTAGCATTTTAAAAATATGTGAGATTGAATAAGCTAAGGGGTGCATGTGTGGGTGTGGGGGGGGGGGTGAGAGAGAGAGAGAGAGAGAGAGAGAGAGAGAGAGAGTGGCAACCTTTGGCACGTCTTCCCACAGCCCCTGGAATGGCAAACCTTAGCCAGTGAAAGTTGCAATCAGCTGAACCTGCAGCTGCTGCAGGTAAACGAACTGGCCTGGCCCACCAACATCTTTTCCAACGTCTTTGGCCCCGCCAAAGGTTAGCAATCCCTGATATACATAAAATCTTTTACCCCAAAATCCCCAAGCATCCAACTAGGTGTCACGTCAGCTGTCCCTGAAATGCTGCCTATACAAAGTGCACAACAGATCAGTGCAGGGAGAGAAAAATCTCTCATCCAACTAATATTGTAGCAGGGGATTGAGGGAGGCAGCATGTCACTGCCTGGGGCCTTGCCTACCTATAGCTATACAACAAACCCTCCTCCTAGTGGAGACTCAGCGTTAAGTATACCAAGAAAAGAGTCCTTTTGCCAGTACGGCTTTTACCAGCTTCCCATGCAAAATCAGCTGGACCAGTCAAAGGGCACTGTAGTTGGTAAAACCATATCTACACTAAGGTTTTTGCCAGCAGGGCTCTGTTGGGGAGGGATGTGAGTTTTTTCAGAGTCTTACTAGACCATTGGTTCTCAAAGTGGGGGTCGGGACCCCTCTGGGGGTCGCAAGCCAGTTCTGTGGGGGTCACGAGCCCCTCCTGCCAGCAGCCGGCCCTGAACAATGCCGCTGCCGCGGGCTGCTGGCATCAGGCCCCTGCTACGGTGGGCTGCCGGCGCCCCCATCAGGCCGCTCCCGGCCCTGGGCCACGTGCCCGACCTGGCCCCGGCAGAGGTGGGCTTCTGGCGCCCCCGTGAGCCCGGCCCCTGCCGCAGTGGGCTGCAGGCACGCTCCCCTCCCCCCCCCCCGCCTGACCCCAAGGGGGGGGGGTCGCGCTTATAGGTCTGGTGTGGGAAAGGGGTCACCACTACAAAAAGTTTGAGAACCACTGTACTAGACGCAGCTATGCAGCAAAACTTTTAAGTCTAGACCGGGCCGAAGTCAGAATGTAGCCAGCAGGTCACCAGCTCTCCAGTGCACCGACTCTTCATTTTAAATAGCATCCGAATAAAGGTACTTCCAGCATCCCAGGGCTGCTTTACTCAACTAACAGACATTTCCAGATCACAGGGCCTGGTTCTCGTGGGGCCTTCAATCACCCTGACATCTGCTGGAGAGCAATACAGCACCGCACAGACAATCCGGGAAGATTTTGGAGAGTGGTGGGAATAATTTCCTGGTGCAAGTGCTGGAGGAACCAACAAGAGGCCGTGCTCCTCTTGACCTGCTGCTCACAAACAGGGCAATATTGGTAGGGGAAGTAGAAGTGGGTGGCAACCAGGGCAGCAGAGTCCATGAGCTGGTGGAGTTCAGGAACCTGACAAAAGGAAGAAAGGAGAGCAGCAAAATATGGACCCTGGACTTCAGAAAAGCAGCTGTGACTCTGTAGCAGGGCGGCGACTCACCCCTGCAGCGCCTCCTGCTGGTTTGTCCGGGAATTAGCTCGTCAGCATCCGGAGCGCCCTCTGTAGGCCGATGTCCCGCTTGCTGCTCTGGCCCCGTGTCCCTCGCGGACCCCGGTGCCCTCTTACTGAGGGTGCTGCACCCCCACAGTACCCCCTCAGATCTTAGGGTCTCCCCTTCCCAGGGAACCCTCCTCCCACTATCCCCACCTTGCCTCAGTCTAGGCCACTGCCAGTCACCACTTGCCCCCGTAGACTGCAGTATCATGGCCTCTAATCACTGGCAAGGGGGATTGGCCTGCTGCTCTGCCTCTGTAGCCCTGGGTTACCCCCTGCAACCCCAGTACCCCTTGTTGGGCCTTCCCCTAGGCCCTGCAGTCTGGGGGTTTCCAGGCTAGAGCTTCCCCAGCTCTACCTGCCTTGCCCCAGCCCTGCTTCCCTCTAGGTACCTCCTCAAGCTCCCAGCAGCCAGGCCTGTCTACCTCTGCAAACAGAGGAGACTCTCTCCCTCTGCAAACTGAGCCCTTTTATCAGGGCCAGCTGGGCCTTAATTGAACCAGCCTCAGCTGTGGCTGCTGGGCCTAATCAGCCTGGAGCTTGCTTGCTCCCAGCCACAGCCCTTTCTTGGGCTGTTTTAAGCCCTTTTCCCCCAGAGTGGGGCAGCCGCCCCACTACAGACTCCCTCAGGGAACGATGGGCAGGATCCCCTGGGAGGCTAATATGAGGGGGGGAAAGGAGTCCAGGAGACCTGGGTGTTTTTTAAAGAAGCCTTATTGAGGGGGCAGGAACAAACCATCCCGACGTGCAGGCAGAATAGCAAATATGGCAGGCGACCAGCTTGGCTTACCAGTGAAATCTTCGGTGAAGTTAAAAACCAAAAAGGAAGCTTACAAGAGGTGGAAACTTGGACAGATGACTGGGGGGAGTATAAAAATATTGCTCGAGCATGCAGGGGTGTAATCAGAAAGGCCAAGGCACGATTGGCGTTGCAGCTAGGAAGGGATGTGAGGGTAACAAGAAGGATTTCTACAGGTATGTTAGCAACAAGTTGGTGGTCAGGGGAAGTGTGGGCTCCTTATTGAATGGGGGATGCAACCTAGTGATACATGATGTGGAAAAAGCTAATGTACTCAATGCTTTTTTTGCCTCGGTCTTCACTGACAAGGTCAGCTCCCAGACTGCTGCACTCGGCAGCACAGTATGGGGTAGGAGGTGAGCAGCCCTCAGTGGTGAAAGAACAGACTGTAAGTTACAAAAAAGGATGTACATGTTGCCCACAATACAATGGGTCAGATCCTTAGGAGGTGTAAAGCAATCTAGCTCCATTGTTTTCAAGTGCAACTAGGTCATTTTATCTCAGTTGACGACTTAGTCCAACCTGATGGGTTTTGACTTATTCCACTCCCAAACATCTGATTTTGTCAATGACTGGACCACATGACTGTAATGAGCTGCAGTCTTTGTGCATGGTCTGATGGAAGGGTAATGAATCAAGGTTTACCTCAAAGACAAAAAAACATCATTATAAATATGGGCTAATACGAGAAGTGAGAGTCACTTGGGACTCAGTGAAGGGATGTGAAAGTAATTGTGGAAGGAGAAGAGTTATTAGGTGAGCTCTAATGAGATACAGTACAGTCAGGTGCCTAATAGGTGACAAAACATAACCTAGGTGTCCATCCAGCCTGGGATGCCTGGGAAGAAAACCAGAAAGACTCCAGTGTAGCTGCAGGGAATGTAATCTAAAAATCTAACCCCGTCCTCTCATTACCACTATGTTATTACAAAGAAGTTCATTTAAATGTCACACTGAAACTGCTGCTGCGGTCCTGCTCATTCAGTTTCCAGCTACTGGGAGCCAGCTTGAATCCTCAAAGGCATCAATTACCGAGAAGCTTTTATGCACACATTTATCTTTCAAAATGATGATTAGGCCCAGGTATTCTATCTCTGGGAAACTTTATAGATACTTGTAAGAGTAGGGCAGTAAAACACATTGGTATCACTTTGAATCTTAGAAGCTACAAGCTGTAGTTCCCACTGGCGGAAAGAGGAATAACTGGACGTGAATTCCCTATTGGCTTTGGAGTACAAGGATGGCTTTACCTAATGAAAGAATACATAGGCACACTTGTATACATCACTTCACTTCCACAGAAAGGCAGCCACCTCTGGGGTAAAATAGCAGCTGTTCAAGACAAGCAGTAAAGAATACCATAGCCAGTTGAAAGTCAAGTGGTCAGACAGCAATTATCTGAGATAAAATTTAGGCTGGCAACCCTAAATGCAGTGAAACATACAATGGGATCTTTCATGACTACAGGTAATCAATATCCCCTTAGATGTAGAGGTCAGTGATAAAGGCAAGACTCTGGTTCTGTGTTATCTCCGTTCTTTACGGGGTAATGGCTCCTTCTTTTTAGGAAACTGGGGCATAATTTTAAAAGGTAATCTTCTGCGTTCTCACTTGGAGTTGTAAAAGCAACAACATATGTGTATGCACTGAAAATCAATCCAAACAAACTGTATAGGAAAATGTGGCTCATTAATGGCCCCAAATTAGAGGTGGTTTCAGTTGTCTGCAAAACATTATGGAATTGTAAATGAGATTAGAGGCAGCGGGACCAGGAGAATCGCACATGTAAAGCTCAGAGGATTTTGCTGTGATTAAATGAACCACACACACATCAATAGACATTAATATCATTGATGAAAGAAACATCAGGCATGGAGAAATTTAGCTTAAGGGGTGAGAAAAGCATGCAAAACAGATTAAAATTATTTAATATGCATCATCTCTGTCTCAGCTGGTTGTCCAATTAATTATCCTCTGAGGTTCAAAATGAATTTACAGATTTTTGGAAGTTTAAGAGTTCTTTGTTAATAAAATAGTACTCAAGATCCACCCACTAATTTTTATTTCTTGTGGTATAATTTTTGGGCAGCTGGTTAAGAAATGGGTTTTTTTCTTGCAGAACATTTCAGTTTTGTTGAAAAACCAAAAGGTTTTTGGACAAAAAATGAAAATTCCATTTTCAAGTTTTTAACAAAAAGTTGAAATTTTCTACAGAAAGCAGAAAGTTTCTGCAGAGTTGTTCAGATGAAACCCGATTTTTCTTCAAAAAGCAGTTTTAACGAGAAATTTTTGACCAGCCTTAATTCCTGGCACAGACTTCCTGTGCAGGCAAGTCGTTTGTTTCCTCTGTACCTCAGTCTCTCGTCTGTAAAACAGAGATAAATAATACTTCCCTATTTCACAGGGATGGGGGAGGACAAATCAATAGAGCCTGGATTTCACTTGGTTTCAGTCCAGGGTTTCACTCATCTTTTGCGAGGAGTTCACATACTGTGATTACAGAGACCAGACCAGAACTCAAGTAGTTGCAGAGGGAGGATGAAATGTGTGCTCTTTATATTATCACTGAGACCAACTAAAGAGCCTTTTAACAGACCCCATTCCCTGTGCTAACGGACTAGTCAGCAGTACGTCTATTTCAAGATACTTGGGCCAAATTCTGTTCTCATGTACCCTGAACCATTTGCAGTTTGGCAGCATCGGGGGTAGCCAAGAGCAGAATTTGGCCCATTATCAAATGGGAAACTAGTGCCGTCGAAAAACACAGGACAGCCACACAGGATTTGCCTGCCAGTTCAGACCAGTGGTCCACAACATAAAGGCTACCAGTAGTGCATGCACAAAGCATCAGAGGAAAGTGAAAATAAATTCATGCTTGTGGTCAGCTATGCAATGCCTGACGAGGAGGAAGAATCTCTTTTACCATCCCTGGGGTGACCAGAGATTCCCTGGTCAATAATACTTTGCATTTAGATAGTCTTGTTTTCATTCACAGACCTCAGAGTGCTTAACAAAGGTAACTAAACATCATTACCCTTAATAAGGTGGCAGATTATTTGGACGAGGGACCATCCTTTTGTTCTGTTTGTACAGCACCCAGTGCAACCTGCCCCTTGGTCCATGACGGGGGCTCCTAGGTACTACCCGAATACAAACGATCAATCATCATTCTCAAATGCAGCACAGAGGTTAAACTGTTTGTCTATCGCCACACAGAGAATCAGTATGCAGAGGCAGAAATAGAAACCAAGTCTCCTTACCTGGTTCTATCTAGAGGTGGGAGGACAGGTCACTAAAGTAAGTGAGTAAAAAGACAATTCAATCACCTTCACTTGGGGGGAGGGGGGACTGGTTCCAGTTAAAGGAGAGAGGCAACAAATCGATCACTTCATCGGTTTCAGACTTTGTCCGAAACCAAAGCTTTGCAAAGTTTACACTGGTCTTTTCAAAGGGTGTTTGGCTAGACACTTATACGCTCTCGCACTCCCAGACTACAAGACATTCTGGCACTTCCGGGAATGGCGGGTCCCACCGGCTCACACTCACCATGCCGGAGGGGACAGCACTTGGTAGGGGGGCAGCACGCAGAGCCCCCTGGCAGCCCCTACGCATAGGAGGCAGGGGTGTGATATGTGCTGTACAGTGCCATAGCAGGCTCCGTACCTTAGCTCTGCTGCGCCGCCGACTGGAGCCGCCAGGGTCCCTTTTCCACCGGGGAGGTCAGAGATGATCCCAAGGGGCCCTTCTGGCCTTGGCATCTCTGACACTCACAACTACTAAAACCACCCCCCAGCTACAACTACTAAAAACACGTCCAGCAAAAGCAGATCTGGTGCCATCTAGTGGTATAAAATATTCATACATACCGGCTTTTCTGATCCATTTCTTCCCTTTACCATGTGTTTGGTGCTTACATTCGGCAGCATGATTTGACATTCTTTATACCCGTGTTAGGACAGTGAGTTTTATTTCCATCTAAGTGCATCGGTTCAGTCAGAAATATAAATCAACCCAACAGAGTCACCAGGGCCCTATTCCAATCAGTAGTTAACTTACCAATTGTTCATGGCAAAAATAAATCCTTTGAAACCTTAACAAGAGGGGTGCACAATATGGGACTGACATTTTCAGGCCATTTGCATTTTCATTGCTTTCAAACAATTATTTTGATGGTGGTCTCTAGAAAATATTGAGGGAAAAGCAAAAAAAACCCTAAACTCCCTGTCGTTATCATAGATATGGCTGGTTCTGTGCACATTTGCATGCTGTCCCAGAGTCCTAAAACTCTATTTAACTTGCAGGGAGGGACTAGCCCTTCTTCAATGAAATTCACCCTGCAGGGCAGGGGATCTCCTTCAGAACAGAGAGAATCGGAAGCCCTGGGAACCAGACCAGTATATATAGGCCAAGCTCATACTTTGGTGAAACAGGTGAAGGTGTGGGATACTGCCATTGTGGGGTGGTTACAACACTTATTAGAGGTATGGCAACAAGTGAGTTATGCAGGATTTTCCAAGCAGCTGGCAATACAACCCTTCCAGCACCCCACCTACGATAGTGCATTTTGTTTATGCCGCCTGTCCCCGTTTTGTCCTTTTTATAGCCTCCGTTCGCTAGCTCCCAGCTGAAACACAATATGTCGGTTACTATGGAAATAGCCAGGGTATGGGAAAAGCTTAGTGGCATCTCAGATCAAAGCACAGAGCAAATTAGTTTGCGGAATGGTTATATCACAGGTTGATGAGTAGAGCATTTACACAAGGGTCCCCCCACAAAATATAGGAGACTAGCTGTGGCCCCGCAGAGGTGGACTTGCCTGGCTGCAGACCATTGGCCTGTGTGCTGCTAGTTTAGATGCATGTCAATGCAGAAAATGTACCCCGATGCGCCCCTGTGAAATGATATTTCGGTGGAGAGGTGATGCTAGTTATCTGTAGATGTCTCACAGTGTGCTGCTGATTTGTTGGGGGTTTTTTTGGGGGGGAGGGGGGATGGTGGTGTCTAAAAAGTAACTGTAGCACAGCACCATCTTGTGGGCACTATGGGTACCTAAAAGGAAGGGAGAGAGAGAGAGAGAGAGAGAGAGAGAGAGAGAGAGAGAGAGAAAGAGAGAGAGTTTAGGAGCTCTCTCAAAAAACATGCTAAATCCAGTTTATCCCCATAGCAGTCAAATAAAAGTGATCAGGGATTCCTTTCTTTCTCAAGCACCCTGCAGTAGCTAGCAATTCAGAGGCCCACTGCTGCTTCACCCCTTTCGAACAGTCTCAATAACTTGAACCATGCCTGCAGCTTGCACCGGACGGCTCCAACAATATTCAGTATTTGCGTTTGCTCCTTTACTTGGTATTAGCAGCAGTTCTTCATCTATTCTGTGGGCCTGACCAGAGAGGGCAGCATCTTTCACTCTGACCCGCTACAGACTGCTTTACATTCATATCCCCATGTAGAGTGATTAAGGCCTTTCTGTGCCTGTAGGAAGTTTCATTGTTAAGGTCACATTTTGAGACTTCACCTTTCAGTCTTCAAAACACACATCCTCTGGCCAATGAGCCAGAGCGTCAGAAATACGCCACATATGTTGCAGGTTTCCACCAAGGTTTGCACATTAACAAGCAAATCAGGAAATGAGTTTGCTGTCATATTGCCCTGGTTTGATGAGGTATCTTTTACTGAAGCAGGGTGGAGTCCTTGGTCACTGTGGTTGAGACACAGCTGATGTGAAAGCAGATGGAGACTCAAACTGAAAGCACAAAATGTTGCTTGTTTGTCATTTTTTAGGTCAGTTTCACTTCCTGCGTTTAGCATGTGTCCAGCAGTCAACACCAATAGCCCAGCCCACCTCCCACCCTGAATGCAGAATTACCTCCCTTGCCATGCCGATGCAGCCTGTCATTCCCTGGGCAAAAACAAAACACAACAAATTTGGGCTTTTTGCCAGTTGCCCACAAAGAAATCAATGTATAAACCATGGACTCAGAAGCACAGAAGTCAGATATGAGGCAGATTTATTAGTGCTGGTGTATTTAATACTCACAGGAGTTGAGTTTTCACCATTAGATAGATAGCCCATCCAGTATGGAGACAAGGTTTATCCTACTACTGTGATAGCAAGATGTAAGTTATTGCTCTTGTAATGCAACCTGTAACTGTGATCTACTCTTCAAATCCTCCCTGCCCTCAGCCCGCGTTCCTGAGCTATAAACACTGAGATAGGGATATATTTGGGGCAAGATCCACAGCTGGTGTAACATAGCATATCTCCATTGACTCCAGTGGAGAGCTGCCTGTTTACATCAGCTGAGGATTAGGAGCAAGAAGTCAGTGTTAAATAAAACTTCCTGATTTATAAAGAGATTAATAATAAATCTTCTCTCTCCTCTTTATTATACAGGAGAATCTATTTTAAGTGACTACCCAAAGGAACAGGAAATTGAATATCTGGTAGAGGCGGGTCTTTATATACGGATCAAATTAAAATGTACTGGAAATAATAGGGATGCTTTAAAGTGGTCTCAAGATAGGATAGCGCCTATTCAAGGGGAGCTGAATTATGAGCCTTGCTCTAAGAAAATGTGTTCATAGTGTATTTGTGTGTGATTCTCTTATAACAGGAAGCAAAACTCACGACTAAAACCCCAAACCACAAGAAACTTGACGGGTGTTGGAATCTGTTACAAACCCCAAACAGCCCAAGTTTATCAAAAGACTCACAAGCCCTAGGCAGAGTTTGAAGAGAACATCAGGCGGATTCATTTCTGGCTGTGCATTAAGAGCATGAAAAATCTTTGGGGTCACATCCTTAGCTGGCGTAAAATCTCATAGAGTCATCCGTCTTAGGCACTGGTCCTGGGTCATGACGCAAAACAGAGCTGAAACGCAAAGGGGCTGACTGAGTTTTGCTTTAAACTTTGAGGTTCTTTGGAAAGAGAAACTCAAAAAGAAAACTCTGGGGTCAAGGGATGGGGGAGGAAACAATGCAATTGTTTGCACAGACTCATCTCCAAACCAATGTTTATTGTCCAATCCTAGTTCTAAATGAAAGATATTTTTTAACAGAGGTGTGCTCAAGCTGCAAAGTTCGTATCTGTTTGGATCCAGGTTTTCCAATGTTTATGGGTATTTGTCAGTGGATGTTACGTCCAGTACACAGAAGAGATGAGTCTGTCAGTTCTCAGCCAGAGAGCCTCGCTCTTTACCTCAAGATGTAGCGATTCTCGCCTGCGGCTCAGTTCCTGATGGGCTGGCCAATATGGTCGACATCACTTGAGCAGTGTGGGCAGCTGCAAGGCTCAGAATCCATCTACGAATCCTATCTTTACTCAAAGCCTCAGGGTGTTTTCAATCCATGGTCCCATTACTGATATAAGGGCCTTCCACCAAGTCGGAGCATTTGCCTTGGACCCATCTCAAATGTAACAACTACAAACCCATCGGTTTAGACAGGGCCGAAACCCACACAGTCTTTTCTCGGTGTTTGCAGAAATAAAGAGCTGTCCATTTGGCTTCCCCAAAGCCTTATGCAGTTATCCATCTTGTAATGTGATGAAGAAACACTACTTATGTAGCAACATAGGGACCTAGATCCTAACTCTCTCTCTTTCTCTCTCACACCACGTGAGCAGCTATTTCTCCTCACTCCTAAGCCATGGCTTTAATAATTTAATATTAGAGTGGGGAGGGAGGTATTTCTCCTAGAAATTTCACTCAGTTGATTCCACAAGCCAGAAACCAAACAAGAAAAAAAAATGAAGCCTATTGGATGGATGCTTTGCAACAGTTTTATGGCTTAGTATGTGTCTAATTTCCAATCTTTTGTTTGAATAAAGATTAATTCTGATTCTCCTACAACTTAATAAATCTAACTGCCTCGGTATTTTCTTTTAAAGGCTTTAGTAATAAATGCCATGAGGTTACAGGGTGAAATTTACCCCATGTAGAGAGCTTGTGCACCACTTAAGTTACCACTCAAGAAAGAGATCTTGGAGTCATTGTGGATAATTCTCTGAAAACATCCACTCAATGTGCAGCAGCAGTCAGAAAAGTGAACAGAATGCTGTGAATAATTAAGAAAGGGATAGAAAATAGGACAGAAAATATCATGCTTCCTCTATATAAATCCACTGTGCGCCCACATCTTGAATATTGTGTGCAGATGCTGTTGCCCTATCTCAAAAAAGATATATTAGAATTAGAAAAGATTCAGAAAAGGGCAACAAAAATGGTTAGGGGTATGGAACGGCTTCCATGTGAGGAGAGATTAATAAAACGGGGACTTTTCAGCTTAGAAAAGAAACAGCTAAGGGGAGATATGTTTGAGGTCCATAAAATCATGACTGGTATGAAGAAAATAGATAAGGAACGGTTGTTTACTACTTCTTATAACACAAGAACTAGGGGTCACCAAATGGAATTAATAGGCAGCAGGTTTAAAACAAATAAAAGGAAGTATTTCTTCACACAACGCACAGTCAACCTGTGGAACTACTTGCCAGAGGATATCGTGAAGACCAAGATAATAACAGGGTTCAAAAAAAGAGCTAGATAAATTCATGGAGGACAGATCCATCCATGGCTATTGATGGGCAGGGAAGGTGTCCCTAGCCTCTGGTTGCCAGAAGTTGGGAATGGACGACAGGGGATGGATCACTTGATGATTACCTGTTCTGTTCATCCCGCTGGGGCATCTGGCATTGGCCACTGTATGAAGACAGGATACTGGTCTAGATGGACCTTTGGTCTGACCCCATAGGGCCATTCTTATGTTCTTTATGTTGTGTACTCTAACCCAGCCTGTGTTTCACACTCTTGCTGTGCTCATTACTGTATTTTGGAGGAGAAGTGTTGACAGGTTGTTGTGGAAGCTGCAGAATGGATCAGGACTCTTCCTTTCCACATGACTATTTTACAAGATGCGCACCATGGTTTTATAGGAAAAACAGAAATTGGTTTCCGTTGGGGGTTATATTTTATACCTATGATTTCTCTTTAGACCCCACTTGTGGCTAAGAGCAAACTCCCCATTCTGGTTATTCTCCCTTGATATCGAATCAACAGGCATGGAGTTAATTAACCCACGGACAAAACTATGTGTCCATACTCAAGGCCAGGGACAGAGTAAAACTCCTTATTGAGGGAAGAGGGGTCCATGCCTGGAATCAATTTGGATCTAGACACTGGGACCTAGACACTGAGTTCAAGTTACGAAGGAAAAACATTAGCATCATAAAAGCAAAGCAATGCAAACCATACACACCGCTACATATTACTGTAGCAGATGACTACCCATAGTTCATCTTACTCGCTGCAACTGCACCAGAGCAGAAACAATTAACCTCTGAGAACTAATGGAGTATCTCAACCAAAAAAATGGAGAAAACAAAGCAAGGAGCACAGTAGAGACCGGTCTGTATCAAAATCCCAGATACATGCACCCCACATTTTAAGTTTAAAACTTGATCTGAATTTTGAACCTCTCTAAATTACCGCCAGTATAGGTCTGTGTAGACCCCTAGCTTATTTTATTGAATTGAATGTTGAAAATTCAACCGTATGCCCCAGAACATGAAATATAAGAGTAAAAATCTTTCTGAGTCATCCCTGTGCACCAAGATGTTTGCAGAGTTTCATCTGCAGATTAAATACAGTAGCATGTGCACATACACTCCAGAATATCAGTGTGCTAAAATGTTTCCCATAAGAGAATGCAGCCTCCCTGTTCATCTAGCAATTTTAAAGGAGACTAATTTTGTGTACAAGGCTCCCATTCTGTTCTTGAATCAGAGAGGTAGCCGTGTTAGTCTGGAATAGCAGAGGTAACAAAGTCCTGTTTTATAGTTAGTCTTTAAGGTGCCACAGGACTTTGTTACCTCTGCTATTCTGTTCTTGGTTTTTCAGTCTCCATAACCCATTCATTCAGTCCTTGCCTTATTACAGGAGACTGCAATTGGTGTCAACTTTGGTAATCATTTTTGCGACGTGGACAGTTCTCTACTGAGATCTGCCACACTTGTTTCACAGAGACCACAAAGCAGTCAGTGTGTGACATAGCCTTTAGGTTACTAGTGACTTGGGATACTTTTGATCTGCCCACCTAACAGTGAAAGGAGATGAACAGCACAGCAGAGACTAAGCCTGCAATTTCTCAGAGGGCAAAATTTTAGGGCTTGTCTACATATAGAGTTATTCCGGAATACGAGGGCCCACGCAGGGAATCAGTCAGGAATAGCTACTGTGCTTTAAATACACACCCTACCTGAATCCAAATTAACTTTCAAGTGTAGATGAGCCTTTAGATCAAATGTAAAATATCACTTTGCTGTAGTGCAAAACATATTTCAAGTCCTATTTACAAAGAAAGACTATGAGCTGCCTTTTTCTCTCCAACAATCATCACTGTCCTCAATATCGAACTTTAAAAAAATCTTTTTTTCCCTGGATCTGTAAGGCAACAGGCCTTCCGAGTCTTTGCGAGTATCCCCTTGCAACACAAGATGCAGAAATCCTCCCCTTCCCCAGTATCCCAAGGGCCTCATCCCGGGGTCAGGAAGAACTGTGACATCTACAGCAAACTGTACAATGCGATCATTAAGCCTCCATGAATCCTCCTTCAGAAAACAAAGGGAACGGTGGAACCGTGTACTCAGCAACTCTCAGCATGCTAAAGATTTCTAGAGTGCCACAGCAACATAATACACTAAAAAAAGAACAACTCACCAGAGCTTCCTCTGCATTCTGACGGCTGAATGGGGAATATGACAGGTTATCCGTGGCCAGGGTGCTAGCAGGAGGCAGCAGCCAGACAACACTTTGCCTTCATGCAGCGTGTCCCTTGCTCATTACATCTCAAGGTAAGCTTACATTAACAAAATTAGGCCAACCATATTGCTAACGAAGACGCCAGCCGTATCAGTCTGCCTTTTCTTCTCCAGCGCTCCCACTTCGTAATGTCTACTCATTTTCTCTAAGTTCAAATCCCTTACCAGACATATTCGCGGTTACTATGGTAACTAATGAAAACCAAATTTGGAAGAAGAAGAAGAAAAAAAAGGGAGACAAAAAATGCTTTTAAGCTCTGGTGCCACCTGTGTGTCTGAGTCTATTAATTCAAACAACAACAAAACATCCCTCTGGATAACAGACCAGGGCAAGACAAGATTCTTGCTGTCTGCAGACTCCTCGTTTGGTGCAGTCTTTTAACAATGCCCCACTGCTACAGTTAGCTCTGCAGATCACGGGTTCACACTATGATCTAGTCCAGGGTTAGGCAACCTACGGTACGCGTACCAAAGATGGCACGCGAGCGGATTTTCAGTAGCACTCACACCGCCCAGGTCCTGGCCACCGACCCGAGGAGCTCTGCATTTTAATATCATTTTAAATGAAGCTTCTTAAACATTTTAAAAACCTTATTGACTCTATATACAACACTAGTTTAGTTCTGTATTATAGACTTATAGAATGAGACCTTCTAAAAACGTTACAATGTATGACTGGCACACGAAACCTTAAATTAGAGTGAATAAATGAAGACTCGGCACACCACTTCTGAAAGGTTGCTGACACCACAGTTTGAATTGCCTCATTTTTACTTCCAGGTCCCAGGCCAGATCATAGGTGCAGCTACAACCCTCTGCTCTGAGCCTGATCCTCAGAGCGTACGAGTCTAGTGATAACTGTCAGGCACGAGACAGGCTTTCAAAGGGCAGCGGTAATATGGGTGCCCAACACCATCAGGGCCTGACTTTCAGAGGGTGGGGACTCAGTCCTTTCTGAAAATGCGGCTGCTCTAAAGGCATCGCAAAATGGGGACCCTAGAACGGAGGAACACAAAATCACGAATCGTTTTTTAAAAGCTGGGCTTCATTAGGCCTTTCGCTCAGGACGGGGAAGCTCAAGCTTTAGCTCTGGAGTTCCTAGGTACAAGACCCAGTGGCGGCCAAAAGGACAGTGGAGGTTTTGCACCATGCTGGCTATGGAGCTGGGGGAACTGATTACAGCAGCATAACCCCATCAAAGGTGGATCTTCTAGTGTCATAGAGCTGATGTCCTGGCTCCTACATCAACCTGCTCCCTGCTGCCAATGTTGGGGATACAGCTGGAGGAAAGACAGGACAACTGAGGTGCTCCTGTGCTGCAGCAATCTCCATAGGCAGCTGATGTATCCTAGAGCAGCCCTCAAGCTGCTCTAACTTACCTTCGTGCACATGGCAGCCTCAGAATTGGGACAGGAAGGAGCTGGAGGCTGGGGTGGGGGAGGGGGAGGTGTTATGCCACCTTTGTACCAAAACCCCCAACTTGCACTGTGTGCTCTTTGCCTGCAGCCTTGGGTTTGGGCCACCTCTATAGTTAAATACATGTACACAATACACAATTGTATGTGCCGATTTGATTTCCGAGTCCCACATTGGCTGGATTTCACATACTCGGTGTAGCTCGCCCACATCTATCTATTTCCCTCTTCACTCAAGTTCTCATTTGACTAATGCAATTTACATAATCATTTCCCATGGACAATCAAAAGGCAACAAAAAAAATGCAGTATTGTGGTACCACAGAGCTCAAGACTCACAAAGCAAATATTACAATCACTTTATTTGCGGAGCCTGCATAATATTTAATCATCAGTAAACAATAGACCCTGCAAAGCCTTACTCACCCTCAGCCAAGGGAAACTCCACCGAGGTGGGAGAGAACCCAGTGAGTTAAATGGGATGACTCACAAAAATAAGGCTCTCTCATGAATAAGAGGATTCAAGTTTTATTTCCATCATCCTGATAAATAGGAAATTACTAGTCCCCTTTAATGTATGGGAACTATTAAAAATAACTAACAGGATAGGCTAGCTTCATCTTAAGCTTTCATTTTATACATGCTGTAACAAATCCAAAAGGGATCTCCTCTGGAAGGCACAATGGCGCTGGACTGGAGATTGGCTCCAAACCTCATTACCATTCCTCTTTAATCGGACAATTCAAATCCATGCCACTTTGGTTGTTACTAAGTTGCCCACTGGTAGGCCCTTGGTGAAGTGGATTTGTGATCACAAACCAAGTATCTCTATATATTTTATAGTATAGTATAGTATAGTATAGTATAGTATAGTATAGTATAGTATATAGTATATTAATATACCATATACAGTTGATGGTCTAACCAGAGCAACTGATTGGGGCCTTAGTCTGACCTGCCTTCCCACCGGTGTCTCCCCCGGACAAGGCTGAAAAACAACAGGGACAGGAAAAAAATATAACAAGGTTTTCTGGACGATAAGACAAAATATAGGCCAGCACTGCCCTTTTCCATGTTTCAACTCCAAATGAATGGAATTCTGGGAGCTGTAGTTCCCAGGGTTGATGGAATAGGCAGGGCTTTCAGCAGTGCATGCTGGGAAAGGGGGCAGGATATAAGGAGCTCAATTTTCCTCACTGCAAGAGAACTAGGGAAAGAATAAGACTTGTTGCAGTCAGAGCAAATTGTCCCCTTCACTGATCCTATCAGGAAAAGAGAAAATTTAAAGAGACCTTTCCATGTTTTTCCAGCACCAACATAACGAGCTGTAGTGAACTAATCCTGGTCCTGAATTCCAGTCTTTCATAAACAAATTAGGTAAAGATGCAGTTTATTCTGACTCTTAAATAATCCTCTCATTAGTTGCGGGTGTCATTATGAAAAAATAAACAACATTCAAAGGGAGACACGTGAGGCAATGGGCCCCACAGTCTTTAACAGAGCTGGGATAAGATTGTGTCATTCAAGCACCAAGAACAAACCACATTCTGCAAACCGCGCATAGCGGAGAAACAGCACCACATGTTTCCGAGAGATATCAGTGGAAGTGTCAGTACTCGAATCATTCCATACCACCACGAGGCCCAACCCTCCCGTAGTGAAACGGGGTTTGACCCTCCCTCACCCCACACACACACCACTCCACAACTTCCTGAAATTCATCTATCACCCAAACAGTTGTTTTTGCACGTTGTTGGGCCTAGTCCTGAGCGGAATTATGTGCCACCTGGGTCATGCTGAGCATCCTCAACTCCCTTTGAAGTCAATAAGCAAGATCAGATTCCTCCGACATCTGCTAAGGTACAGCACATATTCTGGTATCACAAGTAACATTGATATAAGAGGTGCTGAGAAGAGGTGTTCAGAATCAATTGTCTCGGGCTCAGGATCTTAATGAGATCCCACGCTAATTAATTTAACGGTGCACTGCAGACAGCATACTTCTAGAATTAACCAGCCATGAGCGACAGTAAATATCTATCTCCCATTCCTATTTTAGGTGTTTCTAAGGTGCCCGTTGCTGCAGTAGCTAAGCACCCAAAAGTGGGTTGTGTTGTTCTTCCAGTGTTTTATGCAAGAACATGAGAATTCCACCCACACAAAGAGGCAATTATTGCAGCTTCGTACCCGATCTCCACCTGCCAATTTATTTCAACATTGACCAAGGTTATAGGCTGGGAATAGCATCGAGAGGCATAAGCACAAAGTACAGAGGAGTCAGGCATTAATATGAAGCACCGCTGCCTTCAGAAAAGTGTCTGTCAGACCCATGCGTGGCTTACCATGGCTTTCACAGCAGAAGGACGTGAACCTGCATACACTCATTGTCTACGCCAGTGGTTCTCAAACCCATTAAAATGAATAGCAAAACTCTTCTTGATATCAGTAGGAACAGGACTGCTTTACTAAGGAACTGCACAGGGCGTGAACTCTACCCATTCCAGACTTTATAACTAAGTACTAACCGTGTCTCCATGGCACCCAGAGATCAATCGGGGTTGGGGACACATTCTGCAAGGTGACGTCGGAACATATTAGTAACAAACGGCCCCCGGGTGTAATTCCCCAATCCTGCAACTGGACCCATGTACGCGACCCTGGTGCTCACATGGAGCCCCAATTAACCGGAACTGAATCCACATGGGTACTGGGATCTGCCTACCTGGATGGAAATTGCAGGATCAGGGTCACCTGCAACTGTTGAATGTTTGTTCCCTCCCACTCTTTTGAAACACTGATGTTCTAAGGGACCCCAGCTTGTCATTTTATTAGCAAAATGCAGAGGAAAAAATAGCCTGTGCCCAGAAAAATGCGCCCCAGCTCGAAAGCTGCCATAATAATCATTTATTTTGAATAAAGGGTGTTTTTTTAAAGCTTCATACAAATATCTAATGTGCTCAAGCTGGGCACACATTAGAGAAAAACATTTAATGAGGCAGTCTGCCCACAAACCGGCAGTATTGTGAATTTCAGAAACTAATTAGCTGCAAATAGTGCGGATTAAACAAACTTCTTTGGGTGGTCACCAAAACATACCGAGCCAAAGCCGCCTCTCTGCAGAGGGCCAGGACAAGGCCCACACACTGCACAAGTGGTGCGTGGGTTTGAACTGACGCTGGCCACTGAGCTGAATGTCACCCACGCTGGGTCAGTTAGGGTGACCAGACAGCAAATGTGAAAAATCGGGGGGTAATAGGAGCCTATATAAGAAAAAAAAACCAAAATCAGAACTGTCCCTATAAAATCAGGACATCTGGTCACCCTAGGGTCAGCACACCTCCATTCTTGGAAGTAATCTACAGTGGATAATATCTCAGGGAAAGGTTTTTTTGTTTTGTTTTGTTTATACGTCGGTGACCTGGCGAGTCACCTCGTCCTTTATCTGACAATTTGTCACATCGAATCCCGTCAGCTGGATGTCACACAATGCGACTTTGAATGCAAGAGTTGACTTGAGTCTATGGGATGCGACAGATTAGACGCTGAGGCGGAGGAGGTGGGGAAAAGAAAGAGAGAGAGAGAGAGAGAGAGAGAGAGAGAGAGAGAGAGAGAGAGAGAGAGAGAGAGAGAGAGAAAGGGCTTTTGTTGGGTTTTCTTTTCTTTTTTGTTTGTGAAAAACTTGCTTTTTTTTTTTAGGTGGGAGGATCGACTCGTTGCCAGGAACATCACAGTCCTCATACAGAAAATCATGTCCTGCCCCTGCACATGTTGAAATAACACGCAAACACCTCTGCAGCTCCTTTCTGCACGCAGGTGAATTTTATCCATCAGACGCTGCCCCACTGTTTAGCCAAAATCCTCATCCTTTCAAACTGATGGGATGTTTCCATATCCTGGTCTACACACCGATTTTGTATCAGTCGAACTAGGACAGCTAGGGGTGAGATATTTTACCCAAATTAGTCTCTGATGTAGACTCAGCTCAGTGAAAGGGTCCCTTAGTTCCCTGACCATATGGAAATAACTAGACTTAGGCACTTTTATACTGCTCTAACTGCATCCAAATTAAAGGAATCGAGAGGCTTTAACTATATTTATGTCTTAGCTCTGGTCTACACTGGGGGAGGTAGTGATCGACATAACATACTCAACTTCAGCTATGTGAATAGCATAGCTGAAGTCGACGTATTCCAGTCGACTTAACGTGGCGTCTTCACAGAGCTGAGTCGGCTGCTGCTGCTCCCCCGTCGACTCTGCCTGTGTCTCTAAGGGCAGTGGAGTACCGGAGTCAATGGGAGAGTGCTCGGGGATCAATTTATCACGTCTAGAAGAGACGCGATAAATCGATCCCCGAAAGATCAATCACTACCCACCAATCCAGCAGGTAGAGTAGACCTGGCCTCAGTCTTCACTACAATGTTACGTTGGCACAGCTTTGGGAGCTAGGAGTATGGGGGGGGGAAATCAACCTCCTAGATAACAGATATTCTGTCCAACCACTTCTCCCCCTGTAGACATAGCTATGCTGACAGAAGAGTGTTTGTCACCATAGCTAATGTTGTTCAGGGAGATGATATTACTGGGCCAGTACAATTCCTCTGTCTGGCAGCATAAGCTGTGTCTAAGCCAACATGGCCAGTGCGGTACAGGTTCCGAAGAGTAGACATAGTTGGTTTTGTGAGAGTGGTACAACTTTTGCATTTAGACATGGTCCAAGACATTTGGTACACCAGAGTTGGATTGCTTGTGATCCTGTAAAAAGGAACAGACTCTAAAATGGACTGTTTCACTCCAGAAGACAACATGTACAATTCCTATTAAGACACTCTTGGGGCTTCAATGAACCAAGAAGTACTTGTCTCTAACAGTAGCTATTAGCAGAGAGCAATGAAAAATTCAGTGATTTAATAGCTGATTATCTCCCCCTGAAAGTCATCATTCAATGAACCTTTGCTGACATTTCATAAATGCTTAAAATATAATTTCTTAGCTACTGCCTGTGAGGTGATTGTTTTCATTTCTCTGTCATGACTTGAAGGCTTCAGAGGCGCACAGAATCAATTTCCTTGCAAGAAATTCATCTCCGCAGACTGTTTGAGGGAACAAGCCTGGCTGACCTAACCCTCTCCTTCAGCCCATCAGCAGACAGCTAATTGGATTGCTGACGTAATTGAAGCTAATAACACCAGAGAAGAAGAAAAGCTGTACAATCCCCGAATTTCTGAGTGCAGAAAAAGAAGAGAGGTCTCTTGCGCTCAGTCTGGCCTCTATTATGTCATATGTGTCCACGTGTGTTTATATAGATGTGTGTGTGATAGCGAGAGAAAGATAAATCACAATCAAATAATTTTCCTGTGATTAAAGACGCATTCTGAAAAAAGAAGGCCAGATATTGGTCTCCAACAAAGTGGGAGTTCTGTCAGTAGTGATATGCAGATGTGATGCTGATAAGCAATGCAAAATGGAAATGATGAGCATGTTAAACGTACCTAGCACTGATGCTGGGGCTTTGCCATAACAAACCCAAATCCTAAGCAGGATAACAAGAATGCAAATATCAGGGAGGTAGCCGTGTTAGTCTGGAATAGCAGAGGTAGCAAAGTCCTGTGGCACCTTAAAGACTACACTTCCACTGCCTGCATCCGACAAAGTGGGTATTAGCCCACGAAAGCTCATGCTTCAAAACTTTATAGTTAGTCTTTAAGGTGCCACAGGACTTTGCTACCTAAGAATTCAAATGTCACTTGTGCAACCCATGGCGGTGAATGAATGTCACAGGATGGTCCGTCCAGAAGAGAATCATGAAAAGCACACTCCACTCCCTGCCCAATAGAAAACAGCAGAGGCCAATGGAAAATTGAAGCGGATACTCTCAATTTACTATGGGCTGATCCCATTGTAGTCTGTTAGATAAAGATTCCCATTGTCTTTCATGGGTTTTGGATTGGGCCCTAATTTTTCACAATGATGTAAACTGAAGGTGTCATCATCCATATTTACAATCCTGTGATTTTCCTCTTTGGGGGAAGGAGAAGGGAACCTTAACTTTCAAGTCTCAGAAAAGAGAGAGAGAAGATTAAAGGTGTTTGAAAATTTTCCATTACAACATTTTTTTATTTTATTTTATTTTTTTTTACAGAAAATGGCTTCACAAAAATATTTCCATTTTTATTGAAAATTCTCAATGAAAAAAATGTAAACATTTGACATTTTTCCATGCATAAAAACCTGGAAAAATGGGTTTTTGTGGGGGTATGAAAACCTGGATATTTTCAAAGCAAATTTCAATGAAACAAAAAAAATAAAATTTCATTAAAATTTTTCACAGGAAAAAAAAAAGTCTTCCCAACCAGCTTCTTGAATTTCCCTAGTGTTCTGTACAGTGTTTTCTGGTGCTTGGTCCATTTTGGTCTTTGATAACTAGCTTCATGAAGCATCCACCATTTGCCTTGTGATGCTGTTTCACAATCTAACAGAGTTGGGATACTTAAACAGGAGAGTAAATAGTAGGAGTTTAGGCAAAACTCTGGGCAATGCATCTCACACCTATCTGACTCAGTATGATGTTCTGGAAGGTGCTGGACAACCCAGAATTGTGGGTGCTCAGTTTTTTTCAGGCGGTGCTCAGCCCTTTGCAGCTCAGGACCTGTATTTCCAGCCATAGTTCTTCTGTTCTAAGCGCAGAGTTCAAGTTATTATTAAGTGCAGTGCGATGCTTTCTTTGACCAGTTTCCTGAGGAGCTTCCCTGGAAATGAAAAGGTCACATTGCCTTGGGGATGCCAATGGATGCAGACACAAAGCGCTTATAATGTCCTCAGACATGTAGAGAGGCAACTGTGCTTTAACTGAGAAACCTCTAGAGTAAAACCCTGGCAAAAATGTTCTCAGAATATAGTTCTGACAATGCAGCAATCACACTGGGAAGATTTCCAGTGACTTCAATTGGCTTTGGATCAGGCTCCAAGCTGTGGAGATAGTTAGATTTAAAAAGGAGATGTAATAGTAGCCGTAATAGTAGCTGCCCTAAGGCTAAACAAGTAACAGGAACGACCATGGATCGATCTAAAGCAAAACTGACTGGCAGAATTCATGGACTAGCCAATGGTGGTCTGTGTTACTCAGCAAGGCTATCAGACAAAACCTGTTCAAATTTTTCCAGGACAAGATGGTCTCCAATTCATAGATAGTAAAGTGGACACAGTAGCGGTGAGAATAGATGGAAATCGCGTTCAAATCCTAACTATCGAGAACAAGATAAAAAACTCTGATGAGAGCCGAGAAAAGCAGCAATAGCCTAGAGCTAGGAATGTTATTGCTTTAGATCACGGACTCATAAGTGGCAAATGTCCAGGGTGTGATGAAATCTATCCATAACACAGACATCCAAAAGGCATTGGAAGTTTACCAGGAGGAAATAGCTGACTGTCAACTTAACCAGGGTGACTGGACAGTCTGTCAAGTCAAGAAGCTAAGGATGATGTGTGTCCTTAAGCAAGTGTCCCCTATGGTGTTGCGGATCCAAATTTAGCAAGGAATAGTTATCATGAAAGAGGACCGTGAAACACATTTTGTAATGTGTGTAGTAACAGCGCTAGGCTTTTAACCTGTGTATTCATCATCCGCAAAATAAATTGATCATGTTACTTTTACAGCTTTTTGGCTTCACTCTGCGGCTGTTGTCGCTGTTCGCCTCTTTTCTGTAACTTCCCAACATTGCTACCCCCAGGGAGGCTCTGCTAATAGTAGTTTCAGAGAAATGCAATCATAGACCAGCCCCCAGTACGTGAACCTCTGTCTCATCTAACTTTGCTCAAAGTAGATCTAACTCACACAGTGGCTACAAGACCTGTTGTGGCCATAGCCGGGTTACTCTAATGTTCCCACTCTTTTCAGCACAACACGGCACGTAAAGATGCAGAAACCACATCGCGTAAGTGGCACGTTAATAGATTTATGCCAAAAAGGTCAGTGATGACCAATGCGGTTGCTTTTTTCCAGCCCCAAAGCAAAGTTGACAGTTGATAAATGATACAGTACCTGCTTTAACCCAACTTAAAAGACAGTCACTGTATTTATTATAATCCCTTCGTATATGAATCACCTTGAACTTCAAAGAAAAATAAGCAGTGGGCTGTGCATAAAAATAGCTCTGCTATAGAAAGGAGAGTAGCATAGAAAACAGAGCTGGAAAAGACCAATTATTATACCTAATCATTTCCCCTCCAAAGCACCAATAGCTAACGACCACAGTACATTGAGATCAGACTAGATCATCATAATGGTCTCTTCCATGAAGTCTGAGGGATGCTGGCTCCACGGAAATTAACGGATCCAGGATTATACCCTATGAGCCTATATTCCCCAATGCTTTGTCCAGCTTTAAGTCGTTCACATGACTAAGCTGCCACCCTTTTCCTTTGGAGACCTTTCACCAGTCTAAGGGGGCTCACTGTTACGGACACTTTCCCCTGAAATCCTTCCTACATTTCCTAAGAGTAAAATTCACTCTTGTGAAGAAGCCTGTGCCTCGTGCAAGCCCTGTTTTGAGGGCTTCCATGGGACTTAAGTCACGCTTATGGCTTGTGATGGGGCCTTTTGCACAGAGGTCAATTTCACCCTAATCGAGCAAGGACTGTACTTTATTAGTGACTGGACAACTACCACCAAACAAATAAAGGCGCCCTACAGTTTGGGAATTCGCTCTCCTCTCCTTGTCTAAAATAGCCCAAGGTTAAGGAACATCAGGGCATGTGGCAAATGTGAGAACTGTAAATCAGTGGTGGGAAAGGAATTGGAGCTTAAATTGCCTGACTCCCTTATACAGCTGCACTCAGGGTGTATTATAAAGTAGTGCCGAAGGAACCCAGAGTATGGGGGTGGGCACTTTTGAGCATTTCAATACATCTAAATAAACTAACCCTATTCAGATAAATCCATAAGGGCCAGATTCTGCCACCTTTACTCACATAAGTAGCAAATCACTCTCCAAGCAGTCCCCTTGCAATCAAGGGGACTAGTCATGGAGTAAGATACCATTCACAAGGAGTAAGTGTGGCACAGTACGACTGTAGGATTGTCACTAACTGCTGTCATTCTAGCCAGCCAATCTGAATCCTTATATACGACAAGAACATACTACTCAGCAAACCCATATTACTGACCCGAAATTAAAAGGGAACAAATGAATCAGTTTGCACATGCTTGCAAATCAAGGACTTTCACGTCTTATTCTATACATATATGGCAAATGCACCAAAGGGCTGGACCATGGACTGAGCATAATCAAAGGAAAGACAGTGGTTGAAAAAATGAACTGACATCATAGTTTGTGGGGGAGAGTTAGTACTCTCTTTTTAAGGAAATATTGCACACCCCAGTGTTAGACACACAACTTTACAGAATGGAAATCTTTACACCACCTTTGTTTAGCTAATGAAACCAGGTTTTGCTGATCTAAGATTTACCTGTCAGTAAGCTTTTCCAAGCTTGCATACACAGCAAGCAAGATTCTGATTTGAATTACACTACTGCAAACCCACTGACATTAACAGAGAGGCTTGGAATTTACGCCAACATAACTGAGAGCAGAGTCTGGTCCACTGACTGAAAACCAGAGGGAAAACTAGTTGATCAGAAACCCAAGTTCTCTGGATCTGCAGATACAGTCCCCTATTTAGGAGTTTCACGCAAACATGGATTTATACCAGAGAAAATTCTGATTACTTACTTGATCTTCAGGCTGGCAAGCATTTTTTTGTCAATCCTGAAAAAAGAAAAGAGATTGTTACTAAGTATCCAGTGGGTTTTGTGATCTGTTGGACATTCTAGAATGTCTTTTTCCTCATACACTTTGTGTTCTTAAGAGACGTAAGGCCTGCTGATAAAACTGACTATCCCGACATTCTCCTTCAGAAGTTTCATTCTTCTGCACTGTTCCCTCTAAGCTGTGTGTGTGTGTGCATGCACACACAGATCTTAAACCCCGTGCAGATGGCAAAACACTGCATGCACAAGAATTTGCACAGAAGCAATTTTTTGCACACATAGCCTGTCAAAAATTTGAAGAACATTGCCGGAGTGAGGCTCATTGGTGCAAAATCTTGATCATGAACAGCTCATTGAAATCCCAAAACAGAATGTGCTGCTCAGTTACATCATAAAGCAAGTAACACAATATCCCATGAACTGTTTACTGACTGTACTGCATTCAAAAGTATCATTGTATCATTTAACGCACTAAACGCCACAATTCAGAGCCTGAAATGAATCCTTCCAGCAGTAAAAGACAGCAGTAAAGTTTAGGATGCACAACTCAATAGTAAAAACAGATTTTCTTTTTATTTCTTTATTTCACATGAATGCAGGGCGAAACCACTCACACAGATGACATCAATCTGTGACTGCAGCAGGGTGTGGCCTGTATGTGTACTGCAAGAGGCAGAAGATCTTAATTCAGCAAGGCAGAGAGAGGGAACCCAGGCTGGGTGTGCAAGAAAGGCTCAGTGAAATCCCAGTGCACCAGGTGGCATCCCAGAAAGGGGGTCCAACCCGGCACAATAATATTAACCTGAATTAAGGCAACTAGTATTAATATCTCAAAATGTAAAATTAGGTCTATTGACAGCAACTGCAAACGCAACATTAACATGTGGCATTACCGCCATTTATCCCCAAATCATTCTTTTACAATGTGATCACAAAAAAAATATGTAATGCTGTTGAAATACTGTTTCCCGTCTACCTGTAACTTTACAAAACTCCTCTCCCACGACTGAGCTTCCCCATTGAGTGCATGCCACATGGGCTAATTATGTCATTCCAGACTAGACAAATATCATTCTAGCACGGGTCCACTGAAGTGGGTGGCGTTAACGCCAGGGAGTGAGTTCGGGAGAGTGAGCTCAGACTCTTGCAGTCCTATATGTTAGCATTCCATGCTCACGTCTCAAAATCGTTCAATGTAAAGCCCACTTTAGCCGACATTTCCTTCCCACGTCTTAACTATTGCACAATCTCCCATTGCCAGTTAGGTTAAATTGAACTTTCCCCTGAACTGTGTGCATACACTTCTGCATCTCCGCCCTTCCTCCAGAGAATATTTCCCAAGAGCCTCATGCAAAGGTTATTCTTTTCCCTTGCACAAGTCACATTAACCTTCTTAAAAATCTCCAGATTCAAACCATTTTCAGAACTCAGGAGAAACCAATCTGCATTTGGCATGACAGTCATCCAGGCCTGAGGTAAGGCCTACTGAATTCAATATCACACTTCCCACACTATCTTCAATGGGCTTTGGATTACGCCCATCAAGTCCGCATTTACTGTAAGACTCCATGCCACAAGGGTTCTCTAATGATTTTAAAATTCATTTTCTCCCCGAGTTCATAGCGTCAAACATGGCTGGGACTCAGTGGATTTGGATTCTATTTCCCAGACACTGGCTCATTGGGAAACCTTGGCTCATTTTCTGTGCCTCAGTTTCCCTACCTGAAAGATTAAAAGAATGATACATACTCGCCTTTGTCACATATTTTGGGAGCCCAGACAAGAGGTGCAGAATAAGTGCAAAGGGGGGGTTATTACTCCATAAGTCCAGTCAAAATTCTCCTTCTACAAGGCACATTTCATTACAGCCTACAGAGGCTTTGGGAGCCGAAAGAAAACGCATTGCAGAGCTGTATAAAACACAGGGATATGTTAACTCTGCGTTGGGGGACAATTGGAGAGGGAGAGAGTACAGGCAGGGTGCAGGCATAGTTAATATGCAAACAATGGGCAGTTTGTGGCTTTCATTTCTTCTGAGGGGCAGGGGGGACTCTCTAGAGGTGGGGCAAGGTGACAGCCTGCCCAAGTAAGATTTCAGTCTCTCTCCATACTATGGGTTGGCCCCCTCAGCCTCTTCCTGACCTCCGTCGTCACAGACTCACACAGCTCATGTGAACCCCCTGCCCTGGGCCCAATCTATTGAAGCTAAAGGAGCTACGCCCCTGAGCAGAGGCTACTCTCCCTGAGTCAGGCTTGCAGGATCCCACCCATGATCTGGAATCTGGGAGCCTTGGCGCCAGGTCTCAATGAAGTTAATGGATCTTTCCCCGTAGGCTTTAAAGGGTTCGTCGCTCATTTAACCATTTCCCCGAACATCTTCTCAGACTCTCCGCTCCCAAAGAATGGGCACAGGAGTGTTTCTACAATGAAGCACACCATGAGTAGCACCTTCCTGGCTTAGCTCCCTGCAAGGCAGATTTAAGAGCATTATTCGTTATTATGTGAGAAAGCTGTTCTCCGGTCCTGGTAAAGCAAGTCGAACCTTAGAGCATCTTTTCTGGGTGCAAATTTCTGTTGCCTAAACTTTTTACTGAGGCAAATGAGCCAAGGGGATTGTGGGTAAGAGAGACAGTTGGCTCCTAAAGGATTGGTGCTGAAATATTCATAGACAACACAGCAGAGCTGCAGCAAGTGGTTTTCATACCGATGCAAATGCAAGAAGGAAAAAGTCTGTTGCTGTTGTTTCGCTTCACAGAAAAACAACTGTACAGAAGGAAACCACAGTTTCAAGGGGACTAAAATTGGGACCTGTTTTAATCAGTAGCCGTCACACTTTATACTTGCCTGCTTGTGGTGCAGAACCACTCGGTCCCCACCATGTGCTGCAGTGCAAATACCCCCCAAATCTTAACACACATGGTGCCACCCATTGCACAGCAAATATACAGAGGTAGGCAGAAGCAAGGATGTGTCCCACATTGACACATGCTCCCCTAGCATTCACTCCCAAGCTTGGCAGCAGCCTTCACTTTCATGATGCAAGAGAACCAGACTGGGGGGGGAATGGGTGATTCACTCCCAAGCCAGTCTCCATTGGCATCAGCCTACAAGAAGATCATGGAAATAGTGCTGGTTGACAGTCAGTTCTCGGAGGCGGAGAGCAGGGAAGAGAATGAAAGCAGGGAAGAGCATTATCAGGATTCTCTCCTATGAACCCTGCCTGCTTCTTCCTTCCTGTGAAATGGAAAAATAATAATTCCCCACCTCCCAGGAATTGGTTAGTTAAGATTTGTCCAGCATGTTCATGATGTATCACCAACAGAAACAGAGCAGAAACCTGTGGTGTCATTGCAAAGAGCCCTGAATCTGGGCAACAGACTAGGGAGACCAGATGTCCCGATTTTATAGGGACAGTCCCGATGTTTGGGTCTTTTTCTTATATAGACTTCCGTTACCCCACCCCCCCATCACCATCCCGATTTTTCACACTTGCTTGTGGTCACCCTATAACAGACACATTTATCCTGTGCAAAATAATATTGCGGACAGAAAAGAAAAATCGCATCTGTGTGGGTCCGGTGCTGGAAACTTTTGAGTGCTAGAAGATGAGTTCAGGTCTGGCCGAGTAACCGCCCTGATGGTAAATCTCGTTCACGGGGTTCCCACAGAAAGGGTGTGTCTGTCAAGATTTACTGATATACGCCTGTGGTAAGATAAATAGATACAGGTGTCGGGTGAATTAGCAGATCACTTCCTTTCTAGTAAACAAACACAGAGGCAGCTCTTCCCATGGTTGTCTTTTTAACTTAACATTCTGCCAAACGTCAGCTTTGGAAATCAAGAGTATCACATACAATTCATTGAACTGCAATGGTTAGAGAGAGCCTGATCCTGCGTTATTTACTCCCACTGGCTTCAGAAGCTGCTAGATTTCTCCTGCCACAGTAAATCCTAAAGCCAGATTTTCCCTACGCGAGTTTCAGAAGACAGCATCTACTTCCATGTACACTGTCATTTGTGTGGAAAACAAGACTACCCAGAGTTAGACTCATGAATATTAAGCAAACAAACCAGGGTTTTGGAGGGGTGATAAAGCCTTGTGACTCAGTGCTCAAGCCAATGTCATAACTATTGTGGATTAGGAATCTTCCCTGTTGAAGATTCCCATAACTGTCTGCAGCACTTTTAGCATCCTCCTCTGCAACAGCTGCTGCTGCTGGCAAGGATAAAATATGAGGCTAGACAAACCCCGGGACTGATCCAGCATGGCCATTCCAATGTTCTTGCTAAAAATGGCCCGATTCGGTGAAGAGCTGAGCATCTGCAGCTCCCCAAGACTTCAGCTTGCGGGGTGCCCCTTCAATTTCTGAGCTAAGTTGCTGCAATGGCATTATGTGCACTGAGGTGCCACTCCAAATTCACACGGCTGCTCATTAGATGCCATCTGTTGTAAGAACAGAAAAGATCACTATCGCCTCAAGATAGCTCAGTGAGGTTCCTACAAGCAGAGGGCAGCAGGAGACACATCACACTGCTACATTGGAGCTCCAGTAAACCTTATTCTCAGGTCTCTTGATTCTTAAAGATTCTTATTTAATTAAAATGATAGATAGAGAGATAGAGAGATAGAGAGACAGATAGATGAATTCTAATGGGACTCATGAAGTAAAAGGTTAATCAAAAGACTAAGGGTAGTAAGCCAGGCTTTTGAATCTATATATTTCATCTAAATCAGCATTTTCTGACAGGGAACCGTTCCAGCAGAACATTTTTGACCAGCTCTACTCAAAACCAGTATCACAACTGGCCCAGGTTTAGCAGGCTCAGATCTGACTGTGCAGTGGAAAGTGAACTATGCTCTTCTCCCCCCTAGAAGTTAGAATGAACGATTTTCGCTGGGTGAATAACTTCTGCCCAAGCTGTATCTGTCCAATGAATGAAGACCTTAACGACTGGTTTGATGGTGAAATTGCCGATACATCCATTAACTGCGGTGGCCTGATCACAATTGAAACAAACCACAGCTGGACTTCTTAGAAGCAGGGAAGAGGGTATTAAATTGTCATCTGGTCAGAAATATAAATCAGTCCCTCATACAGTAACAGATCCCTGGGGAAAGGAATGTGCTTCTTTAAATCAGGAGACAGGTATAAGTCCAACACTAACTGGTAAGGGTACCGCAATCAACCAAGAAGCCATTGACAATCTATCCTGGATGCAGCATTCATGGTAAATGAGGCAAGGACCCTGGATGCATGTAATACAGTTTAGGACATGGATTTGAAGCATATCTCTTGATGGGAAGTGCAATAAACTCTTCCTCCATGTAAACCGAAACCACGATACTCTATTTATTAGAAGAAGAAAGTGGAAGAGACAGGGAGACTAAATGTCTGGGTTAACTATAGCATTACACAGTGCATCCCTGCTACTACAGATTACACAGCTAGTGAGGAGCTACTGAAATTAACGCAGATCTCTCCTTGCAATTTTATATTTAAGTGAACAGTGTGTTCATGCCAAAAGATACATGGACTGTAAAGCACCAAACCGCTAGCCCAAGAGAGGCTGCCCCTTTAAATCTCAGAAGGGGGGAACAAAAGAAAACCCAAGTCCCTAAATCAAAAGAATTCAGATATTTCCCTTCTCACAATGCACAAGGAAGACACTTTCCTTTGCAGGTTCAACTTCAAAGCAGGACATTACCCGCACCAAAGGGTTTTCCCCTTTAAATTACCGCAGAGAAACCAAAGACGGAACAAAAAACTTTCCTCCCCACCCCCGTTACCCCACAAAGTGAATGGTAAAAGTCACCCACCATCCGTAGCCTCCAAAGGAGACACTGCGTTTCCTTTGAAACATCGCGGCTGCTTGGCAGTGTTCAATCTTCCCAGTGTCGCCGACAACGGTCCCCCGTCCACAGCTGCCCTTGTACCTTAGCCCCACTGCTCGCAGCCGAACAGGAAGACAGGGCACTTCTGCGAATGGGCACCGCCAGTGCATGAAGTGTGCTCCCTCCAGCTACTCTGGGCCTTTAGTTCGAGCTGTAGGGGAGGAAAACCACGCTCACCACTTCCTGTAAGCGTCCTCTACAGTTCGGTGCAAGTGCTGATTACAGGGGGGGGGGGGGGCTTCTCCTTTGGGTTGGCCGCTGTTAACCTGGCTTCTTTTTTAAAAAAAAACAGCACTTTCAAACTTCAGTTTCCCTTTTTTCACGCTTTTCAGTACACTGTGCCAGGATCGTATGTCTCCTAGTAGTGGAGCATACGTTTGTGGGCCGCCTGAGGTGAAGCCAAGGTTAATGGATCACTGGGCCACCAGTTGAGTGAGGCAATTCCATGCCAACTTGTCCTTAGCGTCACATTGAAATCAGAAGCCTGCTGTTCTAATAAGGCCTGTCAGTTGATGACAGGCTCCTCTTGTGGACAAGCCCTACAGAATTTAACAGAAAACAACCTCCTTGCTGTGGGTTTTCTGGGCCATCGCATGGAATTTAATAGAATCCTAGTCTATTTATAGAACACTACGGGGCAGTTAAAAAAAACCGACGGAAACGATCTCACCCACTGGTATTAAATTCAATTAGGACTGGATCCTCAGCTGGTGTGAGTCAGAATATCACTCTCGATTTCATCCAACGGAAGATCTGGCCCTCCTGATTTGTAAAGATTTAATGGAACCCAATTAAATTTCTGGAGAACCCTATTCATTTCATCCCTATTAAGTTCTATAGGATTTTTCCATAAGGGCCTATGGCAGGGGAGGACAAACTATGGCCTGCGGATGGATCTGGCCCATCAGGGCTTTCACTCCAGCCCGTTGGGTTGCTGGCCCAGTGGCGCAGCGGGGCGAAGGCAAGTTCCCTGCCTGCCCTGGCCCCGTTCCAGGAAGCAGCCGACACCACTTCCTTGCAGTCCCTGCGCTGGGCCAGAGCCTGTACCCCGACCTCTTGCCCTGAGCCCCTTGCCGCACCCCAATCCCCGGCCTAAGCCCCGTCCCACACCCCACACTCAGTAGGACTGTCTTGTTTGCAATAGTTTTTTTTGATGGAAAAGAGCAATCCGAAAAATAGCTTTGAAACCCTGACAGAACAAAAACGATAGGGGAGTTACAGTCACACACAGGACCAGATGGATACTAAACCCACTGAAGTCAATGAGGGTCTTTTCACTGATCAGGCCCATGGGACAGGTTTTGTTTCCCCAGCACTGTTCAGGCTGACCAACAGCATCCCCGGGCCACCCACAAGCACCAGTTAAATTGAGAACATGGCATTTCACCAGGGACGTGTTGTTACAGAACATCTCGCCTCAGCCTCTCCAGAAACAATTTGTCTGCTGTGACATTTTCCTGCCCCGGGAGTATTCTGTACTGTCTATGACTATGTCTATGATGGAAACCAACGGGGGGGAGTAGGGGAAAATGTTCCCTTCAAAATGGTAATAGCCAAGTCATTGTAATCAATCAACTAAAATGAAGAAACACAAAAGCTCCAGGGACGATGAATCTTTGGCACCATCCGTAATATCCAAAATGAACCACTTCTCTGGAACTCTGTGACAAAGGCACTGGGGAATGCCAAGTATATGAGGGCCTGATCCCGTACACTTCTGAGCCCTCTCCTCTCTCGTTCGCTTCCGCCAGGGCGTGCCGTGTCTTGCAGGACTGGGGCCTAGAGTTTGACCGTGGAATTGGTTTCTGTCTCGTGCTATCATGGCAGACCCTGTATGGCTGAAGTCAATGGGATTTCACCATTGCGTTCAGATGAGGTATGCCTAGAGAAGCAAAATAATTCAATCGTCTTCTCTCTCTCTCTTTGCCTGTCACCCCCCAGCCAGGGTATGGGTCACCAACTGGTGCTGGTGTTTCAGTAGCAATTGGTTCCCTTATGGGGTGGAGTTGCTAGCCCCACGCCCATGTTAAGCCTACAGCACCTGGTATTCCCAGGAGGTCTCCCATCCAAGTACTAGCCAGGCCCGACCCTGCTTAGCTTCTGAGAGCAGATGGGATCGGGCATGTTCAGGGTGGTTTAACCGTATTCAATCATCTTAGGGTACCAATATATTGTTGGGACCAAATCTCCAGACAAAGCGCTGCCAAAAAAATCAACCACCGCTGGTAGAATATCACTGCCCAAAAATTCCATCCCCAGAGATCTGTTTGAAAAGACCCTGTTCCAGAAAATAGGAGAGAAATTAAAGGTTTGTTCCCTTGGGATTGACTTCCTTGTCTTTGGTCTGTACTGTGCCGCACACGAGGCCCTGGTCTTTGACTGGTGTGAACAGTAATTGTACAAAACACCCGGGGCCAAATTCCCTGAGGAGTTATGCCAGGGTTGAATTTAGGGATGGGAGGGGAACATAGACCTTATACCCCTATGTAGGCGTGCAGGGGTAAGATGGCCCTCTAGATCCAGGTGTGCAGGAGTACACCTCCTCCCCTCTAGGGCAGGTATAGGGGCCAACAGACAAAGCTGCATCTAGACCCCACCCATTCAGTGGCTCCACCTATGGGAAGAAGGGATTCAGGGATCACAGTGCCTCCAAGGGCTACTTCTGGGGTGGTACAGCTCCCGTGCCCCTCCTTGCTCCGACTGTGCTGAAAGCCACAGTCTATCCCACTGGGAATGAAGAGGTAATGAAACTGGGCGTATAGCAACGGAGAATGAAAGTCGCCACTGGTTTCACTACACTACAGATTGTGGTTCCAGCTGCCATTCAATGTCAGTTCCCAGAAGAAGTTTGGTATGGTGAAAAAAAGATTCCCCCTTCCCCCCCCACCCCCGTCAGGGGGTTCCATTATTAAGATAAAAAACTATAGCTGGGACAGGCAGAGACAGGGCCGTACGTTATTATTACAGTGCCCAGGCTTACCTTTTAATGAGAACAAACTGTTCGGTTTAGACTTTGTTTACCAAGAAATGCCAACTATGTGCCGGAGTTCTGTGTTGCCATGGACAATACACACTTGATTTGTCTATTTGTGTGTACTCCTGGGTTATCTAGTCAGGTTTTATCAGGGGCCTTCAAAGCAGAACGTCCAGAGCTGACACTGAATTGCAAATATGCAAATGAAACTTACATAAAAGGGTTTGATAAGACTCCCACTGAAGTATCGGCTTTGGGGGGGTCAGACAAACGTGGGACAGATCCTGAGCTGCTGTAAATAAACATAGCTTCATAGAAGTCAGTGGAGTTCTAACTCTTTAGGCCAGCTAAGAATCCACTGAGTCTCAGCTGCGTGGGAAGAGGAAAGAGCAAGTCATGTAGCTTGCGTATTGGTGGAATTTACAGACGGAGTTTCATCTGCATTCAGGGTTAACCTAAAAGGCTCACTAGGGCTCCGAACAAGAATGAACCCAACTGTAATAGTAACAAGAGGCTCACAACGTCATTGCTGATTCATGCAGATGGGGCAGAAAGGGAGCCTGTATCCCTCCATCTGGAGCAATTCTACAGAATTCTGCCACTAAACCTACCCTGTATTGTTACGTCGTCTAAGCCGCTCCCCTTCTTCTCTTTCTTGTTTTATTGGTTTCACAGCAACAGCCTCCCCTTAACTGGGCCTGAGTGGTGCTGCGGGCGGAGGAGCCAGAGCAGCAGTACTGTGACATCCGAGGTAACTCAACCCATCGTCCCTCGCTCCCTCAAGTAACCGCTCTGCTTGCGGCACCGGACGGGCCCTGCTTAGAGGACCGGGCAGAGGTAAGTGATCCCACCAGAGCCAGGCAAGGAGGGAGTCACAGGACAACTCTACAGCCTCCTCCCACTCAGCCAATACAGCTCCTGATTTGAAGCAGCCCCGGATATTCCGGTTCTGAGCCCCCGCAGAGCCCCAACTCTGGCAAAGCACCTTAGTCCCGACCCGCATTCCTTTGCCAACGCGTTTCAACCAGTGGGACTGAAGTACGAAAAGAACAGGAGGCTGGGTTACCGCTGATGTCACAATGCCCTTTGGCCTGCCACACTAAGGGGGTACCATGGGCCGTGGTTTCCCGGTTGCTGTCGGGATCAATAGGGTTCTGCCCAGCGAGGCTTACAACTTCCCTTGACATTCATCGGAGGTGGTGTTTCAAAGTCAGGGCATAAGAGACAGAGAAAGGGCATCAAGAGTTAGGCCTCACTTCACTTAGCTAGTACCGGTGACACATGCAGTGTTGCTTTTGTATTGTGAAGACCCGTTAGGAAGGAACTAAACCCATTTCACGTAGGCTGTCAGACCGTCCGTGCCTTTCCATCACAGCCACCACTGGTTCATTTCAAAAGTCCCTTAGACCATAATTTGCCCTCTTAGCCATCCACGTGGTTAAGGCACAAGACAAGACTCGGGATAGCTGGGATCAGTCCCTAGCCTCCCTGTGTGACCGTGGACAAGTCAGCCTCTCTGGGTGAAATTCACCCCTGCACAGACAGCCCACAAAGCATTTAAGCCCTTCAGCAATGCCTGTGTCTTCTGCTGCTTAGGCAAGCAAGTACTGAGATGAACCACTAGCAGGGTCTTTGGGCTCTGCTGAATCAGAGCTGGCTCACACCTCCCTCCGTCTACTCTTCCTAATTCGATGCCCAGCTGCCGCCAGCGGTAGGGGCTGCCGCCCACACAGTATTCCTCTCTGCCTGTCAGACGGAAAAAGGAGACAGCCTGGGAACCAGCTGTAAGTGTATCTGTGGGGACGAAGGAGAAATCAGAGAAGGATGGAAACACCGACACAATGAGAACTGAGAGAGCTCCATGGTCTAGCATCACACCACAAAAAACAGTGTTTCCTTTATTCTCTGTTATCCAGTGGGGAAGTTGTGTTGTCCAGGGGAGTGGAAGCCAAGAGATCATCTTAGATTCCCAGCTGGTCTCCAGTGTCATTTGGGAAAGTCAGAATCACGTCATTCTCTCTGGTGTTCAGTTCCCAGCAGTAAAATGAGGGTATGTGGACTTAACCTCCTTTGTAACGCACTTTCAGATCTGCAGGTGAGGAGCACCAGGTGTTATGGGCATCGCTTGGATGTGCCAGGCCCCTTCCGCGGTCGCGCTGCCAGAGGGGCCCCGCAGCGCCAGTGGACCGGGACCTTCAATAAACTCACCACTTTCCATCTAGCCACTGTGTGTGAGCCTCGTTTCTACGGGACTCCCCAGGGTACCCTGCAACACCCTTGCATTTATACTGACCACTCAATGTGTTTATTACAGGTAGGTGTGTGTGTGTGTGTGTGTGAAAGAGAGAGAGAGAAAGAGAGAGCAAGAGAGCGCAAAACTAGATGACTGAGTAACTGAGATGTATATCACAGATGGGTTCCCTCCCCCCCATCTCTCTCTAGTTTCTGCACATGGTTGTGGGGATCATGAGGACGCTAACTCACTTGCTATCCGCAGTCAGTGCTTACATCTGATTTATAATGAAAGCCTTAATGCTAAGCTACGGGTCAGAGCTGATGGGTGGGAAAAAGAAGATGGGTGAGAAAAAGAAGAATCGGAGACCCCAAGCTGCCCAGCAGTCGCTGCCTGGTAACTGTTAATCACACATGTGGTTTCCTGCAGAAAATGAGCCGGCAGTTTCCATAAAGGACAGATAATGAAGCATTTCTAGTCTCACATCTCACCCTCTCACTCACCCTCCCACTTTCTCACACGTTCATTTACACACACACACATGGGCAAAGCAAACCAACCCGTGTAAACATGCATTACCCACTTCGGTCAGTTCAGAGGCCTACGCGGCCAGCTGGACAGCACGGGTAGGAATAGCCAAGCTAGCTTGGATGGAGCTAGATTGCTAAAAATAACAGTGTGGGGAGGGCTAGCCTTGGGTCTGGAAGGGAGGGGGAGAATAGTACTCGGGCCACAGTTGGATTTAAGGGAGCTGGAGAGAGGATCTAGAGTGTGGGCTGAGCAGTCTTCCAGGGAGGATCCCTCGGAACAGCTAAATCTGACGAGGCACCAGCAGAACTTTATTATCTTATTGCTGTTTTGTTTATGAATAAACCAAGGTCAGGAAGTAGCACACGTTCGCATTTTACCGTGTGTGAACTGTGTTCCTAGGGCAGGTGAGAAAGGGGCTCTGCTTTTAGTGCACTAAATATTATATTGTTCCCAAGTTCAGCCAGATCAAAGGACAGCATTTCTATCTGAAGACTGCAGCTTGCACAAATTTGCACTAATGAACCTATTAATGAGGCTCTATCAAAAACGGGGGGGGGGGGTAAAATGACTGTCATTTGTTTTCTAAAGGAGCAAAATAATTCTCTGACAGCTGCAGCCAGGCCAGGCTGGAATTAGCCAGACCTTGTGCTGTGTTAAGCCAGACCACTTAGCGTCATTTTCACATAGTTTGTGCATGAATAACAGCTCCATGTTGAGTTAGCTGTGTAATCAGCTAATGAATGTGCTGCAGATCAGTAGCTGTGTCATGCAAAAAAACGCCCCCTGCTGGCTGAGATTGCAGCAGCTGAGCTGTGTGTCCTGGCTTCCCCTTGTTTCAAGTGACAGAGAAATGGTGGAAGTGGGCTACCGAGAAAAATAACAGACCCCGGGAACAGGCGAGCACACCCCAGGCAGGAAGAGACAGGATTAGAACCCTGGGAAACACCTGCAGGGTGCTGAGTGCCTTTAACTTAGACTGAGTTCAGGGAGTGCTCAGCACCATCCATAATGAGGCACATATAGGTGCAAATTACAGACTTATTTTACAAACCGAATGCTGTAAGTAAAAGGCTTCAGAGCACAACTTCAGGTTCAACAAAATGTTTTCTACGGTAATTTCAAATGTTTAGTTTCAATTTTGACGTTTTTCTTTCTTTTATTCTAAATCTAGTAACATTTCATTTCATCTCCAAAAAATCTAAATATTCTCTGAAGGGTTAAAATGGAGCATTTTGACAATTTCAACATTTTTAAATCATGTTTTGAAATTTCTCAGAACCATTTCACGAACACTTTGGATTCTGACATGTAACTATTTTTATTTTTTTGCAAAGGGAGGCTTCATCAAAAAATTCCTGACCAACTGTACATCAGAGACGCATCCACCGATACTAGGTCTGAATTTGAATCACTGTACTGAACAAAACTACGCTGGCCATATTGTGAACTCTTCACCCATTGTTGAGCCTCCTACGGAAGCCTATGAAGTAATCTGTCCTACAGTAAGGACTAAATTTTCAGAAGTGTTTGCTAATTTCAAGGGTCCAACTTGGAATACCTCAAAACCATCTCAGGGCACCCAAAATTACAGTCCTCTCTAGCATTTTGCCAACAAGTCTCTTCCATCTCAAATTTCTAAAATTGCCAAAATGCTAGCAAGTATCACCCTACTTCAATTCATCAGGAAGAAAACTTCAATTTTTTTTCTAAAGTGATTAATGCACAAAACAGGCATTTATTTCTGATTTGCAAAGAACACTTGACATATATCGTAGCCACTTATTTGTGTCTAGAAAGATCTGTGCTAGATCACCTAAATACAGACAAGGGAGAGATGGAGATACTCGTTAGTATCTTATTCTAGCACTATCGTTAATGATGAACAGTCCACACAGCTGGTGCTGAAAATATGCCCAGGAAGGACAGTAGAGTTCTTTTCTTTGCTACCTTGGCTGCGGAAGACAGATTGCATCATTAATGTTATAATACCTCATGCAGTGCAGCAACACTATTCATCTTTTCAATACAGTTATATACAAAAAGGTAGTGTCCATGCAGGAATATGATTCGATTATATCATGGCAGATAAAAGACATTCCGCATCCCAGCCCTAGTGATAAGGCAAAGCAAAGCAGCATAGGAATGAATTGGAGAACAAAGGAGGCTGACTACTACTTTCCGCCATGCTACTGCTACAGCGGGATGAGGCTGGAAATCTACCATCATGTCTTGAGCAGTGGGTTTCTGTGGAGGAAAAAAAAGATTCTAAATCTTGTTTTTTGCAGGTTGCTATTTGTGATACATTGTTCATTAACAGGACAGGTTATGGAATATTAACACGCTTTCTCAGGTCTAGTGAAACTTATCTCAGGCAACTACCAAAGGTGATCACAAACAACTCAGTCACCCAAGAGGTGATTATTAGCTACACATCAAACACAACAGGGTGCATTACTGGGAGGCCTTACTATGATTTACGTAAGTCAGAGAACTATCCACTTGCACTGATTTTCATTACGAGCCTACCTGTAATGCATTTCTGTGATCCCATTCGCACTGTTTGTTACTTGGAATACTGTGCAGGAGATAGAGAAGGAATATATGGCAACTTACATTACATGCCAGCCTACCCAACTCAATTGGGAACACTCCTTAGATCTTGGATATTTGTCTGTGAGGCTCAGGATACAGTAAAATAAGCTCAGGGCAGCTAATGTGTGCATATAAAACTGAAGATCCAATTCCCCTCTCTATCTAAACGTGAGATTGACCAAAGGAAGAAAAATACAATGAGACTGGCAGGTATTTATTTGCATTAGCACCCACTCCATGCCAGGCCCCTTTCTCAATATTTCAGAACAGTCCTTGCTCTGAGAGTTTGGAATCTAAGAACCCGGCAGGAACACAACACAATGCAAATGCTTCTAGGTTTTTCCCTGGACACCTCCATTTTAATCGCGCTGATCCCCAGATCTGCTCGTCTGTATCCTTTTCAACAAGCTGCACAAACCCATGCAGCTTCAGTTTCACTCTCTGGTACCCAAACTAGCGAGATTAACGCTAGCGCGATACATCTACACAAGTTGCACTTCCACCCCGTGATGACAGGGTACACATATCATTATGTACAGAAAGGCCAAGTGACTTACCAGTGGTCACAGAGGGAAGCCAAAACCACAGCTTAGACTGGCTTTTATGATTCTCGAGCTCTAACCAGTCATCCATACAGCCCCTTTTCAGCTTCACTAACAGCTCTACATACCAACACATTCAAATGGAAGAGCGAACGTAAACTCATTTTTAACTGAGGTCACCCAGTAAGAGGCATTTGAACAATACAGACAAGGTTACATCGGATTTAGCCCAGAATCGTTAAAAGTGGCTAGAGCAACACCCTGCTGATTACAGAAATTGATTTGTCCTGAAGCATTAGAAGCCCCTACTGGTTACTCTGTTGTTTGACAAACCAAACCCGATCAGGAGATTGAATTTACTATTTACATTTAAGACGTGTGATTTTTCTAAAATTTGAACAGCTGCTGGAAATATTCCAATTAATGCATCTAAATACATTAGAGATCTAAAAAAATAGAGGGGGGGGGGGACATGAACTAGGTTCCTGCCCTAGTAAAGGTGCTGGTGGCTTTTTAAGATTGTTGGTCACAATATATTGATGGCGAAGTTATACTAGAAATACAACCAAGACACTGAGGAAGTTTGATTTATTTGTGCAAAGTAAAGTGGAGTACCAATGGGAAGAGACTACGACCATTTTGGAAACACAAGTAAACCGTGTGATTTCAGGTTGGTATCATAATCAGGGGCATTATTATGCAGGTGTTAATATCGAACTATTTGACCACGAATGCCCCTCTGCCTCTGTGTAGCCACCATTGCCGACATAATCTACACACCAGACCGAGGACAAAGGGGGAGTTCCCAATTAGAATGATTGTTCCTTGATCAGACAATAGATACGCTAAGAGGATGACCCTGACACCAGCTCAAAGAATATTCCTGAGTGGAGAGGAAACTGAGGCAGATAACCACTCATCAGATTGATTATTTTTGAATATCGGTGTGGTTCTTATGCTACTGAAGAACAATGCTGTGTGTTCGAGTCCTGTACGTACTACACCTAAACACAGGCCACCTGAGAGTGCTGATCTGAGTGAAGGGTCACATCATCAGTGGGATTTTGGGAGAGGGTGTGTTTAAGATACAGAGGAACCTGCAGGGTCCAGATGGTTCCACGGTCCTGGCCAATGGCTTGTATGGTGTAAACAGTCAGGATGGTGTGCTAAATAGAGGATCTGCACCCCAAGAGTTTGTCTAAGGACCCCAAGATAAACACTGTGCATGGACTCTGTTCAGACTCCAGAGACTTAAAATACACCAGAGCCAGCAGTCTGGTGAGTGACAAAGCGGTGGGGGCACTCAAGTGGATCCAGAAAGACAACCTACAATCTATCTTGGCAGGGCGTACCGTAAAACTTTGCGTTAAATGGCTACTTCAAAAGCAGAGCAGATCCTTAGCTGGTGTAATTCAGCCTAACTCCACTGACATCAAGGCAACCATGCAAATTTCCACAAGGTGAGGATCTGGCCATGTGTCATTAGTGAGTGTAAGTTGGTTAGGTACACAGATGATGCCGTGATAAAATAGCATTGATTTAACTGGAGCTGCTGAAAGTGATTTGACAAAGGACTTTGTTCAACTGGATGTGTGGTCATAGCAAAATGAATCAGCTTTTATTTAATGTCTAAGAGTATTTGTATTTCTGCTAATCTCTTTCTTAGAGAAAGCGAAGGCAAAACAATTTAAAGCCTGAATTTCTCAGGGGCAGGAGCCAACAGGATTGCTGTGGAGATCAATATGTTGAACTATTTCAGCATGTAAAGTCTAGTGATGCTAATCTGTCTTCTCAATACGGTATAGATCTCATTGTTACCTACGAGCTTTCAAGAGGATGAAGTGTCTTCAAGCTGCAGAAGGGGCACCAAATCCCAAAGCCTTGATGTCCCCTACCGTGCAATACAAGTAACTCCTAGTTACTCTGACTCCCTGGGAGCACATCACAGCCGGTGCAAATCACCCCCAGTAGACCCAGGACAGAAGAGATGTCGCCGCCTTGGCATACAGAAATCCTGCACCTCAGGCAGGGGCGCAGATGTGTTCTAATACATTGTGTAATAAGTTAGCTTGATTTGTGGCAACATACAAGCCAAGTAGAATCATAGAATCTCAGAGTTGGAAGGGACCTCAGGAGATCATCTAGTCCAACCCCCTGCTTACAGCAAGACCAATCCCTATTTTTGCCCCATGTCCCTAAATGGCCCCCTCAAGGATTGAGCTCCCAACCCTGGGTGTAGCAGGCCAATGCTCAAACCACTGAGCTATCCCTCCCCCTCATACACCACACTAACACTGTACAGGGCTCTCACTCACTGCCAGCACAAGGGGACTTCAACCAACAACATTTTCACACTTAAAGAGCCCAAAACCAGGCATCTGATTTTTCACAGGCACTGAGCACCAGCAGCATCCTTTTACAGTGAGGGGTGCTCGGCGTTTTTAAGATCAGGCCACTTATTTAGAAGCTTAACTCCAGTTGCCCAAGTTTGAGTGTTGGCTGTTGGGGTCTGTGATGGGGCTCCACTCACCATGCTGGCGCCTCCCACTGATCATCTTGGAGATTAGTTCCAAGGGTCACTACACCCAGGCCCGTGGTGGTACCTCGCCCGCCATCACTTTTGCTCCCGGACCCATGTCGCTCCAAGGAACGCAGCATTCACTTCACGGCACAACCCTGAGGCCGTGTGGTGATCTGTCCCACCACTTCCCCAGTGACCCCAGCACCCTCTTCCCCAGTGACCCCAGCACCCTCTTCATCCTTGCCTCAGGGCCTCAGCCTGAAATCCCAGCATCCAGCCAGGAGTTCTTCTCTAGCTCCTCTGGTCCCTGCTAACAGCACTGTTCTGTCCAGGACGCTAGCTTCCTCCTGCCTGCCTTGAGCTCCAGGGAGTAACAGTCTAGGCTCTGCCCTGCAGTTCTTCTTACATGGGCCTCCTGGGACCCGATTAGCAGTTCCTCGCAGCCCCTCTCCTATCATCTGCTTTCTGCGCAGACTCCCTAGGGTCCTATTAACTCCTTACTGCCTGTGTGGGGCGATCACCCCATCACAGGGTCCTTCCCCTATTATCAAAAGTGCTGGGATAAAAGGTGCTCCATTACTAGTCTTCCTACTTCACAGAAAATGCAATGATTTACCCTCAGACGCTACTTGCTACACAGTAGTCGAGTCTTTTAGACACCCAGCAACGTCAGGGGCTCTTGCTACTTGTATAACTGATGGCAGGGCAATGTGGAGATGCTGAGTGTGCCCTTTCCCACCATGCAGTTGTTACTTAACAAAAAAACTTCTTTGGTTTAATGAGTCTCTAGTCTGCATTAGAGATGGGCCCGAATCTGAAGCCCAGATCCAAATACTCCTCAACTTTGAGACACTTTGGAACCAAGTCCAACCCTTGCAGATCATGAGTATTTGGAGAGTGCTTCAAAATACAAAAAGGGGTGCAGACCATTATCATTAGACTGGGACTTTGGAAGTCTCAGGAGCTGGAGTGACTATCCTGAGTTTATTTAGCACGGCACTTTTTCCCCATCACACGGTGATGACAGGAAGAGATTGCTGGGTACATGGCACAGTCTTGACTTTAATTGGGTTACTCAGAAGATTAAAGAGACACTGGGAGCCAGTCTCTCTTGAACGGACCATGCACTGCCCTTATACGCAAGTCAATCTAGTTAAAATACAAACATTTTAGTTTACATCCGATGCCTGTTTTCACTCCGCAGAGGGAAGAGTCACCCTAGGGCAGGCACCTTGTGCAATACTGACACCTCCTTAGGGCATCAGTGGTACCTAGGGTTTTGTTTGAGGTGGAAATTCACCTGCTGTGGGGATGAACATGGGTAGCTATATACCTGAAGTGGCTGCTCACCTACTCTTCCATCAGGTGCACCCACTACCTTGATTTTCATCCCCATCAAGAAAAACACCCACAACTGGCACTTCTGAATTACCACTCCCCTTCTGGGGTTTGGTTTATGAACTTAAAGTAAGCTTCACTGAAAGCAAGTCTTCTAATCCCCTTCCCCAAGCTCACCAGTTCTTTCCAGCTGTTCCCAAAGTCCTTGCAGACCTTCATCACCCTTATCCTTCCTGCCAGGGGTTCACAGTTCTATATTGCTTTGCTTTGCTTTGCTCTTTGCTTTGCTCTTTGCTTTGCTCCCTGAGGGTCCGTCAACTAAGATTTCCACCACCAGCAAACTCCTTTCCCTCTGTGCTTTCAGAGCAACAGTCTTCCTTTATATACTGTGGCTGATCACATGATTGTCACCTGATATTTTTATCCCCGCCCTCTGCCTACAATTCCCCAGATCCCTCAGGGAACTACACATCCCAGCATGCCTGCTCTTAAAGGGACATGGATGCATTGTGTGTGTGTTACACCTTGTACTGTGTGTGCATGTGTGTGTGTGTGTTTGTGTGTGCCTTGGAACATGGTTGACTGGCCCTGGGACATCCCTATCCTTAAATGGGGTACACCAGAATACCACATCTGTGTAATTCAATGGCTCTGCTCTTTCTAGGGTCAAGGGTTTTATCTGATCTTAAAAGAGGACAGATCAAGAAATTACACAGCTTTCCAATCTTTCATTAAATGTTTTCTTTAACTATTATTAATTGGAACCCATTTTGTTGTGCAGTGCTATTCTGCATTTTGTGGCCATGGCGCTAACCACATTAGAATCTCATCCCTTCACCAATGATTAAAGAGCAGCTGAAATTTCCTGGAGGACCATACTTTTTAAAAAGATTCTCTTCATACACTGGAGATTTTCTGTAGTTCTTTCCTCCTGCTCTTTATTACTGAGAGTATCTAGTTCTTTGGGTCTCATGCTCTTCCTTGGCTGTGAACGTAGCTTGGAAGGGCTGCACCAAAACTCAGATGGCACTTGAAAGGAGCAGGGCGTGTGCACACACAAACAAACAAACCAAACAAAACACACACTGCATCTCCAGAAGGTCCAGACTGCAGTGTGCACACATACATATGCAAAAATATGCATACCTATTCACGCACACACTGGATCACAGAAGATCCAGTGTGCAGCACACACACACACAAACACACACACACACATGCACACACAGTACAAGGTGTAACACACACACAATGCATCCCCAGAGGGCAACTCCCCCTACCACACTCTGAGGGTCCAGAGCACACCACCCCTACCCTCAAGCAGGCAAATAGACTAGTACCACTGCATGGACATACATAACATGACTCCCCCAACACTACCATCACCAGGGCTACCTATATTTCAGGACTATTCCATCCTTTGCTGTGATCCCTCAGCTACTGCTGCTTGGAGTAGCATTAACTACACAGATAATGGGACTGGACAACAAGGGATGGATTACTCGATAATTGCCCTGTTCTGTCCGTTCCTTGTGAAGCAACTGGCATTGGCCATTGTCAGCAGACAGGATACTGGGCTAGATGGACCATTGGTCTGACCCAGTATGGCCGTTCTTATCTTAACTTTGCAGCGCATGTTTGTCTGTATTTTATAGGCGACAACAGCTGAAGCAAAAGGGATTGATTTTGACTCTTTATCTTTCCATCTGACAATTCCCTTACAAAGCCACTTAATGGTCCGCCCGCACTGTTGCCTTCCGATCAGTCTCTTTTTATGGGCGAAGACATGCGGGTGGTTTTTGGTGACTTTTCTTACTAAGTTGTAGCACATTAAATCTATTCACACTCTGCACTGTTTAACCCAAGGCCTATGGCCAAGAGGAGATGGGCTGAGTGAGAGGTGTTCTGAATCACAATTAGGTTTAAGCAGAGTTCAGAGTTCTGATAAAATCAGGACTACTCTTTCATTTTGCACCAGGTTATACCTACATCATGTACTTGCAAGATTTCAGACCATGATGTCAGAAATCTCAGTAAATCAGCCTCTCTCACAAGATCTTGAATGTTCTTGTAAGATTTCAGCTACATCCAAACCAGAACCAGAAAACAATAGCCCTTTATGGTTTAGGATCCAACCTAGAACCCGGGGCAGGCTTGGATCCGTGCCCCCACATGAAATCGGAGGGGTTCAGATTCATGACCCTCGTTTTGGCTAATCTCTAGCTCATTGGGCTGATGTTGGGGTCATGTATCTGTTTCCATCCCAGCCAATAGTGATGCACAAGTGATTCTGACTTCAGGTGCAGGACAGGCAGCAGAAGCAGATGGACTCTCAAAAAAAACCAATCCGATTTTCATGCAAATAGCCTTAGCAAAAAAGAATGAGGGAGGAGAGATGCATAAATATCTGGTATAGAAGCAGAGCAGATTTATTCATAGGGTTACCATCAGCTACCCTTTAAGAGGCATCTATTGTAAAGGAAGAAAGAGTTTAGTTAAACCCATGACACACAAAAACGGAGTTATGCTGTCTGAATCCCACTTCTTAGGCTGAATTTAGAATCGCTGGCTGATTTCCAACCCTGAATATAATGTGCCGTGTGGGCAGATACTGTGTCCCTTGCAATACTATAACAACAAGGGTCTTAAAGAAGACAGGCAGTGCCTGGAACACAAAATCAGGATAGAAGAAAATCTCATTCCCTTTTTACACCTGGGACGCAAATGACTAGTCCCCCATCCCTTATCACCGCTGTGGTGGAGCTCATGAACGGGGTTTGTGGCTTGCACTGCGCCCACAGAGATGAGACTGACAAGAGCATATGCTTTATGAGCCTGCATTATGCCCCGTCTTCTCGAGATAAGACAGAGCTCTTCCACAAACACAACGAAGGGGAAGAGAGTCTCTACTGAAAACGTTCCGCTGTGATAGTAAAGATACATATTCAGAGAACGCTTCTCCATTGTCCTATTTATGTCAAGCATACCGTTCTTAGAGATGCATTTTCACAGAGCTGGTGTCTCGCTGCAGGCAGAATGTCCCCCTGCACAATTCTAGGAAAAAAGCCATTTGAAAAGAGCACCAACAATCAAGAATTCCCCATTGACACAGGCGAGCAGAGCACTGAAGAGACCTTTTGAAGTTGCCTCCGTTGAATTTTCAAATTTCCACATAAGCCTTGGAATCATTTGCTGTTCCAAATAAATGTGGCATGCGACGGTAGCTTACAGACAGATCACACGTTCAAATCAAAAAGGATATTTTTCTTGGTGTCCACACGCATCTAATGTATAAATCCTTCCTGTTCAACGTTAGTCATTACACATTTAACACAGACACACACACTGAGATTGGCAAGACACTGAAACAATAGCTTCTCCAGACGTGCCTTAATTTATATGCATACAAACACACAGTAGAGAGAAAAGGACAATTATGTACTTTATACAATATGTATACACGTTTTCCATTAAAGAACTGCTGTGTATACATTTTCTACTTCACATATGGATAGCCACATGGTCCTCAAATATTGTGATATATTGTGACCACAGTTCAAATTTAGCAAGACTCAAAACAGTATCTTACCTTGATTTCCTTGCTGCGCTCTCTATGCAAAATTGACACTTACTGTTACCATCCAGGCTAAATAAACGCAGAGAAATGTAATTGCTCCAGCCACACCGTACTCCTGACGTGGAGCTGCAGCTATTGCATTGTTGATTTTAGTAGATTATGTGTCTGGCTTTGCTAACCTGCTGTTTTAATGCTCCACAGGCTTTTGGCAAAACACCAACAATACTCACTGCCACAAGAGGGCTTTAACAGCTCCCGGGTGCTGTTTATCGCAGCAACCCTTCTGTGCTTTTTAAAGGAAACAAAGAGTTGTTTTTAAGTGTTTTGACTGCATTAGGGTGACAGTTGTTGGATGCAAAAGAATATTTTTTAAAAATACATCTGTGCTGATCCCCACTATTCTACAAGTGTGGCCTCAGCCAGCATTTAGATTAGAAAAATTTGAATAAAGGTCTGTGCGTTTTAAAGGAAGCAGCAGGCTGAGAATTTGAGACTGTTACTAGGGATGGCTAGGGGTAAAAATGATGGCAGAAGGAGGTCACTAAGTGTTAAATTATTGGGTCAGATCCTTGGCTGGTGTAAACTCGAGTTGACATCAATGGAGCAACACCCATTTACAAAAGCTGAGGCTCTTCCAGCCTATTCAATCTTTTTGTTTTCCAGTAGAAAGGAAGGGTTTGGGTGTTTATATATATATATATATACAAACCCCTAAAACCTTCTGATTAAATTCTGAAAGCAGAGTCCTAATATTGCCCATACCCCATTGTTGATGATTATGATTAAAATAAAGAAAGACGTGGATCATGACCGGATTTCAAATAACAGCCCCAAACCCGCCACTAAAATAAATGGCAAAAATTGTATAGACCTCAATAAGCATAGGATTTGACCCATGCTTTCTAAGTCCAAGCCCAGTTGATGTTGCATCTCCTCTGTTGGCTGTCAGAGGAAGGCTAATGGCGTAACCGGGTCAAGCGGTTTAATTTGGGTCTGTATCAAACTTGCAGCAATTTAATCAAACTGGTTTAGAAATAGATTTAGTTAAGTCAGTGCAACACTCTGGTGTGGCTGAACTTGAATCGGTTTAAAAACAGCTAATATTGGCCTACCTTAATTCAGTTAGCGGAGCAACACTAATTTACATCAGCAAAGAATCTGGCCTCTAGAGTATTAGCCTGTCCCCTAGTGGATGGAGGCTAGTTTAGGTAACATTCTGGATTTTGCAGAATACATAAACATCTATGTACGTGGATTAGATTTTCCATATACATGTATTTATACTAAGATTAGCACCATGGTTTCTGAGCAATTTATAAGATTTTTAAAAAATATTATCAAGTGTCAGACCTGAAGACCTGTGAACATTACAGTGTTTGTGCACAGATACACACACACACACACACAGATTGATAGATGTATTGTTACCAAAGTGCCTAGGAGCCCTATGCATGGACTAGAGTTGCCAACTTTTTAATCGCACAAAACCAAACACAGTTGCCCTGCCCCCTTCTCCACCCCTTCCTTGAGGCCCCGCCCCAATCACTCCATCCCCCTCCCTCCATCACTCACTTTCCCCCACCTTCACTCACTTTCTCTGGACAGGGGCAGGGGGTCCGGGGGGTTCAGGTACAGGAGGGGGTTAAGGACTCTGGCTGGGACTAAGGGGTTTAGAGTGAGGGAGTAGACTCAGGGCTGGAGCAGAGGGTATGGGAGAGAGTGTGGGCTCCTGGAGGGAGTTTGGGTGCAGGAGGAAGCTCAGGGCTGGGGTAGAGGTGGGGTGGGGAGTGTGGGGTGTAGGCTCTGGGAGAGGGCCCAGGATTGGGGCAGGAGTGTAGGAGGGGTGTGTGCTCCTGGAGGGAGTTTGGGTGTGGGGTGGGGTTCAGGATTTGGGTAGGGGTTGGGGTGTGGTAGGAAGTGTGGGGTGTGGGCTCCAGGAGGGGGCTCAGGGCTGGAGCAGGGGTGTAAGCTCTGGGAGGGAGTTAGGGTGTAGGAGGGGTTTCTGATCTGAAGCAGGGGGTTGGGGTGCAGGTGGGGGTTCTGGCTCCAGCCGAGCAGCACTTTTCAGGCAGCTCTGGGTCAGCACTGCAGTGGGGCTAAGACAGGTTCCTTGCCTACCTTGGCTCCACACAGCTCCCAAAAGTGGCTGGCATGTCCAGCTCCTAGGCGCAGGGGCATCCAGGCTGCTCTGCCTGATAGCCAATAGCAGCTCCAGAGCCAGCACTCGGGGGAGGGGCAGTGCGTGGAGCCTCCCTGGCCAGCCCAGTATGTAGGGGCTGCAGGGACATACCGGCTGCTTCTGGGAGCCTCGTGGAGCCTGCCTTAGCCCTGCTGCGCCGCCGACCAGATTTTAATGGGCCAGTCAGCAATGCTGACTGGAGCTGCCAGGGTCCCTTTTCGACCGGGTGTTCCAGTCGGAAGCCAGATGCCTGGCAACTCTAGCCTAGACCAGGACCCCATTGTGCTAGGTGCTGTACAAACACAGAACAAAAAGACAGTCCCTGCCCCAAGCAATTTATAATCCAAGTAGTTAGATGGCTTGCTCCCATGCAACACTAGCATGGAAAGGCCAAAAAATCTCTCAGAGATTTTGCATCTTTCTTCCAAACCAGACTCAGGAAGCCTATCAGGAACTGGTCCATTGGGTTTGTGCTGTATGCAGAATTAATCTAGAATGCCTATCCTCTAAGGCCTGATTCAGCCATGAACATCAGCACGTCCTAATGCAGAGCACCTGAGCAGTCCCACTGAAGCCAATTTTCAAAAGGACCTAAGTGACTTAGGATCCTAAGTCCCATTTTCAGAAGCGACTCGGGCGCTTTAGAGCCTAAATCTCACTGAAAGTCAATGGGACTTAGAACCTAAGCCACTTCGGTGCATTTGAAAATGTTACCCTCTGGGACTACTTGAATGCGTATCATGCCTTGCTAATGAGCTTCAGACATCTGCCCACTAGGGACTGGCCTGAGTCCCCAGCTCTGTTTCCCCTAGTCCTCAAACAGGCACTGAACGGTGCCCACTTCCTGTCGCTGCTGGCATCGGCCCCAGCTGAAATGGTGACCTGCAGATGAAAAGCTTTTGTGTGCCCCTCGCAATCCCTCCGCCTAATTCATCCCTAAATTTGACCCTTTTGTTTTGCATTTAATGGGTTTCAAGGCCTCTATAAATAAGACTCTGGATAAAATTAATAGCGGACCAAACATTTGAGAGCTATGTAATATATTTACGTATGAATGTAAAACATTTCAGACTATGGTATTTGCCATGTGATTATATAATGTCATCTCGTTCTGAAGTTGTTTTGGTTTCATGTTCATTGTACAACTCCATACAAAAACACAGCATGCCTAGAGATAGTTACGGGTAAAGAAATAGTTAGTTCAAGTTATCTGAAACAGACAAAGACTAGGTAGGTAAGGGAAGCAAGAAGTTAATTTAAAAAAAAAAAGAACCTTGGTTTTATGCAGTGCCCCAATAACCAAGAGCGAGAAAAGCCACTGGGACAACAAACTAATAAAAAATGGTGTGTGTACTTGAATATTAAGGATTTGGAAAGCAAATAGGATCTCAGCATGGCTGGTAAGATAAAGAGCATGGTTCCTAAATCATCTTACAGATTTTTCCAGGGTTTTTTTTGTTCCAGTTATTGTGCAGTGCAAGGCCTCATTAACCTAGACACTGTACACATACAGAACAGAAGAGGGTCCCGGCCAAAAGAGCTTACAATCTAAATGGACCAGACACCATTAGCAACACCGTGAACACCACTGAGAGCAGCAAAAAATGGAAAACAGGCCTGATTCCCCTCTTGTGCCAGCTTTATTCTAGGAAGATCCATTCACTTAACAGGGTTAGACCCGATTGACATCAGTTTGAAAGCAGAGTTAGGCTCATTGTGAGTATATACAGTTTTGTAAGGCGACTTTCTATCTCAGGATCCCAGATTCTGTGGAGTATAATTCCATTGTGCCTTTGTCAGCGACTGCTCTAAGCTGGTCTTTTGAATGCTCACTTAAGGTGGGTTTCATTTTATTTTGTTTCCATGCCTCTTCGGTTGGGATCCACAGCACATTTTGTCCCCTTTTCTCTTCCCCTTGTTGTTCTACCCTTACCCAAAACCACCAGGAACTAGATTACTCCGAAAGCATGGTGCACACTCTTTCCAAATGAAGAACAGGCTGTATACATTGGAGAACATAAATACATATTTGTGCACGAAATTCAGATAACATGGGGAGTTTGCTAGCCTTAATTGCTATTGAAAGCCTCCTGGGTTTGTAAAAGTTTCGCATAAGCTAAATTCAATGTGGTGTATTGATTTCATTTCCATTAGCTTATTTTCAGAGATGTCGTGGGCACCACCCAAACTCTTAACTCCAAGTCGGCATCGCTCTCCTCTTGCCACTAGCAGCGATGCTGGAGCCTGCTCCTTCAAAAGGCATCTCTTCCCAGAAGACCTCTACCACATGGATTAGCTGGAGCATGACGTAATAATTCCTAGGAGTAGTGCCTCTAGATTTGGCGGGCCAGATTCTTAGGTGATGTAAACTGATGTAGAGCCACTAAAGTCAGTGGCGTTATGCCATTTTACACCCGCTGAGGATGTGGTCTGGATTTCCAGGCAGAACATTCTACATAAGGGGCTACTTGGGTGCTGGTGAGAGCAGGAGAATTTGAAACATTTCTAAAACCAGGTGATGTGAAATCCAGAAGCAACAATATTCATGTTCTTGTAACCAGATGGCCAAAATGGCTTTTCTTAAACAGGACCATTATGTAAATTTATACGGACATATCCATTTATACGGACATACCTGCTATTAATCCTTCTGCCAAATTGTCCCTCCTCTTGTCAGGACTGTGTCAGCAATCATTATGCAAAGGAAGGAACGGCAACATAGAGGCTGTGGTATTATTAAAGTGACGCATGATCGCTGTGACAGTCTGAAACTCCTTATAGCATCCTGTGATTGGGATGCCGCTTGAGGGACCAAAAAAGGTTCTTTAATGGAAGCCCTGTAAACATCACACTGTGGCCGACAGCGTTATTATGCAGAAGAAGCGTCCCCGCGCAGAGGTTCGTGTGACTGTCAGCTCCTCATGTCTGCTTTTTCCATCAAAGGAAAATCAAGCCCTGTCAGGACTCCGGGGTGTCTGGAAATTGCAAAGAGCCTTGCCATGAAGGGAGATTAAAAAAAAACCCCGCAATGCAATATTCAGAAGTGGCCATTATCTTGTCACCGTGAATACATCCCATCGCCTTGATAATGCAAAGTGACATCATTTGCACCCCGATCAGAAAGGATATTGCATTTGCATCTACAAAGAGAGAGATGGGCAGGAGTCACTGAAATCCAGTCAGATGGCGGACAGACTGCTTGTCTGGAAGAGAGGCCTTCCTCGCTTCTTCCTTGCTCCCTTTGCAGCTGGGAGAAGAGAAAAGATAAGATAAGGGAGAAGAGATAAGCTCAGGATCCACCTGTGGCAGTGGCTGCCAGTCACTGAAGTAGCATTGGAAGTCTGGGTGAGGGATGGGTATTCTCCTTCTCGTCCGTGCATTGATGTGCTGAGGTCATGGAACCAGCAGGGTATTCATTTAGGGTGTGTGACTTGTCTGGGCAGGGCCTACGCCTCATGCTGGCTCTCTGCACCGGGGTGGAATCCACCATTCGTTTTCGTTTTTAGTTACTGAGATAGGCCTGAGCCAGCCCAGAGCTTCCCCAGAATTCAGGGGGGTGTGTGAACTGGGGGTTTTGGTTCGGCTCCAGCACGGATTTATTTGCCATCAATGACTAACTCTTCCTCATTGCCCATTTGGCTTACTGTTCTGTCTCTTACTCCTACTCACTTGTTCCCTATCTGATTTTAGAATGGTTGTGGGATGCAGAACCTTTTAGAATAGGAAGGGCCCAGAAGCGGTGGCCAGAAGAAGCCAAGAGGACAAAGCACTAGAAAAACAGGCCATGGTGAGCAATGCTACACTTGTCCCTGAGATAGGGATGCCAAGACCCAGTAGGTCATTTTCACCTCTAACTTCTTGTATTCTATTGTAGGGTTTAATCTCGCTTGCTCCCGGCGTGTTTTGCACATTCTCACCCCTTACATAAAGACAGACAAAGCCACTGCTTCACATTACCCAGAGAAAGTCTCGGTTTAAGAACGAGGAATTTACTAATGGGCATCACATTTCTGATGGACATTCTGGCCCATTCATAAGCCTTTCACACACTTATTTAAGTAGCAGACTTGATTCTTTACTATTAACATATTGCAAACGAATTGTAGCTATAGAAATGAAAGTGGATCTAAACGACGTTACCATGCTTCTAGACTCTCCATAGGCTTTTTCCTGGCAGTGACTGGTTTTCTGTGTGTTTCTATAGCATCCAGCACAATGAGGCCTGATCTAGGTAGGCATCGTTGGGCCCTGCCGCTATACAAATAATACACACTACAGACCTTCAGCAAGCTTCACTTGAATTTGACCTGGTGTCAGATGGGAGTAGTAATGCTTAGCCGTCTTTGTAAAGTGTTTTGAGGTCTCCAGGCGAGGAGGGTTATAAGTGTTCGCTATTATTGTGCTCTGGCTATGTTGGTCAGACAACTGGAGACCAAGTCCATCAAGACTATCTTAACACATTTCAACTGCTCCTGGACCAAAGAAGCAAAGTGGGACTAGTTAGGGAATCTGTCTATGTCGCTTTCAGTACAGAAGCAGTAAATGAACTGGGATCCACAACAACCACCAGTGAATCTCTCCGAGTTTTACCGATTAGAATCCTGCTTTGAAATGTGATTGTGTCACTAGTCATGGGGAAAGGCACCTCACTCCACCCCAGAGACACGGGGTACCACACAGGCAGAGCCCAGCCCAACAGACGTGCTAAATGTGTCCACGTCTAAAACTGCAGCAATCAGAAGCATTTCCACCCTCATAAGTTCTTATATACAGGTCCTTCCTCGTCGGCTCTCAGAGCACAGAGAGGCTCTGAATTACACTGGCAGAGTATCCGGACTAGAACTTGGTTTTCCAGACTCATCATCCTGCACTCTACAGCCTAGCACATGCTGTATCTACACTATCGATAATCTCCAAAGGCAGACAGAAAAACAAAATGTGCTGTCTGCTACCGCAGTTGGGTGCAATTAGATACAGAGACGTAGCAGTGTGTTAATAAACGGACCCAGAGGAAACACTAAACCCAGGAAATTAAAACGTCAGCATCACAGAGTACATGATCTACAGTAAAAAGAATGAGGAGCCCTTGTGGCACCTTACAGAATAACAAATTTATTTGGGCATAAGTTTTTGTGGGTTAAAACCCACTTCATCAGATGCATAGTGTGAAAAATACAGTAGGAAGGGATAAATATACACACAGAGATCATGAAAAGATGGGGGTTGCCATACCAACTCTAACAAGACAAATCAATTAAGGCAGGGGTGAACAAACTTTTTGGGAAGAGGGCCAGATTTGGTAAGGTGAAGATGTGTGAGGGCCGACCCCCTCCCCCCCCCCCCCCGCGCTCCGGCCGCGCTCTTGCTCTTCTCCCCCCCCCCCCCGCTTGCCTCCATCCGCCCCGCTTGCCTCCATCCGCCCCCCCCTCCCCCCTTCCTCCCTCCCTCCCCCCCCCCGCTCCGGCCATGCTCTCACTCCCCCCCTCCCCCGGCTTGCCTTGCCTTGCCTCGCCTCGTGCCCCGGCCCCGGCCCCGATTCCGCTCTTCTCCGCCGGCTCCGCCTCGCTTCGCCTCGTGCCCTGGCCCTGACTCCGCTCTTCTCCGCCTCGCTTCGCCTCGTGCCCCGGCCCCGGCTCCGCCTCCGCCTCCGCTCTTCTCCGCCGGCTCCGCCTCACCTTGTGCCCCGGCCCCGGCTCCGCCTCCGCTCTTCTCCCCCGGCTCCGCCTCCGCTCTTCTCCCCCCCCCCCCGCTCGCCTCTTACTGACCCCGCCCCTCTCCTTCGGCTGTGGCTCCGCGCACTGGTTGGCGACAGTGCTGGCGGGCCGCATAGTATTGATTTTAGAAAAGCGTCTGCGGGCCGGTTAAAATTAGAACATGGGCCTCAATTGGCCCCCGGGCCGGACTTTGGACATGCCTGAATTAAGGCATGCTATTATCAGCAGGAGAAAAACACTTTTGTAGTGATAATCAAGATGGCCCATTTCAAACAGTTCACAAGAAGGTGTGAGTAACAGTAGGGGGGGAAATTAGCATGGGGAAATAGTTTTTAGTTTGTGTAATGACCCAGCTACTCCCAGTCTTTATTCAAGCATAATTGAATGGTGTCCAGTTTGCAAATTAATTCCACTTCTGCAGTTTCTCATTGTTAGTTTCTAAGGTGCCACAGGTACTGCTCGTTCTAACATGGCTACCTCTCTGAAACATGATACACAGTGTTACTTTGAAGCAGGATTTGAATTGGGAGTACGCACACATGGATACAACACACCAGCACTGCTCCCAAACTGCCTTCTTCTTCTCAGCTTTCATTTTAAAAGACATGAGACTCTAGATGCCATGGAAGAAACCTTGGAAAACGTGAACCAGTTGCAGCCAATCCAGGGGCAATGCCCTGAGTTTGCAGGGAATCTGATGAAACAGCTCTGAGGTTTGCATTTCTCTATTCATTTCCTGGGGTGCTAATTCAGATGACAATATTTTAAATGTCCACATTGCTAACTATTTCATCGATATGTCAGTGTTCAAGCATGCAAGACGGGAGAGAGTGGACTGTACTATGAAGACCTACACCATCGAATATGGGTGGTTGCAAATTCTGGTGTGGGTGGACCTGGAAGACACCATATTTTCCCCCAGTCAAGAAAGAGCCAACCAGAAGGAGCCAAGCAAGGAATCTGAGGCCCACGAAGAAGAAATAGAATCCAGAAAGCATCCAAGATTATATATCGAGCACCTCCACAGTCCACTGAAGGCAGCAGCTCATGACTGGCATCTTGAGAAGGAAGAGCTTATTGTGTGGGTGGAGTCTGGAAGAGACCCATTTTCTTATTCTTTCAACCCCTGCTTCAGTGGCACTGCCTTCGGCAGTCTCCAATGCACTCCATTAACCATCATTATGTTCTTCATCACATCACATCTCGTCACACAACTCAACACACAACAGTCAACGCATCACTTAATCTGGCCACTGACTTTCCACATATTCGATTCGATTTTTTCCAGGTAACTTCCCCGCCCACTGGGAAATCAAATAATATAATGGAATTAACTCTAACAACACTGAACATTAATTATGGATTACGTTTCTTGTACTTAAATTCTGCATTCAGCAGGGTAACAATGCATCCACAGCAAGATTAATGCAAGCAGGGGTGGTGATTTGCAAAGATCAGTTAAAATTAACAGGCCGCTTGGAAATTTAAATAAAATAAACACTCTTTGCCAACTGCAGAGGGGCAATTCCTCCTGGATGGTCCCTTGCTGAGAAATCACCATTTGAAGAAAACAGTTGTCAGATGAATGACATATGTATTCAAATCCACGTCTGCGCTTAAAACAATACGGGAAACTATTATGGCTTATAGCACGCACAAAAGAAAGATGTTCGAGCAGTCTTCTTGTTGCTAAGACTTGGGACAGAATTTTTAGAAGAAGTCGGCTCACTAGGTCCCGGCCTCTTCAGAAAATCTGGCCCCAACTGGGGGTCCTGAGCATTTTGGGGGGAGATTTTCAAAGGTGCGAAGGGCACCCAAAGTCAATGGGGATTGAAGGCCACCCTTGGCCTTTGAAAAGCTTGCTCTTGAAAAGCTGGCCCTCAGCTGTTGTGCAAACGTGGCCCTTAGTTCTAAATCCTGCCTTCTCTCCTCATTATCATACACTCACTATGGCATTTTCTTTCTCCATGGGGGAGGGAGGGGAGATCCAGGTATAACAGGCCTGGTTTTGCTCTCACTTCACTCCTTGGCCTTCCTGCTGAGCAACACCCATGTAATCAAGATCAAAACAATGCCCAACCCGTCTGGCCCTGGGCCTTAGCGCCACCTCTGAAATTCCCCCCAGAAAGTTCTACGGAAGCAGTACAAAACCACACCACCCAAGGAGAAATTCGCCAGCGCACAGAGAGCTAGCACCAGGGCTATGCCCCAAGTCCCAGTGGAGCTTATCTCAAGGGCTTACACAGAGCTTGTCCTGGCTCTTTTCAGGGGGTGAATTTCACCCTTATCGTTCTCTCCTCCCCAGTTAGAAAGGGTTCTCTCTTTCTAAACATCCAGCTCCATTCAATTCTCTTTGTTTCCAGCTCTTCTTTATCTTTCCTGATATTCTGTCCATGTGAATCCGTGCAGGTAAATACTTCAGAACTCTTAAGGGTGCATGGAGCAAAATAGCTCCCGAAATAAAGAAGGAAAAGCTTTTAGACGTGTATCTATGCAGAGATGTTCTTCAAGGCTCTTGAAAAGCGGGAAAATAGGTGCTATGTTATGTGTTGCTTCAGGCTCAAAATATTTTTATGTTAATTGGTGTTTTATCACAAAACACTCAATTTAAAATGACAGCCATGCATATGCATTGCGGGCAAAGAAAGCTTAGAGCGCCCATCAGATCAGTGGCTCAGAGACGTATTTTCAGCGAGCTTTGAAAGAAAGAATGTAGGCGTTGAATGAAATCTCTGTATAGGAACAAATATTCTTCAGATACTTCAAGTATGCTCCAGTTCAGTCCATGCGATATGCAGCCTGCTGCTTCTCCTTCATTTTCAATATGTGCCTCAAACACAGAAATCATGAGTCAGGTCCCGAAGAAATTTGGGATTGGCTTAAAATCATGAAACGTTTAATAATCTGGAGTTATCGTTCTTTAATTTCTGGCTTTTAGCCATTAGGGTGCACTTGTGTTGTGTTTTCATGCTTTCCTCTGGAATCATAATGACCAGAAACCTACTTTAAAGAAAAAGTGAAAGCTGAGATTCTCATGTAATCACATGACTCCAGGAGCTGGGGCGTTAAGAAACAAACGAGGTATCGTGATGAGACTCAAAACGAAGTCCTGAGCATTGGCAAAACTGTATATACATAGTACAGCTGGTTGAACTGCTTGTGGGTGGAATTTTCCAAAGTGCTGGGGCAACTTTCAATGGGATTTATGCACCTAAGTCACTTAACTACTTTTGAACATCCTACACAATATGAATAATAGGCCAAGCACTCTGTTAAAATAACTCCATTGACTTCAAAGACGTTTCACCAGCAGAGACTTTGACCCAATATTTATTATAGCTGGCTGTATCTCTGTTCTTGGACAGACTGTAAAACTGATTAAGAACTTTGGCTGGGATTTTCAAATGAAATGTCTATAGGGTGCCTAGCAACTTGAGGCTCATTTGTAAATTCCAGCCTTAGTCCACAGAGTTGCACTAAGTGACTTCAGCAGACCCTCCGGCCTTCAAAGTTCAGTTGTTGCCGGTCACTTTTGCGCATCCCAGAATCCGGCGTGATTTTGGACTTAGGGTCCATTTATCTGAACACCCACAGTAATAACACTGTGGGATTCTCAGAGGGAAAGTGCGAAAGAAGTGCAGAGTGCTTCGCAAATCATTCAGTCAGCCTCTCTGGGAGGTAAGGGAGCATTTTTAACATCCGCTGAAGAAACTCGGGAACAAAGAGATAAAGGACTGATTCTCCATTACTTTGCACCATGGGTCATCATTCGCACACCTGTGCTTCGTGGGAGCAGAACACTAGCACCTGAATGCGTGGAGAAGTTTGATTTAATAGTTTCTTACTAGGGGTTATATAGGATGTCTGTGACAGACAGGAATAGAACCTGGATTTCCCATCTCTGATTCCAGGGCTTTACCTGCAAGAAAAGATTTCCTCCCAGAGAAATGGTTCTGCTTTCGAATCAAGCTTCCACACATATTGGGCCCTGATTCGCCTCTCCCAACTAGCTTGGTCTTTAGTGTAGTTACTCCTGATTTATGCTACCGTGAGCTCCATCCGGATCTGCTTTTCCTTCATTATTCATGATCCTAACTTGTAAAACTTGTCTACCCCACCGAAAAGCAAGTATGAAAAATAGCACATCCCTTCTGCCATGAAGGATTTTACTCAGCAATTACTCTGAGTCATGCTAGGCCTCCCATCTCCAGGCCATTTGTCTTGGCTGCTATGTACAGCAATGCGACTGGAATCCAACCTTTCCAAGCAGACAAACTGTCATTTGAACACACGGGCCTCGGACCAAAATCAGCCGCAAAGACGGCGTTTGAGCGTCTAACGTGTTTGCTGAGCACAAGACGCCTGGGCTCGGTGTTAAAACAGCCATCTGTGAGGAGCGAGGGGGTTTCACGGCTGTGCTGTTCACTGCTTCTTGGGGACTAACGGATCATTGCTTGCCTTGGTGTACAAAACCAAAGAGCTTGATTCTCATTCCATTTCCACCCTGTTCCAGCACCGCAAAGGAGCCTTTAAAGAGGGTGCAAGTTACGTTTACACTCACCTGGGGCCCCTGTCCAGGACAAGAGCAGTGTCAAGAGGTTTGAGTGTAGCTGAGAATCAGGACCCGAATGTGGTCTCTACTGGCACCATTTTACACACGGCTATTTTACTGCCTTTGGCTTTTTTTCTTACAACTTGTAATGGGCAAAATATTCCCGACAACATCCTGTGCATGAGGAGAAGCAGGGGCACTGATTTCCAGGGTAACTCCATTTCCAACGTAACCTTGGCATCCGCCTCAGAAGGATCCTTGCCAACCAGGGCAGATTGCTTATGGTACGGCGAAAGGAGGGGCAGCTGGAGGGCACTTTTCTCTCCTTGAAGGAGCAGCAGCGTGAAGCCTCAGAGCTTCCATTGGGCTTGGGGAGATCAGCTCAGAACCCCCCCAAAGGGGGGGGTGTCAGAGATTAAAGATTTTACTGAATGCCCTTTCACCCACAGTACAGGTACAATGGTGCCTTTCAAAGTGCTTTTGAAGGAACATTTTCTGACTGTCTGTTTACCTGCCTGGTGATGCCAGATCAGCTCGGCTGACAATATGATGCTGGTGCGGGGAGTACAGCCACTGGAAAGCCGTCAGCGTTCTCTCCTCAATCCGAAAGCGTCCCTCCTTGACATACCTAGAAATAACAGACAATGAGAATTACCCGGAACTGAAATACTTATTAGGGAAGAGCTGTCACGGCCCAGACAGGGTATGTGATTATAGCCCGCACTGACACACCCTGAGCTAGCTTTAATCTCACCAGGTCACGTCACAGAACGGCCGAGCCGGAGTTCCATCGTGGACTAGTCCCCAGGGTTACAGGCGGGTTCATGCAGACTGCGGGAAAGCTTGCACTGCTGTGGTTTCACCACTCCAACACCCAAGCGAGCAAGATTAAAGCCAGCTCCCGGGGCATCGGCTTGAGTTGTAATCACAGCCAGACGCTGCAGTATAGACGCACTGGAAGAGCATGAAATTCTGAGCCATGGCCAGGAAAAACCAGGCCTGAAAGTGAACCCTGTCCCTAGATATGAGTTACTACAGAGCTAGGGTGAGAACCTGATCCCACTGAAATCAATGGGAGTTTTGGCATTGAATTCAAAGGGGCCAGGATTTATCCATGGCGTTGGGATTTCTGGGTTCTGTTCATGGCTTTGTACCTGATTCTCAGTTACAGTATGACCCCTTTACACAGTGCTGGCCTTAAAGTGAGTGCAAAGTTAATGTACACGTCCAGTTGACATGCCCCGATGCAAGGAGGCATTTGCGTAAACAAAAATCAGGCCCTCTCTGACTAACTCACTCTGAGACCTCAGGCAAGTCAGTCAACCATGCAGTGCCTCACTTTCCCCATTTGTGTAACAGGGGTGGGGGGTGATTGTGATTCTCTGCCAAGACTACTGAAGTGACGGATCTTTGGCAGGACAGCACTACAGAAGTGCAAAGTGTGTTTCTAGTAAATAAAGCGACAAAGAGTTTTGTAGCACCTTACAGACTAACAGATTTTAGGGATCATGAGCTTTCTTATAGACTCTATAAGGTGCTACAAGACTCTTTGTCGCTTTAGCAGATCCAGACTAACACGGCTACCCCTCTGATCCTAGTAAATAAAGATATTTCTATCTGGCACGGTACCCCCCCCCCCCGCCCCCTTGGAAAATTAAAACAAAACAGAGCACGTTGTTTTAATTTCCACAGCATTCTGCAGTCACCTGAAATCACAGGTCTTTCAGGGAACTGCGAAGAGGAGCGCCTATGGATGAAGAAGAACTACCAGCGCCCTCTTGTGGCACTCAGTGCTCCCTGGCTGCAATAAAAATCCATTACTAATACAAAAGCATCCCTTCATCTTGGATGCCTCCCTTTCTAGTTTGAATATTTTGGGCCTGATTTTTAGAGGTGCTAGACACCCCCAGCTCCCACTGACTCCATCTGGGGTTCAACTGATCACAGAGAGGCGTTTTTTAAGTGCAGGGTTATTATCATTTATTGTTTGGTTGACAGTACCTGCTAGATGCTCCTACCCTGTGCTAAGCATTGCGCGTACATGTGACAATCAACAATTCCTGACCCAAAGAGCGTACAGGTGACAGTCAAAGCAGACAGACAGCAAAAGGGAGGGAGGGGACACAAAGGCACAGAGCGGGGAAGTGACAAGTCCAAGATCATACACCATGCCAGAGCCAAGAATTGAACCCAGATCCAGCGTCCTCTCCGCTAGACAGGGACATTTTATCTTAGCTGAATCCCTGATGCCCAGAAAGTTCCTCTTCTCAAACTGCTCTTTCAGAACAACCTGATGTAGGGTCTGTTTGTTTGAAGCAGAGAACTTTAAGGCCACTCTGAGGCTGCTCTGACTCCTAGGGAATGTCGGATTTGCAAGAGCCGATCAGACAGTATCTTGCCTCCAGCAGGTCCATGATGCTTTTCAGAGTCATTAAACCAAGAGCATGGGATCAAAAATCAGGCCCTTTGGTTCTATCCAATCGTATCTTGGAAAGGAAGGAAAACAAACCACGTGTTTGGCTGCTGGGCCTAAATTTATCAGAGAAACATTACCGTGATCTTGTTTCATTTTCCGGTATAACCAAAACACGTTTTAAAATCTTTCCACAAGTCGATGCAGAGCTGGATTTCCCACCCAATGTTAATCTAAGTCTAGACCACGACAGAATATAAATGCCAAACCAATTGTTCTCACCTGCCAAACAGTGGCCCCTACCTTCCAAAGACGCAGATGAGGGGCCCACTCCTGCATCCCTGGCACACCCAAAACTCCCAGGGAAGGGCCAGATTTTGCTGTCCATTACATCAGTGTAATGTGGAGTAACCTCATTAATTTCTCTATGGCCTAGGCCAAATCCTTTCCTGGTTTAAAACAGCAGAGTTCTACTGGTTCCAGTTTGCACCGGTGGAGTACCTGGGCCACCACTTCCTTCCAAATTTACATCTACGTAACTTAAAGCATAATCTGGTTTCTGAATTGGAGATGTGTGTGTGCAAGGAATGCACGACTGGGTCCTAGATTAGGAAAATAGACATTTGGGTTTGTTTATGGAAACCTAAAGTGGATTCCAAGCCTGAATATATATTATCTATACTCTGAGTTCACCTTTTCTACCTCAAACAGGTAACATTACTGAACTGTTCTCTCTTTGCACTTCTGATCTATTTAACACAAGGATCTCAGCATCCGATACAGCTCACACAGCTCCTATAATAATTATTGTACATATAAATACATCTGAGGCCCAAAGAGTAAGATTTCTAAAGCAGACAAAGGGATTTAGACACATCTCTCCACCTAAAATTAAAACTGATGGAAGATACATGCCCAAATCCTCTCCATTGCTTTGAAAATCATAACCAAGTGATTTGCCCAAGGTCACAGAGTAAGTCAGTGGAAGAGCTGTGAATAGAACCCAGAAGTCCTGACTCCCAGTCTCATAAGCATCGTGCTTCATCCCACACTTGATACCACTTCAGTAAAATGGACACAAGGAACAAATCCCCCACTTGCAAAGCGACCCCTCCGCATCCCTGCCATAAGAGTTTGCAGCACGTAATTTCTACATGGAGGGATGCTTCCTTCTCAGGCAAATGAATTGATCAAACAGCCGAATGTAACAAACCATTGTGTATTTTCAGCTGAGTTTCCATTTCTCTTAAGTTTTGTTCTGACTAGCCCAGGCATCAACCCTGTCCTCGGTTTTATTATAGTCTCCAAGGCCAGGCTAGTATCCATGAATAAAGTGTCACGCCAGACGGTGAAACTTATTTAATAATCTTTGAGTGATGAATCATGGGTTATTATTGCAATTAAAGTTGTGCATGTTCTTTGTCGCCGGGGCAATAAAGACCATACACAACTTTGTTGTACATACAACGACAGTTGTTCCCTTATTTTAGAAAAAAAAAATCTGCTGCCTAGCTTGTTCCAGATAATCAGCGGCACTTAATATGCCCTCATTTGAATATGAAATGTCATCACCGAGTGGAATTATTAAAGCATCTGTAGAGCTGGGGTGGGGGCTGGAGGGGTTCATATTCATTTGGAAGAGTGGAAATCACAGCTAACGCTAATGTTTTACACTTCTCTCCAAACCAGGAGTGTGTGCTCAGGAGATGAGTACATAGCACTTAGCTGACGTGGGCTAAGTTCGCTCTTCAGGGACAAACTAAGGCCCCAGCCCTGCAAACACACATGCATGAGGAACTTGATGCCTGTGAGTACACAGCTAGAGGCTGGAATCCTAATGTTGATCAACAACATAATCATTAACCAGAGCTCTGGGGAGACACAGTCAAGTGCTGAGGGAGCTGGATCGCGTACTGGGAGGTGGTGCGGATCCTCCCCATCAGCTGTGCCATGACCATCTATCCAAGAGACCTATCAGATTTGTACTGCATCACCTGAGTGCCTCACAACACCCTTGCAAGGCAGGGAACTACTGTTACACCGCTTTCACCACCGGGGAACTGAGACAGGCTAAGTGACTTGCCCAAGGCTAGAGAGGAGGCCTGAAGAGTAGCAAGGATTTGACCCCAGGACTCCCCAGTCCTTGCACGGCGTCCTCACTCCTGAACCATCCTTTCTCCCAGCTCACTGCAGAGTTCCAGGAAACAAAAAGGGGAATGTGTGTGATGGATCATCTCCAGAGCTGGCCAGCTGGCTGCTGCAGTGGGATCCTCGTACTGCTGGTGGCTTCCTGTGGTAATTAGTGCTTCAGTCCAACACACCTTGTGGGGGGGAAATACGTCCTTGAGTTGTTTTTGAACTTGCCATCTTTTAATTTATCATTTTTGAATGTCCCCTTGTTCTTGTTCAAACATCAGGCGAAAATACATTCACAGGCATCGCACCAGTCACTTTGCTGCAGAGATAGCTTCTTACGCATCAGCACCTCTCTGGGTAGTCAGCATGTTCCTCATCTGCATTCAAACCAGGCACCGTCCGGAGACCGTCACCTGGCTGCTGGCTGTCAAAATCATGCAGTTCACACAAGCCAGCTTGATGTGGCACTGCCAGCTTTGAGACGCTGCCCGAGGCATCCCCTTTAGGAAGCTTCGTGGTGCATCAGAATGTGCCCAGTTTTGCCCCCCGCCCCTTGCAGAATGTTCTCCGCATTCCTGAATGACATCATAGCGTGGATCACATGGTCCTGATGAAATCACGACTTCTCGTTCTCATGGTGCATTGGCAAAAATAGACATCATTCGCTGCTAGTAAAACAACAGATGAGGTACAGATTGTAAGGTCCTTAGAGTGGGGACGGCCTTTTCCTTATCTGTTCGTACAGTGCCTAGCACAACAGGGTCTTGTCCATCACTAGGGCTCTGGCACCACAGTTCAAATAAATCCTTGGGTTTTCTTGGCACACTGGGTATACACTGGGGAATTCGGAGGCATCCACGCTCCAAAAGAAGCCAGCTTGTCTGCTAATGCATTGCACCTCCTACACATTTTGCACCAATGTCCCAAAATGCTTTAGTACTGGTGCTGTACTGTTTCGGGATGGGGGCCATGGCTGAAAAATACTGTGAGGGTTTAGCAACTTTGAAAATGAGGCTGCTAAGAATTAAAATATTGGCCGAGGCACTTAGCCACCGTAGGGAATAAAGATCTCTCTGGCAGGCCTCAGGGCATCAGGTATTTAAAATATGCAAGTGCTAAGTAGACAAAAAATCAACTGCAGAGGGAAAGTTTTGCCCACAGAGTGTAAAGTCACTGGAGGCTGAAAATTCTCTTCCCAGAACAATCCTCCTCAGAAGCTTTGCCCTCACGGTGGGCCACAAAGTTTGACTCCACAGCGACTCACCCCCACGTTCAGATGCAGTGTTTGGGTTCTGTCCTGAGTCACATCCCTTGGATCTGGCGCTGACCTTTCCCAAGCATGGCCAGTGTTCAAACCCGGGAGTTTGCCCCGGCCCCGTCTCTAGCTGTTACATAAGCTTTACAGGGTTGTAACCCGGAAAATCATTCCATTGGCATGCACCGCTGCAGCATCCCGCACAAGGGTGGGGTTTGGTGGCATAAATGACTGAAATAAAAACTAGAACCGAGAAAGCCTGTCCCAAGCTGGAATCCTCCACTCAGCCCTCTGCAAGAGGGGCCAGACCAGGACAGCCTGCCCTCTGCTTGCCCCGTTCGTAGCAGTAGCAAAGGGGATACGTGCCCCAAGACACCCCGATAGCCTCATGTACTGAGACTCACCCTACTGCAGCAGCCAGGACACACGCAACCCCGAGAGTCACACAGCCCTGCCCCCTCCCGTAGGTGGGGGTTTCCTAAGGCGTCCCAGGCCCCCTCTCTCCCCTTCACCACCAGCGGGGATTTGGCCCTCCCCAGTGCCGGAGATGAGACAATCCCATGCACCCCCCCTTCCAGGCATCAGGGCCCCTCCTTGGAGCAGCGTCTGAGACCGACCCCCTACAAAAGATGGGGGGGTCTCCTCAGGACTTCCCTGCAGCAGACGGGGGACACCCCTCCCCACTGCCTGGGACCCCTGCAGGAGCTGGAAGACCCCACGCTCAATGCAAGCCTGGGGATGTTGCACCTTTGGGACTCCCCCCCCCCCGCCCCCCAGCTGGGGTTTCCCCTCCCGGGGCAGCAACCGCTTCACCCCCAAGTCCCCTTCCCCGGCCTCAGGAACCCTCCCCCCCGCCCCCCCAGGGCAGCAACTGGGCCCCTCCCCAGCTCCTGCTGCTCAAACTTGGATCCTCCCCCCGCACACACACCCCCCCCCCCCCACTCACCATCGCACCAGCTCCCATCGCGTCTCCCCCGGCGCTCTGCGGCACGCCATGCCCCCCCCCCCCCGCGTCCTGGGGGTGCTGCGGGGCGAGCGGAGAGGGAGCAGCCGCGCTAGCCCCTGGCTTGGTGCATTGGCGGCAGGAAACGGCGGCGGGATCCCAGATTTCCACCCCGACGCCGGCTGGAGCCGAGCAGGAGGGGGGGGGGGGCAGAGTCCGCGCGCTGAGCAGCCCCCCCCCCCCAACAGCTGGAGTTCCTCGCTGCATTGAGGATGATTTCTTGGCAGCTGCGTCCCTTGGGACTTCAACCTCCCCAGCCCCGGGGGAGACCCCCCCCCAAACCACCCCGCCGCCGTTTGCATCCTCAGCAGAACTTGTCCCAAAGTTTGAGACTCTCTGCGCTAGGCGCTGTACAAACAGAAAGCGGCTCCAGCCCTGAAGCGTTCACCAGACAGCCAGCCACAGGGTAGGGGAAGGGGAAGACCACAAGCAGAATGGACAATGGGATGGCCGCCGAGGGCACTGGGAGGTGGGCGGGAGATTAGTTGGGAAGGGATGAAAAGAAAAGTGAAGGGAGAGGGGAACTGAAGGGAAGGGGACAGGACAGGGGAAGGCTGTCCACAAAACAGGGACATTACAGACCATAGTGCCTCCCTCCATCCTAGCCTGGAGGGACCGCTGCTCGAAGTGGGTGCATAGGTCTGTCTCTATTCCTTCCTTGAGCTCTCTGCCAAAACCACCCGAAAGGATGCCACTTTAGTCCTGCTGCTGGGAGGGTTTTTTGTGGTATGGATGATGGTTGATGGAGAACTGAGCTGAGACCATAAAACTCATTTCACACAGGACACAGTCCTAAATTGTTCAGAGCTGATGTTATTCACAACGCCCTTGGGGAAAGATACAGGATAATTATGCAATTCATTTGATTTAATCTGTCAGCATATATTTACATACACCTAATTAGTTAAATTTTCTACTTTACTTACGGCATAGGGCTTGCAAAACCCAATATTAGAACCCCTTCAAAATAACGTTACCGATTTAAGCCTCTGGGTGCTGCAAAAATCTATCTAGAGCTTTTTAAAAGAATACAGATATTGGATTCTTCTGCAGCGAAATATTTTACTGATGTTTTCAGAACCTGCACACTTATTTAATCCTTTGTTTCTGCACTATTGAGAACTGTGATTTCATTGTCTTATGAAGAGCTGTGGGGTTTTTTAATTTTTAGATGCTCCTTTCATGTAGCAGATATTTGGAAAATGCCAGTTTTCCAAGGTTAGGCAATTCCTTTGGGAACATTTTGTGCGTGTCTGTCTTATGTAAACCAATACACAATGTGTTCCCCCAAATACCCAGTTTGCAAGGCCACATCAGATATTACATGCATAGGTGAGGTGCACACAAATGTATTGGAATTTTGTGGTCATAACGCTCAAATTGTAGACTTAACTATAACAAGAAGCTTATGTATGTCCCCACAACATACAGAATTGGATTCTAGTCTTTATTTTGTCCATTTCAAAAGATGAAGGATGGATTCCATAGCAAATTCTGTGGCATTATACATATGTGCTTTTCAAAGATGTGTTTCCCATACAGTTCAATGGACACAATCCTCTAGTTAGATATATTTATTGATATTGATTTTATAAGGTCTCCCTTCAACTCTATGCACTTTTTTCCTGTTTACATCTTATCAGAAATGCTTATCCGATTTGTCAGATGTATTTTCTGGTTGCTTAACGTCCACCAAAAAATGCATGAGGTTTTTAATCCTAAAAGCTATCACCCAAGATTGGGATCTTATTGCAGTTGTCATCCATCATCAAGAAGTTCTCTTGTCACACAGCCATTATAAATTCCCAAGCCAACACAGAGGACTCGATATGGCCAAGCGATGAGACCATGTGTTAGGCTCCAGTTTCTGTCTAAAAAATCAAAATGCTATACAATCTACAGAAATGCTTTTATTATTATGCAATTAGTGACCAATCCTCTACTCACATGGAAGATTATAAACTTTTCAGGGGAGGGGCTGTCTCTTGTTACATAGATGTACCACACCTGGGGTAGAAGAGTTCCAATCTTGGTTAGGGCCTAGAGGATCAACTTGCACACAAAGGTGGCCAGGATGCCAGAGTGGGTCTCAAGAGATGTGGATTCCATTCCAAGCCCTACCTCAAGCTTCCTGGGTAACCTCGGACAAGTCACTTTGGCTCAGATCCTCAAAAGTAGGTAGGTGCCTAAATCATTGAAATCAACAGGATTTAATCTGTGCCTCAAGTACTCATCTGCAAACATAAAAGATAACAGCACTTCCCTACATCACAGGGTATTCGTTCTATATATATAAAAGTCAAATGGTGTATGCGTGCATGCGTGTATGTACGTTCCCTTACTCCTTCCACACCGTTTGAGCTAGAGACTTCAAATTTGGTACAGTTATAGGCTTTAGGGTCCTAATCAGGGTAAGAATCGAAAAATTTTCAGATCTCACCTCTGACACCCCCCAGGGGTGAAATTCTTTAAAGCCCATTAACATCAGCTGGGCAGCAGGTTAACACCTGCTGTTCTCTGTGACATAATTATGATGTAATAATACCCCCCTCCAACGGACCCTGCACTCACTCAGCTCTCTGCCCCCTCCCCCCCTCCAACGGACCCCGCACTCGCTCAGCTCTCTGCCCCCTCCCCCCTCCAACGGCCCCCCCCACTCGCTCAGCTCTCTCCCCCCTCAGGTAAGAATCAACATTTTTTAAAATCTCACCCTCCCTCCCCCCCTCCAACGGCCCCCGTACTCGCTCAGCTCTTTCCCCCCTTCCCCCCTCCGACGGACCCAAGCAACGCCGGGTATTTTTGCTAGTTATAGATAATCAAATCCTTCTGAGCCTGTTATTGGTAAATGTCAGTAGACCATTACACAAAAACGGATGCAAAAGTGTTTCCACTGATAATTACCAAATTTATAGACAGGTAAAGTAAGTAATAAAAATGCTGCTTGCAAACTTATAGTTTGATTAAAAGATATTTACCTTGAACATTTTGACATACGACGCAACAAGTTGTGTTTTAATGGCTATGATGCTTTAACTTTTTGAATCTCAATTCTATGGTCATTAAATAATTATTGTCCAGCACCCCTCTTGAGTGACATCACCCACAGTGAAAATTTAAATCAATAAAATGCTTAAAATCCATCAATACTCAGAGATGTGCAAAATTATGACACTGTTTTTAAAAAAAATCCTTTAAAATAAACATTGATATTATCCACTGAAATGATATTTAAAAAATCAAATTCTGCCAAGCCTAGTTATAGATTGTGTGGTGCTGAGATAGGGATGCGGATTAGATAAATACATATGATAGAAAGAAACAGCAATAAAGTGTGTTGCATGAATCTGGTCAGACTCACTGACATTAAGATTCATTTACACCACCCCAGCAGGATAAAGTCACAATAAAGTGAGGATAAGTTACATTGACTCTCACTTTCTGCCAGACTACTGCAACTGGATCTGCTCAGGTGGGATCCGTGTCAGCAAAGAGCATCATTGATGTCGATGGGCCACAAGAGACTGCCTGCATGGATCTCACTGCAAGACCAGAACCTCCCCAGGATTCTGCATGTTATTGTATATTTTTCAAAGCCGGATGCATTTAACCTTTGCAGAATATGGTCATGCCACCATAACCACTGAGCAACACAGCGGAGGCTAAATTCATCTGTCCTTTCGTGAACGTGCAGAGCAGCATCTCTTTGAAGGATGACAAATTACATTCCTTAGCTCGAGCAAATATCCTTGAGACTCAGATATTTTTAAATCCCCATGGTAATGTTAAGCTAATGTTCAATTTATCAAAACCCTCTAGCTTTCAGTCCTGCGCCATTTAAAGGAGTTTCTTAGGAGGTTCTTCACAGCAATTAGAAGACCAGACACCTCAATAAGGCTGAGAAATAGCATTTATGACAAAATTAAAGTCCAATTAAATTATATTAAAGCAGAAATTGCCCTAAAGACTAGTTTTGGGAGATGAAGGGAGCTAAATACCTACAGAGTCTCTGATCCAATTAGACACTAAAGCACAGGCTTAATTTAAGCACATGCTTAAGCCCATGCCGATTTAAGGGTTTGAGGCCGTATTTTTAAAGGTATTTAGGCATAGGGTAGAAAACCACCCAGTGGGATTTTCAAAAGAACCTAGGTGTGTAACTTTCATTGTCTTGTTCGGTGCCTAGACACTTTTGAAAATTCCATTAGGTACCTATGTGCATCTTTACATGCCTAAACACCTTTAAAATCTGGCCCCTGATTCTCAGGTACATTAAAGCTCTGTTATACCACTGTCAAGAGATTTTGGTGTCAATTGAATGTACTCCCATTCTAAGATCCTTTTATACTCCCAGAGCAGAGTAATGGGGATTTAGGCCTTGCCTGCACTAGAAAATTGGGGAGGAACCTCACCCCCATTGTGTGAATGCAATTATGTCATTATGAAGGTACTTTATACCAGTAGAGCTTCCTGTGTGGGAAGGGGAATAAAAATAAGGCACCTTTTATACAATAATAACTGCACGCATGCTGGGGCTTTCCCCAGTATAATTATTTTGGTAAAAAAATTAGAAAATGTTTAATTTGCAATCAAGTACAACTGACCATGAACTTGCAAAGATTAAGATTTTTAAAGGCACATATGGCATTTAGGCACCCAACTCTCAGTCTTCCAATAGGGGTTAGGTGCTTAGTTGCTATTTGTGCCTTTATGCCCACTACTAGTCCCACTAAAGTAACTGAGACTGCTCATATAATTAAAATAAGGCACATGCGTTAAGAATTGTAGGATCGAGGCCTGTAACTGTCACACTCAGGGTTTGGTCACAATAGTTGTAGATATAACAAAACCAAAATAAATGGGAAGTATGGTGCCTCCCTAATGCTAAAGTGACACTGGGTACAATTTTCAAAAGTGCCTTACAACATTTAACAGCACTAGTCAAATTGGTCCTTCAGTCGCCGATTGTGCAGTTAACCACATGCTTATGTGTTTGCAGAATTGGGGCCTTGGTGATGGAATAGGGTAGTATAGTATGGTCTCTAGAAATTGTACATACTACAATGTAGGCATATGAATGTTTAGCATATCTAGCATGTAAATATCTTGCGATACCAGCTACAAGAGTACCATGTGAACACCTGTTCTCACTTTCAGGTGACATTGTAAATAAGAAGCAGGCAGCATTATCTGCCATAAATGTAAACAACCTTGACTGGCTGAAAAAGTAGTAGGATTAAGTGGACTTGAAGGCCCTAAAGTTTTACATTGTTTTGTTTTTGAATGTAGTTATGTAACAAAAAAATCTAAATTTGTAAGTTGCACTTTCACAATCAAGAGACTGCACTTGTATGAGGTGAACTGAAAAATACTGTTTCTTTTGCTTGCCATTTTTACAGTGCAAAAATTTGTAATAAAAAACAATATAAAGTGAGGACTGTCTTCTTCCTATGCTGTGTTGTAATTGAAATCAATATATACCTGAAAATGTAGAAAAACATTCTAATATATTTAATAGATTTCAGTTGGTATTCTATTGTTTGACAGTGTGATTAAAACTGTGATTAATCACAATTAATTTTTAAGTGCACTTAATGTTTTTGAGTGAATCGTGAGTTAACTGCAATTAATCGACAACCCTAAAAATATATAGATTGAAAGACAATGGGATGTAGGCACCCAAGTCACTTTTGAAAATAGGCACTTTTGAAAATGTTACCCACAATGTATTAGTCGGAATCAAAGGAGTTTAGGGCATCACCCTACAGGGAGCTCTGCCCAGACAGATCTCTGCCCCCAGGCAGAACCCCATTGCTTTCCTTGAGGTTCCACTGACCACATTGCCAGTCTTGGGCCTTGGATTGGTAATGTAATAGTGCAGAACTGCATTTCTGTGATAGTTTTGAATAAGCTAGGTCATCGCTGAATATTATGTCAGTGCCACTAGAGGTCAGTGTCAGGTAAGGAACTTCCGACTGTGGTAGACTGCATGAAATCCAGACAGAATTCCCCTCTATGTACTGAATTATTTATTTCTTAGAGATTTATTGAACTCTTATAGGCCTGCTTTCAAAATAAAAAGCAATGAACACCAGCAAAGAAATCCCCTGGTGATGAGCAATAGAGCAATTCTGTCTCCAGAGAAGTCAATCCAAGAGGCACACTCATGCATGCACTTACTATAGGGTAAACACAATGCTCAATAGCAACTGATTCCAGAATGGGGCACTCACTCTCCAGTTCTTTCAGTGCATTGTAGAGGATAGACTAATTCTAGTTATCATGAACCTGTGTATATAAAACCATAGTTGATCCTATTGGTGTCAATGGCTGAACGACTCTTGATTTCAATCGGACCAGTATTTAGCCTATAATAACTTTCTTAAAAGAGGTTCCACTCTATCTTAAGGGGTTCCCCTGAGGAGGATGCTCATCCAATAAACTCATCTTGTACTCTGTGGAGTACTGACAGCAGCACGTTATCTGCCAAGTGGTTTAGGTGAACCAGTAATTTGTTCTTGACATTGAAGCTCTTCAGATTTATTTTTGTGTGTGTCTCACTGGAAACGTTTTAATAATATCTTTATCCTGGAGTTTCATTATCCTTTAAATCCAAGTAAAAGTATGCACGAGTGAAGTCAAGTGTAATGTAGTTGAACACGTATTAATTACAATATAGGTTGATTAGAAATAGAGTGAATGTTTGAGGGTGTAAGTGGGACTTTAAATTGGCATAGGATTTGCACAGGACTCTGCATGGGTTGAATTTCCCCCCAGTACTGAGCCCAGATCACCCTGATACCTGCCAGTAAAGCAGACTCTAATTAACATCATAGGAAGCACTAGGTAGGATCACCAAGGTCATTGTTTGGTTTGAGATATCACTAGATAACGGGCACTGTCTGCAGGCTTTACCTGAAGGATCTTTGTCATCCTCCAATCAAAAACTGAGACTCAGCTCTCTGGGAGTGCTGAAGAGCCTGTTAATCCACTACAAAATTGCTAGAGAAACACACTTAGAAAATGTGTTAATAGCATGTGTGCATTGTGGCTGAATCCAAGCTGCTAGGTAATCACTACAGAGGCAGTATGCTTTATCCACACTTAATTCTGGGCACAAAGGATGGATTGTATTCCACTACCACCCCTCTCTTCGGTCTAAGTGTATCCTAGAGCAATGACCTCATTTACGAGGCATCTGTCTGTCCCTGAATGTCTGACCTTGATCGTTGGCAGACTTGTCTTTTATACAGTGGAAAAATCAATGAAGACTGTACAAATCGAGGGAAACATGATGCGTTCAGAAATCGTCCCCTTGCATTTTTCTCCCCTCACTCCTTTCATACAATGCATAGTTTTCCAGAACAAAATAATTTTGGAAAGGGAAAATGAGGCGCTAAAAATAAACCTTCTGGCAGAGCAAACTAGGAATAGAAATAAATTATGCATTGGCAAATGTGGATCTGATTGTTACAAATGTCAGGATGGCAGTAATAATGCAACAACATTTCTCTGAATTAGGAAGTCGTCATTATGCTCATTTTAATCTATCACTTAACTCAGCTTTGCAGAAAGGAACTCATTTGCTATAAGCACCTCATTTGGAGAAAAGCCCACAGGAGCAGGCATGAATGGATGTGTGTGAGGAAGAGATGTAGCTCCCCCTTACATTTGCTGGAGACTGGGTCTTAAATAGAGAAGCTTGAATAATTTATTGCAAATAGAAGGTGTCCCCCCCCCACTGAATAATTATTCACCAATTTTTTTCCTTTATTTGACCAGTTGTGGTTTAGTGTAAAATTAACCGTGCTCCATATAAGAAATTGACTCCAAACTCTCAGCCGGGTCCTCAGTTTGTGTAAATTAGCATTGCCCCACTCAATAGTGCCATGTTGACTTACACCAGTGCAGGATCTGACCTTCTGCTTATCAAAATCAGAATCCCAGAGACGGAACACACCTATGAAATTACACCTAGTCCATCATTGAAATCAATGGAGCAATGAGAGTTTACACCAGCTGAGGATTTAGCCTGTTCTCTCAATTCCTGGCTTGGTCACTGTGGCCCAAATCCTCAAGGACCACTATGGGAACTAAGCGCCTAACTGCCTTTGAGGATCTGGATCTGGGTGAGCCCAAGCAAGCTCACTTCACTTCACTTCACTTCACTTCACTTCACTTCACTTTCCCAACTGTTAAATGGAGATCATTTTTTGCTCACCTTTATGAACTGCTTTGAGATCTATGAATGAAAAGTGTGATGTATTATTTATTCTACTTGCAATGCCCATAATAGATAGTGGGCAACAATCAGGTTTCTGATTGTAGCGTCTAGGAAACTCTTCCTAGACAAGTTTTTAGCATCACATAAATGACTTGCAATCCCACCCTAAATGGTGAGACCATTTAATTGACTGATGCAAGGGGCTCACTAACAGATCTTGAGTTGGGTGGGTTTGCGGTCTGCGGCAAAACGTATCTATTTTCTCTGGCCTTTGCCTTAAGAAACCCATTGAGAATTATTGTATTTTTGTCGTGTTTTGGAACACTTTTCATAGCTGAATAACCTCAGGGGCCAGAATCTCAGCTGACATGACTACACATAGCTGTCGATCTAGTGCAGTCCACAAAGCTATTTTCACCAGCTGGCCTTGTATATGTTATTCCTGGTATTTGTGTGTGGAGTTTTACAATAATCAGATCTATATTATGAAACCACACACACGGATTCCAAGAATATCACACACTAGGCCAGATCAGGGTAGCTCCATTTCAGCTTGGAAAAGAGATAGCTAAGGGAAGAGAAGATTGAGGTCTATAAAATCATGACTGGTGTAGAGAAAGAGATAAGGAAGTGTTGTTTACTACTTCTCATAACATAAGAACTGGGGGTCACCAAAGGCAGCAGGTTTAAAACAAATAAAGAAGTATTTCTTCACACAACGCACAGTCAACCGGTGGAACTCCTTGCCAGAGGATGTTGTGGAGGCCAAGACCATAACAGGGTTCAAAAAAGAACTAGAAAAGTTCATGAAGGCTAGGTCCATCAATAACTATTAGGCCAATACTATAACGGGGTTCAAAAGGGAGCTAGATAGATTCGTGGAAGATAGGTCCATTAATGGCTATTAGCTAGGATGGGCAGGGATGGTGTCCCTAGCCTCTGTTTGCCAGAAGCTGGGATTGGGTGACAAGGGATGGATCACTTGATGATAACCCATCTGTTCATTCCCTTTGGGGCACCTGCCATTGGCCACTGTCTGAAGACAGGATACTGGGCTTGATGGACCTTTGATCTGACCCAGTAGGGCCATTCTGATGTTCTTATAGAACTTGCACCCAAACTGGGTGGTAAACAACTCTCTGGATATTATCAAGGCCCAGAGGTGAGGGGAACAGACGCGAACACTGTCTCCCTATTTCCCCCACTGATTCGGTTTTTAAATCCTTCTCCTGCGCCATACTTGTTGGGCCCCATTTATACACTGAACAATAAACATGTGGCCTTTCCCCTTTAAAATAGCCAAACACCTGGAAGCAGCCGCCGCCCGCCTCCCGCGCCAGCCATAAAATCCCCCAAGGTTGGGAGCTAATTTTTTTGAAGGCGAGATTTACGTCCGGGACAGCTTCCAAAAACCGCGGTGGGAAGTGGTGGAGGGATCCCTTCGGGAGCTGGATGCAACGGGGGAGGCATTGGCCAGAGCCGGGGGGGGCTGGAGGAGCGAGTCCTTTGCGTGGGAGACTTTCAGCACCCTGGACAGCGCCGCTCTCCCCCCGAGGAAGCCCCTGGACCAGCCGGGATGGTGCAGCGGAGATGGACCGAGCCCCGGGGCTGGTGTCCGCCCGGCTGGCCTCAGATCCGGCCCCTGGGCCTCTCCCGGGGGTAGCCCTGGGGCGGCTGGAGGGAGCTCGGGGCCCCGGCTTCTCCCTCCAGCGCTGAATCCGCATCCGCCCCCGGGAGGCGCCCGGGGGATGATTTCATCCCGCGGAGGGGGGTCGGTGGAGCCGTCCCCGCCCCGCCTGTGCAGACAGCCCCAGCTCTGAGCTCACCAGTTCCGGTCACGTTGCTGTGTGTTTACGCCTTAGCCCGCTGGAAGCTGCGCTCCCCGGGAGCCTGCAGCCCCGTCCTCCGTGCCGGGGTGGGGGGGACCGGGCACCGCTGGGCCATGGAGCCCGCAACTACCGAGCCAGAGCCCCGGGAGAACCGGGGGGAGATCTAGGGCAGAAGGAAGAGAGGGGCTGGAGGGGGGGGTCATTGCTCCCCCCCCTCCCCGAGGATTTTGGGGGATGCGGGTGAACGCTTGGAGGTTGCAGGGGCTCTTCTAAGCCCCCCCCCCTTTCTCCATCCCAACAAGCGTCGCCCTTGGCCAGCAGCTGTGGACACCTCCCTTGATGACACCCTGCAGCTGCCAGCCCGTTCTCCTGTCGCCTCCTCTGTCCTCTCAGGTGAGAGAAATCGAGCATGTTAGGGGGGGGGGCAGGGGAGATCTGGTCTTGGAGCTGTGGAGGGGGGAGGTGAGACAGAGAAAGGTGTGTGGGGGGGGTCCTGATTGCATGGGGACTCCCGGTGTTAATGAGTGTCCTTAGCTGAGTCCAGACCAGGACCTACCGGATGACTTTGCCTGATGCTCAGATCTGTCCTTCTCCATTAGACTAGAGCCGGGGTGGGGGAGGGGGAGCACCTCTGGTGCCTGCTTGAACTCACAAGAATTGAAAACGAACATTGAAGGGGTTCGGAGCCTGTTCAGGGACCCTGCCGCCAACTTCTCTCCTTAAAACAACGCCCGGAGTCCGCAAAGGGGCATTGCAATGAGGCTGGGGGGGGGGGTTGCCAGGAGAGCAGGAGGTGGGTGGTGAATTCCAGCTGTTTGAGGGCTGGGGGGGTTGGTTCTGATCTTCCTGCCAATGATACATTATTAAAGGCCTTTATAAAGCTGCTTTCTCTCCACCCCAGCTGAGAGCACTGCCTTGTGCTCCCCACCTCACGAGGGGCTTTAAAGTGGTTCCAAGCTGCAGTCCTTTCCGGCAGGAATTAGAGCTAGCACAGATGTAGCTTTTCTAGGGCCAGCAGAAGTAGCCCTTCCCCTAAGAGGATATGCAGGTGGGTTTTAGACCTACAGCAGTGAAGAGGTTGGGTGTAACCCAGGGGAACTTTTCCTCCTGAAGTTGGCTGGAGCCCATCTTGGTGCAGTTTTAGAAGTTGCCTAGCCTCAGGACTGATATCTCTTCCTTCCTGGAGCGGGCGGTGCAGATAATAGTGTCAGAAGTGAATGAGACTCTGCAGTTGTTGGTGGAAAATAGGTAAAATCCATGAGAGTTTTGCCACTGCATTCAGTGAATGCAGGATCAGGCCAAAGGAATCCCGTATGATCTCTGCACAGTGTTGACTGTGGCCCAGATTCTGCTCCCAGCAACGCTAACATGAACCTAGAGTAATTCCAGTGACGCCAAAGAGATCAGAAGTTGGCTTTATATGTTGAACTTCTGCAGTGAAATAAAAGACATTAGCTGTTCCTCAGGCAGGAATGCTTAAATAATTGATAGGAAACAGCTTTTTCATTCACGTTTACCCTGATTTAAGCTTGAAGTAGACAAAGATTCCTATTTGCTAGTCTTCTTAGGTGCACGAATGCTGCTATAGCTTTAGAAATCTGCCTGATTCCCTTTGCAGGACTGATGCCCAAAAATTCACAGCAGTACATGAACCCTGGCTGGACCACTAGCTTAAGCAGCAAAATTTATGTTGCACTCCAAGTAGTCAACATGAGGAATTTATCTCTAGTAATAAATCTGTTCAGAATTCTTCAATTTAGTTGAGATCAGGTTCTGGCCTGGGGTTTAAAATTGTCTTTAAAAAAAATCCTTTGCAAACATTTGCCAGCCAGTAAATCAAAGATTTTGCAGTTAGTATTTAGCATGTACATTGAACCAATAGTGAGGGGGACTTTCAGAGATTAAGACCTGAAGAGACCCTTGGGATCATCAAGTCCAGGGGTCGTCAACCTTTCAGAAGTGGTGTGCAGAGTCTTCATTTATTCACTCGAATTTAAGGTTTCAAGTGCCAGTAATACATTTGAACGTTTTAGAAGGTCTCTTTCTATGAGTCTATAATATAGAACTAAACTATTATTGTATATAAAGTAAATGAGGATTTTAAAATGTTTAAGAAGCTTCATTTAAAATTAAATTAAAAGGCAGAGCCCCCTCCCCCCCCCCCCCGGACCAGTGGCCAGGACCTGGGCAGTGTGAGTGCCACTGAAAATCAGCTTGCGTACCACCTTGGCACGCATGCCATAGGTTGCCTACCCTGATCTAGTCTGATCTCCTGCAGACCAGAGACCCTAGAACTTCAACCTGGAATTCCTGCATCAAGCCCAGTCACTGGGGTTGAACCGGAGCACAGCTTTTAGAAAAGGTAACAAAGTCCTGTGGCACCTTAAAGACTAACTATAAAGTTTTGAAGCATGAGCTTTCGTGGGCTAATACCCACTTCGTCGGATGCAAGCTTTTGGAAAGGCATCTGGTCTCAGCCTAAAGACTTCAAGTGAGGGAGAAGTGTTGGCCCAAGACCGGCACATGAACAAGGGATCTTGTGCAAGAGACCTCGCTTCTCTTCCTAGCTCTGCCAAATATTGCCTGTGTAACCAGAGACAAGGCATGTATGGACTGAGCCACTGAAGGGTCCTTCGGTTGACTTTGATGGGCATTGGATCCAGCTCTTGGTTTTCATGGCTCCTATACACTCGAGTCAATGGGAAGGAAGCGCTGGTGCTCAGGATCTCTGTAAATCAGATTCTTAACCTCAGTGCTTCAGCATGCCTATTGTAAAACAAGGAGACAGGAATGTACCTACTCCACAAGGTGGGTAGGAGTTTGTCACTATAACCAAAAGTGCTTTAATCCTGTAGTGTAACCAAGGCCTTAGTGTCTGTAAAGCACTCCCAGGTCCTCAAAGTAAAGTGCTTTGAGATAATTGAATGGAAGACGCTTTGTGGTAAAGGTAAAGATCAATCAACTGTTCCCAATAGGGAAAAAAATACTATACATCAGGAATTGCAGCTGATGACCTGTGCAGAGCTCCCCATCTTTCAACATGGCACAGCAGTTAAATCTTGTGAAGTAACCATTCACCTAGATTCATTGAATTAAATGCTCAATGAATTGTCGCTCTCTCTACTTTACGGGAAAGGCAAAGAGAAAAAAAGAAAGGAAACAATCATTCACTGAGAATCCGATTTAAAAATTTCGTAAGCAATCCAGGTAGGTTAATGGATGGGCAGATTGCCACTGTAAGGCAGTAATTCAGCCATAGGGTTCCAATAATATAATAAACACGTGAGCAGGTTATAAACGTTATCGGAACCCTGAGATTGAATTACAGCCTTAGTCATGGTTATTGGCCCTTACGTTGTTACTCGTAATATATAGAAGCACGATAAATAGAAAGAGAACAAAAGATTTATTTCTTAAAAACTAGAAGGTTTGAAGAATAGGTTTAGAGTTTGTGAATGGTGACGGAGTGGCAGCCCTGGGAAAGCTCAGTGGTTGGATGAGAGGTATCCCCATATCACTGCATTCCAACCCTGGTCTGACCCCAGCCTCCACCAGCTAATGATGACTCAATGGAGCTGTTCCATCTCCGTCTTCTCCAAGGTCTGCCCTTTGTGACAGCAGCATGACTGTGCCCTCTTACCAATGAGGCCAGGGTGTTCCAAGGAACACAATGGAGTGCCTGTCGTGCCAACACAATTGTGCCATTCTCATTAATGTTCACAGCGGTTTCACACACACATGCCCCCTGGTGATACAGCAGCTCCCTAAAACGTAGAAGGTGTGAAGAAGTCCATCTCTAAGGCCCCCATTCAGCAAAGCACTGAAGATCTTAGATCTTGGTTCTAACTTCATACTGGGGTTGTACCAGTATAACTGCATTTCGTTTAATAATTGATACTTTGCTCTTATATAGGGCTTTTCAATCAGTAGCTCTCAAAGCACTTTATCACCATTTTACACATGGGAAAACTGAGGCATGGCTCTGAAATGACTCACCCAGGTTACCCAGCAATGAAGTCAGTATAGAATCCAGGTCTCCTGAGACTTCATCTGTTTCTCCTGGTTTTAGTGGAATTACTCCTCATTTACACTATTGTAAATCCGTGTTCATGCTTCTAATGGACTTGGAGCAAAGCTTGAAGTCCTTAATCAAGCAAAAATCCCGCTGTATCTATACTAGAGGCAAGAGAACCATTTACAAGGGAGGTATCAGGAGACATCACTGGAGGGTAGTTAGAAAGTTGTGATAGTAGGCACTAAAATTTTTGAAAGAAACAAAACCATACTCCTTTATTTAATGTTTACTGAGGAACTGTGACAGAGGGGTTTAAATTCATTCTTCCCTTTCCCCAGTCAGGAAAAAAAAGACTATTTTCAATTGGGAAAAAATGGTGTAATGGAAAATTTTCTACCAATTCTAGTAAATACATTTAATGTAGACAGGACAATAGCACTGTAGATACATATGTACTAAAGTGCTCTGTCCAGCCTAATGACAGATATTTCCAGAGATGTGATTCCCACAGCTTCCCTTGAGAAACTCTGTTCAAAGTCTGGATAAATTTCACCTTTATGAACTTCCTGATATCACCTCAGGGCAAATTCTGATCTTGGTTACGTCTCCATAAATCCAGAGGCAGTGGAATTAGTCTGGATTAATACTAGGGTAAGGGAGAGCAGAATTTGCCCTTTGCTGCAATATGATTTGCAGAGTCCCATCAGGCCTGGACAATAGAGCCAGGAAAACAGAGAATTTATGGGCAAATGCATTATAATCACAGAAGCCATTAAAAATGATTCCACAACTCCTGTAACAAACATACTGTACAGCCATAAATAAAATACCCCCTCCCCCCCAGCATTCAATGAACATCTGTAAAGTTCAATGAGATCCTTGGAGGAAAAGGTCTAATAATACTTTGCTACACAATGCAAAGTCCACTCTAGTACCAGGTTATCAGCAAGTGATCACAACAGCAGCATGGGGAAATAGGGCAAAAAATATATATACTGTATACTGCTATTAATTTAGCTTTAATGCCATGATTTTGGATGTCCTGATTTTAAGGATCTCGCAAATTTTTAGAGGTTTTGGCAACAGACAGTATTGAAACTGGTGTTTTCCAAGGCTTATTATGGTAATCAAGCTTATTTGATCGGGAGGTGGGGGGAGAATGCCACAGAAGTAAGTTTAAAAATGCATGGCCTGTAAGCATCATCTAAAGCTTTGCTTAATGTTGAAACTGTTCTGGCAAAAGGCATCAGTTATAGAGGGAAAAAAAGACACGAGAATAGCTTCTAAATGACAGAATGATGCACTCCATCCTTTGGATGATTTTGCCAGCAAGCACAAGCCATCAACGTGGTTTGCTACTGATAAAATCTATTGTTTCCCCGGGTTTTATGCATGGAATAAGGATGGCTGCTGCATCCACGTGTGATGGTGTTTCCCAGGATTACAGATTCTTGGAGGTTTATTTTTATCTCTGCTCTGCAGTGGCACAGGTAGGCGGGTTAATGCAGCACATTACAGAAGAAACTCACATGTCATGATGAACTCCCTAACCTCCAGGAGCTCAGCCTCCGGGAAACAGCTGACATCACCGCTTGTCCGTCATGTGAATTACCAGCAAAGATTGTTCTTCCTCTGTAAGAGAACATGAATCTCCTTGCCCCATAATACTGATTGGGGGAGACAGGTCATATTGTATTTTTCATGCATTAGATCTCATGCATGCAGAGTACAGAGCTTGTCAAATGATAACGAATGGGTCAAATTCATTGTGGTGTAACTCCACTTAGGGGTGAATTTGTCCCAGATGTAACTCCACTCAGCGATGACTCTGGCTCCAGGGGCTTTTAAAGCGTAACTGTACGATGTATGGGAAAGGAAGTATACACAGAAAATGCTGCAGTGTAATTGCTGCTTCAGAAAACCAAACAAATTCAGGCCAGGGCAATACTAGGGTAAGAAACCTCCAAGGAAAACCCAGGAGCTGCAGGAAGTGGTCATGTGATTCAGTAAGGGATACCTCAGTCCTGAACCAATGCCCCATCATAATGTTGGGGAGTGGGGAGGGGGGTTGAAGAGCATAGTGCTTTGGATTTGCCTACTTTGAAATAAAACCAACATCCCAACTTACTTTTGGTCCTTAGGAAACACGTGACAGTTTTGGAAAGAGCAGGGGGGTTAGCCACAAATTCGGGTCTAATGATATCCTTCCTAGCTAAAAATCTGCTTCGGGTGCCGTGGCCTGTCTTGTTTTAAATGTCCCACGCAATGCAGCTTCCCTGCTTTTCTCAAAACTATTTCAGAGTCTTGGTCCATATCGCTGCTGTGCTTCAGACAGAAGTTGCTTCTCCTTGGGCCCCAGCCCTACCGAAAGCCTCACACTAAGTATTCCCATGCACTTTAGCTCTAGGAGGGACAAAGAAGTGGATTCACAAAAGCGATTATATTTCTTTAAGAGGTCAGGATGTCCTAGAGATGGGTGAGCTGCAAATTGCAGCTCAGAATCCAGAAACAAATCCCTCTCCAAAGATTGGTCAAGATCTTATTACAGATCATAGGGACCAGCTACAGAATTTGGATGCAGATTAGAGTCCAGCTTGGTTTCAAGCCTCACTCTGAATGAATGAGGAAATTCACTGTAGAATGCTCTGTATTAACCTCTCCACTGGAGAGACAGAGAGTAAAATAGAGAGACCATTTTTATCTAACATTGGGGACTGCTTTTAAGAATCAGTGTAGGAACTTTCCTATACTAAGGGCCGAATTCTGCTGTGTTATGCTGGTGTAAATTTCAATCAGTGGAGTTGCTCCAGTTTATATCAGTAATAGAGCACAATTTGACTAAGCATGTTATTCCTTCACAGTTCTTCCAACACATGCACACACTGAACATCCTGTGCCCTGAATGAGGAAGGGGTCCTATGGAAAAAGAAATAAAATGCTAGAGTAATTAAAGACTGTATAAAAAGACAGATGCCCAAAGGTTCGGAATTAAGGTTGCACAGGTATTTCAATGCCATTCTAGCCATTCCTAACTTTTTAGTACTTGACTTTGCAGTCAATGTTCCTATGAGAGAGAGAGAGAAAAATGTCCTAGTTTCTAAAAAGTAAACTAAAACACGTATCTGACATCAATGGACAGGCACATGGGTCATCAGGCCTAGGTTACCTGCGCTGCCTCAGATCCCATGTGTGACCATAGGAAAGCGGCTTAATGTGTGCCTCTGTGCCCCGCACAAGGGGGATGATAAAACTTCTCTGCCCAATCTGTTAATATATGTGAGGCACCATAGCAAAGGGCAACATAAGTCAAAAGCCCTGGTGAGAGTCTATCTAGGTAAAGGGATGTCTCTGGTAAAAGCCGCAGGAATCCTTCCCACCGCCCCAGTTGAATCAGAAGTACAGTACACAGCTGCATGTCTGATCGTGAACCATTTACTCCCTCCAGGCTTGGGCTGTTAATTTTGTTGCGATGGAGACGTTGTCCCTGGAGCACCAGATCCAGAGCGTGCAGCGACATATCGCCTTCCTGAAGAAGGAACAGATGGAACTGCTCCATGACCTGCACCTCGAGATCCTCCGATTGCAAAAGCACTGCACAGGTGAGTTCTTGATGTCATGAGTCGCCTCTCTTAGGACACCCACATACATCTTCCCATGGAACAGGTACCGCACACCTTGAAATGTGATACTCTCCCAGTCTGGGGGACAGGAATTGAGTAGTTATCCCTTTAAATAGTTGTGAACCCTCTAGTGGCGCTCACTGTGTTCTATGTTTTAGAAATTGAGCAGAGCAATTGTATACATAACTAGGCCCTGTGTGTTTCTGTAGGTTTAGTAACATGGTTATCTGGGCCCTACTGTGCCTGTGTGATTTCTTCATGTGTTTATTGCTGTGTAAAGAGCAAAAGACAAGGGGGAAATGGATTCCAAGCAGGAATTTGTGAGTTTCCTAAAGGAGAAGGCGGCACACGCAGGCTTAGAAGCTACTGAACAAGAATAATGTGTCATACCATAATTACCCAGTGATAATGCAAGCTCCAAAATCCACAGCCCACAAAGCAGGGAAGTTCCCATCCATTTCACAATCCAGACCCAAACTCCACAGTTGGCCTTTATTTCTACCAAACAACAAATCCTTGCAGCATTTCAAAAAATGCCTCTTTTCATTACATGTTTTGATGGACAGAAGGCTAAATGCTGCTTTGCAGTCTCCCGGCTAAATTGTCTAAGCAAGCAGAGGACACAAACGCGATTGTAAAAGGGGCTAAGGCTCAACTGTGCCACCTGCTCAGGCAAATGTGACCTACCAAGGTTGTAGCTCCTGATCTGCTGTGAAAACTCCCTGCCGTGAGCCAATGAATTAGGAGTGGGTGAAGCCAAGGGGCTGGGGAGTGAATGGAGCTTTTGCTCTGCCTCTGCTGCTTATTGGCCAGATGCAAGGGAGGAGCAGCACTTTGCAAGGCTCTGGAGTAACTTGCTCCTCTCCATGTTCTGAGGGAAGAAGCATTTCCCACACTGCAGCTTAAGGTAAAATTTCCAGCTCAGCTAGACATACCCACACCGGCTCTGACTGAGCTAGTGCTCTAAAAATAGCAGCATAGCCACAGCTAGCTGCTGTGAGTACAACCGGAGGTACATACTCATGGTGTCTAGCCCCGCCTGCTGCCCATGCGGCCGCAGTTATGCTGCTATTTTTAGCGTGCTAGCGGAATCAAAGCTTGCGTATGTAGCTCTAGCGGAACTGGAACTTACAGCTCCAACTCTTATAGACATTCCCAAAGAGGGGTCTAAGGCACAGCATCTCCCGGGGCTACTCCTGAGAAGCGAGTAGCTTGTGCAGCACCTCTTCCTTAAGGCAAAAATCTAGTCCTTAACTGGCTGCTGGGAATCCAATGTGGCTTCTTTACTCACAGTACCATTGCAGACAGTGGGATGGTTCATGGAGTAAGATGCTCTTCAATAGACTCCCAAGGCGGGGAGGGGGGCAGGTCCCCAAGCTTGGGCTCCCCAAACACCTACACTGCAGTTTTTGAGTCCCGCAGCCTGAGTCCCTTGAGCCTGAATCAGCTGACGTGGGCCAACCCCGGGTGTTTATTGCAGTATAAACATGCCCCGACTGTCCTTAATCCTGACTACTCCCACTGTTGGCACGGTCCTGGTTTTACAAACATGGTTCTACAATCCTAGCCAGGCATACTATGATCTTGCTGAATCCAATTTGAATAAGAGCCGCTAAAAAGTTTCTCTCCCAGCGTGGGTGACAAAACGCTACCTTGGCTGAGATACATGCTGGAGACGATGGGCATGTTTTACTCTGACACTCAGCTGGCAGCGTGCAAGATAAAACCGGTGCTTCTGCTTATAACCCATCCTTGTAAAGCCACCCTTTGGTTTAATTCTACAGTAGATCACAAGGCACCCCTCGAGAGGGAATTAGCTTTGGCAATGTCCAGCCACCACTCTGTGTTTGACTCGCTTTCTCGATACTGCAGCAATTCACTGGTTTAAAAAAAAAAAAAGAAGCAAGCATGAAAGATGATCCTGCCGCTTCCTCCACTGATCTGAGCCTTCAGAGGTATTTCGCCTCTTGCTTATCGATTAAGATGTAAAAATAGTTCATTCTTTCTCCAGCATGCATAAGGACAGGAAAAAGCTGGGCTTCATTGATAACAGCAGGGATGAGATCATACCAAAAGTCTCCTTCAGAGCCACAGGAAATGTGCTCCTTTCTTGTTGCAGTGAGGAAATATGAAATCAATTCTCTGACCCCCACCTCAGTTCAGAGCCGCTCCGTAACATGCAGCAGCAGCAGCCCTCTTGTTTTGCTGCTTCGTGACCGAGATGCTAGACGGGTGCTAAAGCGAGCGGCATAAATATATTGGGGTTCCCCCCTTATTCGTCTGAAAAATCTTGCCTTGGCATGAATTTTTAAACAAGACATCACAGTACAAGCTGCAGCTTTCTCCTGCTGCAAAGCAACCTCCACCACTTCCACAAGACTCGGAGTTTGCGTGGCCTGGGAAGTTTTGTCTTACGATACAATTGTGCAAGCGACGCAAAGGAAGGGCTTGCTTTTAAATGTTAGCCCAAGGTGTCATAATGTCGTAAAAGCTGTTTCAGATTAAACACCTAGCTTTTATATAGTACTACTCATCATTAGATCTAGCCCAAACTCCTGCTTAACCCAAGACCCATGCCCAGTATCTTCAGCTCTAGGCCAGAAGATCTGTGAGCTATAATAGGAAACAAATTGTGAAGGATCTCATATGGTGTAGGGAAGCCAATCCAAATCTGACAAAGGAGTGGACTAGATTGCGATGGAGCCTTGATCTTTGATTAGACTTCCTAGGTTCTAACAAACAACAAATGCAATCTCTGATTTCTGGGATTCAGGAATGCAGCATGAGCTCCCAACATGGAGACGTTAAAGAATTACTAAGGGACCGATGCTGCAAAGTTGTAGGACACCTGAAGCATCCATAGATTTGGGGGTTTCAGAGGCCACCCCTAGGGTGCTTCAGACTTGCAGTATTTAGGAGCCCCACAGGGCACATGCCTGAAAACTTTTGCAGAGCTCAGGCACTGCACAAGAGAGGCCTGGCCAAGGTGTTGATCTCCAGTTCCGCAAATCGTAGACATGAAGCTTGAAGCTAAGTGGGCAGCAGGACCACAGCTTCAGCATGTGCTAATGGGGGGAGGCCCACAGGAACCTTCTGTGAACCTGAAGGGTTGTGGGAACCGGAGTTTGGGGTCACTTTAAAATCCTATCCTTACTCATGGCAGGAGGTGGGCAGGTCGGGACAAAGCCTCTCCCGATGAAGACAAACGATTCCCTTAACTCCCTCCCATTGCTGAAATTTGTCCTAACTTGTACAGTATCTTTCATCAATAATTCAGCAATGATTAATTACTCATTGTCTTCCAGCTCCTCTCTCTCACCGACTCCAAGGAAACAAAGATAAGTCTGCAGTGACAAAATCATCTATTTCCCCTCTCTTTACTACTTTTGCTATTCTATTTTTTAACTAGATCCAAATGCAACACTTCCAGCCATGAGAGGAAATAGATTTCTTGTGCAGAAGTCAGGTTTGGAGGCTTTGAAATGCCCACTGGTTGCAATGACCCCATTACATACTTGGAGATTATAGAGCATTCCTTCCCTACCCTGTTTAAGGATAGCCCCATTTTACCATATGATCAGTTGGTGTAAATCAGTATCGCTCCATTGACTCCAGAGCTAGGATGAGTTTTGCTAGCTGAGGCGCCAGAAGACTTTTATACCATGAATACCAGTCATCCATCCTGTGCCCTGAGGTGTGAGAAACTTCCATTGAACTCAGTGCAAGGTACTTGTAGCCTGGAGGGGGAGAATTGGGGTGGGGCAGAATTCAGCCTTTGCTTAGAGCCCTCTTCAGCTTTGCCAGAGCAAAGACTGATTAAAGATGCCGCGATTTGGTCTGGGGAGAGTCAGAGAGGGGGAGGGACGGAGATTAGTGCTCTGTGACTTTGCCTCTGTCCGTCTGGCATGTGATCTCTTCCCGGTATATAAAAGCATTTCCAAGACCTGAAGGAAGGTAATACTGAAGAGAGGGAGTGAAGGGTGTGTGTATATGTGTGTGTGTGTGTGTGTATGTGTGTGTGTGTGTGTGTGCGCGCTTTAAAGAAAATTTAGGTCACACGTTCAAAGGCAAGCAAGGCTCCTCTGCAGCAGATGCCAGCCCTGCTTGGAACACTCCTTTTGCTGGAGTGGGGGAGGGAGGAGAAGGGGGAGTTAAGGCCTGACAGTGCCTGAGTGGTGCCGCCAGCTCTCCCTCCCACAGATACTGTACCACGCGCATTGCTTATGCAAGGAACTTGCCTTCTACCTGTGCATTGCAAATGAAAAGCCCAGAGTTGGCTCCCTGCTAAATTCAGAAGGAAGCCATGAGAAAGCCCAGTGTCACCCCACCTCATACCAGACCATCAGTCATTTCACCTGGGTAGAAAGTCTGTATCGTGAGACAATGCAGACCCAGAGGGACAAGTTCAAAACATCCACTAGCAGAGCTAAGGTCTGACCCTGAAGCCTTTACTCCCATCAGTTGTCCCCTCCTCATATAAAAGCCCTTACTTATGCAAGACACTGCTCTTCCTGGTTCTCACTCTCAAACATACTCTGGAGCCAGATTCTGCAAGTCCTTATTCAGACGAGTAGTCCTACTGGTTTCAATGCAGGATCAAGGCCCCTATTAAGTATATCAAACTTTGAGACCTAAATTCACCCCCAGTCAGGGAGAGCAGCGTCTCGTTCTAAAATACAGTCACAAGAGACTTGGTTGCGCTTTTAAACATCACTTGAAATATCTCTTGTATCCCATTTGAGCTGTAGAAAAATAAAGCAGCCGATATTGATTTCCAATGGGACAGAGTGCTGAATGGTTTCCAGAAATTACAGTATGTTCTCCATTACTGGTACAGTCACTACAGATTTATTTTTAAAGACAGAAAGCACGGAGGCCTTGGGAAAAAAAATAAATAAATAAAAATCAAGCCAAGTGATTAGTTTCTGAAGCGTAGCTGTGTCTAATGTGGTGTGCTAGTGTGGAGATTAAAGTCAATATGAAAGCAGATTAACAGAAAAATCTAGGACAAAGATAAACCATTTAAGTTCAATTTTTGGAAAAACCCCAACAACTGAATTTTGATGTTACTTCCCTCATGCGCCGCCCCAGCCCCCCACATCCCCCCACCCCGGGCTCTCCAGCTGCTTTAGGTTTGGTGGCTGCATCATAATTATCTTGAAAGATAATTTGCAAAGGTTTGGGGGTTAAAAGCGAACTATTAATAGATGCAAAATCACCCCACCCCTGTCCCCTTTCTCCCTAGTAAAATCAAGTTGGGGGGGGGGTGTCTAATTCACAAGGTTTGAATCTCAGGATTAGCCATTCTGAGTACGTTAAGGATGGATGTAAAGAACTCCCATTTGCCCCACACAACGACAACAAGTTTCATTCTTCCTACAAAGCCCCCGGTGTGATAGTGCATGTTCTGGAGCACCATCTATGGCACGTCATCTATTAACATCTAGAGAGCTTCCAGAACAGCAGGCGCACACAAATATACACAAGCGTCCACGTGTGCATCCACACAAACACACACCTGCACACGCACCCAACCACAGCTATGTGTATGCAAACATAGGTGTCTGTGCACACACAAGCAGTCCCGCACGAGCATATCTGTGAAGAGACATGCCTGAGTGCCCATGAGTGTTTATACAGCCTCGCATTCATGCAGCATGTTCTTCCTAGATGTTAAAAACTGATCTTTGTTCAAAGGCAGCCAACACCCCGGGGTGTTTTTCAGTCTCCATCTTGCAGTGCTCTTTGCTGCTAGCCCGGCCTCCCTGTGTAACCACCTCTGGGGCTGTCCTGATTACACTGCGACTGAAGACAGAGCGGTGGTGTGACTGCGTGAAGCACATTCCCTGCATGTCTCTGCTCCCTGCAAACAGCATGACAAAACCCAGGCGTCACAATAGGCTGCACTTGATGCCGGTTTTGCTTTTCTTAGCTCCGATGCCTGGCTTTTTCATGCTTCAAAATGCTCCACAAACATGAACTCCACAGCCCTGTGACGGAGGTAGGGTCATCCCTCATTTTGCATGGGGGAGAAACTAAGGCAGAGAGGTTAAGTGACTTTTCCAAGGCTGCAGATGGAGGGAGTGTCAGAGCCAAGCTGAGGATTTAGGAGCCCCGGGCTCCTCTTCCTGTGCTCAGAGCACTAGACCCTCCCCACTCCCCCAATCTCGGTCTCCCTGACCTATTCCCTGTTAGAAGCTGCCAGATACAGGGATTCTGAGGCAGTACAGAACGCATGGCATTTCAGTCGCAGGCTCTCCTAGCTCATGACCATTCGGTAGCAGTGCCGTGTCCAAGTATAATTCCTGTGCCAGTTTTGGGGCTCAGCAAGACTATACGCTGCCATGCAAACAAGTCATGGCGGGCCAAGTGTTGGACACTGCGGTTGGTGCACTTAAGAAGGTTCTGCTGTGATCCCACAGCGCTTTAAAGGAACAGAATGGGGGTGAGGTAATCTCAGAGGGGACAGACAATAGGGGTTACCCAAGCATCCAAGGTTTATTTTGAGTAGCTCAGTAAGAGCTATAGCGGGGTTTCTCAAACGGGGGGTTGCCAAGCGCTCCCAGGGGGGTCACGAGGTCCTGCTGTCGCCGAAAAGCCACCAACTGGATTAGTTCCACATTCGGCAGCTTTTCAGTGGACATACCGAGCGCTCTCGGAAGTGCTCGGCATGTCCACCAAAAATAGCCGCTGAATGCGGAACTAATCAATTTGGCGGCTTTTCGGCAGACATACAAGCATCCGCCGTGCCACCTAGGAAGAGAAAAAAGGGTCGCGGTTCTCAAAAGTTTGAGAAGGACTGACAGATTCTGCTCTCACTTGCGTTGGTGTAATCCTGTTGATTTAAGTGGTGTATTTCTGGATTTTCACTGGTGTAATTTAAAGCAAAGTCCTATGGGTCTCATCTGAAATATTAAACCGTTAATCCGGCTGGTGATGTATCGGTCTGTGTGGGAAAATAAGGAAGAGCCTGATAAAGCAAGCCAGGAATAAAACTCTCCCCATGGCACAGTAATGACATATTTCTGGGGGGTGACTGACGTGAGCAGAGCAGTTTTGCATGAAATAATAAGTCTTGTTGGTATTCATGGTTAAGGAGAAAGCACAGTTGGTCTTTCCCATTAGACTAAAGGCTCCTCTACATGATGCATTAGTGCGCGACATGCGGGTGCACACTAGAATTAACCCCCTGATGTTGCACACTAGATGATGGTCCATGTGGACCCTGCTGGTGTGCACTACTAGTTTCCCATTGCACGTTGAGAGCACCCCATTTCAAACATGAGCACGCACTAGGAACTTTCAGTGAATACCAACAGGGGCCAGTTCGTGCACAACAGAGTAGTGAAAATAGAATCTACATTCCAGTTAATGGACCATGTAGACAAGCCGAGACACAGTCTCTCAGTCCCCTTAGTCTCCAAAGGAGTCACGATCAGCATTTTCTCATTCTTACAGGATATCTAACTATTTGGCAGGCTCTAAAAGTCTCCAAGCCAAATTGTTTGGTCTTCTTTAGTTCACTCACACTTTCTAATCTGTGCCGGCACTTCATTTTAAGTGACAAATGCTTAGACTTGTATGATCGTTAAAAACAAAAACCCGACATGCTCTTTAACATGGTTGATGTTTGCCCACATCAAAGTTTGCGTTATGCACAGTATGGTTAATACAACACTGAGTATGTGTAGTACAATAGACCCTAGCGAGACTGGAGCCCCATTGTACCTAGACAGAGCTTGCCCAAAGAGCTTATGATCTAGATAGACGAGAGACTAGACACTATACTTGAAGAGTTATACCAGTATGAGTCTGTCAGTTGTGTGTGTGTGAGTGAGTGAGTGAGAGAGAGAGAGTCAGAGAGAGAGATTTTTACCACTATAGTTATACCAGTACAACCCATAGCAGACACATTGATACCAGTATAAAGGTGCTGTACCAACACTTACCATCTCTGAGCATCCCCTCACAGCCAGACCTCGCATTGCAGCCGCCTCAGCTTCCCCACAACTATCTTCGGCTGCTCCACCCATGGAGGTGACTGGGTCTCTAGCCAAGCCACTTTAAAGCACTTAGCCCCTTCTGGGATAAGACCGTTCGTTGAACTTTGTCTAACAGACCCACAAAACACAGGATCTTCAATCCATTATCTTTTGTTGTCAGCCTGTCTCAACTCCCACCACCGGTATCCAGGCTCTGAGCCACACCACGCTCCAATCCCGACCCCGATCTTCTACAAAGGCTCCTGGGTGGTCACAGTCCTCAGACAGCCCCCGGCCCTCACCTAGACTTCTGCCCCTCCATCCCCACAGGAGCAGCCTGTCCTCTCGCCTCCCAGTTAACCCTCAAATGCTGGGCCTCTCTGTAGAAATCCCAGCCCCCACACCCAGGGCCAGTGCTAGACCAAATGGTGCCCGAGGCGAGAAGCATCTTCGGTGCCCCCAATTTGTCAAACTTGGGAGATTCTACAACGCTCCGGAACATTCTAGGAGGTCAGTGAAAAATGAATCCGCACACGGGATACCTGGAACACGTTACCTCAGACAGTCTATGTTCCCTTTTGTCACTAACAACAAAAACAGAGCCCCGAGCCCAGCATACACCCCCAAGCCTCACCCCCTAGACCGTCACCTGGGTCACCTGCTCCTAAATCTGTCCCTGTCTGCACCTAACTACAGGGTAGCAGGGCAGGACTAACTGGCTCCCAGCTTCCTAGCCGGCTTCCTCCGCATCAGACTTCACTTTTACCTCTGCAACCTATTGTAAACCACTGGGTTTGAACCCAGCGGCTGCCCCACTTCCCCCTCCCCCTCCCCCCCCAGACTGCACTCAAATTTACACACACCCCTATGCTCACACACCATCCTCTTTAGGCTTGGTAACAGCCCCCTTATTCATTTAAAACTGCAGTGAAACAAACTCTCAGAGGCTTTTATTCATCTCTTGAGTTGACTGTTATATATCAGCCCCCCCCATACTGGGCCTGCTCCTGCTCCCCTCAGCATGGATGCAAGCGGGATCAGGGCTCAGCTCCACAGAGAACTGTTAGATCATTTTCGTAATGTCTGTAGCATGCAGCCCTGGGTGGCATAATTCAACTCTGAATATTAAAATGCAGCTGGCAGCCTTTGGTGATTGCAAAATATCTTTCCTATAGTCAACCATGGGAGTTCAGTAACGTAAACAGAAAAAGCACGTCGTGCGTTCATTATATTTCTATATCTTCACGATATGAAAGATAAGCCAGGAGCCTGGGTCGAGGAGATCCATGTTGGTTTTAAAGCCAAGAGTGAGAGTCCAGAAGCAAACTGGTTAGCAGCTGCTTTGTGAAGACACTTTAATTCAACACAAGCAGGAGAGCGCTCTGCATTTCAGAGACCAGGTCAGACCTCAGACCTCACAGCTCAAGGGTGTGTGTTTCACATACGGGTGATCCATAGCAGGTCAGAGTCTAGTTCAACTGCCGGCTTAAGGAGTTAGGTGCCTAAATACTTTGAGGAAACTAAATACTCTCCCTAGTAGAGGGTTATACATTTAGTGCTGGTTCAAGAATAGCAGCCGTGTTAGTCTGTATCCGTAAAGAAAGCGAGGAATACTTGTAGCACCTTAGAGACTAACTAGTTTATTTCAGCATAAGCTTCCGTGGGCTATAGCTCACTTCATCAGATGCATAGAATGGAACAGAAGTAAAATGCATTTATACACACGGAAAGAAAGAAAAAGAAAAAAAATTGTACATTAGCATACCAATTCTAAGAGGGCTGTTAAATGTAGATGGTCCATTATCACTAGGAGAAAAAAAAACACCTTTTGAAATGGATTTCTGTTGTCAGTGAAATTAACTCAGGAAATGCAATCAATTACTGTAATGAGAGAACCAATCTGAAGTTCTATTAAGCCCCTGGTTAATTGTGTCCAATTTGAAAATTAATTCCAGTTCCTCAGTTTCTCGTTGGAGTCTGTTTTGGAAGTTTTTCTGTTTCAAAACTGAAACCATCAAATCTTTAATGGACCTGGCCAGGAAGATTGAAGTGTTCTCCTATTGGTTTTTGAATGTTATGATTCCTGATGTCAGATTTGTGTCCATTTATTCTTTTGCGCAGAGCCTGGCCGGTTTGGCCAATGTACATAGCAGAGGGGCATTGCTGGCACATAATGGCATATATCACATTGGTCGATGTGCAGGTGAATGAGCCTCTGATGGTGTGGCTGATGTGATTAGGTCCTATGATGGTGTCAGTTGAATGGATATGAGGTGTTGGGGATCTCAAGCGCAGCCCCACCCTGGTGACAGCCCAGATGGTGACCATTACATACGGATATTCACTTACACACATTTCATCATCCGCATGGAAGCCCAGTGGCTGAGAACTTTGCTGCTTAACTCTCCAGTAGATGTCACATATACTATTCAAGCTACATGGGATGACAGGTTTTAAAAGCTGAACAATGCCAGAAGAGTGCTGACAACATCCTTATTCCAGTCCCTAGTGCGGGAGACAAGCGTGCTCTGCTTTCAGAATATGCAGAGCAAGAGGCAGAGAGACAGAAAGATTCAGTCCCAGTAAATGATGAGATACTTCAGCAGGCAGTTTCCACACTGCTCCGTTTTCACTTCACTTCTGCTCTTTGTCCTGGCTTAAATAAGCACCTAAAATGATTCAATTGAGTGCTCCAGCGACTCCGGTTTTAAAAAGAGGCATTGCCACGCTGAACAATTACAGGTTGCTCCATCACTGCAGCTGATGGGGCAGCATCGTAATTATTATGTTGGTTACACATGCGGGAGACTTGTCATTCAGAATGTAAAAGCTACAGGGCTGCTTGAAAATATACTAGTACTCTCCATCTAGCATAAAATATCTATTTCCACATCAGCATGTCGCTGAATTCTTGGAGACAGAAACATTTGTCATAACGGTTTGGGCTCAGTCTAAGAGACACCATCAAGAGCCATTATAAATTACAAGCCATCCAGCAACCTACTTTTTAAAGCATTAAACATGATGATGAGTAAATGCAAAGAGCAGAGTTTGCCAGAATGATACATTTTCTTTTGATGGCTGTTCGATTTGTCTTCTAGATCTGACCCATGACCTTGAGACAAAGGAACTGGAAACTCACCAGCAAGGTAAGAGCAAAAGCTTTTTCATGTGGTTTGGGATTTGACAAATGGGCTAAGAGTAACAAGGCTGATGTAGGAAGGAAGACTTCAAATATTCACATGCTGCCCGACAACAGGATTCAATGGTAACCTGGAGGTACTAATTTTAGGGGTTGGAGCGTAATACACCAGCTTTGTGACTGTTAAGTGTTTTTCTTTAGCAGTTAGTCTACAGAGGGAACAAAGGAACTGTAACTGCTACCAGCTATCACTGTAATCTTTCAACTTAGTGCGCAGAGGCCTGTGTTTTTTGGAGCTATTAGATCAGGGCTGTAGATCTAGATCCTTAAAGTGTTGTAGTAATGTATTATTTATCTAGTCATATGTTCATTTGGCTTCACTGCTAAGACAGCTAACTGCTTCTGTTTGGGAGGATGATTTTGTAACACAGACACCTGTGCATATGGAAGTGATCTAAGATTATCAAACCCATTCAGGCCACAAACCAGCCATCAGACATCAATAACTTTCAGTCCCGATTAGAGCTGTTCACAAAAGGGTAAAGCAATTTTACTAACCATTTCAAAACACCCAACCGGCTTCTATTTTTTTCTTTCAAAACAACATTTTTCGCAACATATTCAGTGAACATTCTAAACTATTTTACACATGTCCTCGTGGCAAGGGAATACGGACAGTGCTCCCATATCACACCCAAATGACTCCTTTGTGCTCAAATACCAACATCCTTTCCTGAAAATCACACTGAGCACAAAACACTCTGATAAAAATGTCAAAAAATAATATAATCCACATTTTCTGGAAAACCAGAACATTTCAAGACCATTTTCCCAAACAGGTTATTTTCCAACCCCCCCAAAAAAAATCCTTTTGTGTGAAAAATGTCAGCCAGCTTCAGTCAGTATCCACTTCGGCTGAAGCTAAGCTGCTAAGCTATCCAGGAAGGGTTTCATAACATATTACCATTCCCTTGAGCCATCCCATCCCACTAACGGTCGCAGTTCTATTGATTTGATGTTCACACAGAGACTATTCCAAACTACAACGCATGAGGCAAATCACGTGTGCAGCTGGAGTTGGATCGACATTTGTCCCTGGCCCCAGGGCTCCGACAAGAACCCTTCCAGGTCTCCTTTCGAAGGCAGACATTATCAAGGGCTTTTGTGACCAATAGCAGCAAAGATGGAGAACAGGTTGTCACAGACTTACCAGTCGTGCCCACTCTTAGCCCTGTGCAGTCCGGGGGGGGGGGGAGGGTGCCCTTTTCAGTGAGACCGCCCACATAGGTTTTTTTAAAAATCTGCCATTAAAAATGTATTTCTGAAATAACAGGGACGACGGTCTATATTACCTGACTCATGAAGCCACACCCCTCTCTCTTCCTGACGAGGGCTCTGATGAGAAGAAGGCTAGGGAGGGATCGGTGACTGGCAGCTTCTGTGGATCAGAACAGAGATTATACACATCAAATAATTCTGTCAAATGATTACTGCTAAAGGACATTTCAGTCTTAATAAACCCTCTTAAAACAGGAAGTGCCTTCCAGTGATCAGAACAGGAAGGACTAGGAAGGACTCCTGGTTTCTGTTCCCAGTTTTAGGTCTACTACTGACTTACTACACTAGATGGGGCAAGTCATGTGGGGGCAAATTTTCAAAAGACCTCAGGGCCAGATTTTCAAGTGCTCAGCACCCACAATTGAAAGCAGATTTTCGTAAGAGCTTGTCTTCCATCTGGGCACCTAAGCAAGGGCCAGATTTTCATAAGTGTCTAGCATCCACAGTTTACACTGCCCAACTTTTGCCCAGATTTTCCCAAGACCTTAGCAGCACCTAATGTATTCCCAGTGCGCTGGGCTCTTTTGAAAATTCTAGCCTTAGAGCCTGATCCATCTCCCCCTGAAATGTGATGCCCACACTCCTATTGATTTCACTGGTCCAGGATTGGGCCTTTAATTGCTCTATATGTCTGTTTACCCCTGCGTAAAATGCATGTAATGATATTTGCCTTTTACAAGTTAATAGTGACAAGGAGCTATGATGAACATCTACAGAAATGCTGAGAATTGGACCCAAGCTCTGTCTAAAGCTGGAATAATTTCTCCTGCCTGATTTCTAAGGGAATAAATAAATTGTTTAGAACTGACTCACCCACTCTAGAAATTTACTTTCTGATTTTGGGCCGTGGGAGTGTGTCCAGTCAAAGGCCTTGTCTACACTTGCAAGTTGTACCACAATAAAACCACCCAGAGCGCTCTACCTTACTCCCCCTCCACACTGGCAGGGCACGTAGACTCCCTGGCTAGATCACTCCTGGGAATCTGCCTCGGTGAGAGGGATAATGGCTTATGCGTATTGGGTGAGATGCTCCAGCGTCAGTGTGAACGAAGTGTTGCACTACCGCGCTCGGACTGACCTCCCAAAATGTCCCATAATCCCCTTAAGTCAAGTGGCCCCTCTTCTCATTGTTGTGAAATCGGCTGCAGGAATGCGGATGTGCCCTTTCATAGCTCTGTTTCTGACAGCCGGCATGCCATGTGGAATGAGTTTGTTGGGTCCAGTTCAAATCCACTACAAACCCCCACTGCAGTGATCCCTAATTGGTCCCCTGGTTGGCAGGGTCAGCAAAGAGGCCAAGGACTATATGGTCACAGAGTCTGAATTCCACTCTCATCCCCAAAGGTCTCCTCTGCACATTCAAGGCAGTTCTCTCCCTTGGGTTTTTCTCTGTCTACCCTGCATAAAACGCCAGGCAGCACAATGTGACCTGTCGGGGAGGAGATACCAGGGGGAAGTGTGATAGGCAGGCAGGCAGACTGCGTGTATGACACAAGAAACACAGGCAGCCAGCCAGCCCAGACAGGCAGACAGAGAGATACAATAAAAACAAGATAAGAAAGAAAGAAGGAAAGCCCTCGTGCCCACTAGAAACACACACAACAAGTCCTATGGTAGCTGTATTTTTCTACAGTATAAAGAATGGCCAGGATCTGATTTCACATATATATTTGTCCTTATCTTTTCGTCCTCCATCCCTCCCCCTTTCCGACTCCTTTCCCCTCCTCTCGAATAGCAGCTCTCTTGACATCCACTCAGTGAGAGGTGCAATTGGCCAGGGAGGCTGCCTAGGTCGCAGACACCATCTGTCCAGCAGGGGGCACTATGTGAGCAGTATACCTCCTTTTTTATTCCTTGGAGGGTGAAACTGGAACATGTTTCTTAGAGGTCCCTTGGTGTGGGCTTTGGACCCAGTCCCAGCCTCCCCATTCATGCCGTGGCTCTCCCTGGCAAGCTCTGCAGCAGGGCGGGGCCAGAGCCCGGCCCATCCAAGCCGTGAGCAGTAAGAGACAGAAAGAAACCTGGAGAATTCTCAGTCCTCTATGCTGTTTTCAGCCCCTGGCTCCGTCCAGTTCATCGCACCGTGTTGTGCAGGGCTGGGCAGCAAGGCAAAGCGAGTGAGCTGGAGAAGAGGCCAGCGGGCAGAGATGAAGCATCCTGACCCCGCCGCACAGACTCACTTAGAGGAAGCACAATCCTACCTGGTGGCCCAGGGTGCGAATCAGAGCAGGGATTTGGCATATCAGACATGGGGGGGAAGGGAGGCAGGAGGGGGAGAGTAGAAGGGGCAGGAGAGATGGGGGGAGAGGCAGTTAGGAAGGAAGGTGTGATGGGTAGCGAGGAGAGGAAGAGAAAGACTGGGGTGGGGGGACTGGGAAACATGGAGCCGGCATAGGGAGGAAGTGGGGTGCCCAGATCTCTATCACCTGCAGCAAGCCAGCCTGGGTGTGGCGGGGCGCCACCGGCTTTGGCAGTCGGCAGCGGCACTCTCCCTGCCTCCTGGCCACAGGCGAGGTGCCAGCGTAGGGCAGAGCTCTGGGCGTGGAGTGGTGCAGGAAGTCTAAGGCGAATGGAATGCAGAGGGACCATCGGGGTGGGGGCACTGGCTGAGTCCAAGGGCTTTAATGTTCTCACCATGTCCTGAGTGCACCGAGCGAAACGGCATCCCCCACAAAACCCCACACGCCGCCAGCTCTTTTTTCCCCCCTTTCAGCCTGTGACAGCAGTAACGGCCCTTCAAGAACCAAGCTTTCCCCAGTGCATGGAGCCCAGGGCTGGGAGTTTGACCTGCAGGCTGACCAGAGGCAGATTATTTGACCTCCCTGAGCTGCAGTTTCCCCAGCTATAAACTGGGGATAATGAAACTTGGCCCACCCTTGGGAAGCGCTTTGAGGCCCGTGGCTGTATTGTTACTCCCTGTTCTCAGAAGGGCAGGCACTGACTAAGCCCCGGGTAGATTCAGGTATAGTCACCAGTGGCACCTAGTACGGCTAAACTTAAGAGATCTGCCACTTCCTCTTAGTGATGAGCTACACGGCTGGGCTCCGTTCACGGCTGGGCTCCGTTGTCCCACTCCCGTTCCTTGCTATTCAGTGCCTGGGCAGTTCTGAGCCCCCGGGGCGCTTGCTACTGTGGGAAAAAGCAAATGCTCCAGTCCGGGGCTTTGAAGCAACCTACAGTCCCACCCCCTGCTTTGCATTCCCAGAATGCTAATGCTCCTTGTGCCTCTTAACTGCAGGATGTAAAGGCCTTTCATCTTCCCCAGGCCTGTTGCTCCTTGAAGTCAGAAACCCCGCCCCTTTCCTCGCCTGAGCCCTTCTCCCAAGTTTCAGTCTCCTGGTTGGGAGGAACAAAGCTGCTAAACCGAGCCAGCCACTCCCCTAAGTAGCTGGCGTTTGACTGCCAGGCCAGCCCAATCCAGGCTGAGCGGATTACACAGGTCCTCCTTGCAAGGGAATACTGATGGAGCTCCCCTATCACACCCGAATGACTCCTCAGTGCTCAAATGCCTGACGTGAGACTGACAGGAGCAGTCAGACGGGGCCGCTGCCTGGCATCCTTCTTGGATGCAAATGAACCTTGTCACAGCTGTTTTGCTGCCTGGTTGGTGCAATCGGGTGGCTGACTCACTGAGTGTGCCCGCATGGGGTATCTAATTTCCATGAGTACCACCCACACCGCTCTTCCTCGCACCCAGCACGTCAACTGCTTGTGAGCAGCAAGATCCGGTTCACTACATTTACGGGGCAACAACCTAAGTGAAGATGCCATCAAGTAATTGCTCTTCAAATGCCATTTACGTAATAATTACCAGATCCCTTCATAGCCCCTTCTAAAGCATTTTTCTCCACAGCAGACTATCCTAGGACAGGATAGGCCTCATCTCGCCTAGGCTAAACGTTGGTAACAATTTTGATTGCCTCCTACTGAGTGGCCTTCCCTGGGCGCAACCCCTTGAAGCACTGAGAAGGCAATGACCATGAGAAATATGCCAGTGGGAGTTTTAACCCCTGGTAGGGCCGGGTCAAAGGGTAGGCACCAGATGAAAAGTAGTCCGCTGAAACTCCAGGTTGGGGAGTTGAGTAATAGGCCAACAACCTTCCCATGTATACAAGCTAGAAACGCAAAGGTAGCCATTCCAGCAAGCAGTGTGGTAGCCAGGGATGCCAGGGTCTGGTTTAAGACTTCCGTGATGCCTGACAGTGTGGGAAGTCATCTGCTTCAGACCCACTGGGAGACTTGAACTGATGATGTAGAGGCAAAGGCCAGATCAAATGATGCTAGCTGAGGCTCACGCCCCACGTATTCCGTATCCTACCACAAAGTACCTGTGTTAGCAAGTTCCCCTGTCACAGAAGCCCATTATAGAACACAAAGTAAAGTCGCCCTGAATAAACCCCGCTGTATGTGACCATTTGCAAAGGCCAGCTGCAGTACTGCTGAGCAAGGAAAACATCCCCGGGCTCCGTAATGAGTTATTGCCGTACCTACAAAAAACTTCATACAGGCTATTTTTCTCTGTCAGGTATGGGACAGTTCTGTGTGGTTGTGTGCCTCAGGCAGACCCTGCTCCGTCTCAGGATCATACATTGTACTGATGCCGAGTTTGCAGTTAAGGAGAGAGGGAGAAGGTCATGCAATCTGCTTCGTGTTTCCTTTCCTTTACGTTTCAGCTTTCTGAAATCGTGACTTCCATTAGCCCGGCTATAGTCTTTTGCAGCAGACACAACACTGAATGTTGGACCTTTAGAGGCCACAAAAACACCCAGGTGCACTGCTGTGGGTGAACACTGTGGCCACAATTGCTGCATGTACAAGCGCTGCTGAGTTCCACCCCAGAAGTGGCTGTTTTTAAGTGGCAGATGGTTGCTCTCTTTATATAGACTTGACCAAATTCATTCCCTTGGTTGCTCTGTGAGAACAACCAAGTGGCAGAAACCCAGTGGCAGAAAGTTTGCCTAGATGTGGGAAGAGGCTCTATAGCAAAGGCTGCATTCCCTATCACCTCCTTCCATGTCCTAGTGACAGTCGGAACAACCTACAAAATGGGCAAGCCAGAGAGGGAGCGGCAGGGTCCGAACACACAGGAGATGCACTGATTTAATACACCTGCCGGGACACCACTACTGGCAGGGGTCATACAGAGCAACCTCTCCTGTAAGGACCCTACCAGTCTCCACTGACACAGCTGCCCCTGGTGGGAAAGAAGGTGAATACTGCCCAACCAACACCCAGAGGGCTGAATCCAGCCTCCATCTGTACCCATCTTTGGGATCTTGCAGCACAAAAGTTGCTTAAGGAATGGAGCTCCGGAGGAGGATTGTTGCTATTATTAGTGATACTTCAAACTGTGCTTGTTTCATAGCTCCCACTCGCGGAGACAACTGCTAATTATCAAGTCTTCCCTGAATGCTGCCTCTGTCAAGCAGGGAACTAGTAAAAAAGACTGTTTGGTGCTATAAAGAAAATAGTCGCGTGATAATTCTGTCCAGAGCTGGCTGATGCACTGGGGGCTAATACACTCACCTTTCTCCTCTGGAGAGCCTGGTTCAAATCTCGTCAAACCCTACGTGAAAATCGGCAGGGTGTTCTAAACCACCATGTGATTCACAATCCCTGTTCCAGAGAGGTCTAGCATTTGAACCGTGGGTCAAGAGCAAGTTACACTGGCAGAGCTGGGGGGTGGAGGTTTGCCCTTATGCCAATAGCTTGCACTTAGGCCTGCCTTTAGCTCTGAGCAACAAATTCATAGAGGAGAAAGGACAGAACATTTTAAGCTACAAGGCTTGACTGATATTTGGCATTGTGTGGCTACCTTAACATTGAAAGCATGAGTCATTGCTAGTATCTGAAATGAGCCTAAACTGAAACTGCAGTTCCAGGTGCCCCAAAACACAGGGAGAGTTTGGATCATTTATTTAATGCTGTAGTGTTTCATGGTGCTGTACAGACACCGTTTTCTACAGCATTTACCATCATGATTAGGGTCTGAGTCCGTTCACGAGAGGAGCTCTTTTGACAACCTCTCCCTTAATCACTGTAATTCAGTTTTTCTCCCTGTGTCAGGTTCCCACCCACCGCTGCTGAAATTTCTAAACCAACCAGAAGCAGCAATGGCAGGATAAATCCCAAGACAGCTTGTTCTTAGGAACTTTCCCTCCCAGTTTTGTACATTAAGAGGTTCAGGTGACCATATGCACTGCAGGATACCTGTCCAACTCAAATCACAACTCTGATCCTTCCAGGTTCTCCCCACAGTTAAGACGCTGCCTAAGAGCACTCATGGCTTTGCATCTCTCTTACGTTTCTTGTATTCTGAGGTGATGCTAGAAGTAGAGTCAGACCTTTCCCTAACCATGGACCGATGCATACACAATAAAAATAGTCAGACTTAGCACTTATGTCGTGTTTTACTTTTGCAAAGGAAAGGTGGTCCTGTGGGTAGGTGGGTGTCAAAAGACCTGAGACATATTCTTGGTTCCGCCACAAACTTCCTGGTGACCTTGGGCAATCGCTTCATCTCTCTGTCCCTCTGCTTCCTCATCTGTAAAGTAGTGATAATTTTCCTGCTTCGGGGGGGTGCTGTGAGGCATCATTCATGAATGTTTTAAAACCCTCTGAGGTCACCCAGCAGAAGGGATTATAGAAATGTAGAGTATTATCCAAATTGCTTTTCAGTCATTAACTAATGAAGCCTCATCACCACACCTCTGTGAGCTGGCTGGCTAAGTGTCATGTTGTAATCATGGCATATACACAGAACAATGAGGTAAAAAAACATAAAATACTCCTGCTGGAAGGTTGCACCATTATGCTACTTTATTTCTTAAAATCCAGAAATGTAACACACACAAAATAAAAGCAGAGAGAGAGAAAGCAGGCTGCTCCCTAAGGCAACACAGCTTAACTCACCCCACCTCGCTCAAGGCTGGCTCCCTGCAGACCGACTACTGTGCTGAGGAGCCAGATCACACACTTCCCTACAGAGCCCTCTAGCCCGCCAGCAGGACCAGGAATAGCTTTTCATTTGACTAGTTGTCAATACAATGTCCTTGTCCCCACTCATGGGGGTAGGAAAATGAAACACAGAGAAGACATGGGGATGTGGCCATAACCGCAAAAGGGGGCGGAGCTATCTATCACGGCGGGTCTCAAAGTGGGTCACGATCCCATTTTAATGGAGTCTCCAGGGCTGGCATTAGACTTCCTGGGGCCAAAGCCCACTGCCCGGGGCGGAAGCCCGAGGACTTCAGCCCTGTGTGACGGGGCTCAGGTTACAGATCCCTTGCCTCAGGCTAGGACTTCGGCTCCCCTGCCCGGGGCAGCGAGGCTCAGGTAGGCTCTGGTGTCGGTCCCCCTGCCTGGGGTCGTGTATCATTTCTGTTGTCAGACAGAGGCCATGAAATGTGAGAACGGCTGATTATCCTCCCGAGGGCTGTGGGCCCGGCTCTGAGGCGCACTGAGTCTGCTAAACCCCACGTTCCACAGACTTCCACATCCTGCTTGCAAAGCCAGGCTCTGTTTTCTGGGCAGCTCCGACGTGACTCAGAGAAGGCCGGGCAGCGAAGCCGTCAGGACGGAGTGTGGGAAGGGAAGATTGGGGTGGGAGCCGCTGAGAACTTGGTTGCTCCCTCCAGCCTCTGTTTTTAAAAGTCCCGTCAGCGCTTCAAGGCTCCGGCAGCCCGTTGCTGACAGGAACTGAAAGACGGCAAACAGGCTGCGCATTATTAACCGGGGTGACTGTGCAGTGAGCAAACGGGCAGAGAGGAATGGTGCTCAGCAGATGCCGGTCATGCTGAGGGATCCAATGACTTCAGGGCAGGTACTTCTGTATGGTTGGAATGCACCATAGCAGGGATCAGCCCTTGAGTGGACGGGACACAAGAGGAGACTCCCAAGGAGAACGGGCTGGTTGAGTAAATCTCTGCACCCCGCAGTGGCTATTCACTTTGATCTTTCATAGGAAAACAGAGGAGGGAGAGTCTGTTGTGTGTTTGCATGGCGGGTGCGCAGCTCCGTGGCTGCTCCCGCCACCTTAATAAAGACACTGCCCAATGACTTGAGAGTGCGAGGGTGGGGGTAAAGGAGAGCTGGGGACACCTCCTGGGGATGGATGCTACCTGTGGGGCGGGCTGGGCCTGGCATGGGCTCAGCGGGGCCAGCAGCGGCAGTGGGGATGGCTCGGTAGGGACTCACGGTGCCACTTGAAATGCTGGGGGATACGGCGATTCCTTCGCAGAGCGATCGCAGGCTAGGGGACAGAATACTGGGGGGGGAAACCAGGTGGCGGCAAAAGGGATTTCACCGAGCAAAGCCAGCAAAACGAATAGCAAGGCAGGGTGAAGCCGGGGTCAGAAGGATACAGAGGTGGATTAATGGCATGTGAGTGCTAAGAACTGGGGCACGGCAAGGCGAGGTGACTTGCCGCTATTCCGGCCAGCAACAGACTCCGGTCTCCATCGTCTCAGCTCTGCTCTATTTGACAATCTTCTCTTCCGGTGCTAAGGCTCCATAGGGGTCCAGACCCACCAGAACTTTCTCTGTTCCCCTCTCCTGGGCAGACTCTTCCTCCCAGCCCAGCATCCCCTGCATGGACTCGTTCTCCCGCCCCGAGTGCCTGACCATCCTCTCCCATAGAGTCGCTGGCCCACCCGAGCTAGCCTGATACAGTTTTGGGGGAAGTGAGTAAAGGCCCTAGGTGGGGGATCAGTTTTCTTAGACCCCTCTTGCCAGTCCCGTCCCCTTCCCCCAGGAGGCTGCTGCTGCTCTTATCTCTGCCACGTGCTTTTCTATTTATTTTATTGCCTCCACACCTGCGTTAGCCACTTAGGCTACCATGGGGGCACCGATACGTAGGCAAAGCCCTCCTCCCTCCCTCGGGCCAGGCTCACAGGCTGCTCCAGCCAGCAGTGCCTTCACTGTACGTACTGATTTCTCACCTCCTCTTACCCTCGGGACTGGGCCCTAGTTACTATTTGTATGATGGTAGCACTTAGAGGCCCCAAGCAAACCAGTTGATCGTGCCAGGTGCTAGACAACGCCTAGGAAAAGACAGACCGTTCCCTAAACATCTTACACTCTAAAGAGACAAGCCAGACAAGAGGTGAACCTGGGTCCAAGGTCACACAGCAGAGCCAAGGGCTCTCAAAGCTCCGTCCAATGCCTTTCCAGCAAACAGCCCATTGATGGAGCTGGATGATTTATCCCGGGAAGCAGGGGATGGGAATTGACCTCTTCTATATCCTCAAATGTAGTAAGCTGCAAAAGTAAGTTTATGCAGGTCCCGCCTTATATCACAATCCTGCCGTAAACGACCCTTTTCCCCTCACCCCACTTTGGTTTCGGAAATGGTATTCCTGGCTAGTGCCTCTTCATACAGGAGGATGGTAGGTTTGAGGCTGCATTTTCTTTTCTCGGCATGCTCTAGAGAACGAGCCGCGCCCTACTGGTAAATCTGTTTGGCTTTGAATCAGTAAAGGAGCTGACATAGGTGTGGCAAATTCACTGGAAGACGGCCAGTCGGAGTGGATGTGAAATGGGTTTAGGAGTCAAATTTGGGGTGTGAAGCTCAGAGCAGCATCTGCTTTGAGGACGTCTGGATCTTACTGTAATCTGGGGCCTTGCTGGAGGGTGGCGGTGAGAAAGGAGAGATTCTGCCTGGTGTTTCCCTGCAACTTGTCACAAGTGCAAAGTGCCGGTGAAAAACCTGCGGAGGCAATGTCAAACAGGCGGAGAATTCTCCCCACGGTGTTCACTCCACTCAGCCCCAGAGCGGATTATCACCCCTCCTGTTTACGCTTTAAAAAATGATACAGGGCCTTTCATGTGGTGACTAGAACTGCAAAGAAAAAAAAATATCCTAGTGCTGCTCCCGAACTACCAGCGATATTATTCAACACTGCCAACAGCTTCCACGGCAAATGTTCCCTGCTCAGAAGGGTACACGGGTACTGGGAGAACCTTAAAATATCAGGGCTCTGAGTTTGCAAAGGGTGGGTTAATTTCCGCCTTCCACTGCACCCGTCCAACCGTCAGGAGCAGAAAGTGGCTCATGATCGGTGTTTATACTCCATCGCTCTTCCCCCCGGCCCCTCCATCATTAATGTAACTGAGGGCGAGTTGAGACAAAGGAACATGATGTCATTACCCCTGCTAGCGATTGTGAACATGACAACAGGCAGACACCATTAACATTTTTTAGCAGCTGCACGGTGTGTGGGTTCTCAGGGTTTATTATTACAAAGATCTCTCTCCCACTCTTTTTTAATATCCTGCCCTTTTTATGAGGCTTTATCGGTGACAATCTGACTTCCTCTTTCTTTGGTGTCAAAAACGCCACGTTCGCAGCCATGTAACATCATCAGCTTCACTGGCCTAAAATGAATGTAAGAGACTGGAGAGCCAGCTGGTATGTTGCATGGGTGATACTTAGAACAAAAATAAGATTGTTCAATGAGGGTCTGCCTGTATGCCTAAGGCAGCCGTGTTCACCAAGGCTGGGATTTTCAGGGGAACCTAAGGGATTTAGGCACCAACTTCCTATTTAGTGTTATGTTTCTAGCTCCGTTAGACTCTCTTGAAAATCCCAGCCCCAGTAATAAGAGAATAGAGGGGACCCTTCATTTATTTCATAGCTAATGGGAAATAACCATGAATGAAAAAAAAAAGCCCCAAAACAACAATTACCAACCAGCATGTGAGTGAAAGGTTAATAGAACTGTAGGAATTTCCAGAGAGGATCAGACCAGTGGTCCAGCTAGTCGGGGTGCCTCGTTACTGACGCTTCAAGGGAAGGTGCAGGAATCTCAGTAACAGACAGTCAGGGAATAACCTGCCCAGAGAGGAAGAGTCTTCCTGACAGCAGCTTGAAGCATGTGCCTGGAAGCATGAAGATTTCTAGTGACATGGAGAACTGTTTCTGCAGCTTTCTCTGGGCACAAAGGTCCAGTCCCTTCAGCAAAGCAAAAGAATACACATCATTTCTGTACTGCCGAGGGTTTTTTATATGTATTTTTTTCCTCCTTAGGTTCTCAGTCAACCCTGCTCCTACATCTCCTCTGTAATCCTGGATTAGCATCCTCCATTCTCTCTAATCAGGTTGTGTAGTATCTGGAAAGAGGTCAACTTCTAATAAGTTTAGCTGATTTTTTTTTTGGGGGGGGGCAGTATTTTTTTTTTCTCTTCTTCTCCTGACCCATAAACTCCATTGCGGGGTTCAGCTCCAAGGTCAGCGCCGAGAACACACAAGTGCAGGATGAAACTTGTACAGCCAAAGAATAATGTTTCCCGTTCATAAAATATCCCTGCATTCAGCATACCAAGCAGGCCTGTTTCATAAGATACCATCATCACACTGAAGGTTCTGGCTTCAGTTGTGTATATGATACATTTAAGTGAGAACAGTAGAGGTGGAAACCGGATACTGTGTTTGGGTCAAGATTACATTTACATTAGGGGTCAGGGACGTAGTCCTTGTTTCAAGGGACATGTTATTATTTTAGTGCCAGAGTTTTCGATGTTCCACACAAGTTTAGCATCCCCTTACTTTTATTGCTGAAAAATATTTACATATGGAATAAAGAATCATGGAACTGAGTCATTTGCACTAGGGGAAATGGACTCGCAACATTTCAGTTTCCTGCATAATTTTTGTTTATTTCCCTCAATTTCGATGCAACCTACAGGAAGAGTTGAAAGGCTCCATCTGTCCCCTGAGCTATCCTATCAAATCCTTCCCCACCCTTCTAGTTCACTTCACTGCAAACTGATTGTGTCATTTTGAACACTGATTATTGTCCTGTTCTCCTCAGATGACATTGATCGGGAACTGGAGGAGAAGTGCAAGATCATGGAAGCCCAGCTGCATGAGAAGGAGAAGGATAATCTGGAGCTGAGGAAGGAGCTCAGACATAAGGAGACGCTGGTGTCCGCGCTGAGATGCAACCTCAGGAACAAGGAGAGGAAATTCCTGGAGGAGCTGAAGAGAAGAAGCCACCGGGTGACTATCCTCAACACGGAGCTGCAGAAGCAGACGGAAGCCGCTGCTTATCTCTCCTTCCAGCTGCATGCCACCAATCAGAAACCACCTGGCTCCCGGCAAGGGGGCAAGCCCCCCGCCGACAGGCCTCCGGACAAACCATTCCCCACACAGCCTTCCAGTGAGACGAGGCCCAAAAAACGAATCCACAAGTCTCACATGCGGAGGCTGGTGACCGACTGCTCCTACAGCAAGGGAGGCATCAGTGACTCCTTCCAGAGGGAAAGGATGAGCAGCTTGGAAGAGGCAGACCCCATGCCCGACCCAGCCCTGTTTTTATACACGAAAAGGCACCACACTCCCCATCGTCAGAAATTTGAGCCCAAAGTCCAGGCCCTTAGCAGAGCAGGGGCGGATCCGAGTGACAGTGCTGCTGCCGGTGCCAGCCCACCCAGGCCCTTCTGTCTTCACTCCCAGGAGGAAACAGAAGGTACAAGCATCAGGCCTTCAGCCAAACCCAAGCCCTCGAGGGGTGAGAAAGGCAAACAGCATGGATCCAGCCCCAGGAATTCGAAAGGCTTGGAGTAAAAACAGAGAAAGAGGGAACAGCATGGCTGCTAAATGCAGAAGATGAGTCTGGCTATACCAAAAAAAGAGACTGAGGCCTACAAAGATTTCTTCCCCGCATCCCACCATCCCATCACAGATTCCCTCAAGGAACTAGAAACAATCTGACTCGTCTAACGTCTCCATTCAGGAGGACCATGGAATAGCCGTCTTATCCCAAGGGATGGTGGGGCAGGAGAGCGGGAGGGGAGGCCGTGCTGAGGGCATTTTGAATGTTGTTCTGGAGGTGACGCCAAGGAAGATGGGCACAGATGTGGAATGTGAAGAGAAGGTTTGAGTGTGGAAGGAACGGTTATTAAGAATTGTCTAGCGCTTCCCTTTCGTAAAAATTAAGATTTCTGAGTCTACAATCTCTTACTGTTATTGTTGTCATTGTTCCTTCTAGATAAAACTGTTCTTAGTTTCATTGGCACTAATGGAGGGTGGTGGGAGAGAGGGGGAACGGATGGCAGAATTGCACATAAAGCCGCTCACTGATGGTGAACGTGGCAATTGGCAGGATGCACCAAACTCATCCTTCGTTCTAGCTTCATGACATCACTGGAGTTGGGACAGGGATGAATTTGGCCCAAAATGTCTAATATAAAGTATTCCAGGTTCTGGAGAATGTTGGCAGTTGAATGACAATCAGTCAAGTTAGTCTAAGAGGGATTTTTAAGTCATCTGCAGAAACAGCACGGCCAAGCCAATCGAGTCTGAAATAGTCACGCAACAATGTTGAAATTCATAATTTCACCCCAATTCCTCCTTTTTAGTAATTATGCAAAACTGAATGGACAAGATTTTGAAATGTGACCATTGATTTTGGGCACCTCCATTTTTAAGTTATCTCTAGGTGGGCACCCCAAGTCAAGAGTCATTTCTGATAACCTTGGCCAATGCTTTTGTGTTGCATGTTATTCCAGCAGGTTTTCTAAATGTGTCCTAGTTACTCCACATTCTGGGCAGAGTTCTGTAGTAATCACTGTCTGTTACCACTGCTGCTTAGACACCAGGACTTTGTTTTTAAGTTAAGTTACGAAGCATGCAATAATTCCCCATTGAAGTCCTGCTCAGAAGACTAAGTAACCGGATTAGCAATGAGCTGCTTGAGGATGAGATCTCATACATTGCAGATGCTTTGTGGCCAAGCCAGCCACTCGTTTCTGCTGTGATACTGAAGGGAATTTATAAGGAAACCGCAAATCTGTCTTCTTTGGGGCCTGAGCCCCATCCTTCTAGTTAGGTACTTGCATGGTCCTCAATACCATGGAATCTGAGCGCCGTCCAGGCCTTAATGGATTGCATCCTCACAAACCCCAGGGAGGTATGGAAGTGCTCTTCTTATCCACATTTAAGAGATGGCGATCCCAGGCCCTGTGTAGATCAAATGATTTATCCAAGTTCACACTGAAAGTGTGAAGCTGAGTCAGAAATAGAACCAGGTCTTCTGAGTCCCAATCTAGTGCCCTAACTACATCATTATCCCCCCGCCCCCAAACCCATTAGCGCCAATAGGAGCATCTCCATTGATTCAGTGGGCCTTGGTCACACCCTTGAAGAGTTCTTATGCACATGATGGTTATGATGGTTGAAGGACACTAAAATGCAACAATGGGTGTTATGTTGTTAAGCTCTTTGTGTCCACAGGGAGGCATAAAGCTGTGAGTGGGGTCCTAACTGAGAAGTTGTCCAATAACATGTCCTAGAGCATCCATTGCTATTGTACTATAGGTCTATCAATTTACGACCTATATTTTCAAAATGAAATTCAGAAGTATCTTTTGATTGGTTGGTTTTGTTAGGCTATGAAAATGTATAGAAGGAAAAAGAAGCGACAAGAGATCATTAGAACCAAAGACAGGGCCAGATTTCCAATTAGGCACAGTTGGCATGTGCCTAGAGGTGCCGGCGTTCTAGGGATGCCTTAGCTCTTGAAAACTGTGTGCAATACGAAGGTCAGCTAGAGTTGGAGGCGGGGGCACTGAAGATGCTGTGCCTACGGGCACATAAGGTGTCAATCCCGCCCTGATCAAAGAGTCTAAAAATTTGTTGGAAGAGGTGAGATCATCTGATTTTTCTCTTGGTCCGTCCAGAAATTATTGTCATCTTTCATGGTCCCTCTGACTCTACTGCTTCAACAACCACAAACCCACAGAGGCTCTTGCTGGGCCCTGGGACCTTCTGTGGTCACTTCTTGATTCCCAAGACCCTTCAGAAGCTAGAGCCTTCTTGTTTGCTCCCCTTATGGTGGGATCCTTGGACCCCACTGAATCTCTGGTCCTTTTCAACAGCTCCCTCAGTCCTCAGGTAGCACCAGTCATTCAATACTACCTAAGTTCAAAACAAAAGGCATGAATAAGCTGAAGGCTTTAGCCTCCAATATAAAGCTCCAAAATCTGTGATGTGCCTTTAACATCTTGCAACTGCTTAACAATTAGAGGAAGGAAAAATTCCAAGTTCTGCTTTTAGGACTTCAGTGGATGCTTAGCACCATGCAGGATCCTCTGTAACTCTGCAGCAACTGAGAGCAAAATGTTGACCCATGTGGTTTTTCACTACCTGTTCTAACCAATTAGCTGTTTTCCCCCTACAACCTCCTTTCTATTGGCTACAGGAAATGTGGCTAAGTTAGTGACTCTGACTGTGTCTTACCAGTGCACAAATTCATGCCTGGGTTAAATATTACAAACAGCAAACCAATCACCTGCTGTTTTGATATTTAGGGACACGTTTGCAAACACAACTCACTAAAACTGGACACTTTTTTTTTTCAGGCTGTTTCTGTATGCACGTGTGAATATCTAGTAACCAGGGCTAAAATGCCAGACCTATTAAAATTGATGGAAATTTTTCCATTGACCTCATCGGGGTCAGAGTCATCCCACATATCCAGCTAGTTACTCAATTTGCATGTGAATATAGATGCCTGTAGGTAAACAATGCAGACTCCATTTTTTCAAAGCCAGTTTCGAACCTTGTAGAAAATCTGCTCCCAATCGACCAGTCCTATTTACCAATAATTTGAGGTCGCCCATGTAGTGCTCATGCATATGATATGCATACAAATGTATCTATTTTTGTAGTGTGATATTTATATATTACATTTAAATACTTTTATCCGATTCTAGGTAATAATTACTAGCCCAAATTTTTGAATTATAAACATAAAATTCAGAATAGAAGATTTATTCTTTTGAGACAGAAAATTGCATTTTTGTACCTTTTCTTTGACAGAGAAGATTATTTGTTCCTTTAAATCTTTCCTTGTGTTCTTGACCTGTGTTCTTTAAACACAGTTTTGAAGTCAGTACGAAATGCCATAGAGTCATCTGTGAAGACCTCTGCATAGCACGGGACTGGTTTATCAATTAAGCCCTAAGGGCCAGAGATACTAAGATATTTAGTGCCCAAAGATGTAAATAGGTCCCAAATGTGATTTTCAAACGTGCCAATGACTCTAAGCACCTAAATCCCCTTGATTTCCATGAGAGATGCCTGGTTTTGAATATCACACAAGGTTCCTATCTGCACTTTGCAAATCTGTCCCTAAGTGTCTGACCACTTCCAAAGCAAGGAACAGAAGGATGTAGGAGAAAGATACAGAGCTGCCCCTCTGAGGGTCTGTCTACACTACGATCAGAGATATGAGTGCAGCACGCATTAGAATAGCAACACTAGTTTTCATCTAGCTAGTGCCGCTAAAAATAACAGTGTAGATGCGGTGGCCCAGGCTTCAGTGCAGACTGTACAAGCACGCCAGGGACGCTGGGTGTGTATTTGCATTGCTAGTCTGTGCGGGCGCCCATACTGCTACATCTTCACTGCTCTTGGTAGCCAGACTAGCTAGACAAAAGGCAGTGTGACTGCCAGCACATGCAATACCTCTGCCTGAATTGGCTGCAAACGGGCAGGAATAGTACAGTTCTCCTGTCATTTCGAGGCCCTTTCCTAGACTGCCGGCCGCCTTCTGTTTTGGAGAAACAGCTCATTAGACTCCTGCTATTGACTGACTCCACTGAAGTAAGAGGCTGTCGTTCTCGATTCCACGCCAGGGCTGCTCAAAGATGCCATTGTGCAGCAAATGTTCACGGTCATCATTACACTGGGCACAGCTCTTTCTCCTGCCAGCAAAGCTACTAGGGCCATTTATTTCTCCTGACAGCCGAAGTTGCTGGCATGAACTGAGCCTCCTCTTTGAATCCTGCCTCCCCTTCAAGGTCTCCTTCCCCTATATCTTCTAATCACTGCTCTGCTCCTGCTTAGTCCCTGGAGGTGTCAGTGAGCTGCTGAATTAGTGAGTTTACACCTGGCCAAGGAATAAAATGAGGCTTAACTAGGGGGGTGAGGAAGGAGGAAATAATCCAGGGTGCTTATCTCATCCTATCGGCGAGTGAAAGGAGATCTGGAACTGTACGCATCAATGCCAGCGCTCACCCTGCCGTGCAGGAGGGAAGCATGGGATCCACAGAGGAACTTGGGCTTTGTAGCGCCTCATTTTTAGGCACCTGCAAAATCCAGGGAAAACACCCTGCTCGACTCTGTCATCTGATAGAGAGAGAGGCGGGAAGCTGCCTACACTAGCCCATGGGAGGTGCTGATGATGGGTGTGTCCTAAACCCCGTCCCATCTCTCCCAAGCTCAATTCCCGCCTCTGCCGGGTGGGGGAGGGAGGGAGAAAGGATCCCGTCTCTCAGAGGATGTCTGACGTCAGGCTCCCTCCTCTGGAAGCTGTTCCACTGTGGAGCCATAATCAAAGAGGGGTGGGAGCAGGGGGACAGGACTCGGGGGGGTCCTGCTTCCCACGTGGGTGCTGCAACCACTGGGACTTGGAGTCATTCGCCCTCTGTCTGACTCAATAACTGTTCTGCAGTAGATAAAGGTACTACATAGGATCTTAGCTCTAAGGAGCCGCAGTTAGGGCAGTAGGGCCCAGTGGTTAGCCTCCCGGCTCAGGCCCTGCAGGCAACTTCGGCGGTGAAACGGCTACCTTCCCTTGGTTCCAGATCACTCTGGGGCTTAGGTGGGAGCCGGGCACCCGGCTGCCTAGAGGGAGGCAGCAGTGCACGTGCCCAGAAGCAAAACCTTAGGCACCTAGGGAGTCAGGGACTTTTACTGTGTCCTGGAAAATCTTTTTGTGGACTGCAATGGAGTCAACCCCAGGACTTAGGCACCTAAGTAGTTCCATGGATCCCAACCTAAGAGATCCCCACATAACTGAGAGGAGAGTCCAGCTCAGTTACTCCGCGGAAACTGTACCAAATTCAGGAGTTTGTATTGAAAGGAAAAAGAAAACCACACAAGCAGCTTCCGTTAGGAATTCCAGGCCTCATCCCCAGCTGGGATAAACCCACGCGGCTTCAATGAAGTCAGTGGAGCTACGTCACTTTACGCCAGCTGAGGTTCTGGCCCCAACAATGGTGTTTCATCAGCGCACGCTTGCTTGGGAGACTGGGGCTTCTCTCATGCTCATTTTGCTGGACACAATTCTCTTGTTTGTTAAGCTTCTTATCAACCGGTGGCTAAAATAGCCTCAAAAGTCCAGGCACAGAGGTCTGTGGATAAACTAGGAGCTTTTACACTAGACATCCAAGTTATTAACAAGAGAAAAATATGCACGCTCTAAGGAACACTTGCTTTACGGGGTCAGTTTTCCTATAACACTATGATGAGATACTCTGTTGTCTGTTACTGTGAAGGATGATTAAAAAGAGAAGGCCCTCTGCTGGCAAAGCAATGCCATCAGATTTCTACCGCATGGTGAGCATGGATTTTCTCACGCTTCTGCTCCGATGCCCCAATCTGCAGGAGAGCGGTGAAAGCAATAAGCCATTTGCATTGCACTGTGGAAACGCAGCATCCCTGCAACTTGATTAAGATCCTAACCTCGCCTCTGTAAATGGCTCTTTCTCTCAGGTTCACAGAGGTCCTGCCGAGAACATTTCTTTCTTTGTGTGTGAGGGAGAGGTTAATGCCCTGGGCACTGTTTTAGTTGGGTTTTGTTTTAGTTGGGATTTGCATGGCTTCTCTTTTCATTCCTGGACAATCCGAACAGGCAGACTCAGTTAAATGTGTACTGATGCGGAGACGGTAGCAGACTTCAGTATGAAAAGAGAGAGGAGTCCAATAGTTCTCTTTTGTAAATAATTTCCTACCACTCATCTATTTCTCAGTGGCTGGTATGTAAATGGAACAGCTCCATCCAGAGCTGTAGGGGCCTTCCTGCTTTACTGATAATTGTGGGCTTGCTCAAGGAGTTTATTTAATTTCCAGCTCTCTTCAGCCGTTCTTAACCCTGCCCTGCCTCCTGCCCACATCTTCCCCTGCATACAAGCTACTCCTACTCTGAAGCCAAGTGGCCATATGCCTCACCAGCAGGTATCACTGCAACCTTGCAAAATCCTGAGCAGAGATTACTTGGAGGAGGCGGGGGGGAGGGTATAAATTCCATTAGCCAAAAAAACCCAAAACCATACAAAATGCATGCAATATTGGGCCTGATCTTGATCTTGCTTAGACCATTGTAACCCCATTGATGTCGATGTCATTACTTCTGATTTGCAACTGAGGAGGAGCAAGGACAGTGTTTTTGATGAGCCATAGACAAGACAGAGGAGCTAAATGGAGCACTTTCTCTTCCTGTAAGCTAAATCCTGAAGCCCCTACTCAATGTCCATCACTCGTGTCTCTGATAAAGCTCCTGCTGACATCACTAAGGGTTTCATCTAAGGGTTTCTTTCATTAAAAACCGAGGGCTAGATTGTAATGCCCCCTCAGGTGGGCAAGATCCCACTTGCTATGATTAAGGATATTTCAATCCAGCCCTGAGTAAGGACAGCAGGATTTGCCCTTTATTAATACTGTAGTTTGAAGTCAGTTGTAAGGGTCAGACCCTGCAGCCCTTAAGGTAGAAATTCTTGCTTAAAGACTTGCAGGATAAGCCCCTAAACTTCGCTATTGGCCTTTTTATCCATGGCTGTGTTTTTGTGGGGAGGCTATATACAAATATATATTTAGTTTTGAAGAGAAAACACTATGCTTGAAGCAGATATGTTGAAAAGAATCTATGAGTTTTTAATCTTTGTATTTATATAAATGATCAAAACTGAAAGTCAGTTGTACTTTTTAACCTGAAGCGGAACGCTAGACCCGGAGAGTCCAAAGGAATAACACTCACCTAATGAAACATGTATGTTTTCTAACTGCTGTTGACGGATGAGTGTGTTTGTAGACTCTCTAGTGTCTGAGTGTAAATTAACTATCAGAATGTAAGATATATATTCAAAAAGGAGATTTGTACAGTACATTTATCCAGCACTTTCCCAGACTCCCTGTGAGTCAGAAAGGATAAAGAGACGTTATATCTATACTGTATATCTCTATATGTAGAGGCACATATCAGGGAGTGTAAGAATTGAAATCTACATGCTTTGTATAATATGTTTAATGTTGACTTGTAAAGCTTCACAACTAGATTGGAAATGGAGGCATAGCAATAACACTTTGTTGTTAAATGGATGTCTTGTATATACATGTGCCGGGAACTTTCTATAGCAGTCATGTGACTTTCCTTTCCGGTTTAAACTGTATTTTTTGTTCTGGAACTGTACAATGGCCTAAGGGGTTTGGGTTTGTTTTTGAATTTTTCATTCATAATGCTCTCTGCCAATGAGAAATTTCATCCCCTAGGATCACACCCGCTGAACTGTAACCTAGCAGCTGGAATGGGAAGAGAGAGGCTGTCCTTACATTGTTTGCACATGTTTGGAACCTGGCCAAACTGACTGAACCAAAATGCAGAAGGTTTCCGTCACTGATTCACTGCTAACATCTCTTATTTTTTTGCCAAGGCAAGTTGGTAGGGAAATTTCCCCCACTGGCATAAAGATTTAAAAAGCCATATTCTCTGAATTGGTCAAGTGTTGCTGTTAGACGTTGCACAAGGCCAGTGCCTTTGGTCAGTCTAACATAAGTGCTGCTGGCTTATAACATTCCCCTCCCCCATCCAAGTTTAAAAATGTGATTGTCAGTCTGTGTCTATGTTATTCAGAGTCGTGACTCTGAAAATGACCGTGTGAGGTTGCCCACTCCCTCGGCAACATATATCAACAGTGAAATCCTAACTCCATTAGATATGGACATTGACACCAATGGATTCAGGGTTTCACGCCCCCCTCCTCAATCTGCTCACTTTACAAGGTTCACCCCACCACCTGCACCCAGAGTCCAGAACCCGAAAAATCAAGCCGGGCTCTTTCCGCCTCTCTTGACAGCTGCAGCAAAGGTTGCAACTTAGCCAACGATTCTGCTGAGCACGTGTGAGGCAGCATAGAACCCAGATGACTCGCCCATAGCTGAATCGGTGCTACAGGGCGAACAGGAGCAAAAACTTGTTAAGAGTGAGCAGATCTGACTCCAGCGCACAGGAGACTGGTAATAAAATGCCCTTTTACCGAGTCGCTTTTTCTGAGTTTGGGCCAGAGTCACTCCATCAGTGGCCCTGGCTGAAAACCCACCCACAGCTAGCAGCAACTTCCTTCATGTCTATGAGGCCAACACAGCTACAAAGAAGAGTGCGGGGCCATGGTGGTCAGGAAAGTTGTGTAGCTAGAGTATGATCTCATTCAACATTCCCCCACCAGCGGTGCTCCAAAGGAGTTTCTGCAGGAATTAAAACTGCCCTTCGCCTGGTTAGAAACCCAGTGGCGGGGTGAAAGTCAACACTGCCTGCCTTCCACTGGCCTAAATCCCCATATGACAGCTTGGGATCCTTAAGGTCCCTTCTTCTGTACCCCACTAGCAAATAACGCCCATGCCTATCAGAACTCCCATAGGCTTCAGCGGGAGTTTTGCTGGAGACAAGGTCAATGGCTTATTATAAACTGTCCCGTTAAAAACAAAGCCAAATGACAGCGCAGCAGATGTGCATGGCCTAGGGGTAACGGTGAGGATTTGGGGGAGCAAAAGATAATTACTTGGGCAAACTGAAATGTGACTCAACAGCTTTTGTACTGCTAGAGTCCTGGTAGTTCAGAGGTTCAGTCATCAAATCCAGTTAGAAACCAGGAGGACTCTCCCGACTCCGAGTCCGGTTACTGACAGCTCTTGCCTCTTGCTTGATCCAGCGCAGGCTGCTCCAACAAATCTCATTGTAAGAATGATGCCGTCTCCCCAGTGCATGTCTGCTCTTGTCACTGTCTCTGCTTGCACTGCCATGACGCCTGACTGCCAAGTCCCACGGGGAGGAGAGGAGGCAGGGATGTCCTTAGATTCACAGGTTGCTTCACTCACGCTGGATAACATCTGGCTAACATTGGCGTGTTGTGATTTCGCCTTCATGGGTGGGGCCCAGGCTGGGTAACTGAGAGACGTCCCAGACATGTGTTTGGCTACTTCCTTGCCTCAGAAAGTACCTGTATTTCTAAAGGCCCATTACAGATCCCGCAGGCCTCATGTGCCGGATGAAAGCATGAAGATAAAGGTGCCGCTTCGCCACACTAGTGAGAACCTGCCCTCTTCAACCTTTGCTCCCAATTGCCAAGTTTGTTCTTTTGTTCCCTCTCTGCATGAGCTGCCCTTTTGGCTGACGCTGGCAAGGCACTAACTGCATGTCAGCAGAAAGCGTCGCAGGGCTCCACTGGAGACGTTCTACCGAAGCAGAGTACCCCACACCAATCCAAAAACCACTAGGGACCCCCAAAACTGCATTCCCAGAACCCAGACCCAAACCCAGAAGCAGGGCTAGAGGAAACTCCATGCAGTTCCCTGGGAGCTTTGGAAGATAAAGATCACTTGAGCTAGTAAATCCTACCTTAACCCACTCCTGAGAGACGTTTGGGACGCTTGAGTTGAATGTGCACACCTAGAAGAAAAGTGAAATCTGGGTCAAACTGCTTCTTGAACATTCGAGCACTAAGGGGTGCAGGGGAAGGCTTCTCCCTGTCTTGTCTGCATTGAATGTTACAGATACAATATTTTTTTAAAAGATGCACTTTCCCTTTATTATCATTACAATGATAAGAAAACCAAAGCAGCATTAGGACAGGGATCCCCCGGAAATTCTACATGTTTGAAAAAAGAAGCCCTCTCTAACCCCCGGATCTGTCTTTGAGGCGCTACTGAGTTCCAAACAAACGAAAGTTGAGGGTGCTCTGCACCTCCCAGGAGTTACTCAGAGCCTTTCAGAATTAAGCCCCAAATTTGCTTTTAGGCTTCACGGTAGGGCGGACTGGGAGGGTGGAACACACAATACGTACTCCCCTGCAGAATCCTTATTCACCCAAGTGAGGTCCTACACACAGGATGAATTGCACAGTTCTGTGTCCTGCCTACATAGCCTGCTACGGGAAACCATTACAGTGGGACAAAAGCCTAAGGTTTGATCCTGTTCTAGCCGAATGTTTAATTTATTACAGGGCATTATTAATTACAGCAAAAGTGGGGGTAAAGAGGTACGTTGCTGCTGACTGTGCTTTTCCAGATATAGTCTCTGCATACCCACAAACTACAATATGAACCTGTACTTTAGATGTCATTGTAATATGCCTTTCTTTCTTAATAAAGGATTCAAATCTGTCTGGATTTGCCTTTTCTTCCTCCAGACCTGTCCACTTGGGAAAGGAACTCAGGAGTACCTGCCCTAAAATGAAATAGCAGCCTATGCACAAATGGGGCAGAAAAGCTCTTAAAGGAACCAAGACAGCACAGTGCGCTGTTAGCTAGTTATTTGGAAATAAGAAAGGAGACCCAAACTAGCTATGGGGAACAAAAGGTCCCACCCCAGACCCACCGAGAGTCTGGTTAGGCTCTCGCCCTACCCATGCCTCCCTTCACAGCCCTACGGAGGGCTTTTCTCTCTTCACTTGCTCCCTCAAGGCTTGACACCTCACACAGGTGCCACTGACTGAGCCTGCTGGTCCTCATTAACCCCTTTGTGGGCCGTGTGAGGTCTATACATCCCATCATAGGCTGGGCGAGGGAGCAGAGCCCCATCATAACCGCGCTGAGCTCCAGGGGAAGACCTTCCCGTTTTAATATTGACTTCTTGTGAGAGGGACAACAGGATTGCAGCCTGAGGCCCAGACGGGCACCACCTCTGGGGCGTGCCAGTCTCCTGGTCGAAGATGAAAAACACAGGGCTTTGAAATGTGAGTGTTGGTCCTGCAGCAGGACATCTGGCCTGGGATGTCTTTGGTGCACACATGCTGCATGTTTTTGGATGGCCGTGACTTGGATGGAGCAGGAAGTGCAGGACGGTCACGGTACCCACCACCCCCAAGCAAAGTGCCCAATATGCTATGTCTAATGATTATTATTATTCCTGCATTTATTATCTGTATTATCATAGTGCCCAGGAGCCCTAAGCATCAGGATTATTATTTGTATTACCTTAGAAACTAGCAGCCCCAGTCATGAACCAGGGCCCTGCTGTGCTAGGGCACAGAAGAAAAAAAGACAGTCCCTGCCCCAGAGATCTTACAATTCAAGTATCATCCACCAATGGTGTCCAGTGGGAAAAAATCCTTCCCTTCTCTTGTCCACAGCTCACTTCAGGTCAGAGGCATTAGACTCTTCATAAAGATCTACACTTAGAATTACACTGGTTTATCTACAGCTGTAAGGATGCACTGATTTAGTTAAACCAGTGCATGTTTGTGGCACTGACATTGGTTTACACTAGTTTAGTTTACACCTTGGGGACATCACCGCTTTAGTACAACCAGGACAATTTGTGTGTGAAGACAAGCCTAAGGCAGGGGAATACCCATTTGGGGGGTAGAATTTGCAAGGAGAATAATAATGGAGACAGTGATAGTTTGCTGGAAACGATAACTTCAGGCCAGATTCTGATTCCTTTCATGGTGAAGAGTACCTTATTTCCTGAGCAGTCCCATTGAAGGAAATGAGGCTACTCATGAAGTCCCAGTGCTACTAAATCAGAGAGAAGAGGCCAGAATCTAGCCCTTTAGTTGCAAACAGAAAAGCAGAGAGGTTGCTATTAAATATAACACAGATATTAGTTATTGGGAATAAGCATCTCCCAAGCCACAAACTGAAATAAAATCTTTGCAATTCAACCCAGCTCCTCCAAAAAAGCCGGAGCAGAGAGATGACCTTGCAGCATATGGCACGAAGGTCAGCAAACTCAGGCTGTTTCAGATCAAGGGAGAAGGCAAACTCCAGAGTCAAATGACCTTTACTGAGAATAACCTGTCCCCAGTCATTTTAACCTACACACTACTGTCTCACAAACCATGTATAGATAGCTTTGCATACAGTAATATAGAAACTGCATAATGTTGTATATTATGACATATACTATGGGATAAGTGATTCTCAGTGATTCTCAATCAGAGGTACATGTACCCTGGGGGTTCACAGAGGTCTTCCAGGGGTATATCAACTCATCTGGATATTTGCCTTGTTTTACATCAGGCTACATAAAAAGCAAATACATTGTTATGCAAACAATGACTTGTTTATATTGCTTTATATACACTATACATTGAAATGTAAGTACAATAATTCTATTCCAATTGATTTATTTTATAATTATATGGTAAAGATGAGAAAGTCAGCACATTTTCAGTAATAGTGTTCTGTGATCGGTTGATTTTTTATGTCTGATTTTGGTAAGAAAGTAGTCTTTAGGTGAGGTGAAACTTGGGGTACATGAGATAAATCAGACTCCTGAAGGGATACAGTGGTTTGGAAAGGTTGAGAACCACTGGGATAGATCCATTTTTGCTATTGACTTTAATGATGCAAGACTGGGTCCTATATATTTATATATTTAGACCAAAGTGTTCAAACTTCGGTGCCTAAAGTTAGATGCCTAAATATGGATTTAGGCACCTTGGCCTGATTTTCAGCAATCAGAAGGCACTCAGCAGGTTTAGAAGCCAGGCCACATTGTTTAGCTGCTTAAATAAAGACTTGGATGCCTCACATTTGAAAATGGTGGCCTATGTAATTTAGGATTCATTTTAGGTCCCCAAACCCATGTTAATCCCTCCAAACAACACCCCATCTCTTGATATTATTATAGCCAGAGTTGAATCAGGGCTCTCCTTAAATTGGCCCAAACTTTCCATTATAATGACTTAAGTACCCCGGTGTTTATGAGCTCACAACTATTTACCTTGCAGGTGGAAATATCCCAGGCATGTTCAGGGCAGATTATTAGTTTGTATGGAGAGGCCCAGATAGACAGGGAGAGGGCAGGGATGGCTCGACAGACAGACTTTGGCCCAGTGTGTAAGCCGCCCACCCTCACACTACACACCTACCTACACACCCAGGTTTTGCCGCCCACCCTCACACTACACACCTACCTACACACACACCCAGGTTTTGCCGCCCACCCTCACACTACACACCTACCTAAACACACCCAGGTTTTGCCGCCCACCCTCACACTACACACCTACCTACACACACAGGTTTTGCCGCCCACCCTCACACTACACACCTACCTACACACACACCCAGGTTTTGCCGCCCACCCTCACACTACACACCTACCTACACACACACAGGTTTTGCCGCCCACCCTCACACTACACACCTACCTACACACACAGGCTTTGCCGCCCACCCTCACACTACACACTTACCTACACACGCACACACAGTTTTTTCTGGGCAGGCGCCTGTCCCTTTAAGGCGTTTGGGGAGGCGGGGAGGTGTGTCCCCGCCGCCGCGCCGTACTCCGCGGCGGGTCAGAGGTCGGGGTGGCCGAGGGGAGTGCGCACCACGTGGGGCTCTGACTGGCTCTGTCCTTCCCGCGGCAGGGCGCGGAGTCCGGGGCAGCAGCGGCGCGCGGGGCCGGCCATGGTCATTAAAGCGGACGAGATGCCGGCGCCCGCCACGGCCCAGAGCGAGGAGCAGCCGGAGCCCGGGCACCTGAGCGGCAAGCGGCCGCCGCAGCCGGAGAACGAGCCGCGCTCCGGTGAGAGAGGGGGGCACCCGCACCCCCCCCCCCCGGGCCGTGCGGCCGTGGGGGTGCAAGGGGGGGGAGAGTCCCCTCCCCACGCAGCTCCCCTCGGCTGGGGGGGTGCACGAAGGGGGGAGCCCCCCTCCCCACGCAGCTCCCCTCGGCTGGGGGGGTGCACGAAGGGGGGAGCCCCCCTCCCCACGCAGCTCCCCTCGGCTGTGGGGGTGCACGAAGAGGGGGAAGTCCCCGTGTCCAGGCAGCTCTTCTCTGCTGTTTGGGGGGCTGCACGAGGGAGGAAGCCCCCCACCCCAGAATCCCTTCTCCTGGGTATTGGTGGAGAGGAGGGTTGCATAAGGAGGAGGGATCCCCTGGTGGGGGGGGGGGGAGGAGAGTTATGCAAGCAGGGAGCCAGCTACTCTTCTCTTCCCCCCTCCCCCCCGGGGGAAAGCCCTCCCCTGCTGACTTTCCTAGTGTGTGTTGGGGGAAGGGGGCTGTACACTGGGGCACTTCCTCGGGATTGGGGGTGGGGGGCTTCCTCCCTTTGCACCCTTTCCTAATTGAGAGGTCTGGCCCATTATGCGGAGGGAAGCTTTGCCCAGTGCACACTTACCAAAGAACTCAGTGAATGGGGGGGGGGGTACTCATGTGCAGCCCTCTTCTAATGTGTAGAAGAGATTCCTGGGTTCAGCAAGGTGCCTCCATGTGTTGGGTTGAGATCTCTCCTCTGTGCTCCATGTGTTGGGGAGTGTCTAGGGAAAGTTGTGTGGGGAGGAAGCCATACTGATTCAGAGGGGAGGCTGCCCCGGGGGGACCCTTTGCACGGTTGCAAGAGGGGCTGCTTAGTGGGGAGCTCTGCTGTGCTTGAGGGGGCTGATTTCCTGGGGCTACTCTTTGAGAGTGTACTGGGGCCACCCCATACTGTGTGTGAGGTCCCTCTCTGTACACTGTAAGTGTCTAGTCCTATTGCACTGGGGGCTGGAGGAGAACCACTCATAGCGGGGACACCTGTCTTGGGTGGATCTCTTTTCTAAGCAATGTTGTACAGAGGATCCCCCTGACCCTTATTGTTAGAAATACTTTTCAGTAAAGCCAGGTCTGTACAGTGAGGACCCATATCTGTTGCTGTGTGAGTTTCCTGTACTGAAGTGTCTTCCTGGGGGGAAGGAGCTGAAGTGTGTGGGGGGTGGGGGAGGGGGTGCTAGGGAGTCTTTCTTCTCTTCTCCTCCTGTCCCCCCATTGTTATGTTTAGCCTATACAGGGAGGCTGTCTCTTTACTGGGAGATTTCAGTATATGCAGTGGGAGATAATGATTGCCAAGAATGCAGGTCAGCTTTCAAAAGAGAGAATATTAAGAAAGTGTTGGCCTATTCATGGCCTTGATACTCTTGATTTGGCATGAGGAGGTAAAAAGTCTTCCTATCCTTTATCTCCCCACCCCAGCTGGGTTAAAGCTATACAGAAAAAAAAGCTTCAGTGTTTTATTTACTGTCAGTGTTTAAAGGCAGATCCCGCAGCAAATTATGAAGTATGCGGGGTGTAGGGAGTCCTGAAGAAAATTGGGTAAGAGGTACTTTTTAAAAAGGCCTAGGTGTTTGGGTTTTTTTTGGTTTGCTGCTCTATTATGTAAGAAGCCCTGAAAGATTTTTAATTTTGGCTGGTTCTTCAGCTGAGAAATTCAGATCTGGCCTAGACTTGACCACTTTAGATGAATGGTGATCTATCCAGTGCAGAGAGTGAAAGCTGAGCAATCCAGAGGGGAAGGGATTTCAGTCATGACTACCGTATTATTTGTACACCCATTTCATTTCAAGGACTAACCTTTTGAATAAAGGAAATCTCTGCTAGATTCAAAACCACCATCCTGCAATAAAGCTGTTCGAACCCGCAATAGTCCCTGGGACTTCCCAGAGGTTTCCCCCCCCACAAAATTAGGATCTGAACTGGAGAGCTCTAAAGGGAAAACAAGTGGAGAAGAATCTTTGGTAAACAGGATGCGAAATTTTGTAAGAAAGCCAAAAAAATAACATTATTTAAATCTAAATCACTTAATACCATCATCTCAGGCAACCCAGTCCGTCCCAAAGAAGGGGCTTAGTGGTGGTTGGAGAAGAGGTGGGGGGAGTGACTGGAAGCAAAGGGCTTCTACTTCTTACAGGTCCGAAATATTTTATTGCTGCTGCGCCTCCTTTGATTGCAGGGAGGGGTTTTGCTTGCTTAGTTTAAATTCTTAACCTTCACCCCCCACCCCCCCCCAGGTGGATGAATTCCCCTTTGCACGGTCTGAGCAGATCTCTCCCAATGCATTGGGCATTGCTGTTTCTTTAACTAACCCCCCCCCCCCAATAACTGGGGATCTCCCTCCCTCTGCATAGACGCGTACTCGGGGAACCCGCCCCGCCCTGGAGGGGGTTGGAATGACTCGGACGCCTCTCCTCGGCGGAAGGGGCCCCGGTATGGGCTGGAGGGGCGCCGGGTTTCCTTGCTGGGGGGGTCCCAAGCGGGGCCCTGGCTTTGGGGATGGGGGAGCGAGGGCTGGGGGCTGCCCCCTGCTCATGAGCCAGGAGTGGGCCCGGGAGCCCGCGGGGGGAGGAGGGGGGGGGGCTGGAGAGGCCGGGAGCCGCCTGGGCTGAGCCGGGCGCGGGGCAGCGCCTGGTCCTGCCGCTTCCTCTCCTCATGCCAATGAAGGTGACCTTCACTGGAACACACCACTGTGCAGCCGCCCGAGGGGGGATGTGTCTTCGCTGGTGTGTGTGTCCCGCCCCTTACTCCAGGGTCACGGAGCACAGGGGGCGGCTCAGTACCGTCTCCGCAGAGCGCCCGCCTTATCTCTTCTAAACCCCCCCCCCCCCCCCCCTGCCTTGCACGTTGTTCTGCTCCGAGCCTGGGCCGGAAAGAGTCGGGAGCTGGGATTCGCCGGGGTGGGGTGGGGGGGAGAAGAGGCGGAGTCTGATGTGAAGCGCCCAGGAGAGAACGACCCCGCGCGCCCACGTGGTAGCTTCCAGCCCGATTGATTGCCGGGGCTTGAGACAATGTAGCGACCCCGGCGTTCCATTCGCCGAGGTCAGAGATTTAAAGAGACAGCGGCTCTCCCTGGTGCCGCCTGGGGGGCTGGGAGCGTAGTGCTCCCGGTGTTGAGAGCGAGAGAGTGTGTGTGTGTGTGTGTGTGTGTATATATCTCACACATTGCCAGACAGAGCAGTTAGACAAGGGGGGCTGCTTCCCTCCCAGCCCCGATCCTGACTTGCTGGGTGACCTTCAGCAGGTGTTTGAACTTGTCCCTATTGCCTCGCAGGGGTGATGCATGATGAATGAACATTGAAGGGTTTGGGGGAGCATAGGTGGAAGGTACAAGAGGAGAGAAAAGACATCTCCTGCATTACATTAGGAGAGCAAAACAGTTTCCCCTAGTATCTGAGAGTAATTCAAGTCCATTGCAGGCTGACAGTGATGAGGTTGCTCAGTGATCTGTGAGTGGATGACTTTAGTCCATTTCATAAGTCAGCGATTAAAATCACTGCTCTCTATTGTCAATCTTAGCAGAGGGGCTCACCCATGGGAATACTGGGGGTGCACCTGGGAAGCTTGCGATGCTGCTGTCCCTGATCTATTCATACTGTGGATAACTAGCAGGCTTTATCTATAGGGCTCTCAACAGGGTATCTTTCATGGGCCCTAAAGACACATTAGAAACATGCATCTCATTTTAGATGCATATTTGCATCCGACGAAGTGGGTATTAGCCCACGAAAGCTTATGCTTCAATACTTTAGTTAGTCTTTAAGGTGCCACAGGACTCTTTGTTACATCTCATTTTAGAAAACTTGAATCTTAATTTGAAAGGTGCTCATATTTATTTTTTTTAAAGTACAAAAGTGTTGTGCAGAGGATCTTATAAACTTGAGTTTAGGATCAACATTCAACCCCTTCCTTGATAATCTTAAAAAAAAAAAGTGCATAAAACAAAGGGCGAGAGCCATGCACCTTGGAAGACCTACATCCAAGCGAGAGAGAAGTTTGCACCTATATTTGATCTGACACTTTAAAAAATTGTTCAGTAGTAATAAGCTCTTGAAGCTTATAACCTAAGGCAAAGTCCATTTGTTTTAGGTGACTGAGTGGACTGGAAGTAATTCAAGGATCCAGGAATGTCATATTGAGCACATTTTCTTCCTTCAGGTTTTTTCAAACTGCTGACATATTTGCAGTTCCACTAACTTAGTTAAAATATTACAGTGCATAATCTTGTGCTTCAGGGCATTAACTGTTTGCTAGCTGGTGTTACAGTATTGTACGATTGGACAGGTACATTTTGGAAGACTCACTTTATTCTGAAGCACCAGGTGTAGGCCGTAGGCAGGAGAAAAAATACTGCATGCATTCTGGCCTAAAAGCAGTTTACCTATACTACTAATGAATCCTTCCAATGTCCCTGTGAGGTAGAGCAGCATGATCACTGCAGAGGAATGGAGAGGTTAAGTGATCTATGCACAGCCACAGATGGAGTCTGCCAAAGCTGGGATTAACATTTCAGAGTTCCTGGCTCTCAGTCGTGCTCAGGTGAGAGAGATCAAGGTTTGGTTCCAGTGTGACAATTTCTGTGTATTGCTTAATAACGTTACACTAATAAGTGCAACGTTACTTTGTTTTAAGCAGTTCTGCCAGTATGGTGTGGAAGCTAGGTGTAATCTTGTAGCTGCTGAACTCTGAGTTCGCTTGTAGTTGATAAAATGCCATGTCTTCTTTCTCGTGCATGAAGATTGCCTTTATTTTAAAACCCTCGCACTGTTTGGTCATGTAACGTTTTCCAGCAAGGACAATTATATGATAGTTAAGCCTTCGGTTTAGTTAACCTATACAAAGTCAAGAGACGGTGATAATGCGTTTCCTGGATTACTAGCATTTTTACTGCTGTCACAGCTTCAGATCTGAGCTTGTCTCAGGTGCAGATTTAATAATACAGTCAGCTCAGAGGAATGCTGTTCACCCAACTTCTTCTAGAGCCTCTTTTCCTGGCTTTTCTAGATACAGCCCTTCTAGTTCTGCCACGTGTTCCAGGTATGTCTTGTTGCGCTGTTTGAACGAGCATTGTGGGAAAACTGCTGTTAAGACACAAGGGCAATCACACAGCAGTAACAAGGTCAAGAGACTGCTTTTTAATCTGAGGATCTGCTATGACTTTCTGTCACTCAGTCATGGAAGTTTTAAAGCAAGGTCTTTAAAGGGCTGATCTTCAGAGTGTAGACTAGAGCATTGCTTCTGTCTTAGGTTGCCTGCAAGTGAGTGATAGCAGTCGGGAAGATGGCAATTTTGGAGGCTCTTATTTATTTTCTTGTCACGTGTTTGGTTGGTCAATCTTGTCACTGTTTGGTTGGCAGTCTGTTATTTTGAGGAGTTGAGTCTGAAGTTCCTGTATTGTTACAGGTATTTGAAAAGTAGCAGCCGTGGAGAGTGTAGGATTTAGCTGGAGCACGCACAATAAAACAAGGTCACTCCCTCAGTGTGGAAATTCATGACTGGCTTTGTGTTTGGAAGCATATCCACTTTCAAACACCACTGTCTTTACAGGTCTGTGCACCAGCATTAGTGGTGGACATGTCTCCCTGCAGAGAGACCTTAGACAGTCTCTACACGAGGGAATCTTCTAAAATAATCCTCCCGTTTGCATCTGGAACTAGTGATACCCTGGGTGGAAATTGTTTGCTAAAATCCTCTGTTGTAGACACGGCCCTAAAGACTCACCTTTTTACTAGGCCTAAAAAAAGGGAGAGAGAAAAGCAAGGTTGGGGGAAGGTAGGGAGGGTCTTCATTCGGCCACATTAAAAATCTAGATACACGCAAAGTAACCAGTCATTACTGTAATTCTCCTCTTCCATGTTTCTTTATACTTCAACTGTTCCCCTCCCCCTCCCTCCCCCCGCCCCATTGTGCCATGCCTCAGGTTAGATTGTAAGATCCTTGAGGAATGGTACAAGTCTTTTGTTTGTGCTGCAAGGTACTTGCATACGTACTGCATAAATAATAGTAAAAACACTTGTTCTCATCTCAGTAAGCACATGAGCACTTGAATTAAACAAGCTTTACTGTATAGACCATATGTCAGCTACTACAAATGGATGAGCTTTGCATTTTGTTGTCTGTCTTTTTTTAAACTGATCTTAACTAGAATATTTTGTTAATCTGTTTTTGGCTCTTCGTAAGGGGTATTACAGACCTTGAGTCCCTGTAACAAACTCTTCGCCCTTAGGGAGGGGCAGAACGACCTTCATTTGAATAAACCCCATTCCAGCTTTCAGGAAAAGTTATATCTCTGCTACAGTATTTTGAAAATCTTTGCTACTATATTTGTCTTCTCCCTCCCTCTTACCCTTTCATCTCTGAAGGAAATTTTTAAAGGAGCAGTCTTTTGGATTTTTAGAAGTGCCCTTAACCTAAATTTCCCTTGGTAGAGTCTCTTTAACACCAGAGAAGCAAACCACTGTAAAAATTATCCCTGTTCTGGGTTCCGGGTGCCCTTACTCATCAGTCTTGTTTTGGGTTCCCCCCCCCCCCCCTCCATTTGGGAAGTCAAGACACAGTTTCCTGTAGTGGCTGATATGTATTTTTTTGAACTTTGCACTTTGCTTTAGTCTTTGGCCTTTCAACACAGTTTTGGGAGCAGCATTTGAACCGTTTTCTGTTGCATCTAAGCCTTTTGGCCAGCCAATGGTAGAACCGTGTTTTTAAAAAAGTTTTGGCCAGGCAAACCATGCTGGAAATTGGTTGAAATGCAACTCCCAGACTTGGCCAGTGTAGGAGGACGCTAAGTCCAAAGCTTAGAAAGCATTTCAGTTACTGTGGGAAAGAGCCTCTGAGCCAGCAGGATTGACACAGCACAAATGAATGTGGCCTGGAGGGACAACTACAGCAAAACTCTTTTTCCAGTATCCACAAAAGAGCATAAAAGGTGCAAACTTCTACCTGAACTAGTACAGCTCTTGTTAAATGTGGCTTGAGCATGGTTGTGCCTAACCGATCCGATTCTGGTGCGACTCTACTCTCTTTAAAAGAGTGAAGAATTTTCCCCATTTAAATTCTGGTGGTGGTGCATGTAGTGCCCACTGAAGACACTCCCAATACAGCAATTCCATCTCAGGTTTACCTCCTGTTTTAACTGGAATGGGCATCACTTTATCTGTGGGGCAGATGAGCTCTCTTGGTCAACTAAAACTACAGTGTGTGAAGGAACTTCATATGAGACAACTCTGTATGTCCTGAAACCTGGAGACGAAACGTGACGCCTATAACCCTTAATGGTACCTACAGATGGTTTTAAACCAACATGGATTTACAGATCACAGGGAAGAGCTGCGACACACTTGCTTAGGGAGACTTGCTAAGGAAAAGGTGTTGGTTGCATCAAAAGAGACGGTGGAAATTATTTTGGAAAGTTGGAACCTCGAGGTTATAGGTGCCCCCTGATGGGATGGAGAGAGGCAGTTCCCATGACATCCTGCCCCTCTGCATGGAATCTTAAGGAAATAATGGATCCTCCTTTGAAGATGGCATAAGCTTTTGGGGTCCCTAATGAACTTGTTTCCTCCTACACAAATATCACCCACTGCATGTTAAACCCTATCCAATGCTTTCACTGTATCTGGTTCACTTTCTTCTAGTGAATCTAAAATACTATAGTTTGTGCTGTATGAAGTACATTCTCTCTTGCTCAGGACCAATTTGAATTAGCTTAATTTTGCTTTTTGTATACGTCCCGATAGTAGGAACTCTGGTGTTAATTATTTTATCACAATATTTGCTATAATAAAAACTTTATATAGGATTTTTTTATTAATCTTTATTAAATCTGTATTGCCTTTTAGTGTGCGTATGAATAGCTTAAACATAACTTGTTCAATCTAAGCTAACACTTTGGCAAAATTTCCCCATGGAGTAAGTAATCCGGCTCCTAAGCTAGTTGCACCTGCTTAAGTTTGGTCTCTGTTTGGCTCTTTATTTCCAGTTAGAGGCCATGTACACACTGGGTAGAAGTAAAATGATAAAGTTGGTGAATTTACAACTTTGGTAACTAGAATGAAGTTTAAATTTGTTGCCGTTAGTGAAGCCATTTTAAAATAGAACGAGTCTGTACCAGGAGAGTCTCTTCTCGGAGGTTCTTTACAAAGACCCACATGAACTCAAAGGGTTTTTTTAACTGAAGTCTGGAGCAGGTATAGCTTGTGCTTCTATTTATAAAGAGGGAAAGTTGAAGCTGTCAGTATATCTGCCCTGTTTCCTGATGCTTCTGAAAGAGACCTTAGTTGGAAGATGTAGATGTTTTTAAGCATTTCAAACTTGGCACTAGATCTTGAAGATAATGGGGCTTCTCATGACTAAGGGTTTGTTTAGGCCCTTACTGCATCTTGCCTATAAAAGGGGCAAGGAGACAGAAGTCCCCAAAAAGGAAATCTGAGCTGCCTTGATTGGATCTGGAGCTAGAATGAGTTTCGGTGGGAGGGATTTTTGTTCTGCCTTTTTAAAAAGGCAAAATACAAGAACAATAGAAGCTAATCGGGATTTAATTTTGTATAAAGAACTTTGTCTGGTTTTTTTTCTTCCCCGCCTGTTCATTCTATTTTTCTTGGCAGGGTGTTAGCTGAAGTACAAAAGTCTGTCTTCACCCTACTCTAGAGAAGTTCACAGCAGAGACAGTCTTGTATTTTACCTCCATAGATTTGGAGTTGGCCTATGTAAATATGGACTCTCTTGTAACTCACTCTTGTGAACTCTAATGAAACTAGATACAAACATTTAAAATGACTTAAGCTATAGCAAAAATGAAAGAAATACTTGGACTAGGAGCATAAAACTTGCCATTGCAGAGTCAAATCTTCTGGTTCTTCAGACTATATTTCTTGGAATGTGACTTTGTAATAGTCTTCCTTGAAAAGTTCCCCCCCCCCCCCCCTGTAGCTTTCCTTAGAGTCTATGTCTCCAAATGAAAATAACTCTGGTAACACTACAGAAGCAAATATAATTAAGAGGCTACTGGACACTTTTTACTGGGGCACATGTGCCCACATAATAATGGTGCTTATCCTGAACTGATCTACGGGATAGGATGAGAACAAGGCAGGTGGTTGGGATAGGTAGCTTAGTTTTGTCCTTTCAATACTCTTCTGGCAGCTTTGATTTGTATTGTAGCCTTTTGAGATAGAAGGGTTTTTAGTGCTCGTGTTTCAAGGTGAAAATCTATAACCTACAACTCCTGCAAAGTTACTGGGGATTCCTTAAGTTAGTTTGAAATAGAGGCATTTTGTGGGGCCAGAAAACTCCTTTGGCAACTCTGCATAGTCCACTCCTCACAGTCCCTTTTTATGCCACTCTGTTTAATATGGATGGCTCTGCAGAAGTCTAGGCATGCCATAGTAACTAGCCTTGTTTTGTAATTCAATGCTTCTTATTTGTTGATAAACTTGGCAGAGCTGCAGTGCTGTAACATGGTCCCATACTGCATCGGTACAGAGCCTGCTATCCCCACTCTATTTATAACTCACTTCTGGGCTCTAACAGTCAGCCGAGTGTCTACTCTCTCTGAGACTTTGAAGAACTTTGATTTTATTTTTCTCCCATCTGTGGGGCAGCAGGGAGAGGACGACGTCTTCAGCTTTGGGGAAACTTCTGTTTTACTTGGTGGTTGTCCTGGCATGCTGCAGCGTGATATTTTGAAGACCGAGGCGAAGATGAAGGTCACTGGAAGGAACTTTGGGAGAACTCCCACTATGGCGAATCCAAGGTTTAAATCTGCATAAGATATTAGAAGGGAAGAAACAGCTGAGTGGTTAAGAGAATACTTTCTTTGTTCCCTGACGTATGTATCTTTGCATGCTGGGAATCTAAATTACTAGTCTTGTGCTTTTTGTCTCATGGGGTTCAAGTAAGAATTTTCTTAGAAAATCTGGTCAGCTAGCTACGTGGCAACATTAACAAGTCCAAACTGTGGACAAAGCGAGACCTGTCTGTTGTGTACTTTAATATATGTGTACAAACAGATTGCAAACAAAACGTACTTCTCCCGTTTGGTCTTTTATCTGTGTCACCTGTAATCATGGGAAACAGTATCTTTGCAAATTGCTGCAGACATGTCACTGATCTAATCTTCCAGACGCACAGCTTTAATCCTTCTGAGAGGGCCCCTCTCTTACCCAAATCTCCCGTTAATTGCACTGCATCTCCTGATGTCTCTCTCCCCGTTCAAATGAAGTTAGACGTCTCGGAAGCTTGCAAGTGCGTGCCCCCATATCCGGACATTATTCTCAGCAGTGCGTCCGATGAAAGTCTGCAAAAATGGCCAGAATATGTTCAAGGCTTTCCCAAGGAGAAGGGCAGCGAAGGAACGATGAAGGCCTGTGAAAACAGCTGCTTGAAACTTGGTGTTGCTGTTGCCAGCTTAATAAAGCAGGCAGAGGCATCTTCTGCTCTGGCCGTCCTTCCTGTCGACCTTGAGAAAGGATCAGCTACACAGTTACATCATTCTCCTTCACTTGAGGCCTGCCAGAGTTGTGGGAAACTTGAGGCCAATGGCCTAGACTCTAAATCGTGCGCCCAGGAAGATCCTGCAGTAGCAGGTGACAAAAGAGCTGCAGCCCATGAAATGCCTGTTGTTGATTGGCAGCAAAACCAAGACCTCTCTAAGAGGGGGAAAGCTTCGAATTTGGAACCATCCTTAGCAGATCTGAGTGTCCAATTAAAACACAGAACTAATGCTTCTAACTTGGGGAGCTGTGAAACAGTTGAAATGCCTGAATCTAATTCTTCTGTAAAGGCAGAGAAAAGCCAGAATATCCAAGAGACGGTCTTGTCTGTCATTACGGATGATATGATCCAGGATAAAAGCACTTGTTACTTACTGGCCAAACCTGCAATTCGCCTAGATGGCGAGTTAAACCTTGATCCTGATCTTGAAGTGAGCATACTGCCATCAAAGCAGAAGAAGAGGAGGAGGAAAAGGAAGCTTTGTTTTTTAGGTGCTTGGGGAGTGGCTTTTTATTCTTCCTAGTGTGTGTATGTTGTATATGTTCTTATGGGGCAGAGGTATGCTGGGACGAAGCAGATTTTCATACAGACTCGCTAATCACTTCTTTAACTAGCCCATGTTTGCTCTGTCACAAGGTGACTTTTATTTTATTTTATTTGAAGTTTGCACAAAAGCTTTTTCCTTTTTCCATTCTATGAAAGCAAATTTTCTTTGTGCACAGAACTCAGTCACTGCAGTCTAAACCTCTGACTTCACCAGAGCTCAGTAAGGAATAGTTGCTGTATGACATGGCAAGGGTGTGATCTTTTTAAAGAGATGTTCCGTGTGCAGTGGGTCTCTTCCCTAAGTGCAGCACTATGGATGGTGCCCTTGAGGCTATGAAAAGTGCCTGCTAAATATGGTCTTCCATGTGATTCTGCAAACTATCATGTGGCTATCACCTGTGTGTGCATTGTGTCACAAGGTGTGTGGTTCTGCCAATGTGTGTGCAAACTTCTGCGTGAAGAATAAAGGGATTTAGTCTGATATTCCTTTTATTTTTAGGCAAATCCAGCCCCAGTTTAAGCATCTCCCAATACCCTTGTGCTGTTCAAAGGCCAGAGCTGGATTACAAGGGGCTCTTTTACATGATTGCACTGAAGGCAGGCCCAGGGACAGGGAGGGACCAGAAGAACTACAGCTCTGTATGTCTTTGGCTCCCTTGCCTCATGGTGGAGCCAAGTCAGGGATGGGCAGGGCTACCTGAGCCATTGTGGATGCAACTGCCTCTAAGAAGCTCTGCACTTGCTCTATAGACTGGGGCGGGAACCTGTCCCTCTTCCCCCATCTTCCCCATGCTTAAACTGGGAGCTGGGCAAAGGATAAGGCCCTACATCAGGGCAACAGGGCTCAAGAGTCACAGGGGTACTGTTGGATAGCGGCACAGTTTAGTTCTCTTTCAGGAGATCCCATCTGGTCTGTAAAATAGGTGAGTGAGGTCAGTGGAGGCCAAGCAGGGGAGCTTAGTGGAGGGTTCTGGTGTGATGTCATAAAACGCATAGGAGCCGAGCGACTTGGAACTCCGTGCGGGATCTGATTTGTGTTTCAGGTTGGTACTCTCCCCAGGAGGCACTATCTGGAGCCATAAACCAGAGGGAGGTGTCGCGGTGGCACTCGTGGGTGCGCTGTTACAATGCCAGTCTTGAAAAACATGTTCATTTAAAACCCAGGCCAGTTGTGATCAGTTTGTTGTTGAATTCTACCAAAAAGATGCTAAGGAGTTTAGCAGACATGCTGGCTTCTGTTCTCCGTGGAAACACTTTGGAGAACAGGTTTGTTATGGTTCTCCCCTTCTCCCTCTGAAAACTGACACGAGAATGGCTTAAATCTTAACTATTAGTCACATAAACCTGGGATCAAGCCCGACAGGCTTCTGTTTCCACCCAGATTATTAGAAGCAGAGTATAAAAGTCTTGGGGTCAAAGGATCTGCTCTTTGGAATCTGCAGTAGCCGCATTTTCTGCTCGGTTACTGGTGTTTCATATTTACAGCAGTGTAACACGACTGAATTTTAGTCCTGAATGCTGTTCTTGGGTTCCTCTAGTAAGATGGTGGGAATGCTTTTAGCATGCTGGGGTTCTTATTTGTTTTTAATCTTTGTGCCAAATGTGCATTTTCAGTATGCAGGCATGCTTAAAAGCAAGACAAGCGTTGGAGTTTGGAAGCCTATTTCAGACTCTGAAGACATGTTTGTACCCTCAGAACGAACGTGGAATCACAGTGGTGACAGGTTCCTGCTTAAGATGAGTAAGGACAACGTAGGTTTTTAATTCCTTCATCGTTAAGTCTGCTGCTAAATGCAGATAAGGGGATTCTAAAAACCAAAAAACCTCCCCTTTATTTTGACAGCGTCGCTTATTTCTTACATTTGGAATGTAACTTCTTAGCAGGTTAACTTATGACAGCATTTATACTGCTATGTCTTCGGCCCAGGGATGAAATGCAGCAAAGTGTTTCTATTAACAGGCATCTTGGTTGTCTTTCGAAGTAACAGAATGACTCTAGCTCAGTGGTGTTCAACCTTTTTTCATTTGTGGATCTTTAAAAAAATTTCCAATGGAGGTGCAGACCCCTTTGGCAATCTTAGACCTAGTCGGTGGACCCTCAGGGACCTGTGGATCATAGATTGAAAACCGCTGACATAGCTATTGGATACTTCCCTGGCTTGGTGAACATTATGGATGCAAATTTCTGATGTTCCACTACTACTTTCCTACAGGAACCTGTATTCAAATTCAGATATGAAAATTGCACCTTGGCAGGGACCTTTATCTAATTGTTTTTGTGAGGTGCCTATCTCACGCGTGGGTTCAGTACAAATAGAGAATCCCAATACAGTGTCTTGTCTCAATCCTTTTTTTGGTCTGTCCACGTGAGTAGATAGAAACTAATTCTACTTAAACTGTTAACCCAGCTGTGGTGTAATTTGAGCAAGTACAACAGGGTTCTCTGCTCCTTCTGAAGAGTTTTCACCCCCATAATATTTTGGTTTGCTTGTTTTTTCAACATAGTGGTCAGCAGAACCCGAACACAGGTGAGGATTGTGATGTGAACCAGTGGCCCAGAATATTTGGTTAAAGTTGAAGTGTCGGCCCAAAGAAAACGTGGTTCAGTAACTTTCGAAGACCCTGTGAGGGAGGGCTCAGTTCCCGGGGAGTCTTACTGTAAACGTGTATCGTCACTTTAAATAGTTTTAATCTCCAGGTTCTTCTATTAACAGTTGTGACCACAAAGCAGGGTAAGAAGTTTAACGTGGAAATAGAATGAATGTCCATGTTGCTGTTTACAGTGATAAATTCAGGGTCACTGAGCAGAAGGGAGGGCTGCCGGGCTAAGGTTTCTGAACAGAACACAACCAGTTCTCAGACGTCATTCAGTAAATTACCATACAGTATTTTTAAAATATTTGGTTTTGCACTTGTACAGAGTAGGGGCTCCGTCCTACAAACACATTTGTTTGTATATTAAACGGTGAAAAACACAGGAGAGCGGCCCAGAGATGTTTTGTAATTTGAAGAAATGAGTAACTTGACTCATGTGAGTATATCCATTGATAGAATAGCACAACACACTTGTTTTCAGGTTCGGACTGAGAATTATAAAATAAAACTGCGTTGCCTCTAAGAAAAAAGCCTAGCTTTATTTATTTTTTTGATCGCTTTGTTACTAACAATCTTAAATTTTATTGAAGGTGAACTTGTAAAATTTATTTTCCTTTCCCTGTTTGTGCTGTTTGATTACCTCAGGCATTTCTCTGTGGAAAACGCTGGCACAGCTGGCTGTGTTTCTGTTGTTCACCTCCCTTTCTATCTGGTGCTACGGAGCAGCAGTGAAAGTTGGTGACTCCTTTTAAAAGTGGGTGGGCGAAACTTCCATGCAAAGCTCTGCTAGGCTTTGTGAGTCACCATACAGTATGGGATGTTTACCCTGAGGAGACTCCCCTGCAGTGCTCCCAAGTTGCGGTTGCATGGAAAGGGCAGTGTCCTGAAAACTCTTCCTTGATTTGTAAAACTATCTCCCTTTTCCCGAAAGCGACCTAAACTATTCGGTTAATCTGCTAAACCTCTCTTTTGGTGCAGGATTTATTTCTTCCTCTTTAACTTGAGTCCGTGCTGGCTAGAGCAGGATCGTGTGGTGCAAGTAGGCATTAAACGGCCACCTCACTGCTGCCCCTCCCCACTCCATAGCTTTACCAATTCATATCCTTTCCTGATGGCCGGCGGGGGCAATATTGCGCCAAACTGAATGATGGCAGCTTCTTGATGTGGCATGGTCTGCTAGGAAGCAGTCCACCAAAATGCTGCTCACTCCATTAGTTTGTAACCTTTATAGCCCAGGAAAGTCCTAAACAGACACATAGCCCTGAATTTATGTAGGAAAATTCATGTGCAGCCTCTCCTTCAACCCTGTTTGGTGGCAGGGGTTCGCTCGGGTAGATGGCGTTAATAGCACATCTCCATGACCCGTTGGTGGCGCTCAGTTCACGCTTGGAGCCAGGGTAGTCCTGGTTTGCAGCATTTGTTAACCCATGATGCCTCAGCAAAAAAAGAAAAAACACTCCTAGGAAAAGGAGCGGCATGCCTGTCTCTAGAACTGCCCACGTTTGAGCAAGTCTGTTAATTTCCACAGCCTTTTTCAGAGACTTCACTTACTTGCTGGGAACTTAGAAGTGTTTCCAGTCGACATCTTTTTCCTGCCTTTGTAGCTACAGAAAGTTAGTAATCTTGGAGAACGTCAATTGGCCCTGTTCCTCTCTACGGGCTGTGGTGCCGGAATGGCCGTTGTGTCCAAACTGGGTATCTTCAATGGGTCTGTTTGGGTGGGATACCTCCTCGGTGGTGCTAATGGGAGATAGACACACGTGTGCAGAGCAGCACATGTTGGGTGGATTATAGCCTCAGTGGGATCCTGGTGTGAGGGAGTGGAGTGAGGCCTGCTGTCCGAAGCCCATGTGGTTTGCCAAGGCTGCAAGCAAGCGCTTCAGGGTGGAGGAGCATAAAGACTGGCCTTTGTGGGTCTGGTGACACCAAGTGACAGCTCCCATAAGGCTAAAATAGCCTGTTGTGCATAGAGCCCATTGTAGCACGCCCGAGGCTAAATCCTGCCTCCCCATCTACACGTCCGCTCGAGTCCAAGGGGGCTCTTCCCCCTTCTGACTGCACCCACGCGGGATCCAGCCTTGGCCTAGGCTCCAGAAGCCAGGTTATGTGGGAGGGGAGGGACAGTGTTGTCATCGGCGCTAGTAATCCCCAGAGGTAGCATTTCAGGGGGATCCTATGGCCTCATTCCCCTGTGCACTGGGTTGCCTGAAGGGAGCTCTGCTCTATAGGTACCTCTCCCTGGGCTCAGGGGATGTACCTTTCAAAGACTCTGCTTCTCAGGGCCCTGCTGATGGCATCAGAGGCTGTTAAAACACCTCTGCTGTTTACCCCGTCCCATTGGCTAGGGAGAAATTGTTTCCTGCCCTATTTCTTGCACCTGCTCCCTGTCGTAATTTGGCCTTGACCGTCATCTGCAGGTAGGAGGCCAATAAATTAGGAGTGCTCTTAATCTGGAGCCATAATACCAGAATAATAATCATATGGGAGAGAACACTTAGCCCTTTGCTGGCGTTAATTACTTAACTTTTTGTGGCCCCTTTAGGAGGCAGGCAAGTAAATATGTTTATCCCCATTTTCCAGATGGTAAAAGTGAGGGACTGAGTGGTTACCTGACCATCCTGGGGCTGCAGAAGGAGCTGATGCTTTGGGGCTAGCGTGGCTGATGCTCACTGATGTGTTTGGGAGAGTCACAATGCTGGTCTTCACCTGAATCGCCTACAAAAATGGAGCGGCATGTTAAGGAGTTTAGGCAAATGCTACGAAATACCCAGCAATGTAGCTGGGAATGAGACAGAAGCTCCCTAGAATCAATAGAAATGTAACCTACTGAGTAAGAGGATGACTATTTCATTTCAGGGCAGTTTTTGAGGTTTGGACATTTTGTTTAGTTCTGTATTGGAACAAAGAAAAAAATTGAACCTTCTCCCCCTTATTCTCCCCCCCCCCCCCACCCTCCCAAAGTATCTTTTTGATGTGGGAAGGGGGTTGTCTCTTGGTAAGGAGGGCCCCAGAACTTTTTCATCCCAGGTCACTCTGAATCAGGCAGCGCGGACACTTGTACTTGAGTCTCCCACATCCCGTTATTGTTCTTAACCACCAGAGGACAAGGTGACCGTGTCTCTCTTTAAACCGGCCTGATTAAAAACTTCACTGAGACTGCCGAGCCGCTTGCGAAAGCTTCCCGCTTGGAAAAAACCGCCTATTTTAATTCAATAAAATGTTGTGTAGCTCTGAGTAGATCATCCACTCCAGCCCTTCCCTCCTGACCAGGACAGTCCTATTCCCCCTCCAGTGTTCTGCCCAGTCCCCTTTAAATTATTGAGCCGTGGGGATTTCCTGTCACTCTCTAGGAGCATTGTGGATTTTGAACAGATCGCAATTGTTCTGGCCCTGCCATTGGCTTCTGTATGTGCCGATTGCCACGGAGTACGAAAATCTGGCCGTGTCCAGGCAGCAGCACCTGGGTGGGCACCCTGCAAAACAAGTCGTTTCACTTTGCATGTGTCAGCTGAGGTGTTCTTCACGCCACGTCTCTCCCCTTGAACTGCGAGACATTCGCAAAGTATTTTGACGATGTGAAGAGTTGCGTGAGGCATGCAGGGGCATGGGAGCGGTTTGTGTTTCTGTGAAGGAGCTTGGGTCCCACGTGACCTGCAGGTGAGCAATGCAGCTGCCCTCTTTAGCTGAGCAGGAGAGCAGGGAAGGTATTTCAGAACCCATGTAACTTGTCGGTGCACCGGTTACAGCTGCCCTGGGGCTGCAAAGCGCCCCACACCCATTGCTTTTCATTAAGACGGTTCTTCAAATGGAACTTAATTTTTCTAGGCTGAGCCATTCTCCCTGTTCTCTTTTCCTCCCTATCTCTTCCCTGCTGATCCTGCTGTCTTCGGGAGACACATATGCAACACCCTTTCCCTTGCCCAATGAGTGGTAAGGTGTGGCACACCTGTCTATTAAACCCCAATTGAATGGGGAGGGGGGAATCTAATGACTGGCTTTTTTTAAACCACAGATGGTTGAAATGGAGGTCCCCAGTTTAGGCTGGTATGTTAAGCCACCCGGGGTGACTGGCTTTGTTGTTCGGGCCCTTGCTAAATCCTCTTTCCTCTCTCCCGCATTGACTAGAACACCCGCCCGGCATGGCTTTAATGAACGGTGACGGCTCTTACGAGCCCCTCAAGGAAGAGAGTCGGCAGAACGGCCACGAGGAGGCCGACCCGGGGGATGACGCGAACGACCAGGAGGTGATCGTCATACAGGACACCGGCTTCACCGTCAAGATCTGCGCTCCGGGGATAGAACCTTTTTCCCTGCAGGTGAGTGTCCGCTGAGGGGATGCAGCAATGGCAGCTGGTTGAGGACTAACTGAGGTGAGAGTGGGGGAGAGCAAGGCGGTTGTGAGGTGAAAGGCCCGGACTGGGAAAGGCGCCTCGTGCCCAGATCGGCTGACCCCGGCCGGCGTGAGTGTTAATCGTATAGCACGACTCTTGGAAGCACTGTTACAAACGCTGACTAATTCATCCTCTCAGCAGGTCTGTGTGAGGGAGGAAGGTAGGTCCCGAGAGGGGGAAGAAGAGAGACGTATGGGGGAAGGCAGGAAAGCAGTGTCATGGGGTTAGAACTCTTATTTCCGTGAGACCTCCCTGTATCTGCTCCCGTTGCATGGCAAAAGCTAACCAGAAGCCTTTGCGGTTGGTGCACCCACATCCGGCCTTCTCTCCCAGTGAGCGAAGGGGGAAGAACAGGTGACTGACCGGCTGCGTTTGGCAGAGCTGCACTTGCAAGGAGTCCGTTTCATTTCATAATGACCCTTCGCTTGCATCTCATGGTCACAGACGCCTTCCCCTCCCTGGCTGGCTGTTTTCCCTCCTCAACTCTTGCCTGAGGGCAGTGATGCAAAGCTGCAGAGGAGAAGGCTCTCTAGGCAGCGGTGTTAAGACAATGCAAAGGGAAAGTGAGGCTGGTGTGGGCAGTGGCTTTGCTTTGTGTGATGGGGCAGCTCTGTCCCCTCTCCGTTCACGCACCATCAGGCTAGTCCTCTCCCCTCCGCTCTTGCCCGGCGGCGTCGTGTTTCCGGCTGCGCATGGCAGGATCCCCGGTTAAAAATCATTCCGGATCCAAGGTCCCGAGCTTGGAGAGGCAATGTGAGCTGATGGGAGGCAAAGTCAGGCTGACCTGTCAGGTCACTGGCTGCTCGGAGAAGGGCCGCCTTGCCTGGCAGGATGAGAGAGGGGGAGATCTGCTCCCCTGCCTTCAGGTAGATGCTTCTGGGATGGTGCTACGCTGCCTACAAAAACATGCTGCGGCCGAGAGTTCAGATGAGTTCCTGCTTGTGGTTCGAAGGGCGGAGTTGTTCCAGCCGCTCCCTTTCCTCCGGAGAGTTGGGAGGAATATACTAGCCCGTGACTTGTGGAGAAGCGTCCGCACCCGCAGATCGGCATGGGCTTGGCACTGCAAACAGCCCAGGGAAAGCTTTTTCCCGGCAGCGTCTGAGTCTCTCAATGAAGGGGGAACCGTAGCGACTCGAGACCAGCAGAAAATACAGTTCAATGATCTCCCCAGTGCAACCCGATGAATCTGAACACGGCTCCTCTTCCCTTTAATTCCTGTTGGCTGTTAGATTTCATAGGCTAATAATAGCAGGCTATGCTGTTTACAGCAGCTTATGTGAACGGTCCTGAGTCTGCGTAGCTCAAGAATGGCCTAAATGATGTTTGAAACGTGGCCGAAGGGCTTGAGGGAAGCCTCGGTAGGCCAGTCACGTAAGTCAAGACCGCTTTGCTGCTGAAGCTGCGTGCTTGGGGGCTGGATTTGCCCCCAAGATGCGGCGTAGCTGTACGTGCACAACACCCCATTGTGTGGGCAAAGCACATAGCGATCTCGGTTCCTAGTTATCCATTTTGCCGCTGGCATCCTTCAAAATCTAGCTGCACGTCCTTAATATTGTTGTAATCTTCCCTGGTTCACTCTCTTCTAACCAGAAATGCCCAGTACCCTGCGTGCACGGCAACTGCAAGCCATGACGTGCCCGTGATGCACAGAACCACAATGGCTGACACTTTTTTTGGGGGGGGGGGGGGGGCTGAGAAGGGAAGCAGAGCAACGTGGGAATGTTTCCTCTCCCCTCCCCCTCAAGTCCAAGAAATCCTAACTCCCTTCCCCCCCCCCCCCCCCAAGCTCCTGAGAGTGCAGAGGGCCACAACTGCACTGACATCCTCATCTTCTGCACCACAGAGGGACAGGCCGTGGAGAGACCATGCCTGCTACGCAGCAGTGCTCCTTGCCAGCACTCCCCATGGAGAGATCCCTGGGAACACACACCCCCAGTGACTCGCTGGCATGCTGCACTGGTAACCAGGGTGGCAGGGAGCTGTCTAACCCCCTCTCTCCCAGGAAGGAGGTAGAGCTGAGTGTGCAACTCCTCTGGTTGACTTGTTTGGGGGTTTTGTTTTTTTTAAGGTCTCTCCCCAAGAGATGGTGCAGGAGATCCACCAAGTGCTGATGGACAGAGAAGACACCTGCCACCGAACCTGCTTCTCTCTGCAGCTGGATGGGAACGTCCTGGATAACTTTGCGGAGCTGAAAACCATTGAAGGGCTGCAGGAGGGGTCGGTGCTGAAAGTGGTTGAAGGCACGTTCTCTACATTTGGTGGTGGGGGGGGGGGGGGGGGACTGTCTGATAGAAAACGAACCCCCTGGATTGGCCTTTCTACAGACTTAGTGCCAGTGAGGACACGGTACTTGATTTGAGCTCATTGAAGACGGGGAGAGGGGGCCTCTCTGTCCCCACCAACCACGTCCCCACTGCCACCTCCTTGCCTTAGCCCTCACATTCAGTCCTAGGCCCGTTTGGTGACCGGCCACAAGGGAATCTGTTGTGGAGGTGGTTCTTGTAATGACTGGGGACTGGACTGAGATCAAACTCCTGCCGACCCCTCAGCATCCAGTGGGCGGTGATAACTTCCTGTTGCCGCACGTGGTCTTTGCACCATTAGTCTGCAGGTAAATGGTTGGGTCACCAGCAAACTACTGGTTCCCAGGTCAAAGCCACGCAAGGCGGAGTTGATCAGAGAAAGCAAGTCAGGCCCTGGGAGGGCAGCCCCTGCACAGTGCGGGGCTCCCATGTATCCAGCGAGTTTCACCCATGCCAAATAGACCAGGGGAAAATGCCACTTCATGGCTGCCCCTTCTCCCCAGAGGCGGACACGCCAGCAGAACAGTGAAGAGTCCAACTCCAGCCCGTATCCTCTTTTAAGGAACTTGGTTATTGGCGTTTGGGCTCACGGGCTTTACTCACATCCCAAGAAAGCCCCGAAAGCTCAGAGATTAGGTCGGGCGGCCTGCGAGACCGTCACACAGGCCGAGGTGCCCTGTCCCGCTTCAGCAACGAGCAAGTGGATGGTGATGTAACATTGCCAGTTGCTGTTCATACTTGTAACGAGTCCCTCACTAAGGACAGGCAAGTTAGGCAGGAGAACGGCTATAAAATTAAGTGGGTGAAATTAAATCCCTGCCTGAACTCCCTTGACACTAGCCATGTGTGTGTGGAGATCTTCAGTAGCCATGATGGGAGTAAACTGATGTGACCCTGAGACTCTCTCCCCCTTCTGCTGTTCAGAGCCCTACACGGTGCGGGAAGCCAGGATACACGTGCGTCACGTTCGGGACCTTCTGAAAAGCCTTGACCCGTCAGATGCTTTCAATGGTGTGGACTGCAATTCGCTCTCCTTCCTGAACGTCTTTACGGAAGGAGACCTAGGAGGTATGGGACAGAAGGCTTCTCGGGTGTGACGAACCTGTCCGCTCGGTAGAAAATGCAGCCGTTCCACCATGCTGACTGCTTAATCAGTTAAAGCGCTTGGTATAATTGATGGCTGCCCCGTATCGGTGGGACCTAGGTCAAAACTCTCCACGGTCCTTTCCTGATACAGTAGACTCGCGATTATCCAGGATTGGATTAACCAGGATGTCAAAAAAAAAATACGCGCAACTCACAGGGCCGGCTCTGGCTTTGCTGCCGCCCCAAGCACACCCACAAAAAACCCCTACCAGGGCAGCCAGTGAACCAACACCCCCTCCCCCTGGTGCAGGATGGCTGGTGAATCAACCCATATTTCCTATGGATGGTGATTATCCAGGATTTTATTAACCAGAATTATTTTTTCCCCTATCATCCTGGATAATCGAGAGTCTACTGTATACATTTATTGTTCGGTGGTAGGGATAGACGCTGTGGAGACAGGAGTCCTGACTGCTCTTCCTGGTTCTGGCACGGGCTGCAGGCCACTTAACTGCAGTGCCCTTAACATGTACTCTGTCTAGATTGGCTGCTTCTGTGGCTTAATTGACTGCAGTATGTGGGCGCCTCTCGCGCCGTAATGTGTTCCCATCTGTAACGGGAAGGTTAACCCCTCGGGGCGTAGTTTCCCAGGCTCTGACGTGAAGGTGTGCCCTGGGGAGAGTCCTAGGCTGGGGGGACTGTTGCTCTCTTCAAATAGTGGCCAAGACTTTCAAAACCTGGTGCCCAAAGTTAGGATCCCAGGTCTGTATCTGGGCATCTGCATGAGTGACCTGAATTTCCGACGTATTGAGTACCCAGCCGCGCCCATTCAGTTGGGAAGAGTCTTAACCCAGGGACGTTGAGCTGCAGTTCTATTTAACTAGGACAGAACCTGGTTTTTCTTTTGTTTATAATTCTGACAGATCAGATCAATATTTATTTTTAAGCTTTTTTATTATTATTTTATCTATCTTAAATTTTGACAGTTGCGAGAAATTGCAGGCCGGTCAGACCATTATTTAATGACAGTCGACCTTGAGATTCAAGAAGGGTTTGAACACCGATTTCACCATCATGCATCAACAAAGTCTTAAATCCAGTTGTAATGGGTTCTGAAGCAGCTGCATTCTTACTTTGCCTGTCTGTACATTTGACGATTATTGACGAAAACATCGTTCCGTTGGTTAGTGTGCAGACAGTGAAATGGTTGTTTACTGATTAAAAATCAAATCCTTCCCAGGCTAGTTATAGTCATGCCGGGATGTTTTCACTCTTCAGACATGATGGATAAGGTGGATATTATTGTTTCTGGATATACTAGCTTACAAGGCAGAGGTAACCTTTCAAACAGGTGTAAGGGGGGGAGGGTGTTGGGGGGTGTTATGTGCCAGAATCCTTTCAACAGGGCCCAAGATGACTTTCAACACAAGTTCTAAATGTCTCACTCCTTCAGGATGCTTTGCAAACTCCAGCCTCCAGGCGTAATAAAAGCCACTTCCTGCTAGAATGCGAATGTCTGGCTAGGAGAAGGGAGCAGCTGTTGGTTGTTTGCACAGTGGTCATAGCTGAGTGTAGTTCTGACAGACCAAACATAGGGTCAATTCTGGAGGGGGATTCAAGCAGTCGAATCCCACGTGGAAATATTCTGCACTGCACGCGACCCGGCAGTCATTGTTCAGCACTGATCTCCTGTCTGTCCCTTTTGTTTAGACAGTGGAAAACGGAAGAAGAAAGGGACAGAAATGGAACAAATTGACTGCACCCCTCCTGAACATATCCTGCCAGGTGGCAAAGAGAGACCCCTGTGTGCCCTCCAGCCCCAGAACAAAGACTGGAAGGTAGAGTTCTCTTGCGTTTTTGAAGATGGCCATCCAGACCCCCCCCTTGAAGGGACACATTCAGGGATTGAAAGTTACATTGAAGTGACCTTTGGTCTGTTGAGTCCTGGGCCTGTGCCTGCATAGCTAACACTGGGAGGCCACAGGCATAAAGTTTAAGGTCCAATATTTTGCACACAGACTACATGGGATAGGGGGATCACTTTATAGCAGCAACCCATCGTCTTGAAAGGGTCGGGGTGGGTGGGTTGTTTCTACCCCTTGCAAATTCTAGGATACTGGGGCTTCAAATTGCTTTAGTCTAGTTACACTGGTGCTTTCCCTATCTTCCCATTTGGATTCCAACACAGCTTTAGCAGCTGCTGTTTTGAGAAGCATTACATCAAGAAATCCATGCCTTCTGCTGTTTAAAGCTATGGAAGGATCTGCTCGTCCACTCTGGATAAAGAGCAACGGTCTGATGCTTGGATGGGCGATGTAAAATATCACATGGGAAAGACTTGCAAAGTGTTTAGTGGGATGTACTTTCAAGACCACTAGGCAAGCCGTGTTCCTGGGACCGGTGTGTGTGTGTGTGTGTGTGTGTGTGTGAGAGAGAGAGAGCTTGCACATGGAAGTGTGTGCATTCTAGCCATATGAAGTGTGTTCTGAAACGGGGGATCGGGACTGACGGAAGCGCTCCTGTTGTGCACGTCACAGCCTTTGCAGTGCCTAAAAGTCTTGACCATGAGTGGCTGGAATCCCCCACCTGGCAACCGGAAAATGCATGGAGACCTCATGTATCTGTACGTCATCACTGTGGAGGATCGACACGTTAGTATCACGGCATCCACCAGAGGATTTTACCAGAATCAGTGAGTAAATGACTCTCCTCCTCTCCCAAGATAGCCAGTTTGCCTTAACTGGCTTCAAATGAAGTGTGTTTTGTCTCGGTAGTGCGTAGCCTAATCTAATCCTGCATTTATACAAGATTCTAGATGTTGCCATTGTGGATCAAGCTATTTGGTCAAGTCTGGTATCCTTCCTCAGCAGTAGATAAGTGCCTGATGCTGTAGAAGAAGGTAGCACTTTCCGCTAAGCTCCAAGCAAACTGCAGTACTGTTTGAAATGGGACTCCATTTCTTGTCTGAATATTCCATGAAAGAGCTATTTCAAAAGAAGCAACTCTGCTGACCACGAGTAGATCTGGGAGGCGGGTCTCCCTGATTAAGAAGGGAGATGTCTATTAAGAGGTGATCCATGTGATCAAAACACTGTGAAATCCACCCTTCAAGCTGGGAAGGGAAAACATAACTCGGGTGGTGGCTAAACTGATTCTAGGCACGTTTGCTGCCTCGTCTGTCAGGATGCAGGCTCAAGAATGCTGATTGTGGTCTAAGTGGAAGGCGGCAATAGCTCTCAAAGGAGCCTATTACATCCTATCTGATTGGTAGAGTACCTGTCACAAAGGTCTGTATTTTGCAAATCTTGTGACTACTACTTTTTTTTTCATCTTGAGTCATTTCATACCGTGTGTAAATTAAAAGCGGCCGGAATGCCGCCGCCTTATCTTGGCAAGAGAGTGGTGTTTTTATTTCTGCCATAACAAGAGCTTCTTTCTCTTTGCAGGTCGACGGCATATAATTTTAATCCTAAACCCGCCAATCCCAGTTTTCTCAGTCATTCCCTGGTGGAACTCCTTAACCAGATCAGCCTGACTTTCAAAAGAAATTTCTCAGCTATGCAGAAGAAACGGTAGCAGCAGTGTTTCCATGTTGAGCTGCCTTGGCTTTTCTGATTGGCTAAATTGTTTGTGAGGCTCAGATATTTGGCTTGCTCTCTAGGGGATTGGGTGGTGCGGTCTGTCTCATAAAACCAGGTGCTGACTGTAACACTCTTTGCTTCATTCAGAGCTGGGGGATGCTTTCTGGAAGTTAGATGAAACTTTGCATTTTTGTAGCAAGGATCCCAAGCTTTTTACAAATCATTACAAGTGGTACATCTCTGTGAGGTAGGTAGGTAAACCCTCATTTCAGATGAGGAAGCCAAGGTGGAGAGCTGAAGTGATTTGCCCAGGGTTACTCAGCAAGTCAGTGACAGAGCTGTGCATGGAACCCAGGAGTCCTTACACCTAATCCCCTTGATAGTTTTTCCAGAAGCCATTAGACCACCTTCCCTGAAAACATATAAACATATCAGTACGCATGTGATGTGACGTTAGCTTCAGTATGTCCTCAGAGGCCTCCATTATAGCTGGAACTCTTAAGTTCCTTGTCACAGCACTGATCAGAAATCTAACGTCTGTGCCTGTGTACAAGGTTGGTTCCTGAGAATGGGTGGGAAAGGAAGACCCACTTTTCTTGGGGCCTTAGCCTCCAGTAAAAGTGGGACCGGAGGAACGAATGTCCTCGGGAATCTAGGATTGTTTGAGTGACCTGGAGCAGATATCTTACTGTGATTGGCGTGCTTAGCCAGGCCTCAAAGAGTTAATGTAAAGCATTACTGAGGTCTGTAACAGTCCTTGATAGCCCTTATCAGTGGGCATGAAGAAATAAGACTCACGCAGTGATTTTGTTGAAAATAACTCCTCTCCAGTTCATTACAAACCTGCCTGTGTGAGAATTTCCTGTAATTCCGTGTAACTTTTATTTTTATTACAGGCGATAATTGTTTTATAATCCCGTCCTTGTGACGGGGATCCACTTACTCTGCTCCCAAACAAAACCTGTCATTCTTTGGAGAGTCCACTTAATGAACTGCCTGGACTCTGCAGGGCATAAATTGACGGACACGTTCTATGGCTTTCAAAAAATCCTGCATCTGGTCTCATCAGGGAGCTGAAAGTGACACTATATGAAAGCTAGAAATTAGCCATGGACTGAAACCCACCAATGTGCCTATCTGCCCATTTAAAAAATGATTAGTCTGTTGCCTGTTGAGCCAGAAATGAGGACAGATAGGAGCCTGACACCCACTGAGAGCAGAGAAGCTACGCACAAGGCCATTAGGGGAAGCTTGCTTTTTCGCTTCACTGGCGGACACGCTGTATTTTTCTAACAACAATCCATGTGGGCCAGGACTTAGCACAGGCATGATCCTTGCTCCAGCATAGAGCTAGAGTGAATGAGCGGAACTGTAGGATTGGGTGGGGAGCGTGACTGTAGAGCTAAAGCTAGCTTGGTTCCAAGAACAAGACTGAATAAAAGGTACCAAGCCCGGTTCATTCTCCATGTTGCTGTGGAGCTTTTAGACCGTTCTAAAGATGTGGCCAATTCCGAGCGCAGGGCTAGACCAGATGACGCTTGGGCTGGCCGCCTTCCCTTTATGGGGCAGAGCTTGGTTCTTGCTGAGGAGCTTTTGTTGGGGAGGAGGAGAATTCTTGCTGTGTTCTCCAGATCGAACGTTCCCTTCCGTGGAAATAATCTGATAGCTGTGAACTCCTGCCTAGGGTTCAGAGGCATCCCTTTGAAAGGATAGCCACCCCCTTCCAGGTATACAGTTGGACGGCACCGCAGGCAGAGCATGCCATGGACTGCGTGAGGGCGGAAGATGCTTATACTTCAAGGCTGGGCTATGAAGAGCACATACCTGGACAGGTATATCTAGCTGCACTCTGTACTACCGTTGAGGATGCCCTTAGTGCCTTTCCTAGGGAACTGAAAATTGCTTACCCAGGGATAACAACCTCCCAGGATTCATGAGAATTAACCTCCTCCTCTTGCACAAAGCAGCAAGGGACCTGTGCAAGGTGTGGCTGAGCCAGGATTCCTGTCAATCTAGCTGCCTTCTCCAACCACTACATTTACCTCCTGTCCTCCCACTTGGGAGAATTCGATCAGAACGTTGCTCTGTACGTGGATCTCTCTTGAGAAGTATTTTTTTGCAGCACGTGTGGGTTGTTTAAAGTTTTAGCCCCGGATCCTGCTAAGGCTTATGTACCCCTGTTCAGCTTCACTCCCTGTGAGTAATCCCACTGAAATCAGCGAAACTCCAGCCAGTGCACAAAATTAAGCTTTGGCAGAACTCCTTGCAGGGTCAGGATCTAAACGACTGGCTAGTTCTCCTTCAAAAAATAGCTCTGAATGCTTCACTTGAAACAGCCTGTAGGGGTGAGATCCGCCGGGCTTGACGGCTCTGGCCCTAAGAATGTTGAAAGTTCCTTGGGGTTGCAAAATTCTGGTTCTCTGCCCATTTGTAACGTAATTAAATCTCAGTACAATTAATTCAGCATCTCATCACATCAAGCCCTTTGTTGATATTCCAGTGAAGCTGCACTGGGTAACTGGGACAATGCAAGCTTCCAGCTTGCTGTTTAAAGGAACTTGAGTTGTGAGCATGCTGCAGCTGTGGAATTTCGTTGTAAATGCCATGCCACTCTGACTTCATTTGTCTTTCCGAGCTGGAGTGGGGGGGAATAAACTCCTGCAAACTAGCTCATAAATGACAAATACACCCTGCCCCCAGCCCTGTTTCACCTGAGACTTGCCCCTTTCAGACCAGAGACTGGAACGAGGAGTTGCAAACCACACGAGAGCTGCCCCGCAAGAATCTGCCAGAGAGGCTGCTGAGAGAACGAGCCATTTTCAAGGTAATCTGGGGGCAGGGGGATTAGACGCTAAATTGTAGGTCAGCCAGTCCCAGTCCAATGAGAGACCCGCCTGGGCTGAGGGAGAGCTTCGCTCGAGCTTTGTGCTTTAATCTTTATAAGCACAGATGCTTTGCCTGAGGCTTCTAAGATGCAGGCCAGGAGCTTTGTCTTCCTCTTTCCCCATCTCCCAAGCTGATGGGAGAGACTCATTCTCCTGATCTTCCTGCTCTGCTTGTGTTGCCAGCAATGACACAGGCTCCTCCCAGCTCAGTGCTGCTGTTCTGTGCCACGCGGCCTTGCTTGGACAGGGCTGGGGCAGGAGGGGGACATTCAGCCAATGGGGTGGGTCAGGAATTGGTCGGGTACCTTCCACAGTGGCCCCCAAAGTGGCCAAGCTGAAGAAACAGGTTGGGTGCCACTGTGGAAGGTACCCGACCAATGTCCCCCTCCTGATCTCCCTGCTCTGCCCGTAAGGTATTCAGTGTCTAAGTATCAGCCCGGTGAGAACTTCTGTCCTGACCGTTGGATAATCGTGAGGTGGCGTCTGCAGGGATTTCAGGCGGAATAGAGGGCAGGTGCTGGGAGTACGTGGTCAGTGGGCAGCCTGGTCTCTTCACCCAGCTCTCTCCTGCCTTCACCCTTCCCAACACGCAGGTCCACAGCGACTTCACGGCGGCTGCTACCAGAGGAGCCATGGCCGTCATCGATGGCAACGTCATGGCCATCAATCCCAGTGAGGAGACCAAGATGCAGATGTTCATCTGGAACAACATTTTCTTCAGCCTGGGCTTCGACGTCCGCGACCACTATAAGGACTTCGGGGGGGACGTCGCCGCCTACGTGGCGCCCACCAATGACCTCAATGGGGTGCGGACCTATAACGCGGTGGACGTTGAGGGGCTGTACACGTTGGGGACCGTGGTGGTGGATTACAGGGGGTACCGGGTCACGGCACAGTCCATCATTCCAGGGATCTTGGAACGAGAGCAGGAGCAGAGCGTCATCTACGGGTCGATAGACTTCGGCAAGACCGTCGTCTCTCACCCCAAGTACCTGGAGCTGTTGGAGAAGACCAGCCGGCCCCTCAAGATCCAGAAGCACAAAGTTCTGAATGACAAGAACGAGGAGGTGGAGCTGTGCTCGTCCGTGGAGTGCAAAGGCATCATTGGCAACGACAGCCGGCATTACATCCTCGACCTGCTCCGCACCTTCCCCCCGGACCTGAACTTTTTGCCGGTCGAAGGGGAGGAGATGCCGGAAGAATGTCAGAAAATGGGATTCCCCAAGCAGCACAGGCACAAGCTGTGCTGTCTCAGGCAGGAGCTGGTGGACGCCTTTGTAGAGCACAGGTGAGCTGAGCAGAGTTTTTCCCTCCTCCCCCCGCTGGGAGATGTCCGCATAGGCCGGAAGGCAGGCAGCATTGTTCCTGTGTCTCCGCAAAACTTTCATTCGTGTGCGGCTAATATTTTCCCCCTCATCCCTGCACCCCCACCCAGGTGCTGTTATAAAAACGGCGGAGCTTCTGAAAGGCTTACGGGGGAACGGGGGAAGGATGTCTTGGTTTTAATTTCCGGTTCTTTCTCCTTACTCCAAAGATGCCCTGCGCATTCGGTGTCTGGGTAATAAGAGTGGTACCTCTCCTGTGGAGCTAGTCTTCTGAGGATCTCCAAGCATGTTAGATGCTCACTGATCCCCTTGGAGGCAAGAGAGGGATATGTACATACGGGGATCACAGCAGCTGCCCTCTAGGGTGGGCCGTAGCAGCTGCGTGACTCTGCATCCTGTTTACGTGAGGGACCGAACAAATACACCATGTCCCGTGGCAACTGCAGGAGGCTGGGAACTACCTGAGCTGCCATGTGAGACGGAGGTTAACTCTCTCCACCTTCAGCACGGCCGCCTGTGGGATAGTCAGTTACCCCACGTGGTCAGGATCTAGATTTCCCTCGCGGTCTCCAACAGTGCGGCTCTTGCTCTCTTGTTGCGCTGAGACACTGTTTCATTGCTGACTCCAGGAGAAACTCCACCAGCCCCACCTCTTGCTGCAGCAAGTGCTGCCCCATCCTTAACTGCCAACAGCCCAGGGTGGCCTGACTGTAGGGTCCTGCCACTCATTGACCCATGCAAAGTCGGTAAAACCCCATTTGTTGAGGTCTTGGGTAAGTGCTGCTGCTTTTCTTGTAGCAGCCCTGTGCTCCTGGCCCTTTTGGGATCAGAAGTTAGAGATAAAAAAGGGTCCCCTTGATTATCTCCTGTGGCTAGCTGCAGACAGCAATGTACTGACTGCAGGGAGTTAATTCCCCAGCATGATGGCAAATGAACAGTGCAGCGGCCCTAACACCAGGAGTGAATGCACCTGACCTGTGGGCCAGTGTCCTGTCTGTGGTGAAGCACTGGAATGGGTTCCCTAGGGAGGTGGTGGAATCTCCATCCTTAGAGGTTTTTAGGGTCAGGCTTGAAAAAGCCCTGGCTGGGATGACTTAGTTGGGGATTGGTCCTGCTTTGAGCAGGGGGTTGGATGATCTCCTGAGGTCCCTTCCAACCCTGATATTCTATGAAGTGTCTCACTGCTCCGCTGTCTGAGATGTGGACTATGAGATGGTCCATCTTTAGCCCTTGTGATCTTATGTCTATTAGAGAAAGAGCAACGCCTTTTGGATTGTCCTCGAGTCTGGCTGTCTGGCTCCTGGGGTTATTTTGCTGAATGCTGCATTCTGTTAGATCTCTCCTGTCCTGTCCTGTAGATATCTCTTATTCATGAAACTGGCTGCCCTGCAGCTGATGCAGCAGAAGGCCAACAAGCAGGAGAACTCGGGCTTGGTGGAGAATGGGGCCTCTCCAGAGAACGGAACCGGAGGAAGCGAGAAATTGGAATCGGATGATGGTCAAGTAGAGGAGACCGTGACTGGATTAGATCAGGTTAAAGAACTGGCCGAGACCATTGCGTCTGATGACGGAACAGGTACCTGGCTCCCCGCGCACCAAAACCGGCGCTCACTTTTCCCGGTGGCTTTCGGCTGGGGTCACTGCTCAGCATGGCTCCAAGTTGGTGGGTCACAATAAATGACCGTGTGCATTCACTCAGACCGGACGCCATGCCTTCCCCGGGACTAGCACTTGAGTAGTTACCTGGCACTGTTCAAGCACTATCAAATGAACCCTGGGCGGGGATTAGCAACCCTGGAACACAGTGGGGCTCGGTCAGTGGTGGGATTAGAATGTGGGGCTCTCTGGTCTGTGCCCTGTTCAATCCACTAAATGGTCTCATGCGCTTTCCCTGCCACGGAAAATACGAGAGAGACCAGGTGGGTGAGGCGCAGTCTCTTTTGTTGGACCAGCGTCTGTTGGTGAGACAGGCTTTCGAGCTAGACAGAGCTTGTCTTCAGGTCTGAGAAGGGTCCTCTGAGTGTCCCAGCTATGTTCAATATCGAACAGAGTGTTCAACACAAGTAGGCTCCCAACACTGCATGCTGAAAACACCGTCGCTCTCGTTAGGAATCTCTTTGCCGTGGCTCTTGTGCACATAGGCGGGTATTTTCAAAGGGGCTTTGGGGGAGGGGGCTCCTGAATCCCATCCGAACTTAATAGGAATTGAGACCCAACGGAAAGCCCCATCAATTTCTTTTGCGGTGGAGAGAGGCTCTCCCCCTACTGTACTCTACACCCAGGTCTGGTCTGTATCTGGACCCCAAACAATATTGCGCTGCCAAATGCTTTACAATGGCCTTTTGCAGAGCAATGCAGCAGCATCACTCCTCCAGAATAAAACTCGCCTCTTACTTTAATGGCTGCTGCTAGAATCTGCATGACTTTTTTTTTCTAACTCTTTACCAAGTCTGACTGTCTCCTTCCTTTCCCAGTGGATCCCAAAAGCAGAGAGGTGATTCAAAATGCCTGCAAAGCCGTGGGCTCCATCAGCAACACGTCCTTTGACATTCGGTTTAACCCGGATATCTTCTCACCAGGTAGGGGCTCCAAGAGCTGGCTTTGAAACCGATCCGCGTATAGCATGGACTCCCTTTCTGCTCTTGCTCATAGGCACAGGGCCTAGGGCAGAGTTCTCCACCCTGCGCAGGAAGATGCGATGTAATTGCTTGAGCTGCCTCCCCCTAGTAGTCCACAAACACTTGCCGGTGGTCTGAGAATACTGGCCTGGCAAGAGCAGCTGGCTCTCCATCATCCCAGCTGCTAGACCACAGCAGTAAGAGACCGAAAAACACACTAAACACCATACGCATAGTTCCCATGTAAACAGTTGCTGTGGCTGGCATTAGATTTGCTGAAGCCAATGCCTGAGCCTCGCTGCCGGGGGCTGAAGGCAGCTCAGTCTTCAGTTCCCCCCTCCTGCGGTTGTGTGGTCATTTTGGTTGTTGGAAGAGGGTCGCGGTGCAGTGACGTTTAAGAGCCTCTGCTCTAGCCGATCACAAACCAAACCCGCCTGAGCCGCGGTAAGCTGATCACAGCTCGTCCATACGAGTCCGGATCCTCGGGTGTGTCTAAATTAGAGGTTAGATGCTGGAAACGCTTCCTCCGGGCTGTATTATCTCTTTGGGGTGAGTGTCCTATCCCCATGGCCTGAAACAGGAGCTGCGCATGCACGGTTGAAAGCAACAGGATTTGACCCTATATCTTGGCCTGGATATAAAGGCGGTAGAAGCCCTGTTCAGCTGAAATCCACAAGCGCCTTTTTAACGCTGATGGTGAAGGCAGGGCTGCTGCTGACTGCATGGGATTGCAGCTTAAAGGAGGTTATTTTAACCCGAGTCCATCTGATGGAAGGGCTTAAGGAGCTTCTAGTGCTTGCAGAATGCATCCCTCCATCTGTAAAACACGCCCCCTCTCATTTCACTGACTGTGTGCGCACCGCACTTCGGAACATGCCAGACAAAGACAAGACTGAGCAGGTACAGCAAAGCAGCCTGTGACAAACACAGCATGGGTCAGGGTTATTCCAGCCGGCATGCTCTGCAGAATGGATAGGTCTTAAAGAGCATCTCTATAACCGGAAAGGGAAAAGCACCTTCTGTTTATTGCCACCTGCTCTAGTATGTATATTTTGTGAATTAAGGTGGTTTTCTTTCTGTCCTTCCGTTTCTCAGCTCTTCCATTTCCCTCCTAGGTGTTCGTTTCCCCGAGTCCAGCAAAGAGGAAATGCTGGATCAGAAGCAGTTATTAAAGGATGCTGCTGCTTTCTTACTGTCTTGCCAAATCCCAGGCTTGGTAAGGCATTGGGGGGGGGGGGGGTCATGCTGATCTCCTGCATCAAATCTTGCCTCAGATCTGGCCAGGCAATGCAGCTGTCAAGTTATTTCTCCTCTTAAACAATGGTGGGATTCTCGTGCTGGCAAACGGAAGTTGTGAAGTACAGAGAACAATGTAAACATCTCTGGGGGTGGAAGGAGAAGAGGGGTTGTCTCTTTCACAGCCCCTTGTTTAGAAGGAAAAACGGGCCACGGAACAAAGAACTCTATCAATGGTATTAATCTTTAGTAAGAGATGGAGCCGATACAGGTCCTAGGGCTGACAAAGCCCTGCAAGTCACCCTGCAAGGGGCTCTTTTTTGAAGAGGTCTTTAATATTTAACGTAAGAAATATCTGAAATGACAAGTCTGCTTCCTGTTTTCCTGAAGGCATTTTGGGGGGCAGATAGTTGTGTGTGGTGTTGAGTCATGTGGTATAATTGAAGGGTAGAGCTGGTGAATCTGCAAAACTCCCTTTTCTCCAAAGGGCTCGTTAGTCACTGGAGTTGACTAAGAGGGAAATAGACAGTGAATGGAAATCTCTTCCGGTTTCAATTGCTTGGCTTTCACACGCTTCTGATGTCCTCATTTCACTGATTCAGTATTCGTCATAACTCTCAACACCCAAAACTCTAATCTTTCAAAAAGAAAACCTGACAAAAATCCACCCTTCCCCCTTAGACCAGAGTAAAAGAATAAAAAAGGCCGTAAGCTCAATATTTGTCTTGGTCGAATACTTCGTCTACAATGAGCAGCATAACTAGGGATCAGAATTACTACACAACTCTGTGTGTGCGAAGTAGGTGACAGACACGTATAGAGCTGCTGCGTACACACCTCCCACCCAGTCTCAATATGTGAAGGTAACTCACATAAATGTAATTAAAACTCAGGGGGACGCAATGACATTTGCATTATTCATTGTACTTCACGACTTCCATTTGCCAGCACTAGAAATCTGTATCTTTCCCCTCACACTCCCCGGCCCAACCCTACTTCATTGTTTTTTGTCCAGTCTCTTGTGATCTGTAGAGAGCATGGGAAACGGGGTGGTCTCCCCTCCTGGCTAGTGAAGGAAAGAACTTTCTCTCCTTTCTCCCTGTTCCTTAGGCGGTAGGTTCACGCTTGCAGGAGGTTGGGTAAACCGCTCCTGGCCAGGTGCATTTGCACAGCCTTCCCTGATCCAGCCATGGGCCTGCCTGGTCTGTCCCTGGATTCCAGGCGGACGAAGGGAGGCGGCTTATCAGAATCCTGAGAATCCGGTTTGGGGCAAGAGTTCTAAGAGCCCCCGTCAAGAATCGGAGCCCTACACCCCTGCCCCCCAAAAATCATTGCTCTGAACCGCAGAGCCCAGTCTGAGAAAGGGACCAGATTTTCAGAGGGGCTCAGCCCCCAGCGGTCCCCCCATTGAGGAACCATGGGTGCTGGGCACTTTGGAACATCTGGCTCGAAGCGCCCCCTTTGTGGCCAGTGGCTCCTTTCCCCTAAGCTCCGTGTGCTCTGCAGGTGAAAGACTGCCTTGACCACACCGTGCTCCCGATGGACGGCCCCACCTTAGCAGAGGCCATGCACCAGAGAGGCATCAACATGCGCTACCTAGGCAAAGTCGTCAACTTCATCGCCAAGACCCCCGCCCGCCCACAGCTGGATCACATCTACGTAAGCGGCGGGTTTCGTTTCCAGTTGTTGCTGCCGCTGAGATAACGGGGGGCTGGCCACATTCCAACTCGGCTAATTGCGCTCTGTCCACCTCCGTAAAAAGAAACCGCCAGGCTTTGAAACCGTGTGCAACGGCCTTTGATTGCAGCGGGTAGATTTGTTTTAATTACAGTTAGGGAGGATAGGTGCCCTGAGGGTCCATAAAGCACTCTGGGGTAAAAGGCATTATTGGTCCGGGAGAGCCTGCATATTTCTGGCCATGCAGTGACCCACAGGGGCACTGGATTGAATGGAAAGGATGTTACATGTGATTGGTCAGGTTATACTGGGGCCTGATTCTGCCATCCTGGCTCCCGTCGAGGAGTAAGTACATTGCTCCAGGAATGTCCCATTGGACTGTAGTAGTTCCTAGAAGCCCCAGCCAGGAATTGGAGCCCTGTATACCACCTCTCCCTTCCTGAACAAAGGCTTCCCTGCCTCCATGAGTTGACACTAGAACTTGCAGAATAGGGTACAACTGCACAATAGTAACAATTGCAGAATTGGGCCCTTTGTCAATATCTATCAAAATGCATCTATAAGCAAAGTGTGTGTGTGATTTTCTGCCACCCCCACCCCCCCCGACTAATTTTCTTAGTCTCTGCTCTTTATTCCTTTTGGTAGAAAATTGGAATCAGCGAATTGATCACTCGATCAGCCAAACACATCTTCAAGACCTACCTTCAGGTACCAGCGGCTCTCTAAACTCTTGCCATGTGATGTCCTCCTTAACCCTTTTTCAGAAATAGAAGCTATTTAAATCTGTTTTCTCATTAGCTAGCTCATGGATGTTGCCTAGCAACTGGAAGTAAAATCTCATTAGGCCTAATATAGGTAGAGACCTGGGTACAAGAGCAAACAAGTTCCCACTTGAAGGAAGTACTCCCAGAGGATTATCATCCATGCTTTTCTTTCCCAGAATTTCACTGATTACACTGAAGGCTTTTAAGAGTGAAATCACCGCTCGTCTTGCCTGCAAAACACTTGCGCTGCTTAAGCAAACAGTGGTGCTTTTGACCTCCAAAGATGCTTGTTTATTACATGAACTCTAGAACGCAGAGCAATGCATTGTTGCAGAATTCTGTTATAAGAATTCCACATTAAAATCTCCAGATCCCTAGTAATTTGTTCATTCTTCCCAGCCCCACCCTTTTCAAGTTTTATAGAAACCGTGCTTGACTTTTTGTGTGGCACTTCACAATTTGTTGCTCTGAGACACGCTGTCCTGGCAAACTGTTCCTCTGTCTCTGTTGGGTGGTGGTATTTGCCGTCCGAATGGGACTGGATGTCCGTTAGTTGGGTCAGATTGGTGCGTGTGTAGCGCAGAATAGGTTCCACCGCTGACTTACGCTATCTTGCTGCAGGGCGTGGAGCTGTCTGGCTTATCCGCAGCCATCAGCCACTTCCTCAATTGCTTCCTAAGCTCCTTCCTGAATCCAGTTGCCCATCTTCCTGCTGATGAGCTGGTCTCCAAAAAGAAGAATAAGAAAAGGAGAAACAGGAACCTTGGAAATGCTGATAACACTGCATGGGCCAGCATGACCCCTCAGGAGCTTTGGAAGAATATTTGTTCTGAGGCAAAGAACTACTTTGATTTTCATCTTGAATGGTAAGTAGAATGATTTATCTTCACTTCCCCTTCCTTTTGCCTGATCTTTCTCCAAACGTCAGTAGCTTTATTGCGAAGGGTGCCTCTATTGTTTATAAAATCCCTTAAGCATTGGAATTAGACTTTAAAAAGGGCTTAAGTGGCAGATGGAGAGAAACCAAGGCAGATGTGGTGGGGAGGGTTGAATTAGGATTACAGGTGAAATTTTAAATGAGATAACCCAGAAGGTAGATTCAGACGGCACAAGCTGCAGAGGAGATAGTGTGAAGGATAGAAGCTCAGGACAAGCAGAGAGGGGAGTAGAGATTTCTCGGCCCTGAGTTAGGCGGGAGTGAAATCTGTGGATGTTCCTAAAACAAAGACAGATCTTAGCCAGACTCTGAAATGGAGAGATTGCCGGTGATGTAAGACTGGCAAAATACTTAACGGACATTACAAATGAATAAAAGCTTTCTTCAAAATGCGCGCACACACATGATTTAAGTCCTAATTAGATGGTTGAATTCACAGTTCTCTCTCTGGCATCAGAGAGACTGAAGGTTTTACCACAAATAAGGAAAAGGCTGAATCAAGCAACCTCATAGCTAAAGCTTAAGGCGGGGGGAAGGGAAGAGATGCATGTAGGACTGAAGTAAACGAGCATTGGTATACACCCAGCACTCTGGGGCTTCAGCAGGAAAGCTCCTTGCTTGCTGACATTGTTTGCACCTTCTTTGTTGAGTATCGGGGTAACCATGCCAGTCTGTATAACAATGCATGAATCTGAAGAAGTGGATTTTTTTTTTTTTTTTACCCAGGAAAGCTTATGCCCAAATAAATCTGTTAGTTTTTTAAGGTGCCACCAGATTCCTTGTTGCTTCTTTGTTGATTACCTCATAACTACACTGGGAGGAGTGCTTCAGGTGCACCCTATGTGGATACTCTTGAGTATAAACTTACCCCAAGCTCTCGCCTTGCTTTTTTTTGCAGTGAGAATGTTGACCAAGCCGCTGAGGTGTGTAACCTCCAGAAAATCACCCTCCTACGTGAGATCTCCCTCAAAACTGGAATCCAGGTGAGAGCCAAGTCCTCTGGTTTTCTTTCGTCACTTTCTCCAATGGGGGAATTCACTAAGAAGGGGGCATATGTTGATTCAGACCACAAGAGCTTTCAAAAGATTATTCCCACCCCTGGCTCTTCACTCCTCCCATAGATTTAGTGCTGAAATGCCAGTCCTACCCCCAAAAAGGGATTTTATTTAGTTGAATTAGGGGCGGAAACATGATATTTATAAGAAGATTGGTCTGCTCCAGTTTGAGAAATCTTTTGTCTAGTCCTGTCTCTGGTGCTGGCCAAATGGCCCTGCATAATACAAAGTGAAACCAATGCTGCTAGGGGGAATGGGCCCAACTTCTGCCTTACAAAGCAGGATGATACGGTCCTCCTTACTGAAAATAAAGGACTCCCATTTTTAGATTTTTGTGCCAAGATGCAGCTCGGATGGCACCAGATCGTAGGCTATAAATCCCTGAACGTCAGGGTTTTTAATGCAAGCGCTGGCACAAGCCAGAGCTCAGCATCTCCAGCATTCTGCTACAACAAAACAGGGCTCCGTTTGCTGCAGGGGTTCAGTATAGACATAGAATGAGTCAGCCTTCCATGATAGACCTCCACCGAGGCCCTTGTTCAAGGCACCGCCCCCGCGCAGCTTCGTACAGAGACCAACGTAAAAGCAAAATCCAAAGGGCAGCTAGCAGTGTGTGCATTAACACTTCCTCTGATTCTCCCGTTTGTCTGTGACCTGGCAACCAAAGCTGCTGGCCTGTCTTGTTTGGAACTGGAGGAATTTGACTCTCCTCTAGATTCTGCAGTGTGGAAGGGAGTGTGAGCTTGCTGTTAGGGCTGGGAGTGGCTGGATTTTATTCCTAGCTCTGCCATCACCGTGCTGTGTGACCGTGGCCTAACGCCTTCCGATCTCTGTGCCTCAGTGTTGCCTATCTGGGAAATGGGGACATTTGCCTGCTGTGCAGCTGGTTGCACAGCATACTGGGAGGCCTGATTCTGTGGTCAGTGACACCCTTTGACTTCAGAGGGGTCACACAAGCGCCACCGACGGTTACATTTGCCCCAAATGGCCATGAAGGGCTTTGAGAAGGTGGCACAAAAGGAGGAAAGTAGCTGACAGATGTTGGCTTTGTGTTTTGGGGGTTTCTTCAGATCCTGTTGAAAGAGTATAACTTCGAGAACCGGCACAAACCCACCTTCACGGAGGAGGATATCCTCAATATCTTCCCGGTGGTGAAGCATGTAAACCCCAAAGCTTCGGATGCTTTTCACTTCTTCCAGAGCGGTCAAGCAAAGGTCCAGCAAGGTACGGGCCACCTCTTCCCTTGGGGCTAGTGCCTGCGAACGCTGCTTTGTGCCCTGACGCTGGATAGCCATAGGGGCAGGCACTGCGCAGTGGGGTAGGCTACCCTGTGTCAATCACTGCGCCTGGACTCCGTTCTAGGGGGGCACCCTCTAGAGGTGAGAGGAAAAGACAGTCTCCAAGCCCAGCCGCCCTGGAAACTACCAACAAGGGCCCAGCGATGGGCACCAGACCTCTAGGAAGTAGACTAAGATCTGCATCTCACTGCACAGAACTTACTGAACCGCTGTCGGATCTCTGAAATCCAGCATAGGGTTCCAGGGCCCAGGCCGTGATTAGAGGGTTGAATTAACTTCTCTCTGGGATAGCGAAATTTTAGAATTTACCAAAAATAAGGAAAAGACAGAATCAGGTTGCCACAAGGTGAGCTGGTGTCCTAGTGATAGGGACTGTGTCCCCCCCATTCCTACCTCCCTGAGCAGTCTAGACCTCCCTCGTCATGTTTCTCTGTATGGACGATGCTTGTTCTTCCTGTGGCATTAGGAGTTGTGATTTCCCATTGCTGATGGGGAATGCAGTAGCCCGGGAATTCAGCAGAGGAAGTTCTCCAGGTTTCTCTCTGCTCTGTAGATGCAGGAAAAGGAAATCAAGGTCCCAGGTTAACACATAATAAGAACTAATTTCCTGTGGGTTTTTGTAGGTTTCTTGAAGGAGGGCTGTGAACTCATCAATGAAGCCTTAAACTTGTTTAACAATGTGTACGGTGCTATGCACGTGGAAATCTGTGCCTGCCTTCGGCTGCTGGCTCGCCTCAACTATATCATGGGAGACTACTCAGAGGTATGCTAAGCCCCCCTGCCAGTTCCCTAAGAGGTGTCCTGGTTGGTCAGTGGTAACTGTTTCCTCCCGATTAACGACTCCCGTGATAACTGCAGAATGAGCAGTATAGTTGAGCTGAGAAGTGGCTGTGAGAACAGGCCTGGGGCAAGGTCTCCTGGGTTCTCATTCCAGTCTCTGCTCTGGCCACTTCCACCTTCAGGCTTTGGCTATCAGAGTGCCCCCCAGGAACTGAGAAGAACATTTCCTCTGACTCCCGGTGGAAATGAACTCTGGGTCTCCCACTTGCCAAGGCACAAGTTACCAAGAGGCCAACCTAGCTGTGCCCTGGCACAATTCACCCAGACTTCCCACAGAGTCGCTGGAAGGCGTTCCACTTGCCGAAGTGCAAAAATGAGTGGGACCTGTTGTTGAGCATCCTCCGTTTCTTGAGCGAGAGGCTGGAACCCAAGACCCCTTCCTCTCTCTGCTTCCCACCCAAGTATCTCTTGAAACGTACGCCTCCGAATTTGCTACATCGTCCTGTTTTTGTCATTCTTTCGTAGGCCTTAAGTAATCAACAGAAAGCGGTGCTAATGAGTGAGAGGGTCCTGGGCATTGAGCATCCCAACACAATCCAAGAATACGTGAGTATAAAGAGAGAAGAGGGCGTGTAGCGTTCGCAGCTGGTATCTGAGCGACTTCAGTTTATGCCCACGTTTGCAAAAGAGCTGCAGCCTCCTCGGCTTTGTAAAACAGTCTCCTGATCAACCTGTTTTTCCCATGCTGCAGGCTTTCTCGGGGGCATTTCTTTTCTTTAGGTCTCTTATTGCTAGGAGATCCTGACAGATCTATCAACACCACCGTGTCTCAGCATGATGTCTCACATGGCATATCAGGCTTCTTTAAGTTGACTAGTAGATTAGTAACTCTTCCTAATGGTTATAACCTGAATTATTTTTATTCTTAAAGGCAGTGCTTTTCTCAAACAAAAGGGGGAGAGGGGGCATCGGAAGGAGACTGGTTTGTGTACTGAGGATGTGATGCTCCATTTTTAACCTTGTATTGTTTCTTATCCTGTAGATGCACCTTGCTTTGTATTGCTTTGCCAACAGCCAGCTCTCCACCGCATTAAATTTACTGTACCGCGCACGCTACCTCATGCTGTTGGTATTTGGAGAAGACCACCCAGAAATGGCACTCTTAGATGTAAGTGATCCTTCAGAGTAAACGCCTCCTCTAGGCTCCATGAAGCTTGTTCACTTATTTTAAGCCCGTCGGTAGGCAGTCTCTCTCCATTCCTTCCAACATTATTGCTCCTACTTTCCACTATGGGGGAAGGAACAAACTTGCAGGTGCATAGATAATAGAGCTGTAGAGAAGACGGGTGGTCTTGTGGCTAAGGCACCGGACTGGGATGTAAGAGATGTGGGATCAGTTCCCAGCTCTGCCATAGACTTCCCTGTGTGACCCTGGCAAGTCACTTAACCTTCCTGTACCTCCGTTCCCTGCAAAGGCTGTCTCCTAATTATGTGTGCCCAATACCTAGTACAATGGGGCCCTGATCTCTGTGGGGCCCTCTTCAAACAGCAAATAAAAATACCAGGCCCACAAATGTCTCCATGTCTTTAGCTCAAAAGGCTTGGTTGGGAGTCGCCTTTTGGAACTCCCTCTCGTTCTCTGACCTGTGTGTGGTGATTGCCCTTAGAACAACATTGGCTTGGTGCTTCACGGAGTTATGGAATACGACCTGTCCCTCCGATTCCTGGAGAACGCTCTGGCGATCAACTCCAAGTATCACGGCTGCAAGTCTCTGAAGGTTGCACTGAGGTACGGCGCCTAGGTCTGGGGAAGTGGGTTGAAGTTTGTTTTTGGGGTTGTGACACTGTATAGGAAAGTCGGACTGTGAATCTACCCTCGTCGTATCTGGGATTGGGCCTTGCTCTGTGTTGAGTGCTGGCCCTGTCCGCTGTGTGCAAGCCTCCATTCTTTCATGTTCTTTCCCCTCACCATTTATGACTGCTGCAGGGTGAGGCTGGAAGGCAGTGAATCTTGATTTGGCTGAGTCTGGCGTAGCTGCTTAGGTTGAGAATCAGGTCTAGAATTATTTACATGTAGGACCTAGAACAATACAATGTGCTAGTTTTTAGGTGTAATTTCCTAATCTAGAATGGAGTAAATCTGAAGAGTTAACCAGAGAAAAGGTAACCACTAACTCTGTACTGAGAGTCAAATATCTGGCCGCCTCTTCCTTTCACCCTGGTCACCCCTTGAGCTGAGATGGTGAAGTGGCAGCAGCTTTAAAACAAACAAAAGGAAGTACTTGTTCACACAACGCACGGTCAACCTGTGGAAAGCCTTGCCAGGGGATCATGTGAAGGTGAATAAAATTAGAATTAGATACGGTCATGGTGGATACATCCATTAATGGCTATTAGCCCAGAGGGTCAGAAAGGCAACCCCATGCTCTAGGTGTCCTTAAGCCCATCTCCCAGATGCTGGGACTGGATGACGGGATGGATCGCTTGATGATGTCCTTGTTCAGTTAATTCCTTTTGTAGCATTTGGCACTGGCCACAGTGCTGGGCTAGATGGACCACTGATCTGACCCGTATGGCCATGCTGCTGTTCTTAGCACTGAGCATTGCATGCACCTCTTCGCAGCACAGAAGAACTTTCTCCCTTGGTTGACTGTGCGTTCATTAAATCTAGCGCTGCGTCTCTTCCTTTCCATTGCAGCCATCACTTGGTAGCTCGAGTGTACGAGAGTAAAGCAGAGTTCCGATCCGCTCTACAGCATGAAAAGGAAGGCTACACGATCTACAAAAATCAGGTCAGTGGTGTATGCTTGCTGCTTCGCTTGGCCCATTCGGCTTTCCGGTGCGAAGCTCCTAGTCTGTGCTGAAGCCATCCTGCATGTGACAATGTGGGGGAGGCTTGTTCGTACAAACCGCCTGTGGAGAACTCCTCCTAGACTATTAGGAGGGGATTGTCTTGCCACATGCCTTTAGAAAGCTGGTCTTTGCTAGTATTGCCACAATACTTGTAACCTCCGCGTCGCAGTGACTGGACAGATGAAACACCTGCAGGCTTCATTGCTGCTGCAGAATGCGAAGATCTGAGAAAGCAGTGACAAGAGTCAGTGTGCGCTTCTCTCGCTCGATAACGCCCTTTCAAGTCTAAGACACAAACCAGTCCTGGGGAGGAGGAGCCTCTCTTGCTTGCAGAACTCACTGAGACGCAGCAAACCTACCAGCGTGTTCAGGCAGACCTGCTTGACAAAGAAGTCAGACAATTGATTGAGTTCACTCTCACTGACCAAATGTTCCACCGGGTGGAGGAAACCTCTCTGAACCCGAGAGAGAACACGCATCGACTTGATGCGAGCGCACAGTTTTGATCAGCAGCTGCCTGCAGGCAGTGTCGATGTTATACCAGGTCATCCACACTCATTCTACAGTGAGACAAAGTCCAGTCCCGGTGGGTTTCAGTAGGCGAAACCTTACACTGTACACACAACCATTTAGATGCCGGGAAGAATTCAGGATTTGTTGTGATGCAGTGTTTTTTTTATTATTATTTCTGGCTAGCTTGGAGAACACCACGAAAAGACCAAAGAAAGCTCTGAGTACTTGAAATACCTGACTCAGCAAGCAGTGGCTCTTCAGCGCACAATGAATGAGATCTACAAGAATGGATCCAATGCTAACATTATGCCACTTAAGGTAACTTGCATGCATTAGGGCAGTCTGGGTATCTGTCACAAAGAGGTTGTATTTGCTGCGATAACAGTTGTGATGGGTGAACTTCTTTCTCCTAGTTTGGGAGATATTACCCACTCTACTGGTCTTCCCCATTTTACTTGCACGGGGTTTCTTTGACAGGCAGGATCTTCCAAAACAAAAGTGACCAAATGCAACCTTGGATTGTAAAACCCCATCTGCTCAGCAGTGGTCTTCTGGATTCCTTACCCATAACCTCATAGTTAAGACTTTCTTTTGCCCCCAAGAGAAACTCGAGGGTATTGGTATATAGGTCTGCACAAAGGGGCTCGTCAGAAAGTACCTAACAACTGCAGGGTGTCTCTTTCAAACTGATTCTTTAAAACCTTCATTTGTAACACTGATTCATGCACCAATGTGACGCATGTGCTGTTGGCTTTGAATTTTTCAGGAGGTTTTGTCATCAGATAGCTGCAAGAAAGGCCTAGGAACCTGGATGCTAAACTTAGGAGGTTGGGTGGTTTGCTCTGTAACAGGGTCAGTCGCAGCTGGAAAAATCGGTACAAAAGAAACAGGCACTCGCCGGATATGAGTTTGGGAGCCTGGAACCCCTTAGTTCTGACTCTGCTACTGATCAACAGTGACTGTAGGCGAGTCAGTTAATTTTTGTGTCTCTGTTTCCTCTGTAACATGGTCCCTGTTCTTTGCAAAGTGTTTTGAAATCCATGGAAAGCAAGCACCATGTAAATAAACGCTCAGCCGAATGGTATTGGCAGAGCTAGCCTGACAGGAGGCTGGACGGCATATATATCATATCATATCGTATCCTATCCTATCCTAGCAGGGCCATGCCAGGCCGTCAGCAATGCAGGAAGAAACGTGTGAAGAGTCTGGTTCCAAACCCAGCCACTCTTATCTGCACGTGCACCTTGCGGGAGCAACGTTCTCATTCTGTGCCTGGCAAAAGCCCAAACGCACGCACACGCGGCGAGCGCTAGTCGGGACTTGCTGTGCCGAAGCTACTGTACTGCTGGGTTCCTGGCTGCTCTCTCCACTGGCTCTGCAGAGGCACTGACCCACTGGGAATGAGGGACGCGTTAGTGTCGCCAGCCGCAGCTCTGTGCTTCCCCCCCCCCCCCTTTTCAGCTACGGAATTGGAGAGATTAAAATAAAACATCTTGAGTAAGATTGGGGACGCTCTTAGGCCAGGGACGAAGGCTAATCCTCCCCCCTTCACCCCCACCCTCCTGTCAATTTCTGAGGGAAATGAGACCATAAGGTTTAATTCTCCTTAGTCCCTGAAATTAAAAAGCCCAAATCATTCAAATTTGGCTCATTTAATTAGTCCCAAACTTGACATAGCTATTCAGTCCTATTACCCTGCTCTCTCACATCTCTCTCGCCTACATAGGCACTTCTGTGGCCTCCAGCACTGCACTATTAATCAGTTTTGCTACAGGAGTGCTTGGGGACTAACTAAGATGGGCCCCTTTGCACTCGGTGCTGTCCAAATGTACAGGGGTGTAACGGAGTTATCCTTCAGCCCCCCTAGGAGGTAAGGAGTATTATCAAGTGCGAGTCAATGCTGAGGTGTGTCTGCTCTTTCGGGTGACTCCCAAACGATTGACTTGATGTATTTCTATTTGTTTTTAACCCTAGTTCACCGCTCCCAGTATGGCGAGTGTGTTGGAGCAGCTCAACATTATCAATGGAATCCTCTTCATTCCACTCAGGTAGTGTGACGTGCGTCGGCGCGCTGCGTCTCTAGCCTCGCCCCAGTGCCCCACTCGACAACGGTTTTAGGGAAAATCACTTTGCCCCGTAAATTCCTGTTCAAGGGATTATTAACCTGATTCTTCCATTTGTATTGAGCTCCGAGTCAGCGCGGACTCTCTGGTTGGCGGGAGGGGCCCCTGAGAAGTGGCAAAGCTGGTGCCTTTTGCTAAATGCAGTCAGAAAAATCACCAAGTCCACTCGAAGGGTTTCTCTTCAGTTAAGCATCATTTCTGAGCCGGGTGCGGTGGCCTCAAGGTATTGCTGAATTCGCAGATGCCAGGCCCTTCGAACACCTGAGTCTGTCTCTTGAGTATAGCAAAGGCAGGTAGTGCTGACCTCCGGCCAGAATTAGGATCTGGCCCAGCAGAGCAGTCAGGAGCAGCACTAAGGAAGGTGGCAAGGGTATTGGACGCAGTTTGAAATGTGTAAGATGTGCTGCGTAGGCTTGTGACCTCTGCCTGGTGCAAGGGGAATGCAGGCATGGTCTCCTTTGGGACCATGTATAGTGGGGAGAGGAGAATCCAGGGACAACCCCATTGGAGCTAGATGGCTGCTTAGTAGGGAGAGAACTGACATTGGGGAAGGAAACTGTTCTCCGTGACTTGTTAAGCTGACTCTCAAGTCAGGGCTACTCAAGGACTTTCACTGCTGGTAGCTCTGCGTGCTAATAATGATGCTACCTCATGTGTTAGCTGGTCCCCTGCAGAGCAACAGAGGTGGTTTCTTCTGTTCCATTGAAAGGCTGGATCAAGTGGGTACTTTTTTTTGAAGCCGGTTCCATGGTCTAGGATGGGGATGGGCAAACTCTGGGCTACGTCCGGCCTGTCAGATCTTTAAATCTAGCCTTCGAGCTCCCACCAGCAAACAGGTTAGGGAAAACGTGAGGAACCGGTGGGGTCCCACGTCTAGGAAGAGAATACGCATGTTCGCCCCTCCATCTCTGGCAGCAGAGCGAGAGGGTCTAACTGAACCTCTCCCTATCGAGGCTGGAGCAGATAGGGGTTACCCTGCCACTGTTAAACAGGCCAGCAGCATTTGGCAGGTGGTGTCCAGGCGCCTGCTTCACCAGAGGGCTGGCATTGTAATGAAATGTTGGAAATCCCTCAGGATTTCCTCCCTTCCCGCATAATGCTCACATCTCCAAAGCAGCTGTAATACGCCCCACCCCTTTCTGCTTTCCTCCCCAGCCAAAAGGACTTGGAGAACCTCAAGGCAGAGGTGCAGCGACGCCAGCAGCTGCAGGAGGCTGTGAAGAGCAGTGAACTCCTGGAAGCAGAAGAACCAGTCTCCGAGGAGAGAGAGGCTGAGCCGAGCCTGCCTTCTGCTGAGGCGCCCCCAGCGCAGAGCTCTGCTTAAAGTGAACCTCGCTTTAAACAAAAATTTAACCCCTCCCCTTTTTCTGAATCTGAACCAGGGTCTTGGACACCCCTGGGGCAGCTTCTCCTTTTTTTGACAATGTTATTGCACTGGTACAATTAATACACAATGCAAAGAACTTAAGTTGAGAACTAGAATCTGACTGCGCTCGCGTCCGCCACGCGAAGGGGGAAAGGTGGCCAGGATGCAGCAGCATACGAAAGACCATTCTAGGTGAGCACAGCCAGTGGCTGTCACGTCCGGGTGTGTGCGTGTGCCACGCGTGTGTGTGTGTGTCTCTCATCGGTCCATTTCTACTTTGTACATATATCTGAATTCCAAATGCATTGTCTGGAGGTAGGACACTTCTCAGGTCATTTTATGTTGACTAAGGGACACTGTTTTGCAAAACACCCATCCCAGTGCTTAGTTCTAGCTCGAAACATGGATTCCAAGCCAAGGTTGGATTCCAATTCCAAGATACTGGTTTTTTTTTAGTTGCTGCCCTAAGAGGAGGGGAAAAAGCAGCCCTCTTGGTTTGTCTGACTCATTTAAACCTGTGCCGAGTGAAGGGAAAGTACTGCTTTTTGCTACATTAGGATACAGCCATTTGGATCGTCTAGCCTTCTTGTTCAGTTCCAAAGCGTCTGTGGGATTTTCACACCATTTACATTCTGATTTCATGATCCGTGGCTCGTTGTGCAGCCCCTGGGCTCTCTGCTTGAGTCGAAGTAACTTAGGAAATTGCATCCAAAGAGAAAGGGTTTAAATAAAGAAGGACCTGTCATGAATCCATTGACCATGGAAAATCCTAGTGCCTATCCTCGATCACTGTTGGCATTCGAGTGGACTGTACAAATGAAATTCACACAAGAGGAAAACTTGGCCTCTGTTGGAATAGCTTGGGGGAGGGGGGGTGGGGTTGCCCTTCTTACAGCAGCTGCTTTAATACAAAGCTGAATGAGCATCAGAAGTTAATCTTTTAATTGTAAGGTAATCAGTAAACTGCTACAGGTTTGAATCATGTGTGTCTTTACACAACCTAAAATTACTAGGCATTTTTCCCTCTGGCTGAAAGAATATTAAAAATCCCATAGCACTTAACGCTAGGGATAATGTCTTGTTTTGGGGGTTCGTTAGGGTGTTTGTGTGTGGTTTTTTGTTTTGTTTTTTGGCATGCTGGGTTGAGATCGCTCCCAGCAGAAGTTCCATTGCAGGCAATGGAGGTTACTGACATGGCCGATGCCAATGAATGAACTGCAGTGACACTCTTCTTCTCACTTCTGCCTGCCCTCCCCCCTAAAATACAGCATGCTTCCTGCTGGTGCCGTCACAAGGCAGAGGTGAGATCCATGGCAGGTCATGGGATGCCGACAGAGTTGAATGTCCATTTCCAAGTAAATGAAGACGCACAGTGAGATATAATTGCTAGTCCCAAACCATATCATGCTGCCCAAGGAGTCCAGTCTCTTTGTCAGTCCCAGTACTATGCTAATTTGCATTGCTTTTTGATGACTTTCTGGGAAAACAAGTGCTATCACTGAGCTCTTTATGCTTGGTTTCCTGTACTGCATTACTGGGTATTTGTAACTTGGGGGAAGGGGGGAGAGAATGTACAAAGCAGGAGGCATCCCTGATCCAAAAGAACTTGCTCCCCTGTGGAAAACATTCAATAAATGACAAGGCATCTTTCACAGAAGGGTTTTTTGGTAATGTCTTCCAGTTCAGTCCATTAATTAAACCTCTTTTAAATAAAATAAAAATGTGCAAAGTAGTTTACTAAGAAGTTTAGTTTCTTTGTGTTGAATCAAGGCAGAGTTCAGGGATTTGCTTAACCAATGCTGCTGCTGATTCTTCTACTTCATCTTAGTGCAAAGATGGGGAAATACCAATGGTGTAAACCAGGGCAGAAGAGGACTGGGCCCAGAGTCATAGGTGAGTTAAGACATACTCAAGCTCTTGTGAAAAGCCCGACATTAATTAGCACCCAGCTGTTGATTATCCATGTGCCACTGAACTTCAATTGATGTGTGTATGTCACTCAGTTGAGCTAATACTTCCCTTTAATTGCTTCAAATGTCTTTTTCCCCCCATTGGGTCTGGCACACATTTTCCCAGTGGCTCTGTATTTCTAATGAAGTGCAAAACAAACCAATCACCCACTGTGGATTTTGCCCCAGCTTCGTGTTAGGATTGCTCGGAGCTTAAGAGAACTTGTTTTGTAACACAAGCAGCTTGAATCAATCTCCCTTTCTGCCTTTGAAAAAGTAATACCAAGACCAATGTCCATTAATAAAGCATGCATGCTCAGACTTCTCAAAAGTCAGGGGCCCTCACCCTCTCTAAAACCCTGTGCAAATGGCATAGAAGGTAACTGACTTGACACACACCTGTAAAACATTTAATGTAGTTTAGTAGTATCCCTGTGCACATCTGATGTTAAGGGTACTTAGTACTTTTGTTAAGTGCTTCCTAGACTGCTTTGTAACTATAGAATAATTCATGGAGTGGTCACTCAAACTCCCAGAGGCAGGTAAACCACAGCTTTTCTCACTCCTTTTTTGTAATGCAATCTAATGGTTTCACAGCAATGTAATTCCTACTGCCTAGGTAGGACATGAACAGCAAGGAAGAGACTCAAACAGTTGGGATGAAATGGCAGGTGCCAGTCGTGCAGATTCTACCCCCCCCCTCTTTGGAAAGAGATAAAGTGGCCCAGAAGTATAGGAGCTACTGTGTTTCCCCAAAAATAAGACAGTGTCTTATATTAATTTTTGCTCCCAAAATTACATTACATTATATTACAGCGAGAGGCAAAACTTGAAGTACGTCTTATTTTTGGGGGATGTCTTACTTTCGGGGAAACAGGGTAGACGGAGTTGAATATTGGAGCTAGGTAAAGCACTAAGTCCTGCATTCATTTTAGCCAGCTGCATAACACCCAAGACTCCAGTTCTTAGCAGGGGCAGGTGTAGGTGGCCTAAATACTGAACTAATTGAGACACTGTATGGCCCTGTTTAGTGGGGTGTCCACAATTGTGTAAGTCTGTATTTGCAAGTTAGGCCTAGTTTATACAATTGCATCAAATTGGTGGGGGTGGGGTTAAAGCTGTGCCACTGGGTTTAGACAAACCCTTAAAGGGTCTTTCTGCTTTGCTCAGGTGGAATGCACCACAGTGGGTTCATCATCAGAGGCTTCACAGGAAGGAGTAGAATAGTCTGTCTTCTACAGTATCAGCTCACGTAGGAGCTTGCACATGAGACAGTGAAGCAAAGACCTGAGTTTGGAGCTGCAGGTTCTGGTCTCCTTAGCCATACAATAGCTCTCTTTTCAGTAAGGTACATGCTGCTTCTGGAGTGATAAGACTTTTTTCCAGAGCTTAAGTCTTCACAGGCAGAGAAATTAACAAGGAGGTGGGGGAAATGAGTTCAACAGCTGCAGAAGAGGATTATTCTAAACTGATTTCCTACCATACACAGTAAGGGGTGAGGGCAGATGAGACTTCACTACAGAAGCTGAATCACCACCACTGCCTCCTGCTTTTGTTCTCTAGCCTAATTTCTGCATTTTGGTAACACCAGAAGGAAAAAAAAATGCTGTTAATAAAAATAGATAAATAGCACAAAATAACCCCAACTCTACTCAGTCCTCAGGGGGTACTGATCTGACTCAACACCAAAGAAAATGAATGCTCTACCTCTGTTCCTAACCCCTGGCAGTAGTTACTTTTCCTTCCTGCTTGGTATAATTATGCTCTACAGCAGTGTATTGATAAAATCCTATTCTGATTCTCCAATCAGATGGTAGCTTTTCCTCCCCCTCACTTTCAAAAGTGACTCTTTCCCCTGACTAGAAAAAGAGCTGAAAGGCACCACTTCTTACTGGTAATTTGTGGAACGCTTCAGACTCAGTCCTTATTCTGACTCAGTTCAGTTTTCAGACCAGCACCACTGCAACACCAACTGAGCCTAAAAGCCAGCTTCCCACCTCTGCTCTCCCACACTGGAGTGGAAACAGAACCCTGCTCTTTCACACTTCACAACCAGGGCTGTGTGAAAGGTACCTCCTGAAGCAAGGCAGAAAATGAAATACATTATGAACATTACGTCACTTTCTGGCTAAACTCTGCCTGGGTTTGGTTTTTTAAACCAAATTCTTCCACTGAAGCTACAGCAGAGTCAATATTTTCTTTTAAAATAAATGTATTGGCCCAGGAACAGTACCATTTGGCATTTCCTCAGCATAATGCACAAAGTATTTCAACTAGGGTGTAAACTTGTGTGTCTGTTACAGCAGCTGAGTCTTGGCCTTGTTTCAAGAAACAGGAGTAATCAGCAGATTAGGTGGTTTCCTCATGAGGCATGGACAAGAATGTAGGTTGGGAAAGTACAGTAAGTCTGGTTCTATACTAGGAGACATCTTATTTAACACCAAATCAATTGAGTAGAGGAGGAAATGAGTAAAAAAATACAGAACTCCAAAGGGAACTGTAACAGCAGAGACTATTACTCCTTTTATTCCTACAGTGGAGGAAAGACAGCTGCAGACATTGATCCATGACATTAAACTACCAGGATCAAAGTTCTTCTTCCCTCTCAACAGTTAAAAGCACTAAGAATTTTTTTAATTCCAAATTCCACTTAAAGTAAGCCACTGATTGATCTTGATTTATTCATGGGAGTGAGGGGACCTGCACAGAAGGAACCACCTTTGCAATCAGTGCCTAATAGGAAACAACTGCTCAAAACAGAATGGGCTAGAGCAAAATGAACAGCTCACTCTTGGGGGATTTAAATGAAAGCTGGGCCTCCCTCTAAACATCAGAAGATGAATTTGTTAAGTTATTGATGGAACCTCGCACTCAAGCAGCACCATGGATCTATCAAGAGGTGCTGATGAGCTGCTGCTTTTTGTGATTTTCCCCAGAACCTTGATTCAAATACAACAGCCCAAATACAACTCCCTTTGCAACTCCCAAATACAAATACAACAGCCCAAATACAACTCCCTTTGCCTCCCTGGAGGTAGTCGAGGTTTTAGAAGGTCTGAATTTCCTGGGGGCTTTGCTTAAGCATTTTCCTTCCTGCAATCACAGAACTGGAAGGGACCTCTAGAGGTCATCTAGTCCAGTCCCCAGCACTAATGACAGGACTAATTATTCTAGACCATCCCTCACAGGGGTTTGTCAAACCTGCTCTTAATCTCTAATGATGGAGATTCCACAGCCTCCCTGGGCAATTTTATTCCAGTGCTTAACCACCCTGACAGGAAGTTTTTCCTAATGTCCAACCTAAACCACCCTTAATTGCTTCTTGTCCTATCCTCAGAGATTAAGAAAAACCATTTGTCTTCCTCGTCTGTGTAACAGTCTTAACATACCTGAAAACTTATGACCTCTCCCCTCAGTCTTCTCTTTTCCAGACTAATGAAACCCAATTTTTTCTATCTTCCCTCAGGGATCAAGTTTTCTAGACCTTTCATTGTGTTGCTCTTCTCTGAACACTCTCCTATTCATTCACATCCTTCCTGAAAACATGGCACCCATAACTGGACACAATACTCCAGTTAAGGTTTAATCAGCGCAAAGTGGAAGAATTACTTCTCATGTCTTGCTTACAACACTCCTGCTAATACTTCCCAGAATGAGGTTTGCTTTTTTTGCAACAGCATTACAGTTAACTCATATTTAGCTTGTGATCCACTATGACCCCCAAATCCCTTTCCGCAATACTCCTTCCTAGGCAGTCATTTCCCATTTTGTAGGTGGGCAACTGATTGGTCCTTCCTAAGTGGAGTACTTTGCATTGTTCTTAGGATGAAATTCAATATTTACTTCAGACCATTTCTCCAGTTTGTCCAGACTATTTTGAATTTTAAGCCGATCCATCAAAGCACTTGCAACCCCTCCCTGCTTGGTATCATCTGCAATATCTAGCAAGGAAAAGCTATTTTTAAGAAACATGATCTTGTCGCTATCACTGTCTCATCTCAGCAGCTCCCCCTCATACTTTCCCCTCTCACAAACCTGTGTGTTGAGAAATATTACCCCCATTTTACAGATTGAGGACCAAAGCCCAGAGAACTCCACTGCTCAAACATTGTGCAATACAACTACGCTCGTTCAGGCTCGGCTAACTTGAACACTCAGTACTGCAGGGATGACCAGCCCTTTTTGACTTGTCCCAGAGCCAGGAGCTCAACCCAGGGGACCAAAGGCTAACACCCTAACCGGGTCCATCCTTCCTCTCCATTTATGTCAACTGCTTTCAGTGGTGTAAGTCACTTTAAGAAAGAGCAACCTATCCCGGAGAATACTGACTATCAATTCGGATTAAACCACTCGACCTAAATCCAGAATCCGGTCACTCACTTCAGGCCCACATGGCAGGCAATGGTACATTGGTTATTAGTGGGACCATAAAAGATACAAACTTCATCCACTCACTAATCAGGCTGGCAGGGGACAACTGTCACTTTTCATTTAGTGAGTTGGAACCTGTATGTGTGTGTGGTGGGGGGGTGGAGGGGGAATATAACTACATCAGAGAAAGCTGGCAAAAGCAGGAGGAAATTATTCCTGATGCATATGAAAATAGATACCTATTTTTATATCTGCTTCCTTTCCCAAAGGAATTTCCAGGATTTGAGTTCATGTCATATTCTGCAATGATGCATAATTAGCTGCAAATCAGAAATACCATCATTTTAACCCCTACGGTGCTTAGAGTGGAATCCAACCACCCTCCCATTCAACTGAATGAACTGACTCCCAACACTTATATCCCAAAGCAGAGAATTACTGCTCCACACTATACACAGGAAAATGAATTCTGAAAACTATCCAAAAGAGTGGAATATTCAGACATACTGATCGTTTACCTCTCAGCTTTACCAGAAAATTGTCCCGGGAATCAGTCTTCAATATTTGTCAAGCTTCTCTCAATAAGGCACTCAAAGTAGATGTATGTTATCCACCAAGAATGGGGGAGGTGGAAAAATCAAATATATAGATTTCAAACTGTGTGAGGAGAGGGGTTTGGAAATTCCTTCTGCTGCCTTGTCTCCCACACCTTGGATAGCATTATTGACATGTTTAAAATTACAGAAGGCCTTTTCTTGTTTGACCTGCTGCCCAGGGTGGCTGATAAGTCAGACTTCAGCAGAGTGCTAGAAATCTCTGTTCCGTCCCCGGCTCACTATAGTCTTTGTACAGCCAGACAAGGAAAGTGTCAATGAAACATGAAAAAAATCTGACTCACTCTGAATTCTTTGTCAAAGGTGGCTAAAACTCCAGAAGTTACAGCATGCGGCACAATTTGGACAACCCCTTCCAAAGTGGGCTGGCAAGTCATCTTTTTCTAATACCATCCAGGCTGCACTTGGGTATTCTGAGAACTAAAATAGAAACAATGCCTTTTATCAGTGTTAATTCACTCCCTTGCTATTTACTGGTAGAACATTAGACAAGGGATGGGGAGACTTCCCACTGAACAGACGGGGGTATTCTAGAGCAATGGGGATACAGAAATGTAGGGATGGATAGGACCTCAAGACGTCACCCAATCCATCCCCTTGCACTGAGCAGGCTGAAGTATACCTAGATCATCCTTGGCAGGTGTTTGTCTAACCTGTTCTTACAGAAAAATGATGGGAATTCCAGATCTCCCTACCATGCTGAATTATCTTTAGAGTTAGGAAAAAAGGTCTGATATCTAACCTAAATCATTAGTCAGACCAGCAAAAGATTTCTAAAAAGAGTTTTTCTTTGCCTTCTGTTTCAGCCTTTCCTACAAGGGCTAGAAACTTCTACCTTCAAAGCTCAAAGTTGCTCATGCAATACATGATTCCGGGAGCATCACCTATTTTGTCCAGTAAAAGATTGGAAAATCCCCACTCACATGACTACACTTGTCTAATAAAAGCAATCCAAAATAAGCAACACCAAGCTAGCTTTACCTGATGTGTGATTTGGTACAAGCAAAAGCTTCCTTTCTAGCCACATGGAATAATACATTTGTAGTTTATCCTTAATCTCAAAAAGGATTCAACACAGTAGTAGCATGATGCATGTTGCATCAGTGAACAGAAGGGTATCAAGCAAAGCCTCTTCCTGAAGCAGAAGACTGGACTTGGTACAGCCTTTGTTTGCCAGGTAGCACATATCACACCTGAGAAGGTTCATAGTTGCTTCTCCTTCACTGATGGGGTCCTACTTATTTTGTGAGTGTCAACCATTGTAGTTTTCCTGCTCTGCAAGAAGCCCTTCACACTGGGTCCTCTCTACATAACTGTTTCTCAGTTAGAGCTTTCTAACCCAAGTTGAGTGTTGCATATTAAGTAGCTTATGCTCAAAATTTTCTGCTCTTGAAACTGACAGCTGTGGAAGGAAACCATCCTCTAGAGAAGGTAAGTCAGACAAAAATTGATCTCAAACAAGCAAGCACTGCAGAAAGAGGTCACTGCAATCTTGCTATGCTATTGCTACAAAGCCATCAGGAAGGACATTTCAATAAACCTAAATTCCCACGCTGTGTTGCCACCATCAAAAAAGCTGAAGATTAATGAGGAAGAGGTAAAGAAACTAAAAAGAATGGGAAATAAAGAGTTCGCTTCCTTTGAACTTCAGTGTTGTTGTATCCGTCCCAGGATATTAAGGAGACAAGATGAGTGAAGTAATATTTCATTGGACCAACTTCTGTTGGTGAGAGAGAAGCGCTCTCACCAACAGAAGTTGGTCCAATGTAGTATATTACTTCACTCACCTGGTCTTCTTGAAACTAGTCAAATTTTCAATTTGCATCACTTAAACCCAAGATTCTCATATATAATTAATTTAATGTGCTTATAATATTAGAGCTAACTAATCAACTTAAACTAAACTATTTACACACTTCCTGGTTGTAATGGGTTTAGGAGCTAAAGTGTGAGGTAAAATCTGAAGGGTGACCCTACAGAAGTTTTTATCAAAGTAGTTTTACTTCCTGCATCCAAGGAAACAAAAACCACATCTAGTTTTATATGCATTTAATAGTTTACCAATTGGTACAATAAGATTTTTTTAATATGCAGAAAACATGAATAAATTTTGTTTTACACAGTCTGAGAGCAACAAATCTTACTGTAAAACACAGAGCAGTATTATATACATTCCTTTACTGATTTTTTATTATTATTATTGTGTCATATCTTCAGTTAACTCCTACAGTTTGGGAACTGTTTTCTCCAACTGCAACCTCTACATCCTTCTTATGAAAAAAGTTGATGTTTGCCTTCATGTCAATGTCAGGATCAAATTCTAAACTTGAAGATTTCACTAACTTATCTTCAGAATGAATTGGGGGGGGAAGCCTGAAGGACAGATAGGACAAGAAAGCAGCTACTTACATGACACAGTGGAAAGATAAAAAGGCCAGTTAAATCCAGTTGTGACTTGTAAATCCGCTCACTTTCCCCATCCCCCAAGTGTTCTTCCCTACCATTTTTTACATGTAGTTTTTCTCCACTAATGAAGATTATTCTTTGTAGTAACTAGGTTTCTTTGTAATACACCGGACTTTATGTACAGCTGGACAGAGAATGAGCAGTCTAAGTGCCTTTTTCCTTCAATTCAATTTTTAATCTTCAAAGTTAAAGGATTATCAAGCCACCACGGTCAACAAAAAAAGTATATTTTTTTCTTTTAAATAGCTTTTATGGGGACAAAAGCTATTTAAGAGTGATATTACCAGGCAGTTCACAAAAACAGAAGGAGGCAAACAGGAGAAGCAGGGTACTGACAGTATAAGTAGACTGGGCTTGGTGAGTCTATAGCCAAAGCTTTCAAACCACTACAGTGCTCCACAGCCCTTGGAGAACTTGCTAGTAACTAGTTTTGCTTTGTTTTTTTTTTTTCTTTTTAATTAGTGCCCTGGGCACATCATTGGTCACACCATACACAAAAGCAGGACGGCTTTTTAATCTTCTAAAGTGCAAGATGCTACAAAACATCAACTTTCAGATTATGTCTAAACCACAATAAATTTTGCACTTTCAAGAATGTATCTAGGATTTCCTGGGCACATTAAGTTAGTGTGGCACTGGAATGTCTGTCTATTCTCATTCATTTTAAGAAAATTCATATTTGTCTATTTGGGAATGTAGTACTAAGTTTTCTTTTAAAAATGCCAATTTCAGTAAGGAAAGTGACAAAGCAGCAGTGAACCTCTAAACCCTCCAATAAATTCCTTTTACAATCCAAACCAGTAACCTCATCATTGTACTTATCACAGGAAAGGCACAGGATTAGAAAGCTAACAGAAAACATTGAAAACAGTGAAAAAGATCAACACAGTGTAATATCAAGGGGGCTACACTGCAGGAAACCCTCATAAACCCAACTCCTGTGTTGTAGCTTTCACTTTTTGTCTAAAACCAGGGCTTTAACTTTTGATCCATTTTAGGACCATCCCTGAGATTATTCACTGCTTATTAAAGAAGATTGCAAATTAAGTTGTTGCAAGTTTAAATCCTCAACAGGGTGTTTCACTCTCTCAATCAAATAAAATGCTGCTTACAAAACTTTAGTTCCCCTTTGTCCCTGTAAATCATTGCATGCTACAGGGGAAAAAATGCAGTGCACAATTTCCACATAATAGGTACCTTTACGTTTCTCATTCATGTTTATGAATTATGTACACGTGTGGGGTTTACTTTACCCTTAAATAACTGAAGTTGCTAGATCCTATCAGGAATTAAAATGCAGTACTACTTTACAATTGCAGATGTAGAAAGAAATTTTAAAATGCACCATCTCTGTGTATTTGGAATTCTCAAAATAGGACAAATAAATAGCAGCAAGTTATTCCAGTTGAAACAGCTTAAGCAAAAACAAAGACTTCAAATTTGTGTATGTTTTACTATGGAAAACATTATCCTGAATTCTATAAACTGCTAGATTTAATAAGCCTCCATCTTCATCTGCTTTCAAAAAACATTAACTCGGTTTCCTCCCCTAAACCAGAGGTACATTTATGCAAGGAACCAAATATCAGAATCCAGCTCCTTCTGGGGGTTTTATGGACCCTTTTCGTATGTGACTAGGAAATTGACAATCTTACCACTCACCATTTTTTCCTTAGTGTATGTCTACCCTCCAATCCAATGCTTTCCATTGTATCGTTTCTTTTAAAAGGGACAGTTTTAAAAGCCATGTAAACAAAATGAATAAAATAATGCACAGAATAAATTCACCTATTAAAATGTCAGACTGGTAACTTCATTATATTGCAAATTTTAAAGTGGATTTTTAAAAAGACCTGGTTAGATAAGCGATGGATTTCTTAATTATCTACAATGGAATTTGCCACAAAAATGTTGATTAAAATATTCATTTGATATTTTCATTCACTTTGGATCAAAATATGTAATTTTAGGGCTATGCAAATTAAAACTACCAGAAATGGATTACTAAATTACCAAATCAGACTAAGGTTTGGTTTTTAACATTTGATAGTTTTGTTCCCACACTTGGGCGGCTCATTATAAGGCTATAAATGTGAAAAATATTTTTAGAAGCTTGTATCAAAATCTGTAATGGAGTCCATCACTCTACAATCAGATCCATTTTAGCGCTTTATTGAAAGAATTTGAATACTGAATACTAAGCTCTTTTTCTTACACAGACCACAGTAAATTTTGATGCAAGCTATGTTAAAACTTATGTTTTCTATTACCTCACATTTCAGAAGGGCTTGAGGGGGCACTAACGAACCATGTATTCCCCCCTCCCCGCTTCCCACACAGAATATAGGGAGTGTCCTTTGATATTGGGTAATAGGCATTGCACACAAACCATGTCAAAACCAAAACAGTAAACTGCTACCGCAACGTAGTTACTGTAGAGATTAAGCTCTAGATGTAAATTAGATCATTAAATTCTACTAGGAAGGAGGACTCCTCTTGGAAGTATGTCTAACAAGAAAAGCATTAAGCTTAAAGTTTTACATATAGCTTAACCACTGAATGACCAAATAAAATAAATATATCACATCAGCTGCTACTACGATGTGTTCTCTTATTTCAGATTTACAAGTTAATTTGTTTATATAAATACACCACCCTTCCCGAGACAGGAGGCCAAAACAAGTGTATTCTACTGATTTGGCAAATGTGTCGTGACAAAAATCCCAAAGTTTAATTAAATTCCCATTAATTACATATAAAGTTCAGAAGATTCTGAATTGCAGCCTTATTATCTAGTATCCTTAGAGAAGATTTATTAAGCACACTTAAGTGATCTTATATAGATACACATTTCTGAAAGAGCCCTCCAAAACTTTTCCCAAATGAGGTCACCAATTCAGGCACCAACAGACAGCAGAAAGAAAAACAAGTATAATTATACAACATAGAACGACACTGTCAGCTATTCAGTTAAGTGCCCTATTTCAGTTATCCAACTTCTGCCTTCTTAGGTCTGATGTGACCAATGCCAGCCCATGTTCTTAAACCTATGGTACTTCTAGACAACGTATGTAAATTTACAGTATACAATTTGGATTCACCATGCATGAATACTTTGTGTGTAACATTTAATAAGCTCAATCTACATCCAGAATAATTTACATGAAAGGACAATATTTATTTAAACAGAGCTCAATGGATAAACCATGGTATCTGAGTGCATCCAGAGGAAAAGGGGGTCAAATGTGACTTCAATCAACGGCACTCCCACACTTTTACTGTTTGATCTACACTGCCAGTAACCACATATGGTGCTGTCTTGTGGAAATCTGTGAGAAAGAGAAACTCATATTAAATTAATGCAAAAATATATAGCGTTTCCCCTCCACATCAAAAAATCTCTTTTCCCCCCTGAAAAGGAACAACAATGCTATAAAGATCAAGGAAAGACTCCATTTGTAAGGTCTTTGGGGCAGGGACCATCTTTTGTTGTGCTAGGCACTGTACAAACACAACAGAGTCAGGGCCCATGACTAGACACTATTGCAACAAAAAAAACATAATAAGCCTAAGAAGCGTTCCCTAGAGTGATGGTGGTAGTCAGAATTACCATTGAAAGTGTTAAAACTCCCCAGCCCAGGATATTACTGGAGTAGTAATCTTTAAAAAAAATGGGCGTTATAAGATTTCAAATGTATTGAACATTAGGAACTTGATGTTATCTAACCCTCATCTTTTTCTTTCCTTCCCTATTGACTTTACTCCTTCTAGCAGTAATACCCCTGGGCACAGAGAAAGCCTGACAAGTGCTAATTGTTATAAACACAAATACTTAGTGACCTAAGTTTCAGGCCTATCACTACCTTGACACAGAGGGTTTAGAAGAAACTAAAAAATTCTAAAGACTTCAGGAAGACCACCAGAGCTAAGATAAGAGTTTCAATGATAAATCTAGCATTGTTCTTGTCTGGGTAGTATTTTAAACTTTTTTGGGGAAAAAACTGAAAAGCTAATAAAGCCAATTAGCACAAAACAAGAGCGCACATTCACACAACATAAAGTATTTAAAGGGACAGCTATTTTTAATATGCTGTACGCAATCTCCATCCACTCATGCTAGTAAAATGTTTCAAACTGACAATATTGCACGTTAAAGCTTTTCATCCACAGCAGTTCACCTACCTGCTTCAACCCTGATTTGAAAGGAACCTAAGTGGCTTGGAGGCTAAAATATGTACCATGTCTCTGGCTTGTTTGCTGAAACTCAGGAGGTTTTTGATGGAATCATTATCCACTAAAAACTGGTTTGATAATACATGAGTGAATAGCCCTCAAATAGCAACTTGTAGTCAACCACCAGTCTAAGAGGAACGTGAACCAGTGAAATACTGAGCATACATTAGGATTTATTTTAAATAGAAGTGGTTGACTTACCTTACAAAATTCGTGAATAGCAAAAGTCTTTTCTACCAGATTTTCTCCCTGTTAATACTGTATTGCTGATGTACCTTAAAATTAAACGGTCTTTTGGAACAGATTTTGTGCAGCACTGCTTAGTGAACAGTGCATGAACACTCCAGATGGGTGCAAAAGGCCTTACATTTAAGCACACTTTATTACGGTTATTCCTGTAGGTACTGTATTTAAAGTCTTTGGGGTGGATATTTCTGGCCTAGAATGCAAGGAGTGAAAGTGGTAGCTGTGGTTCGGTGTTCTGCAATAAGCACTGTAGAACAATACGTACCCAAAGAGGTAACAAAGTGTTCGTGCGCATTAAGGGTTTTCATACATCGTTTGTTCTTGTAGTCCCAGACACGGAGGGTCTTGTCATCAGCACAGCTCAAAATAAATTTTCCTCCAGAATGGAACAGAACGCCACGTACCCAGTTATCATGGCCCACCTTATGAACAAGCAGATATAAAAGTTCTTACATTCTCTCTAGACCTGCTGAAAGTATTTCACCTGTCTCGTTAGCAAGAAGATATCAATATGGAATAAAGCTATTTCTTCATCACAGAATACTAGTCTATTTTCTTAAAACCCATCCAACACTCCTCCTCGGTCCTACAAAACCACGCGTCTCTTCAGTGTTGGATATTTACACCAATTTTCAACCTGGCCTTGGTATAACAAGTGTTGCAACAGCAGCCCAGACAACACCACACTTGATTTCAAATTTGCTGGGTCTCAAGACACATTTAAGTAGAGCAGAATTTAGACAAAACTTTAAGCTTACAGTTTCAGAAGGTGACTCAAGATACTCAATGTTATATAACCACACAATAGTATTCCAGAACCTATTCTGCTTTCACCAAGAGCATTGCATTTTATTTCGTAATGATCCTAACAAAACCAAATACTGATGCTATTATGTTGTATGTTTTGTTTGAATAATGTGTTTTATTTCGTTGCATCTAGCACTGCAGAAGCTTACAAAAGGAGGAGAGGTGGCCATTAAATTTCAAATACACATTTAAAATCATTCATGCGGTTCCTGACTAAAGTAGTAATATGTCTGCAATATGGAAAAAACCTTACAAGTGTCATAAGGCACATGCCAGTGCTAATATCCCACATCTTAATGGTCTTGTCTCTGGATCCAGACAGCAGGAAAGGCCCAGGCTTACCACTCTTCTTAGTCTATGGAAACAAGCAGAGACTTTTAGATTATGGTATTTTCCATGAAAGAAAAACGTGCAGAGACCTTTCAAATGACACCCCTAATTAAGTGGATTGTTGTCTGACAAGGTTAAGACTACTAAGCACATACTACCAAACTGATCAGGATTGTGTTATTAACATTAAGAAAAGCAGAAGCATTGAACTATTTTATGAAAGCTCCACCAATGACCCAAATCAAGTTTTCATTTAGGAGACTTAATAATGGTGCCCTTCTCAACTTAGGGAGATTGAGCCTTCTCATTTAACATGCTGGTGGATACAGCCTGCGGGTTCCTCGGATCAAATTCCAGTAGGGTCCAATAACTGAATATCAAAAAAGGGAATCCAAACATGTTCAAAGGGAACAGATTACCAAGACATACCCTTCCTGTATTCTGAATCTTCACATAATTAATTGAGAGAATACTACTATTTGGAAACCCTTACCCCCTGTGAATTTATTTCCATTAGCCCCAATCCCAAATATCAATGCACAGCTGAAAAACATTTCAGTCCTAATGCATCTGCTTGCTTCTTTTCCAAACTAGACTGTCAACAATGTATGTAGTTAATGGATCCAGAAGAGGGCAGGAGAGAGTACTACTATAGGTAACAAATTTCCTCTTGCCATGGTAGTGAACATTTGGAAATTACTTCAAAAATTGTAAGTACATTAAGTATTTTTAAAAAGTGAATAAAATCATTGACTGACATTTGCCCAAAGTGGGCTAATACCCACTTTGTTTGCATCTGACAAAGTGGGTATTAGCCCACGAAAGCTTATGCTTCAATACTTTAGCTAGTCTTTAAGGCGCCACAGGCCTCTTTGTAACTTCTGCTATTCCAGACTAACACGGCTACCTCTCGGATTCTAAATAAAAAGGAACTTCCAAAAGCCGCAGAACTGTCCACACAGCAGGTCACAGTTTATATCACCCTTAAAAGTGTTTTGCACAAACTCTGAACATACCTCTCTTGCTCTAAAACTAAAGATTTTGGGCATTATGGGGGCGGGAGTGGGGGTGGAGTAGATTGAGAATCTCCTGTGTACTATAGTACATTCAAATCATAGCTCAACTCAAATGAAGTCCCCACAAATCCTTTAGTAGGCAGCCTGCCTCTTCATTCCAGATTAGTTTTTCCTACCACTTCTCAAATGCCCTTCAGGTGATTAAAGAAACTGCACTAACAACAAAAAATGTACCATCTCTTTTTATGTTCCTTGCAGGTTGGGAAATGGGGCTTCTTAAAAATATCAGAGCATCTCACCCTCCTCCCCTTCCACCCAGACCTTCTGATAGTAAGTTCACGGGTAGCTGCTCCTGAATTTACACACACAAAAAAATCAATGGAAAGGGCACAGAATCCGGGAGCTCAGGAAGCAACACTGATAGGAACGATACCTCAAATGTGTTGTCATATATCCCTTGCACCCAATTATAAAAAACATTTAATAGATTAATCTATTAATTTACATATCCGATGAAGTGGGCTATAGCCCACGAAAGCTTATGCTGAAATAAACTGGTTAGTCTCTAAGGTGCTACAATGTCTTCCTCATCTTATTTATGGACACAGACTAACACGGCTGCTAATCTTAAACCTTTAATAGATTAGGCATTTACTTTTAATACTCCAAAACCTTTACAGTTGTCTTTGCAATGAATGCATGTCGAACAGGAAGGAAGGAGCTGTACTATATTTAAGCTTACCTCAGATCCTGTAGCTTCCGATATGGTGGAGTATGAGCTCTCAGGAGCCCAAGAAATGCATTCTACCACATGCTCATGTTCTCGGAGCTCAGCTTTGCATTCCTTTGTTGCTACCACCCAAACACGCACTGTCTGGTCATTAGAACAGCTGGCAATCAGGGTGCCATCCTGATTAGGTCGCACCATGCGCACCCATTCTCTGTGCCCCGTGAAAGTTTTCACACAATAACTATCAAATATAAAGGAAAGTTATGAATCAGTCCAAGCATGTTGCTATAAAAATCTGGTGTATGCAGTTTTGTGGTTTAGGGGCATGGGGGCTATTGTTGGATTTGCTGTGACTATAAAGGTGGGCTACTGATAAACTGAAGTATCTACATGCTGGTTACTCAAGGTGGAAAAGGCTCTCAAAGAGTTCAAATTCATGGACAGAAAGGTCACTAGATTAGAAAGGCAGCTAAAATAAGCAGATAGGGAAGGAAGGAAATATGAAAGTAGTAAAAATGCAGGCGTAGAGAAAATTAAACTGGGCTTTTTTTAAAAAAGATATCTGGGGAGATCTAGAGAGAATATAGAAATACAGTAAACCCTCGCTTTTGCAGACCTTGATTTAAGGGACAAAATTTCCGGTCCATATGTCATATGTGAAAATTAACACCCTGTTAATTTTAAAATGCTTTTAACCAAGATTTGCTTATAATTAAATTAACAGGTTATTTTTTGTTATTAATTCACTGTTACAGTATACGCCCAATTATCCAGGTGCAGGTTAACCGGGCTGCGGATTAACTGGGATGTCTAAACAGGTCAGTAGGGGAAGCCCCAAAGCGGCGGCGGGCTCAGCCTTAGCCTGCTGCTGCTTTGGGGCTTCTCCCACTGGCCCCTTACAAACTGGGGTCGCAGCCTGCTTCCAGCCTGGGTGTAGGAAACCCAGGCTGGCAGCAGGCTGAGACCCAGGCTGGCAGGAGCCTGGGGGGAAAGCCCAAAGCGGCAGCAGGCTGAGTGCTGAGCCAGGTTAACCCGCGCCCGGATAATCGGGAGTCTACTGTATAGAAAACTTTTCTGTGAAATTAAACTTTTCATACATACTTAATTTTAATTACACAAACGTGTCTACATAAGTAAAAAACAGGTAAACTAACTAATTTGTCAATTTTTTAACATACGCATTCGGAAAACCTACTTTATTATAGAACGGACTTTCGGCTTTAACGGACACCCCCTCGCCCGAATTAGTCAGTTGTATCGAGGTTTTACTGTACTTCATTCTGAGTGTTCAGAGCATACAGTGGGGGGTGGAGCAAAGGTGTTACATACTGAGGAATGAAGACGCTGACAGTACAAAGATGGGAAAAGGCTTTTGTCCACACCAAGAATGGGACACCTCTCTGGTAGCTATAATGGTAGTGTCATTGTGACTCAAAACTATATAGCAGTATGTTGATTATATTTCTATAGACCACAAGCTCACAAGAAGCAAGAGGGGAAAAAACCCAGTATGTGGTCTGGGGACCAGTCACTTAAGGAAACCTCTTTAGCACCCAGTCTCAAGGCACACAATCCAAAGAGATGTTGTGATGACATTCAGCTATATATAATATACTTCTTACAAAGGGTCCACAGTGTTTCCTTTTGGTATGGATGCTTTTTAACCAGAACTATACTTACCCTGTTTGAACTTCCCACATTTTGATAGTTTTATCCCTTGAGGCAGAGACTATGTGATCCCCGTTGGGCATGATGGCTACTGAAGAAACATTATGATCATGACCTATAAACAAATCAAGCTTGTATTAAGTGCTGCTCTGACACACAGCATTACAATGCCTAGGCAATCCAATATTCAATTTTTTTGAGAAATTAAACTACAATGTACTACACATTTTATGGAAGAATCTTAATATGGAAGCTTATGGGGGTATTTAATGAGCTAAGTAATATTTCAATGCAACTGCAGTAGTATGTCAAGTGTTTCTGTATGGCAGTGTTCGGGCACTAAAATATTAGCCTCACTCCCTTTAATACATGGTGTGCATTACAGGGTAACCACTGTTTACAATAAATTCTGAAAAGATGATACAGCAACACCAAAGAAAACTTTGAAGGAAAATAACTCAGGTTTTCACCAAATGGGCAAGAACAAAACCTGAATGAAAATCCTCATTCAGGGGATTAACACAATTTTAAAAGGATTAAGCATTTCAAGAATGCCTCATTTTAGGCATTAGTTCTAGTACAATAATGCATAATTGAAACCAACATAAATAGGGGGAGAGACCATCAGTAGCTAGTGACTTGAAGAATGGGATCAGGATTGAGTCAGAAAAAAGTCAGTTCTGGTCCCCGCTCTTCCAGATTCGTGGTGACCTTGGATATGTAGTTTCACCACTTGGCTTCATTTATCCCATCTATAAAAGAGGCTACTACCATCCATCCAGGGTGTTGAGGATTATTGAATGTGAAGGCAACATTTTCCATGTAACAAGAGATAATATTTCAAAACATCTGAATTAAAGCATTAATGAATGGAAAGTATTAGTAAATTTTGCTGAAATAACGTTAACACAAATCTCACCTAGAAAAACTGATTATTGTTTTGACAAGTCCAATACAAAAAATCTTTAGACCATATCAATAATTTATATTTGTTTATTCATGTAGAGGTACTTAAACATTTAAGATAAATGCAAAATAACTTTAAAAAAAATACTCTCTCCGGTTAAGAGGTTGGGGCAAAAGTTAATATTTCTAAAACTTTGGGTGAAATCATTGGAATAATCTCAGGGCAGCAGTTTAAGAGTATTAATTTAAGCAACCTCCTGTGTAAATATGAAATTCTAGTATTCTCCAAAACCCCCTCAAAGAATCCTAGTAGATTGGCAAGGCATGATTTCCCTTTACAAAAATCACGTCGACTCTGTCCCCTAATTATGTTCATCTATGTGTATGACAATTTTGCTCTTTACTATATAGTTTCAACCAGTTTGCTGTGTACTGAAGTCAGGCTTACCGGCTTCTAATTGCCAGGATCACCTCTGGAGCCCCTTTTAAAAACAGGGGATGGGCAGTTAATTGTTTCTCTTCTCTAACTAACTCCTTAGTAGACTTTTCAATACAAACTTTGTTTCTTTAAAAAATCATCATCATCTACTCCTGCTGATCATTCATTTCTAATACAACTTATAACTACAACAGAATTATCTTGAGATGATGCAGCAGCATATGGATACTTTTGTTTAGAACTTTCTGAAGACTGCAGCGGTGGCCTTTATATTCACCAGGGCACCCCAACAAGAGGATCACCATGGCCCCTTCTGAGCCATGCAATGGCTCCTGAAATTCTGACAGACCGGGAAAGTGTTCATCCACCATTGTACAAGGAACCCACAATTTACACACACAATTTATAGACTAAGAGCAGAAAGCATGTTAATTCAAAAGAAAATGTGGAATAAGATTCCCATAAAAAGTAGGTTCAGCATACCAAGCAAAATAGCAAAAACACACTTTTATTCTTCCCACATGTACCAGGCGATGTTTTATACCCCATTTTCTTGTGGGATGGTCCCATTTTCTATTGGGCTCTGGACATAGCAAGTACTAAAGCCATCCATCAACTGTTTCACTGAAACCACCACTACAGATATTTTATTTCCAGGACCATCTCATACACAGCAGAGTCGAGATGCATTTTCAATAATGATGGGACAGAATACAGTTATGTACAAGGCACTCCAAAAGGTTAAAGAGAACTCTTTTTGGTATTCTGATTATATATTCATTCTCACATCAGCAGTTTTCTGGATCAAAAATATAAAAAAATTGATTTCTCTTCATCTTACAGATCACTAAGACAGTCTCCTTACCATGCATGGTTCTGATGCAATCAAAGCCCTGGAAATCCCATAGCTTAATGGTCATATCAGCAGAACAGGAGGCCAAGAGTTTGCCACTGTGGTCAAAAGAAATATCCTGCACAGAGTCTGTATGTCCCTTAAGGGTTCGTTCAAAATCGCCTGTCTCATAATCCCACACCTGACAAGTGAACAGAAAATTCGTTAACACCAGCTTATCACTCTTCATGTTCTTCAGCTTTACATTTGCACCCCACAGGTTAGTCTGGCACCTTGTTCAATAATTAACTGAGCAGGAGACAAAGGAAGACTGTCCTAGAAAAGCCAAGCAGTGGAGGAAAATAAGTTGTGCTATATTTACATGGTTTACTCTTACGTTATTATATTTAAATAGATGCACTTCCCAGATTTCAAAATTAATATAAATGGTCTCCTCCTCTACAATGTGAATAGGAAAAGAATTTGCTGCATTCCTGCGAAGTCTTGGTACAAATTACCTTTTAAAAACAAAACAACACACACAGGAGTAAAATTCTAATTAAGTAGAGTTAATATAGATATATGCAGAGGCCTTTTCTCTTCCCCTCCTTCCCCCCCCCCCCCCCACTTGTCAATGTTCTTCCCTTACACCCTACCACTTTCTAAGCATTAGGGTGCTGTTAGTAACTATGTGACGCTAAAGAGCCATATGGTCAACACTCCCTACTGGAGAGCAGTGTATGAACTCTGCAATATGCAGCATTTCAGTCAGGTTAGGGAAGAATATTTGAGGTCACTTTCAAAATTTAATATTAAGTAAATAGAATCTTGAGTCAGCCAGGATACTAGTCAACAAAAATATCAAGCATTTGTGGTAAATATTGATCTAATTAAGAGGTGAAAATGAAGTATTCACACTATTACTTATCAATACTCTAATAATTAAATAACCATGAACATAAAGCTACTTCACTCTGAAAGAAACAAGCTACTACAGATGTTAATTTCTTTAATGTCACTGGCATTAAATCCAATTGAGGATTAACTAAATTCAGAGTTTCACTTTATAATATTTAGAAGCATGAAAACAATCTGAGATTCTAAAATCACTACCCTTATTTAATACCGCAAATAAAATGAGAGGAGATTCTGGTCACAGCTACTGTAAGGCTTAATTTCTGATGTGACCTGGTTTCTAAGGCTGCATGCATAATTAAGAATAGCCGTGGTTTATTCTGGACCTAAAAAATATGGTTTGTAATATGTCTCACTCTCCACCATCACTTCAGCATTACTTGATGTGTTAAGTGATAATGCCAGTTTAGAAAAATGACACATGGTACTATATAGTTTGAATTAAAGAACAGCAGCCACCAGATAAATAGCTTCTAATAGAAGAGAGTGAAGGATACGAAAAAAAAAAAAAGTTTCCAGTAACATTTAACAAAGGCATCTAAGAATAGAACTAAACAGCTTTAGCTAACGTTGTTAGAGACGGGACCTTGCTCTTTTTTTTTTTAAACACGCTAATATATTAGTAATAAGCTAAACGAAAGAGTGACAGGTACACGACCTCTCCCTACCAGACTAATTACTACAGAGGGACACTATGCTGTTCCAACTCACTGCCTAAGGTGGTTCAAAGAAATTAAGTGGCAGTTGAGGCTCATTGTGCACTTTATGCCTGGGGGGAGGAATGTCGTGAGGGCATGCAGGGTGCATATACAACCCCTGAAGGCACTGTTGGTGAACATGTTCTGAACTCCTGTGCTGGGACAAATGGACACCATAAGTAGAATCTAGTTCAGTAACCCAAAGAATTACATTATATTTGAACTTAGTTATATACTCCATCATGACAAGTTGCTCAATATTTCCTAATATTTGTTATCCAAACTCTTTAGGTCAGTATGACACTTTCAACCATTTCCAAAACAGCGGCAGCAGCTCCTCCATGGTAGGCTTCATGCAAGCATAAATTAAATTAATCCCCAAACAAATGCTCAAGGAGAAGGTCCTCAAGGATTGTAGCCAAGTGGAAGTACTCGTTTCCATTCCATGAATAAATCAGTTACACAAATATTTCTTTATAATTAGGACACTAAATTGACAAAGCACATGCCTACCACAAGACAGTTGCATGGGTGCATTGACATCTTAATAAAAATCATATTAGAAGTACCAGAAGACTAAACCAGTTTCTACACATACTATCTTCCCTTTCCCACAAATGTTTTTAGGCAAATATATGTTGAAAACCAGCAGCAACTGGTGGCTGAGTATTACATATGAAGTAGAAGATAAGTCCTTTAGACTAAAGAGTAGTGGGGAGGGAGGGGGAAGAACATTAAAGTTTGGTGTGTTTTTTTAAAAAAAATAATTCTGCAAAGTCATTCTTCGATGAATCTTCTGAGAGAGTCTCTTCTCTATCTTTCTCAACATCGCATTAATCTGAGCCCAAGCACTTCTATATTCCACATCATCTGTCAATCTTTGGCTACTCTCCTTCCACAAGAGTATTTATCTCTTAATCTTCTGTCCAGTCCCTAAATCCATACTTGCGGCCTCAACCACTTTAAATATTTCTTCTGACCCAAGAGAAATCCCCAAAGACGACTTCAAGGAATCAGACTAAAATCTGCTGAATACCACCACACAACAGACTATGATCAATATCTAAGTTATAAGGGGACTATGAAAGGAGGTAACTTGTATCAGGATTGCATGTGCGTATATCCCTCGTTATTTTAAACTGATTTACTTAGCCCATCATATAACTGTCTATAGCAAGCATTTACCTTTATTGTGGCATCCTCTGAAGCAGAGACCATAACACTGAAAACTGGGTGGAAAATTACTCTTGTGACAGGACTCCTATGTCCACTCAACGCATACTTCTCTGGAGGACGAGGGATCCATTCTTTAGGGTCTCGTTTCTGACCAAGAGGTCCACCTGATGTAAATTCTTCCTTTGCTTCATTTAGCTTAGATTCTAGTTCCATCACCTGAGATTTATGGGGTTTAAAAAAAAAAGATCAATTGTTTCTACAATCTTCTACAGCAAGATCTAGCTAATCTGCACTCATCATTAACAAAACTAAACTTTCTGAATGGCTTTGGATCTATAATATTTTGTTTCTCTCTTAGGTGGAGAGCATGTTACTGACCTCCAGTAGTTCTGACTATCCATAAAATACAATGGAACAAGTTTCCTTGTAAAAGGATCGGATAATACTTGATTTTAATCTAATTTTTTTCCCCAGAGGTTTTATGTGGGAAGTGGACTAACATGCAAAGTTATTTAGCTCGACCATACTGGCAAGTTCACTACTTCAAACTGACAAAGTAACTTTTCAAGTTACTGAATTTTATGAGCAGTCTTTTAGAAAACTATTGTCAAAGGTAATTTTACTTCTAAAAATGCTCACACAGCCCAACGACCACTGGTCAAAGATAATCCTGAGATTACATATCAAGTGTGCATACAGAATATCCAAGGGCAAAAAATATTAAAAGTTCAGTAAAATCCTAAACCATTAACCACTACATTTGGTAGCCTCTGCTGTTAATGTGCTATGATTTTTGATGCTTTTAATACACTATATATCTATGGATGCTTTATTAAGCACATACAGTTTTGTATTGTGTGTTTCCACTAGAACCGCTTACTCTAATGCAGGGGTCTCAAACTCAAATGACCACGAGGGCCGCATGAGGACTAGTGCACTGGCTCGAGGGCCGCACCACTGACACACATCCTGCCCTTGCTGCCCCGGCTGTGCCCCCACTCCACCCCTTCCATGAGGACTAGTGCACTGGCCCGAGGGCCGCACCACTGACACACACACACATACCCTCGCTGCCCCGGCTGTGCCCCCACTCCACCCCTTCCATGAGGACTAGTGCACTGGCCCGAGGGCTGCACCACTGACACACACTCCGTCCTTGCTGCCCCGGCTCTGTCCCCACTCCACCCCTTCCAAGAGGTCCCACCCCTGCCCCACCTCCTCCTCTGAGCACGCAGCTCCCCATTCCCTCCTGGAAAGCACTAGGCACCACCAACAGCTGTTTGGCAAACAAAGCAAGAGCAATCTAGGAAATCCAGAGCTAGAAACACACGCGGCCCAGCCAGGCAGCAGAGAAGCCTCTGCTTCTGGCCCCTCCGTCCTGCAAACTGCTATGGGGGGACGGGGGGGGGGGGCGCCAGGAAGCTTGGCGGGCCGTAGGGAAGGGCTTTGCGGGCCGCATGTGGCCCCCGGGCCGCATGTTTGAGACCCCTGCTCTAATGCATCAGAACTAAAGGCTTCACTGCAAAGGAAGAGCCAAAGAGGACTAGCAGCAGAGCATTTGCCTTCTTTCCTGCTAAGGAAGCTTTTTGGGAACAACTATTCAGCCTTTGCATTTCCAAAAAGCCTTGGGGCACTCTTCTTCCCACCATCTTCACAAAGTGCATCAGAAATCCATGAGATGAAGCAAAGTGTCATATCAGAGAAACCACTACAGTAGAAGTGTTAATATTTTTGCTGGAGATGAAGTGGATAGTAGAAAACACATTTCAAGGCTAACTATTATGTGTGTTAGATACTGTTACCTTCCCTGTTCTGCCCTCCAAAAATACTTTTAGGAGAACATTTAATAAGCCCACACTTCCTTTGAATGCATATGAAATTTATCTTCAATTTCAGTTCACCGAATACTGTTGTTAATTTGCTTTAAAAACTGATCATTGTACAATATGAAAAACTCAAGTCCCCCCCCCCTTACCTTCTTTTGTAATCTTATAACAGATGTCCATTTTTTCTCCAGAAGTCCAGCATACTTCTTATCTAGCTCTTCATTCTGAAACAGTAATTCAAGAAGTTGTTACAATGTGGTTGTTAAGAGGCAAGCCAAAACTGCCGTAATGTTTTCAAGAATGTCTAAACATTCAAATTAAGTAATTTGTGGGAGGAAAGAAGAGGAATCAATTGATTTTTAATCAACTTAATTCAGTTACCATACGGACATCTTGATTATTTAGTTATTTTAAAAGGCTAATCCCATAAATACTTTGGCAGTCTACTTTGGTTACAAAGTAACTGACATTTAGCCAAAGATTTTCTATGAATCAAATCTACAAACCCAAGGTCTCAGGTAATCCACATTATTGTATTCTAGTCATTGACCCTCCCCACCCCCACCCCCACTATTTGTAGGACCCATGACAGCCTCTCAAATGAATACTACTGGGGGAATTCTGTACCATGGAATTCACGTCCCCAGCAGATTTTATTTTATTTTTTTGCTTCCCTGAAGATGATGGTGAAGCAAACAGAAGCTGCAAGAACAGTCATGTGTCATTTCAGGTGCCTGAAGCAGCTGGCAGAGAGGTAAATCACTACAAGGTGAGGGGGGAGCCTGGCTTCTACCCTGCGCTGAACCCTGATAGTCTCAGCTGGGCTGGGGGAAGATGAGACTTCCTATTTCCCCTGTAAGCGAGCAGCTGGGGCTGGAGCAACCGGTCAGACCCATGCCCAGAAACCTCCTCCAATTGCACAAAAGCTTCACACCGCACTCCCTCCCCCATAGCTCCACAGCTACAGGTGGAAGGGTTACTATAAGGGTATTTACTTCCCCATTCACCCACTCTCATGCGTCCAGTTCTTCCCACACCCAGACCCAGCACCGAGCCACCCAGACTGCTCCACAAGCTCTCACCTGGACTCCCCACCCTACACTAAACCCCTTCACACTTGGATCCTGCCAGCCTGAGCCTGCTTTCCCCAGACCTTGAGCTGTGTGCGAACTCAGTTGGTGGATGGTGTGGGTGTTGCATTGCAGGATCTCACACCTCCATGCAACCGGTGGCCTGTATCCCCCACAGCCATGCTAGAGTCTCAACATTTATTTATTGACAAAATATGCAAACATTTTATTTTTTGGCACAGAATTTTTGATTTTTTGATGCAGAAGTTCCCTTGGGGTAGAGTATCCAATGAATAGTTGCGAAAACTCTGCTTGCAATTTGTCTGATTATCTTTCCCATCAACCCTCATCAATTAGAAAAAGAAAAATAGGAAGGGATGTGTTGATTGTGTGGACTGGAGAGTAAGTGTGACCTGGTGATAATTAGGTTTTTGTAGTTAACCTAACCTTTTGATCAATCAAAAACTGATGGACCTGTATGTACAAGAGCCAAGGAAATAAGCTACCATTATGTCTGCATGTATAATCAGCTAACTTGAGACATCTGCTGCACTGCTTAAAAATTTACAACAAGCTGCCAGAAGGCAGGCTTGCCTATACAGGCTATGGGGGTTTCTTCTCATTTTTAGTGGATGACTGCAACCCCATCTTTGTTGAAAGGTCTTCACATCATAGCAATCATGGGGCTAGACCCAAATAGTGGTGGGAATAATTTTAGGCATTTCAATGCTCTCTCAAACTATATGGCTAAAGCAGAAATAAAGATTTAAATCCTCTACTTCACTATGTCTATAAAGGTATTTCAAGGCCTTTTAAAGGCAATTTTAAGTCTTTGTAGTGTTCACAGTGGCGCTCATAAGTGTTCCTTCTCAAAACAGGAACACACTGGTAATACTGATGTAAAGGTTTTAAAGATCTTAGTAGGGTAAGAGCACTCCTAGATTTTAGGCCTCCTTGCAATTTATCCCAAGGACTGGATGTGCTCATAGAAATGTAAGTCAGGGAGGGACTGACAGGTCATACAGTTCAGTCCTCTGTACTGAGGCAGGACTAAGTGTTATCTAGAGTTTAGACCATCCCTGACAGGTGTTTGTCTAACCTATTCTTAAAGCCTCCAATTGCAGATTCCACAATGTTTCTAAGTAATCTGTTCCAGTTCTTAGCTACCCTTACAGTTAGTAAGTTCGCTATTGTCTAAATCTCTCTTGCTGCAATTTGAGCAGATTACATCTTGTCCTGTCCATTTGGGGGATTCTACCTTACTCCCTAACAAAACCCCACAGATCACTACTGGGCCCAGAAATGACCTCTCCTCTTCCCATTTCTCTTCTCCAACTCTAGGCTTTTCCCTGCACAGTGATCTCTTCTACAACCTCTCCTCAGAGAAAAGAATCTATTCATAGAAGTTTCTAGGTTCCACTGCTCCAATTACGGAATTGATGCTTGCCATCTTATAGTTTGTAAGTGATGGAAGTTCAAATCTAAATACATGTCCCCTAGCATAAGGAGGAAAACGCAGTAGCAAATATGCTGCAGAATCTGGGAGAGTTTTGATACTCTGATACTGATGAGTTAATCAGATGTGTCTTTTTTAATGGACAAAATGTTCCTGGAGGGGTGGGGATAGGGAGTCTAATTACACACAACTAGTTGAAGGTGGAAAACTCAGATTGTTACTGATTAAAGCTAACAAGCCTTCCTCCTTTAATAACTCCAATGAAGACTAGGTACCAGGTCAAAATCTCATCTGTTCAGTTTGCCACAGGATGGATTTTAACTTGATCCCTTAGAGCTGTAGGACCTACAGCTTGAAACCTGGAATCAGACATATGTTTTATATCCTTGCTGGTCTCTACGTCAGGAAAAAGGAAAGGAGGAGTAAAGTCTGCTGTATACAGGTGAGGTACTGTCCCTCCAAAGTCTTGGTCTCCTCACAGGAGCTTATTGGTGTGAAAGGAAGTTACAGAAAGACACTAGTTGATTCAGAAATCAAGATTTCCATGCCAGAAGCCAAGAAATCCTGTGATTTGCAAAGATACTGATTAGGAGACAAAACACATTACCGAAACAGAAGTCATTCCATGAATCAACCCATGGATTAAAAACACAAAAACACAGTTTAGACTTGGAGGATTTTCTACAAATTTTCCATTCTAGCTCCTGAAGGTGTATAAAGTACATTTTGACAAACCTGACTTCATCATCATTTGGTACCAAGTTATTTTCCTATGAGAAAGCTTCTATGTGCAATTTTAACTAACTTGATTTTCTTGCACCTCCCTTAAGACTATCAAATAACCAGATTGCCTAGCATATTCAGGTCTTTTAACCTTTGAGGGAAAAACACTTAATTAGGTTGATGGATAAGTTTGATAAGTGAATGTTATTATGGTTTTCAATTATAAAATGTATGATATTCCAACTAGTCCTTTCTTCCGATTTGTTATTTAGAACAGAGTGTAGTTTAGGGAAATCAAGTAAAACCTCAACTGAATATTTTGGAAAAAATTTAAGAAAAATTTAAATATACATAGTTTGCTTGCTAGTTCTGAAGGATATTTTCAGAGATAGGTGGAAAGCACAATTACAAACATAACCTGCTCGATATCTCAAAACTTCTCCTGATTAATCTTACATATATGTACATATATGATTTTCAATCCAGAAACAAGGGATTTGTTCATTTTAGAGTTAGCTCCTAGGGGTAAAACAAAGATCAGGGATTTTGTTCATATGGTTTGGAAATGAGAAAATTGGCAAGTGTTTTGCCTATATGTAATGTCTTTTGACCAAAAAAGTTTTTGAATATAATCCAGTTTTCAAGTTCCACTGATCAGTTTTTATGGAGACAAGTACTACACAAATGAAACAAAACAGAAAAGAGGGCTAAATTCACCTGCATTGTGAATCCCAGTCCGTCAATGGAATTACAGTGACAATAAGTTTGGTCCACTATTTTTAATAAGCACTAAACTGGCTATCCTGTCAAAATAAATTGTTTGGCAGGATTTCAGTGTTCACACTACTAAACTTTTCTTCCTTCTACATTACCACCAACTGTCTTTTAGCAGGTACTGAAGTAGCTTTATGAGCTCAACCCGGGGCATAACAAACATTTTCTGGAGGCTCTCAGTATGATGAATATTGAAAACTGATAAACATGCCACAGGCTTTACTGCTCATAGAGCATTAACAACAAAGGACAGGGCTGTTATTGACAGTCTCTGCAGATGAAAACCGTGCATCAAATGTTATTAGCCATTCCAGTTTCAAAAGGACCTTCATAACTTATTCCTCTATGAAATCTTAGATTGTGGACTAAAAAAGCCAGGTATGTGGATAACATGAGCATAATATGATTGCAGATTTGTTATTTTATAGAAACAGTACTTTTATTAAAAGTTTAAATAGACCTTCAAAAAAGGTAAATAGATTATTTTTTTAGAAAGACATTAAGCACATGGACTCAAATACTTCAACAGAAAAATTAAAGAAAGCAATTTTTAAACAAGCTGCATATGTTCAACTGTTCAAGAGATGTTTCCACTTGAGTTTTAAATTATTTAAAAAAAAAAAATCTTTGCTGCCATCAAATTTGAGATGTCAAATATTAGTAATTTTAATGACATGCCAGATATTCTCAATCTGTAATAACTGACTAGATTTTAGAGGCTAGTATTTAATGGGATTTCAGTCAACATGCGCTAGAACTACAGAAATGATCCCTGGAAATATTACACATACCTCTATCCCCTGCCTCCCATGACTATACGGAAGACAATCAACAAATCAAGGATTGAGTGCGAGGCACCACAACTGTTTCGGCAACATCTGGAGGGGACTTACAGCTGGAGCAGATACCTGATTTCTTCACTTCATCTTAGCAATTAGTATATCCACTACATAGAACATGTTGCAATAGCACATTAATCCTATATAGGTGGTGCTAAGATTTTAAAAACAGGAGGCCCAGAATTCGTAAGTTACGTAATAGGAGCTGGTTAGATATGGGGTTCTCAAACTGGGGGTCAGGACCCTTCAGGGGTCAAGAGGTTATTACATGTGGGGTCCTGAGCGGTCAACCTCTACCCCAAACCCACTTTGCCACCATCACTTATAATAGTGTTAAAAATAAATTAAAAGCACTTTTTTATATAAGGGGAGGGATCACACTGACACTTGCGATGGGAAAGGGGTCACCAGTAAAAAAAGTTTGAGTGTCTCTGGGTTAGATAAATGCTCTAGACTACAAACGCCTCCTTTAGTTCTCTACTTCTATACAATTCCCAGTTAAAGAAAAAAAAAATCAGTTTGAGGTTTAGAGAGGGGATCTTCTAGCAGCTAAATAGACAATAGAAAGCCATGAAATTGTAAAAGAGTGGAATATAGGCATATAAGTACATGTAGCAGTGTTGTCTGTTCAGTCAGCAGGCCTACTGGTCTGGCCTTCTGGCTCCAGTCTCTTTCAACCCAATGTGTCCTGGATTGAGTCCCAGTTGGGTCAGCTTCCTTGTCGATAACCCATTGTGTCCTGTTCATCCCAGGGTTAGGAACGGGGAAATCTAGGCTGGGTAGGAAAAGCGTGGAATAGCCAGGATTAGCCCCACCTCCTGCTCACTTTCCCCGGGCCACTTCCTACCACGAGGCCTCTGTTTGAGGTGGGGCTGCTATTGGGTTAGAGTCCCTTGTTTGAAAACCCCCACAGCCTGGTGCTCAGACAGGAGACTCTCTGGTGCTACTGAATATGGTTATCCCTCCCTCTTGAGTGATGGCTGGGTCTGAGAGACAGAGGGGAGGGGGACTCACACAGATCTCCTTAGTAGGGGCTGCTTCCTCTACCACTGAAGAGCCATGCTCCTCCAGGAAATGCCTTCTCTTCCCCACTCTCCTGGACTGCTAGAGATCTCTTTATAATGGTCTTTTCCCCAAAAGCGGCTCAACAATGCCTGAGGGCAGAGCTTTCCTGGCCCAGTACTGCTCCAGCTTTCTTCCTGTCTCTGCCTTACTTGCGGGGTCCATAAACCCCTTCCCAGTACAGAAGAGTAGAGGCCAAAAGATTAAAACCCCTTACTACAACATTTTTAAAGCAGATACAAAAGGATATTTATGGAAGTATGACAATCCCATCATTTTCCCCTTATGACACAAACAATTAATCCTATTTCCTTCATGCATTCCAAAAGGTTTCCCCTCCGACTTAAAACTTCCTGCCAAACTTGATATGGACAGGGTTAGTTTTGACAAAGTTAGAGGTGTCAAAAGTGAATCAGCCTTACCACTGGTAAGGTTGAAATTAACAGTCTATTTCCATACTAAATTGGAAAACTGAAGAATTTGTACTCCTTTCTGCAGCTGGGACCCTTAAGCATTTTAGGAGGGGCTCTGCTTATTCCTATATCTAGAGAAAGACCAGTATAAGAATTGAGTAACCAAGGGAATTGATAAATTTTCCAGTAGAGTTAAATTAATACAGCCAGGTTAGAATGATCACCATGATCAGAATACTCAAAGATTATTATTATACAGGTCTCATAAAATGAAATGCATTCTTCTGAACATTTTTTTTTTTTTGGTATCAAGTTATTTTATATTGCTATAGCACCTTTCATCCTGGAGGAACTCCGAGCCCTTTAGGAATTGGATCCCTACAATACCATAGAAAAGCCAGCTGATCTGGAGTGATGGGCGACAGGTAGGTGAACAACAGGCCTAAAGAACAATACACTAGGGTCAGGAATAAGGGAGTAAAGGGGGACGAACTTTGCCAAAGAAACTTCACATTATGGAGTTGAGACCATCACAATATAGAAAGAACATTTACTGTGTCTTAAAGTGATTACTGCATTAAGCTTGTGTATGATGTATAGATTTCCACATTGTAAGAGTAGAGGTTCAGAAGTAGTGCACTCCACAGAATTTATTATGTTTCACACACGAGCTTTATGAAGAATCTTGTTTTTCAACTCACCACATCTAACTCAGCTTCCTTTTTAAAAACTGAATAAGCCTCTTCATAACCATTGGATCGAAGGTAATCCGCTATTGCTCGATTTCTAGAGAAAGAAAGAAAGACTCACCAGTAAGACATTCTTATCTTAGCCACAGTTCTGAACAGTACTGAAGAACAAGATACAGAACACATTCGTACAGGTTTTCAAATTGTAAACCTTGTTCTTCATTGTATTAAGACAGTATATCTGCTAACACGATTAAAACCGTCAAACTGTAAAAGCAAACATGGCATACAAAGAGGTCATGTCAAAACATGACCCATAAAACAAAAGTACACATTCAGTATGTAGTTTTAAATTCTAGTGAACTCTCTGATTTAAAAATTCAGTATTTAATAGACAAGTTATTACAATAAAGGCAGCTCTTGCTCACTGTTTTAATATTCACAATCCCTTTAAGTAAGGATAAAAACAGGCCATAAGTACATAAAAGTCTCAATAGTTTAAGAGTGGCTTTTGGTTTAGCTCAAATAGATTTTGGTGAACTTTAAGATAAACCTAAATAAGTATGCACACAGGATCTGCGCTGGTTTAAATGCATATCTTAGGTTAAACAGTGAAATTCTCTCAAATGAACATGTCCCAAGGTTTAGAATACATTGTATTATGTAAAACTAAGGTTTTAATTGGTAAGTATCCCTACATATATTTCTGCCACCATGTAGAATATCTTCAAATTACAGGTTAAGTTAACATCCTTACATAGACAAAGTACAGGAGACTATTATCCAGGATTGGGTTAACCAGGTTGCGGATTAACCAGGATGTCCAAAAAAATATGCGTATCACAGGGCCGCTCTGGCTTTGTTGCCGCCCCAAGCACAAAAAAAAACCCCAAAACACACCAGGGTGCAGGGCAGCCAGTGAACCAACACCCCATTCCCCCTGGCGAAGGGTGGCTGGTAAACCAACCCCCTCTCCCCTCCCCATATTTCCTATGGATGGTGATCATCTGGGATTTTATTAACCAGGATTATTTTTTTCCCCTATCATCCTGGATAATCGAGAGAGTCTACTGTATAAGAAAACTGAAAGTCTGAAAAAGATTTTTTACTGCTAAGGTACTTACAAGGTTTATCATTATGTACAAGATAATTACAAAAGAAATGTTTTAACATAGAAAGGATGCCCTCATGTTCCTCCTTAACACAGTAAATTTAATTCATGCTCCTTCAATATAGATTGAGGGAAAAGATTATTCTTGCATGGTATAACTAACAAATCTAGACTATTCTGCAGTACAGACCCGTTTACACATGAATCCGCTTAACACACGGTAGCGCCATGCCTCTCAGTGCTACCTATTTAATACACAATACTCATTAACACACGGCCTAGGAACTTGCTATGTAGTGCTGGTTTAGAACAAATCTGAGCAGGATATCTTGAAAAATTAAATACCTCATAAATAGAATTTAATTAAAATAAAAAGTTGCCACACCTAAAATTATACAAGTTTCTAAGGTGTTAGCCATTTTTGTTAAAATTAAGTGAATTGAAATTTGTTTGGAAATAATCTGTTTTTAATCTTTGAATTTACTTTTAAAAAAAGCATTTCTATTTATTCATTAAACACTTGTCTAATCCAATATTTTAAGGTGATTAAGATGTCATTTACATGCATGCAGTAACTCAAGCAACAATAAAATGTCCAAGTCCTCAGTTTGTCTCCCATTATTAGGAGATCAGTTTCCTTGAGTTCATACCAATGTGTTACTGAAAAGCTGCTTATACTTAAGATGCAACAAAGTCTTGTAGAACCTTACAGACTAACAGGTGTTTAGGAGCATAAGCTTTTGTGGGTGAAGACCCACTTCCTCAGATGAATGGCATCTTTTTGTTCACTGATGAACTAAAAAGCACTTAAAATATTCCAAGGTTTAGACCAATTCCAGTTTTTTAAAATGATAAAACTACAAATCTCACCTCACATTTAACTTTAAAAATCTTTAAGAAGTCACTTACAATCTCAACCTCTCCTCTATGGTCTTCATCCTACCACTTCTTGCCGAAGAAGTTCAGGGCCAGAGATAAACCTGGCAATTCTATGGATAATCCATATATATACACACACACTGAACAGGTTTCTCCATGAAAAAAGTACGAAAGCCAATTCCTTTCAAAATCTACAGATCCAAAAACCTGTTGTCAGAATCTTTTCAGAGAGAAAAGAATTCAATTGTTCAAACTACAACCAGGTCAGTCAGAGGTTCTTTCATAGCATACTGCTTTACAACTTACTAGAGACACCACTTACAGACTCCATCACTGATATGAAACCAGACAAATTATAATCGCATGCATGGGACAACACAATGGAAGTTTTACTCCTTTCAACTAGCACTACTTTATAAACTGACTTTTTTGCCAAGAGGGTAATTAAAAATTGAGCAGCAATAATCAGTTGTGCAATTTACAAAAAGATTCCAGTAACTGCCAGCACTAATACAGAGCTCACCCTTGTATTATCAGACAACCAAGCTGTGTTTTCCAGTCACCTGAGCAGTGAAAAAACTGAGCAAATGCACTTTTAAAGACACAAATGAAACAAACGTGTCCAGTAATAAGGTGCCAACTTTAGGATTATTTGAATAATAAAGGACGGCTTGGTTATGTTTAGAAGAGTCAGACAGTTAAGACTTTACAAAAAAAATCATCAGTAGTTTGGGTGGTAAATCAGAAAACCAGCAATGACCAATTGAAGACAGTCATTGTTTCCGTGAAGGTTATGATCTTCTCCTTTTACCCAATGTTTATATACTGGCTCTTGACTCTCCACTAAGGCAAGTTACTAACAATGAATATGGTCTCATTGGGGTAGGCTAACAACAGAGAACCTGCATCCGTTAAATGCTAGTATAGGATGGTGTACTTTTGAATGAATTGGCATTGTGGAGTGTAACACATTCCACTCCATCACTAAGTACCATCACCAATAGCAAGCTCTATTCATTTTGGGAATACAAGAATCTTTGTAACCAAATTCTATCATTATGCTGTGTACCAACATTTATTTCACACTAAAGTCATCAAAAATTGGAGAACTGCACTTGTCTTTACAAAACTTTCAGAGGAGTGTATGGTACTAATTCTAGCTTGTCTTCTTTAACACGTGGATGATAGCTTGTTTCAAAGTGCTATTTAAGCCCTAAGTATTCTTTAAGTGAAGCAGCAACCTCTAAAAATACAGATGTTTTACCACTCACACCTATTAACAGGCCTAAACAAGATTCTTCCAAAAAATGAAGAGGGGTCCCCCAAAATACTCCTTACAAGGTTTTCACCTAAAATGTCACCCTGGAAGACAAGCTTTTTAAAAAGAATCAATGGGATCCTCCCTCTCTTGCTCTCATGCACACACTTGTCTCCAATACAATAAGGTGTGTTCCAAAATTTCTTTTAACTGCCTTCCCTTATAAACTACTGAGCGGGTAGACATCTTCAAGTTCCTCCCCAATCTCTACCCAGTCAGCTTTCCCCGGTTCCTCTGAATTCCCCAACCCTCCTCATTCTCCAGGATCTTCATCACATCCTCATCTTCCCATTACATATTCCTCTCTCCTTAGGCATTCATTCCAGACATCAACCCACTGTCTGTATTCAGAGAGAACGGTCAACTCCCTCCCAATATTTCCTGTTCCCCATATGCAGAACGTACGGATCTCTGACCTCTCTACCATCTTCTCAGGCCATTCCTCCTCTAACGGAGCCCAAGTGCCTTGTCAACTCCTAATTATCCCCATCTTCCTGTTGATGTATTTGTTCCTTGAAGTTCTGACTTCTAGCAACCAAACGACAATATTTTAATTCTAGATGTGTTCAGGAAGCCTTTCCTGCCTCACTTATGCCCTCCCCTTTCATAAACAAATGCTACAAATACATGCATAACCCTTCATAAAAAAATTTAAGAGTTCACATGGTGTTTTAGTATATCAGAGTTTTGCTTCACTTAAAATTACTCTTTAGTACGATAAAACAGGAAGAAATGGCATGCAAATACAATTTATTTTTATATTAAGGGGTTGTACTAACAATGAGGAGATACCTATGAGGGTGAAACTGAAGCAGAGATGTGAAGTGACTTGCCCAAGATCAGACAGCAAGACACCAAAAGAGCCAGGATAGGAATGCTAGGGTTCCTGACTCCCAATCTGTTTTCAGTCTTTTACCAAGCATTATTTTACTTTTAACAAGGCAAGATTCCTCCAACTTCGCCCTGGCCTTTTTATAACAGGAGGATAGTTCTGTCCATGCATTCATGAGCTATTTAAGCACTTTAGGCTGTTGTCCAACAACCGGGACATCGTGCTAAACCAAATCAACTCCTGTATGCACCACCGTTTAAAACATCCAGTTGTAGTTTACTTGTATGCATGTGTGCTTTTGCTGTATGCAAAGATGACCACTCAGTTTATGTGACAATTGCCTAGTTTTTGCTAGTATAACCAAAGTACAGCTCTACAGAGATCATAATTCATAGAAACTTAACTGAAGTAGAACAAATATGTGAAGAACCATTTCATGGAATCAAACTGAAAGAGAAAGATCAGTGTTTCTTTGGAAGGCTGATGAAATAAGAACCAAGTGTAAGCAAAGGTTACTTTTATTTTAAATAAATACTGTAAAAAATACTTACAGTTCGTCTCGTTGCCTCTGTGACAGCACCATGGTGACTGTGATGTCAGGCTAACGTGATTCAGGGGTGGCTGCCTCCTCAAGATTAAAAAACCTTGTGAATCCTGGATCCAAAACTCAGTCTGCCACAGAGCAGCTTCAACCAAAGGGAAAGTGTTTCTCCACACGTGAAATCCAACAGGAAATCTGGAGGCATTCAACAGGGAAGGTTCATTCCATCTAGAAGGAGGGAAAAAACACATTTTGCTTTTGAAAATGTTTATGAAGCCATTTGAAGCAATTCTGGAGTCACATGAACATCTGCATACCCAGGCTGGAATAGCGAAAATGGACAAGTGTGTATACGAACCACGGCATTCTTCCCACATTAATTTTTCTGACTTGCACCCTTGCAAATTTTCTCCGCCTCTCAGAAGAGGGGTCTGGATAGGCTAGAGCTGTCTCCTTCAATCTTTAGTTGTTTTTCTCACAGTAATCTCCATAACTCTAATGATGTACATCTCCACACCACATTATGAAGTGAAGATTTCCCAATTATTTTAGTCCATTTCAGTTTGCAACACCCAGCACAGAGGAGCGCTAATGATCTGAACCATTTTGGGACTGCCAGTTTCTCCCAAATTCAAGGATGGCCATTATGGTAAAGTGCCTCTGAATTAAAGCTGCAAAACTATTGACTGCACTCTAAGCATTTGGGCCAAAGCATACAACATAAAAAGCAGTAGTAATGAGATTTTAAGCCTGTCATGACACTTATACACCATCCAAAAGAAGTTCACTAGCATTTCCACTGTAATGTGGACTAATCATCTGCTAAACATACTTTTAAAAAGTAAATATTAGTACTAAGTCTTCACCAAGCCATTAAGTTTAAAATATATTTTTAAAATATGACCAAGTAGTATAATTCTTGGTGTTCTGGATTACCTTAATTAAAACTTGTTGCTTTAACTGTACTGAGGTGGGTCTTGCAAACAATGTTTAAATTTGGAATCCATGGCAGCGATTGCGCTGTACACAAGGGTCTGGTGTACTTAGTCCTGCCTTGAGTGCAGAGGACTGGACTAGATGACCTCTCAAGGCCCTTTTAAGATTCTATGAAGTTACAATGTAGCTCTTGAAGACTGACCTTTTGTAGTACAGGGGAAGAAGTGGTATTCAAGTTGGGGGGGAGCGCAGGGGAAATATGTAATAAAAAGAACCACTGTCCCTTGAACTGACTAGGGAAGGTGCCCTCTAGTGGGCACTGCTGCCAGACCTTTGAGCATTCCAAACTACCACTTAGCCCTACAATGGCTCTTTGCGCTTAAGAGTAAAGGTCTAGACCAGGGCTTCTCAACCTGTGGGTCGCGACCCCTCGGGGGGTCACCGACCCGGTTCCCGAGGGGTCGCGAGCTGGTTTTTTCCGCCGAAAAGCCGCCGCCGTGATCACGATCGCTTCCGCTTTCGGTGGCTTTTCGGCGGACATGCCGAGCTATTTTGGGAACGCTCGGCATGTCTGCCGAAAATAGCCAACGAATGCGGAAGTAATTCATTCGGCGGCTTTTCGGCAGACACTCAATGGGTCGCGGCGCTTTGCCGCTCAGAAAAAAGGGGTCGCGCTAAAGGCAAGTTTGAGAACCGCTGGTCTAGACACTTATCTAGTTTATAGCACTCTAGTTGAAAACTGCAAAACAAAACAAAGTATGCTAAATACAAATACAAGCATTGTCCAAAATGAAAGAATCCACTTGTTTCTGAAATACCCTATTCATCCTCTTACCTGTAGTACTAAAGGCAGACAGAAATATTACTGACAAGCTGATATACCCATTCAACTGGCAACAGAAATCTGGCTTCAAATGCAACTGACAGCTAGCTGCCAAGAAGTTCAACCACCTAAACTTCAAGTAATGGGATACTAACACTGTCTGGAACATTAAACTTAAGATGCTAGATCATATTAAGAAAATATAAACTAACACGCTCAACTTAGCAAAAAAATTAAGACTACTTGATGCAGACTTCCAACTGATGCGTCCCCAGCTTAACAAAAATTCCTATGAATCCCTACATGTATGACCTTGCACTTTTCACTATTAAATTTCATCCTATTACTATTACAGTAAACCCTCGATTTAACAGACCTCGATTTAACGGACTTCGGATGCAACGGACAAAATTTCTAAGCAAGTCTGATGCATCCGAAATCCTTTTGTCGCGGGCTGGCTGCCGGCTCCCGGCTGCCGCCCGGCTCCCACCTGCGGGCAGGCTGGCTGGCTGCCGGCTCCCGCCTGCGGGCGGGCTGGCTGGCTGGCTGCTGGCTCCCGCCTGCTGCCCGGCTCCCGGCAGCAGGAGGGCTGGCTGCCGGGTCCCGGCAGCCGGGACCCGGGCGGGCTGGTTGACAGCTCCCGGCTGCTGCCTGGGTCCCAGCAGCGGGCAGGCTGCGGAACTGCCGCCCCAACCCTGTGGCAGTTGGGCTGTTGCTCCGACAGCTCGGTTTTTTTATTATTAAATAACGGACTTTTTCATTTAACGGACACCCCCTCACCCGAATTAGTCCGTTAAATGGAGGTTTTACTGTACTCCAGTTTATAAAGTCATCCAGATTTTCCTATAGGATATCCCGGTCCTTCTCTGTATTGGCAATACCTCCCAGCTTTGTCTCATCGCAAACTTTATTAGCCGAGGTCAGTAATAAAAAGATTAAGTAAGACTGGTCCCAAAACCCATCCCTGAGGAACTCCACTAGTAACCTCCCTCCAGCCTGACAGTTCACCTTTCAGTATGACCCATTGTAATCTGTCCTTTAACCAGTTTCTTATCAACCTTGCAATTTTCATGTTGATCCCCATCTTTTCCAATTTAACTAATAATTCCCCATGTGGAACCAAATCAAATGCCTTACTGAAATCAAAATAAATTAGATCCACTGAGTTTCCTGTCTAAAAAGTCTGTTACCTTGTCAAAGATGATCAGGTTGGTTTGGCACGATCTACCTTTTGTAAAATCATGTTGTATTTTGTCCCAATTACCATTGACTTCAATGTCCTTAACTACTTTCTCCTTCAAAAAAATTTTCCAGGACCTTGCATACTACAGATGTCAAACTAACAGGCCTGTAGTTACCTGGATCACTCAACTTGTGCATCATAGATAGCATTATAGTCTTCCCCAGTATAATTAATTTCCCTTGAAGGGACCATCTACAGGGGAAGCACAGTCTGACTGCCATACCTAGTGTACAAAGCTGGCAAGGGAGATTAGGACAGAGTTTTTTGTAACGTGACAACAGTCCACTAAGAACCAGCTCATTAGATGAGAACTGTTTTCTGTCACTACAAACTGGCTAGATCTGAACCGTGACCTAGAAATGGAAAGCTATTATTAACCAACCAGAACTATCAGTTTCTGTCAATACCAGTGCTTTAACTATTTGTATGCATGTCTTGGTGAAGGTTTATAGAAAAGTACATTAGTTCTCCTTTGTCTTCTGATTCAGACAATCTGAGTGCTATCAGCAGATGGCTAATTTTGTTCTGAGATTAAGTCTTATTTAGATGGGTTGAACTGAGTTAAGAGACTCAAATACCTTCTTCATACTGCAGAAAATAGTATTCAGTCGAGTGGCAGTAAGATCAAGTTCTTTAATTGTAAGTAAGATGTGCAAAAACCTGTCTTAGTTGTGAAAGTCAATTCCAAAGACATTACGTTACACTACACAAGAAAAATGGTAATGTTCCAGCCACAAGTTACAGTCAGTGTCATCATTAAGGAGTCAAACTGGAGACAGCTCAGCCCTACAGCATGCTTAACAGTGAGGTACTGCTGATATAATGCAGTAGGCCAGAGTAAGGTCATAGGTTGCTTTCACCAAAATGAATTTCACAGCCGAACGGGGGTAAAAGTGTGTTTAAACAACATAATTCACTCCAACCAATAGGTTTTACACACACGCGCACACACATTCATCTTATGAATAATTGCCTACTTAATCTATTTAGACATCTTGTAGGACTTAAGAATCCAGAACTCTCTTAATAACTCAGTTTAGGCAAATATAAGTATTAATAAACTGAAACTCCTCTTCTCACTGGAAACAGGATACTGTCAGAGCCCAATAATCATACTTCGTGTTCAAGACATTGGGACTTCTAAACCCATTTTATCTATGCCAAATAGCATCACGGTTCCAATGCTTTTCCAACAATTTCAGATTTTTCAGTAATCCTATCGCCCAACCCAGACACCTAAAATCCTTAGTGCATTAGACTGAAACAATGTTCTGTCAACAGGGCTAGTACAAACTGGCTTTTTCACCACGATGCCGCCTGCAAGCACCACTAAAGTTCTCACATCTCTGGTATGGGCTTTTGCCAATAGATTCTGGGGTTCTTTATGTAAAGAAACTGGAGCCTGTGGCAGTTTACATATGCAAATGTCAGATATATACAAATAGTGAAATCACATATGCAAGAGGTAAAGTGTAATTTACTGAGTAAATGTAAGATAAATTCCTGGTAAAAAAAAAAAAAGTGGTTTTGATGTCCTCTTATTTCTGTTTTAGACATTATTACAGAAAATGTGGATATTAAGTATTATGCTGTGCAAACAGTGCCATTTCTTGCAAATGAATGAAGTCTCTATCAAATTTGACATTCAAAAACCTAAAGAAACTCCAGCAAGGCTAACCCATTAAGAACAGCCATACTGGGTCAGACTGAAGATCCATCTAGCCCAGTAACCTGTCTTCAGACAGTGGCCAATGCCAGGTGTCCCAGAGGGAATGAACAGAATAGATAATCAAATGATCCATGCCTGGTCACTCGTTCCCAGCTTCCCGGTCCATCCTGGCTAATAGCAAATTCTTCCACTTCACTAAAGGGCTGCAAGCATCTTATGAAAACAGAAATACACCGGACCCTCGCTACAGCCCACGTACAAATTTAAATTGGGATCCATGGCAACGCATCCCGCGTGGGACCGTGCATGGATCCTGAGCCCCAGGCTATAGCAAGGGTCCAGTGTATGTTCCTCTTCCCTCATTACTAAGATCATGCTCATGAACAAAAAAAATCTTATAAAATGCACCTGTTTATTCCTTATCTGAACACAATCCTGTTATGTCAACAGCTTAGTCAGATATCTTGTAAACAGAAGAGAACTGCAACAAACTAGAGAAGATTCTTTTTCATGCAAATACACGTTTTTCTTTATTTACTATAAAGAATATAAACAAGCAGGATATTTTTCTAAATAAGTAGTTATCAACTTAGTATTAGGAACTATTTAAATACTAAAAGAGACAGTCCTAGCCACTCATGGAGCTGTCTATGCTATAGAATATTTTAGTTTCAAACCTGATTAAAGAAATGGTTGACTTCATACTGATGATGTCCACATGCAAAAGTCATTTACTCCTATCTGTGTGGAACCTAACTCATGAACAGAGCTACATTATGAGGCTGCACATGCTTCAAACATTTGTTCACTGCTTATATAAGATCAATTAACTATTTGTGTAATTATGCTAACAGGTTCTACCTCCCAGGTCTTGTGCATCTCAGTACAGCATAGATGTGACACAAATTCACAGTTCTTTCCTTTACTTCTGGTACAAGCAGCTGAAGCAGTAGGATAGCTGCCCAGAATTTTCCTGAATATACATATATGAATGGCTGTAAGTGTGTGAGCAGGTCAACATGGTCACGCATTGCTGGCATGGCTTAAAACGGATGCTTTTCCTCTGGAAGTGGCATATCAGAAACCAGTCAAAACTAATGATTTATTGGAATAGTATATCTCTAAGAGGTCAACTGCAAACCTAATTAAGGCCTTATCTTCACTTTCACTTTAGAGGGCTGCAACTTTTTCGCTCATGGGGTGGGAAAAAAAACCACACACACCGACCTGAGTGCTGCCAGGTTTCAGCTACTCCCCTCGTGGAGGCGGGGTTTTTTACAGTGCTGGGAGAGCTGATTTTCAGTGGTACTCATACTGCCCAGGTCCTGACCACCGATCTGAGGAGCTCTGGATTTTAATTAATTTAATTTTAAAGTGTTTAAGCAGCTTCATTTTATTTACTTTACATACAACAGTTTAATAAGACGAAGACGACTTGTGGCACCTTAGAGACTGAAGGTGCCACAGTTCTTCATCGTCTTATTTACAGACTAACACGGCTGCTAATCTTAAACAATAGTTTAGTTATATATTACAGACTTACAGAAAGAGACCTTCTAAACATGTTAATGTATTACTGGCATGTGAAACCTCATATTAGAATATTAGAATGAATGAAGACTCGGCACACCACTTCTGAAAGGCTGCCAACTCCTGGAATAGCCCGTTCCATATCCGTAAAGCTAATCAGACAACTTCACAGGCAGACAAACGTTTAAGCTAGTCATCTTACAGGACAAAGATATAAGCAAAACAAAGACTTCAGGTTTGAAAACACACAAGGAAGAGTATTAATGTACCATGAGGTATGGAGTTTCTCTTTTTTTGCTATAACCATTAATACAGACAGCTCAGAAGGGCTCACAATACTGACCCTATAAATCCTTTGAGGTTTTTAGAAGAATTCCTATAATAGATCCAAGATAGTGTTACTAGAGAAATATGTAGCTAAATTAGTTTGGATGCTTGTATGATGAAGTACACCTGTTATTTCTCACACTTTAGCATGTCTGTAGACAGGTATAGAGGTGGCCATGTTCAGATATTACAAGTGAAATTCCTGTGAACCTGTTTCACAAGAGAGTCTGGCTTTGAAATAAATATAATTAACCTACAAAAGTAAGAATTACTGGAACTTATTTCTTTCTATCTAGTGATACTCATGTTAAGAATTTTACATTTTAATTGTAAAAATTGAAAACAGGCTAAATATTACTCATTTTTTCTGGGTAAGAAGTTGTTGGATTGTTAAATCAGGGTGTAGTGTACCAACTACTGATCCAAGACTCAAGTTTAAGGAAAAACCATTTTTCCTGTTTTAAAAAAACAACCACCACATATTCCTGTAACAGCTCAGAGCACTAACAGTTTACAAAAATGCTCTACTACTCAAACTACTTTGGTGTGGAACTCCGTAGAACATGTTCCAAAGGCAGCAGAGAATGCTGTCACATACAGTCCATTTGAAACCATTTGAAGCAAATATTCTAATGGGTACTTGCTTTAAGAGCCAAGAGGTACTTCTCATCACAGTGTATTTGGTCAAGGAGATGGAACCACTCCTAACTAAATATACATGTTTTAATAGATATTGCTGGAGATGATCCTAGAATGATGGAGGAGAGTCCGTTATGTTTACGTTTTTTTATTTGAATAGGATTTTAAATGAATATGATTCTTGGTGTTCACTGGAAGATCCTATGAACAATTATCCTATGAATATAATATCTATAATACTGTACCTGTTAATTAATTTAAGAGTTAATGGCTCAAACAAGCCTCCTAAAAAAGTCCAATTGAAAGACTTTAGCCTATCTCTTGCCCCAAAATGAGAAAGTTTGTTTCTCCTATGGTCTGTCCTTAATCATAGTATCACTTTCTCATCTTAAGATGGCAATTCTGTGAAGTAAATAGATGTTAATACTTCAAGAACAGATTTCAAATGGTTAACAATAACTGATATGACTCACAAACACTAACAGCGCACAGATGCAATAGCATGAAGCTTCTCTACTTCCTACTCCATAAAACTGAATGGAAACCAAAGAATAAAATGTGACAAACTTGCTCTTAACTAACTGCTTCCCTGCCAAGCATGCCTTGCTCTGAAGATATGAGCAATGTTCAACCTTCTGAACGAAGAAATCTCCAGTAAGAAGGATAACTTCAAGCACAAAAGCTTCTCCAACGCTCCTACAGCAGCTCAACTAGAAAGCCCATCAGGAGAATGAGACTGAGGGCATGTATACACTATCCGGACTGTAGCTATAATGCCCTATGATTTAACTGGCCTTCCTTCTTCAAACAGGCCATGTACTGAGACACTCCAGAGCACACTACCATTTGAGTCAGCAATACAATTCATATGTGTAGTGTAATATGAGACATTAATAAGCAGACAGGACATATTAATAAGCAGGACATATTAATAAGGAGACATAGGAAGCATCTCACTGCAAAAAAGGCAGAATTTAATTATATACAAAGTACATTAGCATTCTTTTACAAATATTAAAAACTAAATCTTACGGCTTCTCCTGCAGAGGCAAACACCTATTAGTCCAAAGAACAAGCTCAGTGGTTCAGAGTTGTTATAAGAAGAGGAGTCCCCATCAACATCGAGGAAGTCCCCCAACAGCATCAGGTTAGAAGCCAATGACATCTGCTAGAATTCTATTCCAAGATCCAGCTAAGAGGTGACATGTAAGAGTGACAAACAAGTCATCCCCTTATTCATTCCATCTTCTGGAAGTAGTAGCTTACTGTCTGCTATGAGAAACCAACCTCCATTACTCTATCACTCAACTCTTTGTAAACCCCAAAACAGCATTTTTTGCTCATCTTTTCTTGTGAGCTTCCCCAATAATCCTAGATTTCCAGGACAGTTAAACTAACAAGTCTGCAACTCACCGTGTTATGAATGAAGTAGTGAAATTGAAAATTAAGAGCCTGTGAAACTGACCAGCGTCATTTCAGTTTTGCTCTACAGCTGCTTGGGAAATCTAAAAGCAGTTGCTAGCTGATGGATCTATCCACAGACTCTGGAGAATATTAACAACATCTGTTTATATTCAGCATACTCTTTGTCATCACAGGGCTAGGGTTTTTTTTGGGGGGGGATGTTTTTTGTTTCTTTTAAAAAGTTGAGACCTGCAGAAACTCATGGCTTAAGCTCCCCAAGCAAGTTTCTCCCACTCAATTTTTTGGTGGTTTTATAAGTTCCCTGCTGTGATAACTGACATTAAGACCCCCCCACACCCCAAGTCTGTTAATTAAGTTTTTCTGTACATTTACAAGTATGTCTGATCTAGAGTGTATTAGATCCCAGTCATTCATAACTTCGGTAATTTAAAGGAGACGATAAGTTGCCCTTCTCTGAACCTTTTTTCTAATGCCAGTATATCCTTTTTGAGATGAGACCACCACATCTGTACACAGTATTCAAAATGTGGGTGCACCATGGATTTTTTATTGTGGATTTACTGTATGGGCACACCATGGTTTGGAACAGGTCCCATATGAGGAGAGATTAAAGAGGCTAGGACTTTTTAGCTTGGAAAAAAGGAGACTAAGGGGGGATATAATAGAGGTATATAAAATTATGAGTGGTGTGGAGAAAGTGAATAAGGAAAAGTTATTTACTTGTTACCATAATAGAAGAACTAGGAGCCACCCAATGAAATTAGTGGGCAGCAGGTTTAACACAAATAAAAGGAAGTTCTTCTGCACACAGCGCACAGTCAACCTGTGGAACTCCTTGCCTGAGGAGACTCTGAAGGCTAGGACTATAACAGGGTTTGAGAGAGAACTGGATAAATCAATGGAGGTTAAGTCCATTAATGGCGTCCCTAGCCTCTGTTTGTCGGGGGGGCGGGGGGGAAGAGGGATGGCAAGAGAAAGATCACTTGATCATTACCTGTTAGGTTCACTCACTCCGGAGGACACCTGGCACTGGCCACTGTCGGTAGACAGGATAATGGGCTGGATGGACCTTTGGTCTGACCCAGTACGGCCTCTCATGTTCTTACTGTTTAAAGGAGTGTCCCTCAACTACTTAGACATTTAAGATGATTGCACTAAAGAATTTCTAGTCTTTTTACACTAAGTTTTTATTGTCAGACAAAAAAAATGGCAAAGTCTTATCATACTGCATCTTCAGCAGCTTGAGCACATTTCAATTTTCTTTTCAAAGAGTTAAAAGCATCTACAAATACCCTTTTCCCCTGTGGAGCCATTACTGGACCATACCTCATGTTTAGCCAGGCATCTTGCATTAGATTTCTATGTTGACTTTCTTTCAGCGTCCAGTAGTGGACCTGTAACTTTACATTTGTTTGTAGGACTACATCCAGAGTGAAATACTTCAATCATTTCCTTAAACTGACTTGTGTGTTACACTTTAAAGGAGATGTGGCCATGAAAATCACTATTACAATCCTATGATGCATCAGATAAGGTATTTCTAGTAGAGACATAGAAGTGTTATTACCATTATACAAGGCACTTGTGAGACCTCATCTGGAATACTGTGTTTAATTCTAATCTTCCATGTTTAAGAAAAATGAATTCAAACTGAAACTGGTTCAGGAATGGTCTACAGGAGGGATGATCAGAGGAATGGAGAACCTACTTTATTAAAGGAAACATAAGGAGTTTGATTTGTTTAGCCTAACAATGAAGGAAAGGAGATAAGATTGCTCCCAATAAATACGTCAGAGGCGGCAGAGGAATTATTTAAGTTAAAGGCCAATGTTGGCACAAGACCATATGTATATAAACTGGACATCAGTTAAGTTTAGGCTCGAAATTAGACAAATAATTCTCATCACCAAAGTAGTGAAGTTCTGTAACAACCTTCCAAGGGGAGTAGAAGGAGCAAGACCCCTAACATGTTTTAAGACTGCGCTTGATATGTTTACAATGGGGATGGTATGATGAGATTGCCTACAGTAGCATATCATCATCTGCAACTGTTATTAGCAAAAATATCCAACAGCTGGAGATGGAACATCAGGCAGGGAGGACTCCCCGAGTTACCACAGAGAATTCTTTCCGAGGTGTCCAGCTGGTGAACCTTGCCCACATGTTCAAGGCCTGATTGCCATGTTTGGTCAGAAAGGAATTTTTCCCTAGGTCTCACTGGCAGAAACCTTGGGAGGAGAGGGGGGGTCACCTTCCTCTCCTCTATCAGCAATGGGCCACTTGCTGGTTTCAACCAGAGTAAATGATGGATTCGCTATAACTTAACGGTCTTTACATTAAGATTTGAGAACCTCAGGCTGGAGAACATCCAAGTCATGGATTGGTGGAGTTCTATGGCTTGCGATGTGAAGATGGTGAGAGATGATCATGGATGGCCCCTTCTGGCTTTAAGTCTATGAACCTATGTTAGCGCAATATTACCGGTAAGTTGCAATTTGATAAAGTTTAATTTGTCATCTTCTGGATCTCTTAAATGTTCTTTGCCATTCAGAGTGAAGTCACAGCCTATTTCCAGCACAGACACTCGCATTGAAATTTGTTTATCTTAATGCATCAGAAACAACAGAAGTCAAAACATGAAAAACCCACCCCAACACTTCACAGGGCCGGGCTTCTTTAAAAAAAAGAAAAGAAGAGGGGAGAACTTTTCCTCCCTCTGTTCTGATTACGAACACAGTAGTGCTCCCCAGCCATGCCCTACCTTCAAACATATGAACTGTATTTAATATCACTAAAATGGGTGGGAAAGATAAAGGAGAGAATAAAAAGAAAAACGGTCAAAGATGCTCAATGACTGGGAAATGCAAGAGACATGTCTCTAATTACTACTGATGTGAGAAACATTATGCATAAGAACGGACATCAAATTTTGAAAGGAATAATGCCAGCCAACATTATAATACTCCAATTGTTATTTTATTCATTACAACGGTCAGTGTATAACTGCTCAAATTTTTATTCTGCCATCTTCATTTTCCAAGGAGATGGCATATTGGATCACAACATCCAGTTCATTTCTGATAGTCATCCCCTCACCGTCATATATAGCATTGTGCATCTAATCTAGGTCAATTGGGAAAAATTATTCCACTGTTAATAAATGCACCTTCAGCTTTTAGAAAATTATGCCTAAATTAATGAAACCATACTATTGCAAGCATTTGGACATCTAAAAAAAGTCAATTAAGAAGAACTGATTTCTCTTCCACTTAAAAAGCAGGTGGACCAAGTATAACATAAGTAGGGCAAGTTCAAACACCACCTAGTTACTTTAAAAAGAGTGGTCTATCACCAGATGAAAGCTTGAATCTATGGTAAGATGTGTAAATTAACTAATTTACTGTGTTAAACAAGTGTACTGTGTTAAACTTCTCTACTATACTATCTTACATTTAATACTTAAAATTAAGTTACCTTTAAGGAGCAAAGAAGTCAGCCTTGGGGAGTAAAAAATGACTTATCCAATTAAACTGAGTCAATTTAGTTTTGTCCAGCATAATAGGAGGAATTATCCTTCCTCTCACTAGCATTATCCTACCAAATTCATGGTCCATTTTGGCCAATTACATGGTCATAGGATTTTAAAAATTATAAGTTTCATGATTGCAGCTATTTAAATCTATAATTTCACAGTGTTGTAATTGTAGAAAACCTGACCCTGGAGCTGTGGGGAGATTGCAAGGTTATTGTATGGGAGGTTGCAGTACTGCTACCCATGCTGCTTCTGCTCTGCTATTGGTGGCAGTGCTGCCTTCAGAGCTGGGCAACTGGAGAGCAGTGACTGCTGGAAGGGAGCCCAACTCTGAAGGCAGAGCCACCGCCAGTAGCAGTGCAGAAGTAAGGATGGCATGGTATGATATTGTCACCCTTACTTCTGTGCTTCTGCCTGCAGAGCGGCCACCATTCCTCACCTCTAAAAGCAGTGAAGAAAGGTGGCAATATTGCAACGCCCTTAAAATAACCTTGTGACTCCCTGGCAACTTTTTGGGTCAGGACCCCTAATTTAAGAAACACTGATCTCCCCTGTGAAATCTGTATAGTCTAGGATAAAAGCACACAAAAACACAGATTTCATGGCCGTGAATTTGATAGGGCCCTGGGCATCAGTATTAAAAACAGAATGTTGTAAAGGTCTGTGTTTATGTGCCGGAGAAAGCACTATGTTCCATGCAACTATAAAAGCCAATACCTTTAATCAATGACTCAAAAGGAGACATGCCATCTCAGTCACCAACAACCCTTTCTACGACATCTTTTTACTCCTGAAGGACTATATCAGGCACAGCACTATTTCACATAGAAAATCTGACAAAATTGAATCTGAAGATTGATATGACTGCAGACAGACACATCAATAAGAAGCCTCAGAGATCTGAACATTTAACACAATTGGATCTAATTCCATTCCAGAAACAAAAGACTTAAGAAAAATCAATTAAGGTGGTAACAGACTAGTAATTATAGTCATTCACCAAGTCCAAGAACTTAAAAGGAAGGAAGACAATAGCCATTCAAGAATCAAATACATACATACTTAAATCACAATAACCCTTAACTGAGCCAATAATTGTTTTTTGGTTATCATGATCTTTGTATATGAACAATTTCTTAGAACAGCGGTTCTCAAACTAGTTGAGACCGCGACCCCTTTTTGTGACCCCTCCGCCGAAAAGCTGCCGAATTTAAAAAAAACCACCAAAAAAAAAAAAAAAAAAAGCCCGCTCGTGCGCCCCGGTCCCCCGTCCCCGCCGCGGGCGGGCTGCCGGCTGCGCGCCGGCCCCCAGCCCGCCCGCTGCGGGGACTGGGAGCCGGCGCGCAGCCGGGAGCCCACCCGCGGCGGGTACTTGGGGCCGGGGCACAGCCCCAGTCACCGCGAGTTGCAGTGGCAGGAGTTCGCAACCCCCCGGGGAGCGCTAGGTGACCCCCCCGGGGGGGTCGCGACCCCCAGGTTGAGAAACCCTGTCTTAGAAGCAATTCTATTAAGTGGGAAACTTAAAATATGTGTTAACTGACAATTTGCAGTGAAGTACTTGGAATTCTTTTAAATGAATGCATAATATGGATTTTTAGTAAAATTACGTGTCAGATATTGCCCATGACAGTGCTTAGTGTAACAATGTACATATACATAATTATTTTTCGAGATTGTATTAAAATGAAGTGTTTACAACTCCATTAGTGCAAGGTTTATTATATCCTCCTTACTAGTCATTTCTTTGCTTTTATACACTTGGATTTTGTAAGTGATGGAATAGGTGAACTACATCATTAGCTATTAATTTTTAACAGTTTAAAGGACAAAACACCAAAAAACCCATACTACCATTAATTTCTTTCCTCATATAAATTTTTTTTTGTTTGTTTGTTTGTTTTAACTACACAGTATGGACAATTCACAACGTTAAGTTAGAGAGGTACCAGTGGTTAATACAGAAATGGTTCCAACAGAATCCTTCCTGTATCTGATAAGTGTTGATAAATCTCTCTGCTACTACACAGCTAAATTAGACACTCATGGCATATGCAGTACAGATTACAGCAAGCTGAATGCCAGACTGAAGTTTAGATCCCAAATCTGTTCCACATCCAACGTGTAACTTGCTATATTACGTTTCTCAGACAAATCAATGAATCACTGCCTCCTACTGGCCCCAGGTGAAAGACATGGTTGCTAAAGGTAGTTTGCATTATACAATAGTCATCAGCAGGCCCAAACACACTTTATCAAAGGCATTATCCTCATTACACTTGACTTTGGCACAGAAATTAGACTCATGCTGGTCAGAGGCTGTGTGGTCTAGTGGAAGTCATGCGTCTACCACCATACCAAAAAAATATAGGTTCTGTTCTGGAGAATGCAGGAGTAGAAGTATTTTTCTTTGAAAAATAGCCTTGATCAGCTCAGACTTAGTGTTCTGACACCATATTTTTACTATGTCAATTTCAACAACATGGCTCCTACGGATCATGTCTAATTTACACTCAGCGGTAGATTCTTGAACATTCTTGAAACTCCTGTGTTCTCTAAGAGTCTGTGTCAAAGTTTACTGGCTTCCAATTTGAGGAGTAATATGACTGTTGACCAGACAAAAGAACTCAAAGCAACATTTGATACTGGTAAATATTTATATTATGATAACACCCAAAGGCCCCAATCGGGACTAGGATCCCCACTGTGCTGGGAACTACTTTTAATTATTCCAAGTGCTACTTTAAAGTATTTTAGTCACAAGAAGTATTTGTCTTCTGAAAATTAAGCTTTCTGTTATACTTCATTCTAAAACAAGATGGGAGGGGATGTTACAATGGAGCTCAAAATTAGCCATTTATTAAAAACTGCAGTTGTAGACTTCCCCATATAAAGGCCAATGCTTCATCCTAACACTTAATGCCAGAACCTGGTCTTCCAACACATAGGCCCCTAACATTTGAGAAAGGAGGATCTCTTAACTGGAAATTATGGAAAGACCAATATATTCTAAGACGCACTGCAATGAGCCAATAAAGTGCACCTGTTAGGAGTGGGATTGGACCTCAAAACATCTACAAAAAAAAAATCATTAATAGATTAAGGAGATTTAACTACATGGAAAGTTCAAACAGGCAATAACATGCTGTTTTTAATTTAAGGGAACCAAACTTTCAAATCAGGATATGTCTGTGTCTCCCCTGATCTAAACAATTTTAAGGTGCCTGAGTTTTTTACATTTTCCTTTGCCTTTGGGCCAAACCAGTTTTCCAAATGGAAGTTAAGTGCATCATAGTTGCATTTGCAACCAGCTTTTATTATGCAAAGGCTACTACTGCTCCTACCACAATAATTCAGACCACTGCAGTTCATGTCTAATAAATTCTAAAATAAGAATTTAAATATCCAACTTTTTGCTATTAACTTACATAAACGTACTCAAGGATCACTGACATACATAACATTTGATAATAGTAAAACTAAACAAAACCCGAGTTCAAAAAATACAAATGTATAGTACAGCATAGATTGCATAGGCCTTGAGGAAAAGAGTTCTGAAAGTGAGGCAAGGCACTCACCAAATACTGATTGAATGGCTGTTCTAGATGTAAAAGGTAACATGAAAGAAGGCACAAAGTTGAGTACATGATAAAGGCTGAAAATTTTCAACAGAACATTGGGTGGAGCATAGGAAGCCATGTAGGAAGAAATTATGTCAGATTTATAGGCAGGAGAGACCTTGCAGAGAGCTATACGAGTATTAGCTGCTACTTCCTTCAGAGAATAGAAAATGAACAGGTTATTCCTGTAGTAAAGGCACTAAAGAAGATGCATTTCATCTCTCCAAGGAGGAAAGTCAACCAAAGTTGCAAGGAGGAAAGTATTCTGCTAGATTTCGCTTTCTTCATATACTGGAGACATCTTAGAGGACAGATTTTTTGTTAGTAAGCATAAATCTTTCCTAAGCCATAACACCAGTTTCTCTAGTGAATCAAAATTTATCTTTTAAAAAATAACTGCCCTGTAATAGATATTTAATTTTATGTTAATTTGGTAAATAAGTTTATAGTCTATACGCCCATAATACCAGAGACTAAACCTCAAAATTAAAAAAAAAAAAAAAAAAAAAAAAAAAAAAAAGATAAGCACCACATAGAAATGATTCACACACACATCAGAGAATCACCCTAAGTTCAATGTTATGCTTTCTATGGTTAAGACTGGCTTTGGATGGGAACACTGCTTCTCATTAGAAGAGGAGAGTACTTCTAGAGAGAATAAGACACCCTTCCTAGATGTCTACCAGTTGATCCCTATGGTGTTCCTCAAACCTCTTTGTTCTAAAGCTTTTTCATCTTTAAACCCAAGCACCATTACCCATGATGCTGAAGGTTCTAGTTGTGTGAGAATGCTACACAAAGCAACACCTTTGTACAAGAGCTTTAAAAATCCTTACACATCACTTCACATAACTGCATCACCCACCTTCAAGTCCTGCATTCCCTACACCTTATAAAATTACCCTGCTAAGGCACTAGAGTGTGTAGGGAATACATCAAGTTATATGAATGAACAGAGCACCAAGCCACAATATAGGAATTCAGAATGCATTTTTCCAGCTCATCTTTGTGTAAACAATCTTCCTAAAATATGATGATAATCCTTAGTATATACTTATATAAATGAAATTAAGTCAAGAACTGAAAAATCAAAGTCAACATATGAAAAGGATAATCAGACAACATAATCCTTGCTTTCCAACAGTGACTGGTCACTTTTTACTGCCAGACAAATCGATATCCACCCTGCAGAAAATAAACCACAAAACAGAAGACTAGATTCATTTCATTTCAGAAGCTTCCTGCACCATTAGACTCTTCCCTAAAGAAGAGACTTCATTGTTACAGCAATTAGCATTCCCGCACCCCAGCAAAATGCAAGCAAAGAAAAAAAAAATGTGATGAAAGGGTAATCTAGCCATTTCGCAGCTTCTCCTCCTTACTCCACCCAGTCTCTTCTCTGCTCAATGGCTGCACCCAGCATCCATAAACATGGTCAAATCAAAAGAAAACACAAAAACAATAGCCCTGAAAACAAACCAGGTATCAGCAACAAAACCTTTTGTTAAATACATATTTTCTTTGTTTAGCTCCTTAGTATATTTTCCTGTTTTTCAGAGCCACTTTAAAGACAAATGATACATTTTGGTAGGAGACCCTCCCTCTTCTGAAAGCCAGTTGAATGCTGCACAACCGTTTCATAAATAACAAATCATTGTGAACAAATTCTTCTCCCCACCTCATAAAACTCACACATATAAGTAACATTTTGCCATAATATACCCCCTGAGCACTCCCCCCCACACACACACCACAATTCAATCAGGTTAATAAATCTCAACATATGATTATTTTGCAGTCAAACAGTTCAATGAAAGCTTTTAATATAGCTTCAGTAACCTACCACCACCCTGGCTAGGTAATTCATTATGAATTGATTTGACCTGCAACAACCAAGCCCTGCTGCAGCATTATCAGCAGAGAAATTTTATCACAGCTACTATGGCAAAGGAGGTGGGGGTATCACATTATTGTTGTATCAAAGGCCAAGCACACCATCCCCTTCACCCTAAACACATAAATTTTACACCCACAAAACTGAGCTACACCAACTTTTTATGATGGTAAGAAAGAAGACACCACTCTCAACCCCTCATGCCCCCAAAACTGCCTGCATATAAACTCCATCCTGCACAAAAGCCAGTATCAGCAGGAAAGATTCCTACTTAGATTTCCACCCTTTCTCCCAACCACCTATTTTTGTCCTAAAAGCCATTTTAATGCCAAGGACAGTACTAGGCAAGGGTTTGACACCCCAAAAATGAGAGCGATTAGACATCCCTCCCCCATTTCTGCTGCAGCTGATTCTTAAGGTCTGACCCACCTCCTAGCAATGTTTTTTTCCTTACTAAATCACTGCAAGGAGGTAGGGGCGGGTGGGAAACCGACCCAAAATAAAGGCTAGACCTCGCCTCTCTAGTAGCAATCCTGGTTTTGTTGTTAGTGCTGCAGCTGGTTCCGAAGGTCTGGGCCACCTCCTAACAAATCTCAAAGGGGACAAGAGAAGGAAGAAACAAAGTAGGTTCTCTAAGGGATTTTTTTTTGGGGGGGGGGGGGCAGAATGGGGGGAAGAGGGAACAAGTTTACATGACACACAGCCACTCCCCTCTATTTTTTGTTCTTACTACCACTCTGCTGTCCGGCCCATCAGCTCCATCTTCCTCGCCGGTTTCTTGCTAAGTCATTAGGAGAAAGGGAGAACTGAAGGGGGGGGGCAAGAGACCCCAGAGAGAGGGGGCGGGGGCCGGACCCCACCCTGGCCCACCCAGGCGGGGCACATCTCTCGCCCACCCCCTTGTCTGGCCCACGCCCGCCCTGTTTTCCTGTTAAATCAGCGGGGGGGTGGGGGGAAAACTGGGACCCGGTGAAGAAGAGCTGCCCCCCCCCACGTCCCCAGTACTGCGGAGAAAGGGATGGGAGCGCCCCCCTTGTCCCCCCCCCCTTCGCCCTGCCCCCCCCTTCTCACCACCAACGGGCGCGGCAGCCATTTTGAGAGCCGAGCTGGAGAGAAGGAGGGGAGGGAGGGGGTAGCGGGGGAGGGAGGCGCGCGGACCGCGGGGCCTGGCTCGCGCCGCCGCTCCCGGATGGGGGGAGGGGGACCCCGCCGGGGGCGGAGAGGGGCTCTCTCCCGGTCACGGCCTTACCCGCGCCGCCGCTTCTCCTCGGTCCCTGAGGCCGGTGCCGCCCGTCGCTCCCATTCACCGGCGCGGAGCCCCGTGGAGTGGGTGGGGGTGGCGCTCCAGGGGCCGGTGGGGGTGCGGGGGAGGAGAGAGGGGGAGGGGTCTCGGCAGGCTCCGACCCGCTCTCGCCGCCGCTCCGGCTCCTCGGTCTGTCAGTAGCGCCCCGGCCGCCAGGAGGGAGGGAGGGAGGGAGCAGCTCTGCCCGCCGCACTCACTGCGCATGTGCAGGAGGGAGGGCGGGGACAGGCGCCTAGAGACCATCTTGGGAAGCTAAAGCGGAGGCTCGCGGCCCGGCGTGCACCGCGCCCGCCCTCCTCTCCCGGCATGCACCGCGGGCAGCCCCTTCAAGCATCTCCCAGCCTAAATCCCAATAGCTTCCCTATTACCCTTTCCCACACACGCCCCATCCCCCACTTCCAGCCTGCAGCCCCCCTACGTCCCCCCAGTATCCTTCTCTGCCAGCCTCACGCACCCCATCCCTCAGTGAACCCATTCCCCACCCCACCATCTCAGCCTCACACCCATCAGCCCCCCTCCCAGCACCACACACTCCATCCTCCACAGCCCCAAACGCCTTCATTTCCAGACCCACAAATCTCCCCCCTAGCATCCTCTATTCCCATCTCCACACCACACTCCATTTCTCAGCATATCCAACTCCCAGCCTGACAGAATGCCTGTCCGCTGCACAAAAGAGCTAGTCCTCTCAAACTGACAACTATCTTGGGACGTGCCACACAACTCTTCCCTGCCATGCCCACTCTCAACACCATCTCCCACATATCAGAAAATAACAGAGGTAGCAAAGAGTCCTGGGGCATCTTAAAGACTAACTAAAGTATTGGAGCGTGAGCTTTCGTGGGCTAATACCCACTTCGTCGGATGCAAGCAGTGGGTATTAGCCCACTGCTTGCATCCGACGAAGTGGGTATTAGCCCACGAAAGCTTATGCTCCAATACTTTAGTTAGTCTTTAAGGTGCCACAGGACTCTTTGCTACCTCTGCTATTCCAGACTAACACGGCTACCTCTCTGATTCTTGATATCAGAAAATGACTGCTCTTGAGTCTAAGGCCATATTTTCAAGCACACTGCCAGAGATGCATGTGACCCAGTTTGTGTGCACATGTAACGATAGATTTGCATCCAGCCGTGGGCCCATGCATTTATTTATGTTTACTTGAACTGAAATTCAACATACAAAACTGTCAGCTGAAACTCTAGGCACTCTTGACAGTAATTATAAATACAACATGAAAATAATTACGAAGGTCAAATAGGAGCATGGGTCACTACATAATAATTATTAGTCTGCATACATATTGGAGATCAAAACTATTTCTCACATTACCATTAAGTGAGCCTCTGCTCTGCCAAATGCTACTCAGAGATATGCGCTTTGAAGCATGCCTGGAAGAGCAACAGAGTTGAGGTATTTTGGACCAAAAAGGGGAGTGTATTCCAAAGCTGAGGAGTCCTGGAGAATGCCCTACCAGCAGCTCCCTCCCTTTTGTATTGAGGGGTTCCAGCTCAGATGCCTCTCCTGATCTCAACGGCAACACTATAGCAGGTCAAAAGAAGCAATATTTCAGGTAGGAAAATTCTTGATCATTTAGGACTTTATAGGTCAAAATCAATCCTTATATTTCACTTTAAATCCAAGAGGCAGCTAATGCAGATCTCAGAGCAGTGGTGTCATGGAGGTTGCATGGTGCATGTTGAATAATGTGCTCATAAAATAGTCACACATTTTTGTGCACTCATGTATACTTCCCAAGGGACAAAAAATCAGACAGACTCACAAAATCTTATTAGAAAAATGTATTCAAATTGGATTGCCTATGAACCCTGTAGACTGAATACTGGTTCAAGGACAATAAACACAAGGTAATGATAAATAACATTGTATTAAGTTGTGGGGAGGGTTCCAGTGGAGGTATTGCAGGGGTCAGATTGTAGTTTAATGTTATTTTTTATTAACCTTTTAATTAATGATCTGGAATATGTAGTTAAAATAATTTTAATATTTGCAAATGATGCTAAACTGAGAAGAGTTGCAAATACTTGTGATGAGACAAATATTAAAAAGGGACACAAAAAGGATAGCAATATAGGAAGAGGGTAACATAATTAAGTCCACTATGGAAAATGAATCTTAAGTAGTACAAATTGCTAATACCTATGGAGAAAAATAATTTTAAACATACACTAAATGGGAAGAAATCTGGGAAACGGTAGTACTGAATGAAACTAAGGAGTGGTAGTAGCAGTCAGCTAGATGTGAGTTTTCAATGTGATATGGCAACATCTTCACGTATTAGGAACATCAGGTTCATTAGAGGTAGCTGCTGTGTGGAAAAAAATCCCAGAGCTAAGTCATCACTGTTCCTGTCTGGTTGGTGTTGCATTTGGTCTCACCACAAGGAGATGAATTGGCATGGCATGTTAATTCTGGCTTGTGTGAAATCTGTTGCTGAATCAACAGTATATTTAACAAATGAGCTTGCCCTCAGGACCTAAGGTCACTAAATCTGAAATAAGTATGCACATCATTCATGACCCTTACCTCCTTTTGATTTGAGATCTATGGTCTCAGCAAGTCTCAGCACATCCAGCTGAGATACACTCATACCACCCTAGAGCAACATGAGAGAGTAATAATACTTGTCTGTAGTGTTATTGTAGCTATGTTGGTCCCAGGATACGAGAGAAACTAGATAGGTGAGGTAACATCTTTTATTAGACCAACTTCTGTTGGTAGACAATCTGTCTGAACTTGTATTTAGCTTGGCTATTCTGGTTACCTTCTCCAGACCTGAGGAAGAGCTCTGTGAAGCTAAAAAGCTTGTCCCCGCCACCAACAGAAGTTGGTTCAATAAAAGATGTTACTTCACCTACCTTATCTCTCTCCGTAGTAACATTTGTCACTTAAATAGCATCTTCCAGCCAAACATCTCAAAGTCCTTTACAAAAACTAGATAATTAAGTCCCACTGCATGCCTGTGAAGTAGGTAAGTGTTGATAACTATGTTTCATGGAGGTAAACTGAGGCACGGAGCGATTGTGTGCCTTGTCCACTAGTTTCCTGCAAGTAAGTAGCAGAAGTGGGCATAAAATCCATAAAAGCTAAGATCCAGTTCCGTGCTGTGTCCATTTACAACACTCCTTTCTCAGGATTTATACCCCAACAGCCAAATTCTGCAAGAGCTGAGCTGGTAATAGAGAGAATCAGTGCAACCACTTGCTTATAATACATCAAGCTGAAAAGCAAAAGAACCTTGTTATCACAGGAAATATTATAGAGAGCTAAAGTCACACCTGTGTTGGCTGGCATAACTCCATAGTCCCACCCATTTTACAGTAGGCCTGAATTTGGTCCATAATGTTTTCTAAATTGTTGGTGCCCAGTAAGTACATAAATATTATTTTTCCATGTGATTTTAGTTGTAAAGTATACATTTTAAGAGGACTAAAGGCACACTGCCATTTTCACAATCACACTTCTGTTTGACTATTTTTACCCAGTATTATTACATATAAGATTACCAGACAAGTAACTGAAATTAGAAAAAAAACATATCTCTGTTTTTTCAGTTTATTTACTAGGGGCATTTGACTGCACTGTGTGCATAGTCAATTTCATCTTTCCCTGTGTATCATCAGTTAGTCACTTTCCCCTTTCACTTGTTTGGTCTTTCACATAGCAATAGGAAAGAGAAACAATGTAAAAACAAAAAACAGATAATGAAATGTGATTGTAAAACTGATAAAATAGCAGGGTCACTTGGGGTAAGTGTAGAATACAAAGCTTCTTTTGATTTATTTTTTTAATTGAGTAGATTGCAAATTGAGGAGTCCCTTTTAAGTTCTGAAGGCCCCTTGTTCTTTATACCCAGAGCAGCTGATACATCAACTATTTCCAAAGACAATTCTAGGGATCTACAATGTACCAAAAGCATAATGTCATTCGCTATTACGGCTGTGAATACTAGAACTAACAGTAAACTCGACGGTATGATGGTTAGCACTGGTTTTATATTGAGGAGACAAGAGTTCAAATTCTAACTTAAAGGGAAAACAGTTTTGTGGGTCTGATCCTGTGCTCTATTTCTGTTCATCACAAAGTTGCATTGTTATTATTGTACAGTTTTGCATAACTGACTATTCTTGAATTCAGGAGAGCCAGATTAGCAGGCACGTTACAGGTCAAGTTTGAGATGCAAAAGCCAAGTTGGGTTTAATTATTAGTTGCTTTTGCTGTGTTTAGCTCAGGTCTCTAGCATGAGTCACTCATTTGCTCAAAACTAAATGAACTTATGGGCTAAAACTTTTTTTTTTTAATTACAACAAAGGCCCCAACCATTCAAATTGCTCCTTGCAGGCATACTCCTGCTGCCACGTGGAACCTTATTGACTATCATGGAGCTCTGTGTGGATCTAATCGCAGGATTGGGGCTTCTTGTTAAAGTATATTGATTTCAATGTTGAAAGGGGCAGTGTCAGTTAAAAATAATGTTTCAGAACAAGTTTCCTTACTTCTGTTAGTTATAATATCTGAGATTATTAACACTAAAAGCTTTTAGACCAATTTAAGTAGTCTAAATTTCCCAGCATGCATTTTTTGTTTAATTTGCACTGTTGACTTTTTGTGTTTCACTCATCTTGAGCAGTGAAAACAGATCAGTCTTTTTTTTTACTTGATTTTAATTTATACAGAGGTCCTCTTACACTGCATTGGCATTGCAGAAATGTCTTGAAGTGGGTGCATATGTAATTTACGCCTATTTTAAGGAACCTTTGTACTTCAGTAGGGAGTGTAAAAAAGAATGTTTCTTTTGCTTCTAGTCACTTCCACTTTCATGTTCTTCTGCACTAGCAAGATGCTGCAAAGTTTGGGTTTCAGACAGTGAAGCGAATGTTGATATCCAGAAAGAAAATATCTACATTGTTTGTTTGTATTTGTTTTTAATTTATGAAAATATTCAGTGTATATTTGTAAAACATTTCACTGTAACTAAACTTTTCCACTTAACATTATCATATCACTTTCTGGACATGAGGGAGACATTGCTTTTCTACATCCAGAATTTCCACTGCCACTATGTAGAATAGAATCATAGAATTTCAGAGTTGGAAGGGATCTCAGGAGATCATCTAGTCCAACCTCCTGCTTAAAGCAGGACCGATCCCATTTTTGCCCCATCTCCCTAAATGGCCCCCCGCTAGGATTGAACTCACAACTGGGGGTTTAGCAGGCGAATGCTCAAACCACTGAGCTATCCCACCCACATGATAGCAGGTAAATTGTGTCCGCATCTGTGAAGTACTGTGCATTAACTCTTGACATCCTTTGTTTTAAGGACAGCATTTGCCCACAAATCTAGACTATGGGCTGGTCTTCATTACCCGCCGGATCGGCGGGTAGTGATCGATCTTTTGGTGATTGATTTCTATTGTCTTGTGAAGACACGAGAAGTCGATCGCCCGCGGCTCCCCTGTCGACTCTGGAACTCCAGCTTGCTGGGAGGCGCAAGCTGGAGTCGACAGGGGAGCATGCCGCTGACTGCCGCCGTCGTGAGGACGGCAGGTAAGTCGGCTGCAGATACGCAAACTTCAGCTACGTGATTCACGTAGCTGAAGTTGCGTATCTGCCATCGATCCCCCCCGGTAGTGAGGACCAGCCCTATGTGAGTCCAGTTCAGACCTGCTATAAACTGATGCAACTCCACCACTGACTACAGTAAAGTTATAGCTACTAAAATTAGGCCTGAATTTGACCCTACATCTATATTCCCACTTCTTCTTCTCTCTATTTACTATTATTATTGTTGTTGTTTTTATTATTTCCATTACCATAGTATCTGAGCATCATGCAGAGAAAACAATATTTTTTCAGGGAAATCTTGAATTGGTGTCTTCCAGTCAAAACATGCCTCCCTCCTTCTCCTTCCCAAGTCGTTCTCTGTAGAGGCACAGTTGAGTGATATTCCAGAAACTAGCCAACAAAGAAAACTGGTTGTGGGGCAAAATTTCCCAACCTTTTTTCATGCCCAATGAAAAGGTCACACTGCAAACTCTGAGTCTTAGTAGACATGGAGCTTTATCTCATTTTAACCTCTTAAAATACTAATCATTATCTGACATCATGTTTTTCGTATTTAAATATTCTAAGTAAATCTTAATGTCTATTTTATATTACAAGTCCAACGGTCATTGGCTCAGTTTCTGCAAAGTGCTGACCAGTGGTATAAGGACAGGCTCTTAGAATTTGCATAGACCTAGATCCTCAAAAGATTCATTGAAGTAAGGAGCCTAAATACCTTTGAGGATCTGGACCTAAGAGACTTGTTCATGGTCATAGAAAGAGTCAGTACAATAGCCAAGGAATGGACGGTGGAATCCTAGGCATTTGTGTCTCCTAAATTTGTCCTTCATATCTAATAGTGACATTGCTTGTGACCCTCATGATATCATCAGATAGTGGGAACCAGTTTTTTCATCCTGTGTGATCTTTTAGAATGACAGCTGAAGAAACTGTAGTTAACTTTCTTTAAAGCACCATCTACATCAGGGGTCGGCAACCTTTCAGAAATGGTGTGCCAAGTTCACTGTAATTTAAGGTTTCACGTGCCAGTAATACATTTCAACAGTTTTAGAAGGTCTCTCTCTATGTCTATATTATATAAATAAACTATTGTTGTATTTAAAGTAAATAAGGTTTTAAAAATATTTAAGAAGCTTCATTTAAAATAAAATTAAAATGCAGATCTTATCAATTTAGTGTGATCCTTGCCCTTGCCTTTCCTTGCTGAGTTTTCCAGTGTGGGCCACAGCAGGGGGCGGAGGCCAGCCAGGAGCAGAGCCCCAGGCTAGCTGCTGGAATCCCAGACCGGCAGCAGGCTAAGTGGGGCTGGTGGCTGTTATCGCAACCGCTGGCTCTTACCAGCCAGGGTTCCAGCCTCCGACCCCGCTCAGCCTGCTTCCGGCCTGGGGTTCTGTTCACCCAGACCAGCAGCGGGATGGGCGGGGCCAGCAGCCGGGACCCACAGCGTGCTATTAAAAATTGGCTAGCATGCCACCTTTGGCACGCGTGCTGTAGGTTGCCAACCCCTGATCTACGTTTATATCCCTATTAAAACCCTTAACAGATAGACAGGGCTGGCGACAGAAATTTGGGGGCCCCCTACTCTGATAGTTTGGGGGCCCCCCCAGCCCAGCCGGGCCCCCCCCAGCCCAGCCGGCGCTCCCCCCCTCCCCCTCAGCTGACAGCTGGCAGCAGCGGGAGCAAGAGCAGCGGGAGCCGCCCTTTCTCCCCTCCCTCCTCCCCCGGACAGCGCTGCTGCTGCCGGCCGGGCTCACAGCTCCTGCCGGGGCCAGGCGCGCTTGCCCGGAGGGAGCCGCGCCGCCTCCCCGCCCCTTCCCCGCTCTCCAGGTCCGGCGACAAGGGGGGACGACAATGAGTACAGCTGTGTTCCGGGGGCCCCCTAAAGTCTGGGGCTCGGTACAGCTGTACCCGTAGTACCCCCCTGTCGCCGGCCCTGCAGATAGACTCCACACTGATATTAAACTAGAAGCCCAAGTGATCAAATTCAGCGGGTGTGGTCACAATTAGCTAAACACCTGACTTTCTGTGACAAATGGTTCTTTCTTTATATTGGATGATAATCCATTAATGGCCCCTCCGTAACAAACCAGGTCTCCCTGCTGTTCAGAAAGTGATCATGTTAATAACACAAAGAACTGATATAATCAGGCTTACCTGGAAGGATTGTTTGTCCCAGCAAGTGTATTCAGTAAAAAGGACTAGTAATGGGAACATACCAGGCGTGAATAATTGGAACTTCACTTTAAAGTTAACCTTACACAGTAAAAAAAATTAATTATTTTTGAAATACAGAGTAAGACACTAAACAAAATTTAAACCACAAGCCTGTAAGAGGAGGGATTCTCTGGAGATGCTGCATGCAGATATAAAAGTCATATATATACTTGGCATGATAAAAACTGCTTTGGGCCCTATAAATGAGATTTTTCTAATAAAATACTGTAAACAACTATTTTGTAGGAAAACATTAATAGCCTTTCCTTATTTAAAATATAGCTACTTTGAAGAATGCATTTCAGTATTATTCAATATATTTTAAAATCTGCCATGAGGCACAAGTGCCTTTAGAGTACAAAGTTCCATTTTACAAACCATAAAGACTTTTTATGACAGTGTTTTAAGGATCAAACAAGTCTTTTTGGACCAGACTTCAGGATGTCGCCAACAAAATGGAGGGTTTTTTCCGGTGACGGTATCCTATTTGCTATGGCCATCACTTCATCTCATTGTTAAATCGGATCTGCCCATTATATTAATTGCAACCTGTGTTCAGGCACTTTAAGAAAGAGAGATTGAAATTTAGGATTAGAACTAATGCTGTAAATCAAAAGCATATATATATAAAGAGAGAGAGACAGAGAGTTTTGTCTGGAAAGAATATTGGAATTAAAATGATGAACCTGGTTTGGAATTTTTGAGAATTATAACTCTATATCAAATATTGTTTGAGGTTCACATCCAATAATATTTTACGCTTTTATCTAAGAATCTCAAGGCACTTTACAAAAATGGGTTAAGCCTCTTGAAGATAGATATTGTTATCCCCACTTTACAGATGGGGAATCTAAGACACAGAAAGACTGTGACTTTTCCAAGGTAAAAGTGGGCAGCAGAGTTGGACGTATCCAGACTTCCAGTTATGTGTTCTAATAATAAATCACACTTCTCTGTAAATAATGTGGTACAAAACTACTAACTCAGCTTTACCTCCCTTGTAATTTTAATTATTTAATCTTGGGCTAAAATATACTCTCAAATCGAAACGCCACCTAACTTTGGAACTAGATTACAACCTTTCATTTGGTCCCTAAAATATATTTTAATAATGGGCCAAAACATGATCTCAGGAAAGGACTGGATTTAGCTCTTGGATTTATGTTGAACTATTTGATCTGAGGTGTTGCTGAAGATTGTTGATCTCAACAATGAATGAAGCCCTGAGAAAAAGAATCGGCATGGCTTTAGGCATGACACCAATACTTCATGGCCTGGGGAGACAGGCCAGTGACCTAATGTGGTGGAGAATGCAGGCAGGCACTTGACCCTTGGAACTGAAAGGAAATTGAAGTAGCAAAAGAGAAAACAAAAGCAGCTATAGAAGCAGTGACAGAAATGATAGCTGGCAAGGTTTATCTGATGGAACCCTTTCTTGAATATTTTGCTATGAAGAAACTGGATGGAGGAGATTGCATGCCTTTGGGTGACATAACAGCAACTTACCCCCGTTCTTCTCCTGGGTGAACAAAATCATCTAGAGGCCCAATGCCAGCAACAAAAGCGGTTCCTGAAGTACCTTGAAAAATGGACTCCGGGGCGTCTTGCTGGTCCTGGCGAGGGTAGCTCAGGTAGGCCTGACCCTAGGTTGGTGAAGTTGGACCTAGAAGAAGACCTGTGAGGCTGTCTTCCACACCTTTGTGCAAGTGGCTTGTGCTGCTACTTGTCAGGAGTCAACTTGGATGGCTAGCGTGGCATAATTTCTGTCTGGAGAAACAGAGGCAACATAACAAGCCTTGAACAACAAGTGGTCTAGCTTAGATCATGAGGTAACAGCTGCCAGACGGAGACTGACGTTGAATGCACGTTGTCGCTGGTTTGGGGTTAAACTGTTTCCACAGGGAATACACCCATGTGCAAGTGGTGTGGCAGTTGTGGCTTTGAAGATAAATTCCAAGGATTGTGAACTCCTGCAAAACACACTGCAAGAGCCTTTTACATTAAATTCTATGTGAAAAAACCAGTTAAATGGGACATTTTGCATAGCTCTATGAGTAAGACCTGCTTTGAACCACAAGAGAAGCCACTAATTATTGATGAGTGAGAAGATGAGGAAAATCCTCCCTTTATGTGATATATGTTGGTGACAGAGGTAATGACACAGGTAGACGTGCCCATTGACTCATTAAATTGAATGCTGAGACATTGCGAGACCTTCATTTTCCCTCGGTCCATACATGGACAGCTAGTTATGACGATATTTGTGTCACAAGAATTTATTCCCTATTTAGAACTAGGTGGGTATTAATCTCATAAGCCAGGTCCAGGTAGGCATTTCTGAGCAGACTCTCTGACATCTCTGCATTATTTCCCCATACCAAGATGAATACACCACAGTGGGTGGGGTGACATTTTTGTCCCATGCCAACACCCATTTCTGCGGTGCATCAGCCAGAGGAGGAATACATTTGCCATTCTCTGTTCTGCTGTTAAGCCTCCTCCAGTAGGGGGCGCCAGCAGGAGAGAGTAATACACTGCTACCTCGATATAACGCTGTCCTCGGGAGCCAAAAATCATACTGTGGTATAAGTGAACCCGTGTTATATCAAAGCCAGACACGACGCGCTGATCCACCGGACCGTGCAGCCATGCCCCCCTAGAGCACTTCTATACTGCATCATATCAGAATTTTCCTTATATCGGACCATGTTATATCGAGATAGCAGTGTATATGCTTCCAAGCAGGACACAGTGTAGCAGTTAGAGAGACAGAGGCTTTTCAAAAGAGAACATTTATAAATATTTTAAAGATACAAAGAGTGGTCTTCCTGAAAACAAGAGTATCGCTTTACAACAAAATCATTATCTCCCACCTCTTAAATATATGGAGATATACCTATCTCATCAAACTGGAAGGACCTTGAAAGGTCATTGCCTATATTGTCCCTTGACAGATTTTTTGCCCCAGATCCTTAAATGGCCCCCTCAAGGACTGAGCTCACAACCCTGGGTTTAGCAGGCCAATGCTCAACCCACTGAGCTATCCCTCCCACCCTGCTGTCCATTTTATTGATGAAGAGCTGTTGTAGGCTTACAGTTGTTGGCCATAATTAAAAAGCATGGGAAAATGGAATCCAAAAGATGGATGATAGTCTTGTTGCTAAGCCACAGTATGCAGTGAGCTTTGTAGCACCATGGAGGATTGGCAAATCTAGATTCTAGCCGGCTAAGAAGGGGAATGAGTTCCAACATTGAGAACCTGCAAATAGACCAAGTCTTGTGCAGTCTTCACCCAGCCTAGTGGAATTTCTGACTGAAGTGAGCCCGTTTTTAAGTTCATAAAGAATGCAAAATCACAGTACTTCCAAGGTGTTTTCCATTTTGGTACAAATATTACATAGCTCTCTATTCCACGGTGGGTATGGCCAAGGCGAGTGAGCCCTGGCTGTGTCATAAAATGCTCATGCAAACAAGAGTGTATTTCTTTCTTTCTTTGCCTTGATTGAACAGCTTGCATTTTGTGGCTAGGATCTTCTGGTTATTTTATTTTTTAACTTACATGGTGATTCAGAATCTGCAAATTGTCTTTAAAGTAAAGGACAAAAGTCCAGCTACAAATAGTGTTTCATTAGCTTATCAGTCCTATTTTATTGTTCCTGCACTAGCAGAGGACTTTATATAAACTTTTCTGCTCACGTATGGTGAGTCACCATTCATCTGCTGTCTCCTTTGTACTTTGGTGATGTGGTAAGCTCTTTTCTGCTACATTGCAAAGTTCAACCTCCTTTGCCATTGTACTGTGGAATGTAATTCCTACAGATTTTGGTAGTACACCTATACCCCAATATAAGGCGAATTCTGATATAACGCGGTAAAGGAGCGTTTTGGGGGGCGTGGCTGCACGCTCCTCTACCTCGATATAACGCAGTTTCACCTATACCTACACCACGGTACAATTTTTTGGCTCCCAAGGGCTGTGTTATATCGAGGTAGAGGTGTACATATTTATTTATTTGTTGGTGACACCGTGAGATCTGGAAACAAATATCATGTCCTAGACTAAACGTTTCATGTTTGGTATAAACTGTGGACATTTATTTCCATACATTAAGAAATTAACTTAGTACATTCAGACATCTATCTTCATCTACAGTTCTTATAAGGAACTACATCCCAGCATAAGATCATATATACTATTTAAATAAGTTGCTGGTGGACTTTCTCTTTCAATTATGTTTAGAAGAGCACTGTTAAATTGTTCATTTAACATTTCTACTAGTTGTGAGTGTGACCTATGATGGGGTATACTTGTGCCAGTTTTGCTTATTTTGCATGTTACATCATATTACATGTTAGTATCCAGGTATATATAATTTTTGTCCTTTTGTACCTTTCTGCTTCCTAATTTTAAGAGAGAAAATTTTCAATTGCATATTTCCAAAATTATTCCTACTACCTTCACACTTTTTAGTTTTATAAAATAAAGTTAACACACTCAGTCACATGCAAAGCTCTGTTAATAAAAAGTACAGTAAAACCCCATACATGCGCACACATATCCTGGTTTTTAAACTAGTTAGGCATTTAGTTCTACTTGTAAAATATATGTGCAGTTATGCTGGTAATTTGGGCATGCAAATACTATGGATGTACATGTCAATTAGGTAATCGTAGCCTCAAATGGATAATTAAGGTCATATGTGGGCACAGGTACCTGATTTGCATAATAAAATCACTCAGTTATGGAGCTGGCATGTTTAAACATCAGACACCCAATGTCTGGATAGGTAATTCCGGAATCCTAGCATTATATCTCTGATCGCATGACAAGTGAAGTTCAATGTAATCTGAATAAAAGTTAGAAAATAAGGAAGTAGAAGTCTTTCTTGGATTTGAGTGACTTTTTTTCAATCAAACGTACACATTTGTCTAGCACATGAATTATAAATCATTTTAGTCAGAAAGAGGTGAAACACAGCAGCTTGGTCAGATTGTTATAAACAGTGATATAAATAAGGATGCATCATTAATTCTTTGTCATAAGAAAGAAGATACTGTAACACTTACTAGTAGGGGAGGAAAAGTTTGAGAGGCAAATAATCCAAAGCATGTTAGCATGAGGTACTGGTAATACAGTATCAGACTAATATCACAGCATTCTGAATCCATAGTTATCCCAGATTTGGACTGATGTGCTTCTGAGTTGTTTCTCACCCTCCCTCATCCTTTTTTATCAGATCCTTTTCATATTCTACTGTTTACCTTTGGTCACAATGGTTTCCCCTTTAATAGGTCAGGTTAAAAAGGAGAGAGATACATTTTTCTGTTGAATATATCTTTCTGCTGAATGAGTTCTAAGACATCATTAAAAATACAGTGGATGTGTTGCATATTTTTTTCATTCTTTAACTCGTACTGCTAATTATAGTAACGCGTAATGTGTATATGTTGCTGCTGCATTCCAGAGTCCCTTGTAGATTAATTTCAGTGGGTCCCTTTCCTAGAAATAATAAAACAATGGAGGTGAAATTAAATGAAAATGCTTCCGTTTTATATAATTATTATTCAGAAAAGGATAGTTTCAGTTTAAAAAATATTTGCTTTTCAATTCCAACACATCACATTCACTCTGATATAAAAGTTGTCATGTTATTTTTTCATAATTTTATGATCTTTTATTTTATTGCTCATGTGCCGTAGGAGTCTGAAATCTGCTGTCAAACTGAAAGTTTCTTTCCTCCAATAGACTTTCAGCATACACACTGATTTGTTATTGCAGGGTTGCCAGGACCTGGCTATTAGGAATGATGTTTTAAAGCAGGAGACTGCTGTGCTAGACACTCTACTAACACAGACATGGTCCCTGCCCTGAAGAGATTACAGTCTTCCAGTCATTCCCTGTGGTGTTGTGAACCCAGGGAGAACAACATCATGCTGGTGCAGGAGAACCAGAAGGATAAATTGACTGGGAGTGAAACTGATTAACTTAGTTCCAATGCTCTAGCTGAGTGAAATAAGAAAACTAAAAAATAAATAAATACAGTTCAATAATCTGAAGTGTTGCTAGTAAAATGGGCAAAGATATCTTGTTTATGTAGAAATAAATTTTATCTATGGAACAATGTTGCATAAAGTTTAAACTATATCCACTGTTGTAGTATAGTAGACTTGTAGACAATAATCAACTTTTCAATATTGCTATATATATCCTTGACATAACTGTCTTTCTTACTCTTCTCAGAAGCAGCAGAGGGCTTAACTGGCACAAAGACTGGATTGCTTCTTACCCCAGAGAAAGGTGATCTTTGCAGCTGAAGTCATTAGTAATGTCACAGGAAATTCATGTTGCAGATACTAAGATCTTCAGGTAGCCTGGTGAGTAGCCCACCTGAGTGGCAATTTCTAACCTTTCTTATCTCCTAAGTTTCTCAAATACAAATATGTATTGCCTGAGAATGAAGAGAAAACTAATGCCCTTTTCCTGACCTTGAACGTAATCTATTGTTATTTAGCAAATGTACCCACTCCTAATTGCAAAAGATTGATAGCCAATTCAAATATTAAGTATCTGCAAAATTTTGTAGAAAATAAAGGATAGCATTTTCTGAACTATTTCCTTGAAAAAAACAGTATTTTGTAAATATCATGTTGATTTATCACTTTAAGAAATATTTTGGGTACTTTTAAAAAGAAATGGACTTGAACTAAAGTTACCAATCTGAATACCCCTGAATATAGTTCCCCTAAACATGTGCATAGGTCTCTTCTACTTCTGACATGAATGTTGTGGGCCTGACTAGTAGCTGTTACAGCTGTTTAAAATATGCAGTAAGTGTTCACTCTCTTCTGTGTGACAGAGGGTGGTTGTCAACATTTTTAAAAATGGCTCAGATTAAGCTATTTTTCCTTCTAATCAAGATGCAGCATCAGTGGGAATAGTGAAGGTGGCTGTCCTGTCTGCCAAGAGCCTAGGTGATTCACAATATGTTATGATTCACAAACATAGGACATACAAAGCACAACCCTTGCACAAATACCCACACAGCCCTTAATGAAATTATACATTTGGCACCACCTAAAAATGAAGTTTCCTGAAAATTAATATGTTAATTACCTATGCTGCTACTTGAATATCATGCTACCTACAAATTACATGCTTTGGTGGAATTTGGCCATTCTTTGTTGTGTATCCAACAGACAAACAGTAGTAAGCTTAGGAAGCCTTTTTCACTCGGGTTTGAATCTCTGGAGAACAGTTCTAATTACTATAACATTGCCAAAAACATGTGTTGAGTGAGGGCCTCTCTGAGACACCAGCCGTCATTGTAGGCACTTTTTAATCAAATGAATTGAAAGTTGTAAAGGAAGAAAAAAATCTGAGGGCTTTAAGCCATTGTTTTTGCAGAAAATCTATGGAGTAAAAAGTCCAGTGGGGAAAAGAAAATGCTGGTCTCAGTAATTTACCGTCAGAATGATAACAGCGATGGGAATGGGGGCTTATTACAAATAAAAGGATATGGAGGAAACTAAGTTGGCTGCCTGGGAGAGGGAAAGATAGAGATAAAAAATCTTAAAGTCTGTTACAGAAATGTTTCTCCTAAGGCAACTGGGGGAATTATTGGCTTATGTTTATTGTAATTCTCTCATCCTCCAGATACATTTTCCCAGCATTAGATTGAACATATTAAAAAAAAAAGTCTTATAGAAGAGCAAATTGGAGGAGAAAAAACAAACAAAGAAGTCTTTCTGTTGCATTCTTTTGAATGTGAGAATATAGATAAAGGAGTGTTTTCTTAGCTACATAAATCATCCGAGACTACTGAAAATGGGCTCATAACTTGAGTGGCATTGTGAAGAAAGAGAGTAGTTTACTCCCTTGATATGTTGCTTTATAGTCTAGCAATTTCAATGGATAGAAAAGGCACTTTAGCCCTTCTCTAGTGAATGACGTGATTTTACTAGACTTTCTAGTTTTACTTTTATATTTACAGAGGTGACAAAAGCCACTGTTCCTCATGGATTCAATAGTTCAAGGGCAGAGATTTTAAATGACCGTGGCAATAAAATAACCTCATTCTAATTCCTTCTAATTCAAACCAAAATTTCTGTTACTCAAATAAATAACCATAGGAAAAAGGAGCAACCCTGTTGAATACCACCAGAGAACAGGAATGCAGGAGCAAATATTCAGGTTTGGGAGTATTGGCTAGCAATTAAAATGTGAACTAGTATGATAAATGTGATCATGGGTTCCATGAGGTTTCTTTGGAGGATAGGACTAAAATTCAAAATGATGTGGACAAACTGGAAAAATGGTGTGAAGTAAATAAGATGAAATTCAATAAGGACAAATGCAAAGTACTCCACTTTGGAAGGACCAATTGCATGCCTACAAAATTGCACGGTTGTACGCCTACAAAATGGGAAATGACTGCCTAGGAAGGAATACTGCGGAAAGGGATGTGGGGGTCGTAGTGGATCACAAGCTAAATATGAGCCAACAGTGTAACATTGTTACAAAAAAAGCAAACATCATTCTTGGATGTTTTAGCCAGGAGTATTGTAAGCAAGACATGAGAAGTACGGTAATTCTTCCTCTCTACGCCACGCTGATTAAGCCTCAACTGGAGTATTGTGTCCAGTTCTGGATGCCACGTTTCAGGAAGACGTGGACAAATTTGAGAAAGTCCAGAGAAGAGCAACAAAAATGATTAAAGGTCTAGAAAACATAACCTATGAGGGAAGGTTGAAAAAATTGGGTTTGTTTAGTCTGGAGAAGAGAAGGCTGAGAGGGGACATGATAACAGTTTTCAAGTATATAAAAGGTTGTTATAAGGAGGAGGCAGAAAAATTGTTTGTCTTAACCTCTGAGGATGGGACTGGAAACAGTGGGTTTAAATTGCAGCAAGGGCAGTTTAGGTTGGACTTTCGGAAAAACTTACTAACTGTCACAATGGTTAAGCACTGAAATAAATTGCCTACGGAGGTTGGTGAGTCTCCATCATTGGGGATTTTTAAGAGCAGGTTGGACGAACACTTATCAGGGATGATCTAGAAGATAATGCTTAGTCCTGCCTTGGGTGCAGGGGACTGGACTAAATGACCTCTCGAGGTCCCTTCCAGGTCTATGATTCTATGCCTTGATCTGCTAATGACTGTGTACAGGGCCGGCGACAGGGGGGTACTACGGGTACAGCTGTACCGGGCCCCCCGACTTTAGGGGGGGCCCGGTACACAGCTGTACCTGTTGTCGTCCCCCCTTGTCGCCGGACCTGGAGAGCGGGGAAGGGGCGGGGAGGCGGCGCGGCTCTTCTCCGGACAAGCGCGCCTGGCCCCGGCAGGAGCTGTGAGCCCGGCCGGCGGCAGCAGCGCTGGGGGGGGGGGAGAGAAAGGGCGGCTCACGCAGCTCTCGCTTCCCCGGGGGGGGGGAGCGCGGGCTGGGCTGGGGAGGGGAGCGCCGGCTGGGCTGGGCTGGGGGGGGGCCCAGCCGCTGTCGGCTGGGCTGGGGGGGGGCCGGCTGGGCTGGGGGGGCCCCCAGCCGCTGTCGGCTGGGCTGGGGGGGCCCCCAAACTATCAGAGTAGGGGGCCCCCAAATTTCTGTCGCCAGCCCTGACTGTGTAAGTTTGGGCAAGTCTTTAACCTCTTTGTATCTCACGTTCCTTACCTGTAAAAAAGCTGAAATCGTTAGCTCATGTTTATAAAAGCAAGTTTGTTTCCATGCTTCGATTGACAGCACCATAGAAAAATATATTTATTAACAAAGTGTTGAAAAATTCTTTTAGAAATCAGTGACAAAACTCCCATTGACTTCAACTGTGACAGACTGAGCCATTAACTAATTGGTCTCTGCTTCAATTTTTTTTATAGTAGGATTTCAACATGAATACACATTTTCCTGTCTCAAATGCTTTTTCAGCATCAAGTCCTACAGTGTCATTGTTTGTGGTAGGATTTACCACAATCAATAACCTTACTATCTCAATATATATAATTATAAAGAGACTCACTGAAATATGCAACATTTTTGGCCATGATAAAGGAACTTTTTCATCAGAACCCTTTGGATTGATTCTAAGGATGAATTTCTCCTTGGTTCTCTATTGTATCCTCTATACTCTGGTATAGCTACAATCAGTGGTAGACAGTAGTTAGAATGTTTATTACATAGTCTTAGTTTATAAGTATTAAAGATATTAAGTGGGAATTAGTGAGAATTTCTCAGATAGTTTCAATATATACCGTATTTTTCGCCCTATAGGACGCTCCGGCCTATAAGACGCCCCCGAGTTTTTCAATAAAAAAGCCGGACAAAAAAAAAAAAAAAAAAAGTGCCTCGCTCTCCCGTCCCCGCCGCGCGGGCGGGCTGCTGGGAGCGCGCCGCTCTCCCGTCCCCGCCGCGCGGGCGGGCGCTCCCAGGGGCCCCGGGGCCCGAGCTGCTCTCGTTCCCTGCCGGCCCCGAACACATGCGGGTGGGCTCGGGGGGGAAGCGCTGCCCCGCCCGCCGGGCCACCTGCAGCCGCCCCAGCTCCAGCTGCCCGGTAAGTGTTTCATATATTCGGCATATAAGACGCCCCCCCTAATTTTGAGATTATTTTGGGGGGTTAAAAGGGCGTCTTATATGCCGAAAAATACGGTACGTGTTCAATCATTGAATAAATTGAGAGAGACATAGTGTGGTGGTCTCAGCAGAAGAATGAACACTATGAACACCAGAATTCAAACCTCATTCTTAACACTGATCCTCCTTGTGGTTTGTCCAATGGTGATGCACAGCTATAACTAGGAATAATATTTGACACTAAAATTATAAACATTACAGAGGGGTATTGTGATTAGGCCTAATTCACTACAATTTGTAAAAGCATATTCAGACCATTGGTTGGAAATTGTTATAATACATAAAGAAATGTCTGATTGAGAGGTAGGTTTAATAATTCTTCCGAAATGGGAATCAACTACTCTTGGGTTCCTTTATAGAATCCCAGTGGGATTCCATTTGGCTTGAAGAATTTTCTCTGTCCCCATTTTCAGTCTTCCCCATGTTATCTGTAGTCACTTCTTTATCTTCTATGGCAGCTTTTTCATTAAACAGGCTTTGTGAAACCTATATTAAATTTGATCATTTTTGACATTTTACAGCACAAGACAATACAAAATCTTTCCTGAGCTTTCTGATGGGTTACAAAGTATAGGATTTATTGATGTCATATGTATTGATTGAAGGAATCCAGTGATACAGAGTACACTTTGAAAATGTGTTTATTGAGATGCACTTTTCTTTCTTTGTTTTAAGAATTAGTTTTCCATTTTAAGGAGGGTTTTGGAAAAACCAAAACCAACTAAAGAGGTAAAGCCTGACAAGTCAGAGAATGAGAATTATGTAAATATGAAGAGTATGTATCATCTCTTCAGTTGCAAAGTCATTTCTCTCAATATAGATATTGCTTAGGATTCTGGATATATGATTCAATTATTTTATGGATTTGTGACATTGAGTAGGGGAATGTGACGATGTGGAGCCCAACTGAAAGATATATCTTCCATTTTGAATAGAGTTGGAAACTCTGCTTTAAAGACGTTACTGTATTTTGAAAGTGACTAATTGACAGAAGAAGTGCAAGAAAAACCTCTAGTTTGACAACAAGGCACCTAGTAAGAAATTTAATTTATGACCAGCTTGAGTAGTAGCCACAAGTGGGGAGCAACTTGTGCAGGAAGCTAGACACATTCCTACTTGCGTCTGTAAAAGGTTCACAATCAGCTCTGTCCAGGAGGCCAGCACAGGACTTACACATCTCTTAAATCCCATCCTGAGAGATTGTCTCTGAAGCATGAATGTACATAACTGCCGTTGGCCATCTGCCCTGAGTGATTCAGACAAGAAGCCAGACAGGCCAGAGAGTGCTGCTAAGATCTATCTAGATGAATTAAAAAATTCCAACAACTATAAAAGTAAAATTTGTTTTTCCCTTACAACCTTCGCTTGCCATTTGTAAGCAATAATTTGACTTTCAAACAGCCCAACCCTGCACCATGGAAGACAATTTAGATCAGTTTTGCCATTGACTTTTACATGACCAGGATTGGGCTCTAAGTGAGAAATCCTAATGTCATTGTCCAAATGCTGAGAAATGCCTTTAGACAATCCCAGCACCAGCAAGAAATTTTTTTTAAACTGTCCTTATTTAGAAAGCTTTAGCAGGTGTACAAATCCTAGCTATGGAAGCATCAGAGACAATACAATAATAATTACAACAGTGAGCTTTTGGTTAGTGAAACAGTATACTGTAATACAATCAGATCTCTCTATTTAATAGGGTGTTACTATAATACAGAGTGAGCATCTTTATACTACCCCTGACATGTAATTTCTAGTGATTTTATGACATTGAGTGAAATCTCTGATTACAAATACTTAACAAACCAGACTTGTCTATCAAAGATTAATAGTCAAAAAAATTGGTGGGGTGAGCTGGAATTTTTGCAAGCAAATGTAATCTGAGTATTGAATAAATGGTAACTGAAGGTCTAAGTATCTCTTTGTCCTCGGTCTATTTTGCTGGATACATAATTGCTGAATTCATTTTTCTATAACAACCACCTCTCATATTTTTGAGCCATTCATCTAGAGTAAGACTAACAAGATTATCATTTGAGAGACTGAGACCATGCCCTCAAAACTGGGAAGACCATTTTTTCTTGTTGGACAACCAGGTTTGTAGTCTGAGATGCCTGCAAACAAATTATCAAGGAAAAAACCTTCCTGCCTGATACTCAGGAGTTTCTGGCTGAAAGCCATGCTCAGTCCATTAGAGCATGTTATCCATTAGATCCTTACATGTGTCCCCTTAGGTACTTGATACAGATCATCTTTTTCCAAGGTTCCATGGCATCTTTCCCTATGAGTTAGTCCTTCTGTGCCCCAATTAATTATGTTTGTCTCCTCTGTGGTTGGTTCGGCACTCAGAAATCAAATCTAGTCTATTTTAGATTTTCCTATGGTGTCCGCTGGTGTAATGTCTAAGCACTAGTCCAAAGGGAAAACAAAAACCTGAATGTGGAGAAGAGGACATTCAGCGATCATCCTAGTTCTCACAGAGCAAAATGTTTTCTGGCTATCTTAAGTAGTTGTCCTGAAGTAGAACTACATTATGCTAGGCAGAATCCTGTACATTTAATGAGGTGTTTTAATACCTATATTCTAGGAAAAGGCCTTGATAGTATCATCAGTCATTACTTACACATATTGTATCTAGTATAGCGTTTAGATCTATTCTTGTACCACTAGGCCAGTTAAATGAAAACAACCTCTTACAGTGATCTGCAGCTTTGTGTGTGCATGCTCCTGGCACAGTAGCCAGAGAACACCAGAGACAAGAAGCCACTACTGAGCAGGGCTGTGAAGAGACACAATAATGAAGAGCAGAGAGGGCAGTATTGGGTCTGATCCTGTAAGATGCTGAACACCCACAGCTCTCACTGAAGCCAATGTAAATTGCAAGTGCTCAGCACCTCTCACGGTCAGTACTAGCAGCAGCTTACATCAGATAACAGTCTGTACATGTTACCATAGGCGCTGACTTCCCCCCCTTTCCCGTGGGTGCTCGACCCCCCTTCACTCCCACTTCACCCCTTCCATGACGTTCCACCCCTGCCCTGCCTCTTCCCACTCCTCACCCCCTTCCCCAAATCCCGGCCCCGCCTCCTTCCCTAGCACATTATGTTCCCTCTCCTCCCCGCCCCCTGGAGCATGCTAATGCTGCCAAACATCTGAACACTTGGGAGGTAGGTGGAGGAGCAGGGATGTGGCGCGCTGAGGGAGGAGGTGCTGAGGAGGTGCTGAGGAGGTGCTGAGGCGCTGAGGTGCTGAGGAGGTGAGGAGCTGAGGAGCTGAGGTGCTGAGGCGTGAGGAGCTGTGAGGAGCTGAGGAGCTGAGGTGCTGAGGCGCTGAGGTGCTGAGGAGGTGCTGAGGCGCGCTGAGGTGAGGGAGTAAGGGGAGCTTGGCTGCCAGTAGGTGCAGAGCACCCACTAATTTTTCCCCATGGGTGCTCCATGTCAGAGGGAGGAAATAAACCACTCGTGGTGCTAAATGTCATGCTTGGAAATGAGCCTTGCACGTGTTCAGCAGCCCTTTACCGGTGGAAGATTAAAAAATAATGGGAGGGGATGCATCACCAGTCAGAAAAATAGAAAGCACTCTCCTCGCAAAAGAGCTGAGCCAGCTGAAAGCGCTGGAGGGATCTCTGGGCTGGTGAGCTGTTACCTAGTAGCTTAGCAGTTCAGTCTCTGGGAGATACGGTCACAGAGCACAGGAGAGAAATAGAGAGCTGTAGCTTGACATTTGGGCACCTGAAAGAGATAATTAAATAAAACCAAGGCTAGTTTTTTTTTTAATTAAAATTCATGTGCTCCCATCAGCTGTGAGGCATAAAAGAGAGCAAATTAAAGCCAAACAAGACTGTAAAGCCCCCAAACCAGCCTTGCGTGGCTAGAGAGGCCAGTGGTAGTGTGGCTGCTGGGGGAATCCTGCTGCCAGATAGGAAGGGGGCCCCTCTATATGGCTAGAACATCCATTTTACCATCCATTGTACCATACATACATTTAGTTGCTAAGCTAGTCCTTCGTGAAAATTTCCCGGGTGCTATAGTTTTTTGAGATGAATTACTTAGATGTGCAATATTCTCTTTTAAAATAGTTTTGATTTTTGTAAAATCAGAAGACAAAAACACTTCATATCTTGAACAGATACTCTCATGGGTGTAAATCAGCATAGCTTGATTGACTTCAACTGAGATATGCCGTTTTATACCGGCTGAGAATCCGGCTCTCTAGAAAAAACAGTTTCTCAGCACTGCTTGATACATTTTCCATTGAAAGCTCAGTGGAAAGTCTTCCATTGCCTTCAATGGGATGAGCAGCTATAAGAAACAAATTAATCTCTGGTTAATATTAACGAAGTTACACCAGAGATTAATTTGACCCTATATATTTCAATCAGGAATTTAAGTTTTGTACAAAGATTGCAATTAACAAAGTACATTATATTCAAACCATTTTAATGAACATAAAAGCTTGATATTAGCTATTAATTATATTACTAGGCAGAATTTAAAATACCACAAAACTCCATCATAACACACTTGTAATTGGAAAAAAATCATTTGCAGTGTAAAGGATTAAAAAAAAAAAATCTAAACTGCAATGCATGGTGGGAAACTTACGGTGCATGTTAAATATTCCAGAAACAAGTTAATTCTTTCCAGTGCAAATCCATGGGCCAGATCCTCAGATGGACTACAATGGCATAGCTCTATTGACTTCAGTGGAGTTAGGCTGACTTACACCTGTTGTAGATCTAGTCCATTCAGGCCTGATTCTCATTTGCACTAAAACCGGTTTACACTGTTCTGGTGTTGTAATGGGTATAATTTACATTTACACTCACTTCAAGGCCCCTTTACCCTGGTGTGAAGAGGCTTAGTGTAAATGAGAATACAGGTCCACATGTTTTGTGGCAGTTACTTCACTAATAACCTTCCCTCTTTCTTTCTCTCTCATCTCACTCCACAATGAATATAAGCATCTCTTGTGGGAAATTATTTCAGATTTCCTGCCTTTGAGACTATGAGAAATCTTCTGTGTAGCATCATAAGGGCTAATCTTTTGGATCAATTAACCAGACTAAGGAAAATTTCCTTTTTTCTGGTCTAGCAAATTATGTATATTCCATTAGTTAAGAAAACCTGAAATGATATTAGGTAATAAATGATCAGGATAATAAATTACCTTTGAGCTGTTACTGTTACATTTAGCGTTTGCTAAGACCAGCACTGACTTCCCTATGAAGAGTCATTGAGCTAGTAGACTCTTTGAATAAACGTATTTCATACAGAATGATCATTCTAGGATTTATCTTTACATTATTCAGTCTCAGTTGAATTATTTGGAAAAAAAATTTGAATAATTACGTCTGATCAATTAAATAAAATGGATGTTAGGTCTCTATTTAAAAAAATAAGGGATGGTGAATAGAGAGCTGTCCGTCATTCATTATTTCAATTGTTCACTGTGCTCTGTTCTAACAGATGTGAGAATACCTAGTTAAGCATGATAGATGGAAAAATAAGCTGTAATGACTGGGGCTCCTGTATTGTTTTTCCATGAGTTATAGTTCATGCTGGTGGGTCATAATATCCTCATGGTGGGCCTAATTCGGGCACTACCACTGACTTCAGTTAGCTTTGGCTCAGGACCTGGAAGCCCCTACATGGATTCCAACCTGGCAGTAGGCTGTTAAGAGAGGCATGGAGAGAGGTGGACTCCACCGCCCGCTGTGTACCATGGAAAGATCTCCATGACAGAATCACCAGACAGGGAGGTGTAACGTATGCCTCTCTTTGCCAGCTAATCCTCCTGATTGGCGATCGAAGATGAGTGGTGTTGCTGTGGCTGCCATTCCTCCGAGTTTTCTACAGAGGAGAGTGACTTTGGTTTCTTGCTCTAGGGTCATAAAAGCCCTACTAGCAGCTGATGGGATGTGCTGGATCATAGCATCCCATGGATGCCCTTGCCATGTCCTCTTTCCCAGCCGGTGCTGTCCACTTTTGGGGCTGTGTCTGTTTGCTATGAGATGCCCCCACTGACCTTGCAGAAGGGAGATTGTAGCAGTTTTCTGTCAGTGCAACCTCATCCTCCATAGTAAACTTTTCCCTTAGGGAAAACCCTTTGCCTGAGTTTACCCTTGTGAAAGTCGGAGCAAACCTGGGCTGGCTCTGACCCATGGCTTTCAGCCACATAATAATCACTGGTTACTTGTTGGAAATGACGTCTGGCTTAGGAGATGAGGTGGAGAACATTGCATTCACCGATGTCACTCACTGGTAGAATACCAAGTATTTCCTAGAATATAATAATTATCATTGTACTCGGGACTCGTATCATTGTCTCATTTAGCAATTAAGGATCCCAAAGCCATTTATGAACTTTAATTAACGTATTCTTACAACATTTCTTGTGAAGTATTAAAGTATCATTATTCCTATTTGAAAGAAGAGGAAACTGAAGCAGAGAGATTTTAAGTGACTTGAACCAAACATAAAGTGAGTCAATGGCAGAGTTGGGAATAGAACCCAGAAGCAGCATGGCCAAGGCTTCTGATATTGTGAGTCTCTCGCTATTTGATGTAGCCTAACTCCTGAAAAAAAAATGAAGTTAAAACCCATCTACATTTATTATTAATGATTTTTTCTTTTCACTGTCATTATTTTATTAATTAAAAGATAACTTGGCATTTTTCAGTCAATCTCCTGACTGACTCTGAGTCACCGAGGTTGGATTGGCAATATTCTGCTGAAGTCTTACTGACCCATGCTTGCATGCTTTGAGTCTGATTCTCCACCGCATTGAACCTTGCGGAGTCCTTTCCATCTGTGCAACATGAATGTAAAATGCTACCGAACCAGAATGCACCATTTTGCCCTACCATTTCACAGATGAGGGCATGACATCAGGTACAAGGCAGTGGAGGAAAGTGCTCTCTGGGTCTGAATTTGATCTCACTTACACCAGTTTCATACTGTTCTAACCCCTCTGACTTTGATGGAGTGACTTCTGGTTATTTAGGCATGAGGACAGAATCAAGCCCTTTACATTCACAAGAAATGTTCAGTGAGCTGCTGCTACAGCATTCATGAACTGCTATCAACAACTGCAGGTGAAATAAACCTGGAATGCTGAGGACCTTAGGTTAGAGGCAGGCGGGGAGATGCGGGGGTGGGGGTGGGAGGGGGGGAAGAGCTTGGAAGAAGCTAAGGAAATGGGAGGAGAAGGGAGAGAAGCTGATGTCAGTCTCATTTAGCAATTAAGGAAAGAATCTGCCTTTATCCCTGGTGGCAGACAGAGAGAGGAAAGTAAGGAGGGGGGAGGGGTTGGTCTGGGGTGTTTTCTTAAGAACACAGGCTGGTGTGAGACAGCTGAGCGAGAGCAAAAGAGAGTGTCTGCTGTCAGTATCAACAATAAAGAAATGTCTTATCAGGTTGACAGTCAGCTAGTCAAATAGTCCATAGCCCATTTATTAGCCAGGTGGCCAGCTCCCTGCTTAGCCTGCCAAATGAGTTGATCCATCAGCTAAGAGCCAGACAGAATGCCAGGTGGCCCGATCCATCACTCAGGAGCCAATTAACAAGGAGACTGGTTCAACGCCAAATAGCAAGCCAGCTACAAAACAGGGAGAAAGCAGCACCCCAGAACTCCTACGTTTCTTCCAGCGTCGTGTCTTTTTTGTCCCTCAGCCTTTAATTCTCCTGTAAAGCCCCCCTCTGTGACTCTCTACTCTCCGTTCCTTTTCTTACAGCCTTCAACTTTCTCTCTGTCTCCCCTTCCTGTATCCTCTCCCTCTTTTGGGGAACCTGTCCCTCCTTTCGGAAATTCCACATTGTCAGAATTGTGTGTGGTGGCATTGGGTCTGTCTAGTCTACATAGAAACTACCAAACTCATTTCTGAATGGTGCGCAGTATTACCCCAGAGGTGAATAAACCCTTTGGATGCTAGCGGGTAGCTGGTACCCCAAGCAGCAGAGCAGGTGAATTCTACCAGACTGGACCTGAAATATTTGGTAGCAAACAATGAACTGACCCACTGTCCTTCCTAGTCCCCGTCGAGAGTGTCCTTGACCTAAAGGAGCTGCCTTCTGAGCGTTGTTGTTTTTTTGCACAAAGGCACAGTTATCAACAAGCGTCTACTTTTGGAGCCTGATTCGACACCCGTGAAAGCCAATGGAAAGACTCCTATTGACTTCCGAGCAGGACCGGCTCTACCTTTTTTGCCGCTCCAACCACGTGCTTCCTCTGCTGGTGCCTGGAGCCAGCCCTGCTTCAATGACCCTTCATACCTTCAATGACCCTTATGTAATAAAGGCCAAGGGTATAGTGTATTGCCTTTATTACATAAGGGTCATTGAAGATATGTCTACATGGCACACCTCCGCCCCCTTGACACCCATGGCAACAAGCCGGGTCAACTGACAGGCTCGTGCTACAGGGCTAAAAATAGCAATGTAGACGTTCCCGCTGACTCCTGGGCTCAGAGACCTACCCCTCTTGCCAGGTTTCAGCGCCTGTGCTCCATCCCAAGCCAGAATGTCTACACTCTATTTTTAGCCCCATAGTGTGAGAGCCTGCAAGCTGGAGTCAGTTGACCCGGGCTCTGAGACTTGCTGCCGCAGGGTATTTTTTTGCTTTGTAGCTGTGCCCTGAAGGGCCTGATCCTTTTCCACTTAAAGTCTGTGGCAAACCTCCCTTTGTCTGGAACTGGAGCAGGATAGAGTCCATATCAATTGGCGAGAGGGAGAGAGAAAAGAAAGGATTGATTTAGAAATCCCGCACTTCCAGAGCACTGTTAGTGTGTCACAACAGAATGTTCCATCTCTACAGCTTGAGGCTGACAGTGAAGGCAAGATAAGCATTCGCGAATGAAACTATTTCATTGTCCAAAAGCAACATGATGGTTTATCTATACATAGCTTCCAAGATACGGCAGCTCAGTTTGAAATGCAGTAGCCAGGGACTCATGAGCAACTCAGGAATCATCTGGCATCACATCCAGAAACCTGTTAGATTGTACAAAATCCTTCTGAAGAACTCCTGCCACTGATACGAATACACGCCTCCACCTGAAAACTAGTGGTCTGCAGACCACTAGGCTAAGGAGATAGAAAGTTAAGAACATTTAAAAGTCCATTCCAGAAGATGGATGTTAGGTATTGTGCACCTGATTGTTTCATTTTTGTTTAAAGCATAAAGAAATGTATTAAAAAGGCAATTGAATAAATATTATGGAGGTATGTTCTAATGAGAGAGAGGTGTGGTAAACTGGTCTGACCGCTGAGAAGAAGGAGACCTGTGTTTATTTTCTGGCTCTCCCAGAGAGTTAAGCTGGGAACCAGGTCAAATCACTTAATATCTGTGCCTCAGTTTCACCAGCTGTAAAACAGGAATAACAATACTCGCCAGCCTCACAGGTACATTTTGAGGCTTAAGTTATTAATGTTCACAACGCCTCTTGAGAGCTTTGAAGGACAGGATATTAACTGATTCACTGGAATCCTGAGTCTGAGTTTGAAACCCTCTGTGATCTTGGGTAGGTTTTTTTAGCCTCTCTGCCTCAGTTTCCCATATGTAAAATGGGGCTAATGATACTTAATCTTGTACCTTTCAGGGCTGTTGTGAGATTTAATTACTGTTTTTAAAGGGCTTTGAAGATAAGTGACTAAATATCAGTGCTGACTGTTATACCGTGCCCTGTAATTACTGGAATAACTTCACGAGAGTAAGAAACAACACATGACTCCTGTTCCGGCTGGGTTAAGAAGCAGATGAAAATGCTGTGCACTGTGTCACTCTTGGTTCTGCAGTCAGAGTGCTCTCCTCTCTCAATGACTGTATCCATACATCTGTGCTGTCTCTCTTGGCTACGCAGCCTTCATTGGCTCCTTACGAAAGGACGCAGTCTGGTGATAGCTGAGTGTGAGACCAACCCCTTGCATCATCCTCTTTCCTCCCCCTCGCTGTAGCACAGCTGTAGCGTCACAGTTCTGCCAGGAAGAGTGTATCTGTCTGTGGTACTACTACCCATTTCAACTCCTTTCAGATGATCACCAGAAGGTGTGGTTTCTGTTTTGCTGACGTGTCTGTGTTTTTAAAGCTCCTCCGCAGTCAAAATACCACCCAACCCGTGTCTCTGCGCTGCACTATGTAAAGCAACGTGTCTGCAGCACAGGCTGACAACTTGTGGCTTGGAAACATTATGCAGCTTTTCAAAGACAGTCAAGCAGCTCGGGGGAAAGGCCTAGAAAAAATCAAATATCTCACCAGACCGTCTGTCCCCTGATCAACTCCCATGTGCCCACAGTTCAACTCTGCCTCTTCACTCTCTCTGATTAGTGAGAGGGAGAGGGATTTTCTTTTTTATAATGAAAATTAGAGGTGGAAAAGACCTATTACATAGTTGAGCCTGTCCCCAGACAGTTGCAGAATACGGACCCCCTGATAGAGGATGTATCAGATTTTAAACTGATACAGCATTAATATTGGGCACCACATACACTAAAAAAAGAACTGTGTTAAGTTGAACCTGTATGAGTACAGGTAGGTCTAGAAGATGCATTTGATACTGCAAAGTTGACGGTGCCCAGCCCCGCTCAGAAGACACTCAGCACCTCACAGGATTAAATCCTTTTAAAAACAGATTTTAAAGTAGATTTAACACAATCTGGGTGATACACACTTGGCTGATACACTTACCAGGCAAAGCATTTTAAAACCTTGGTCGGCTAGACCATTTTCAAAATAGTGATCAGATAACAGATTTTTTGTACTCTAGATGGGGCCATCCCCTTATCCAAAAATGCTGTTTCTCCCTTTCTTTTATCCCTTACTTTTTGTTTTGAGTAGAACTGGTTGGGAACTTTTCAACTAAACGTTTATTCGTCAGAAAATGCCAATTTGTCAGAAAATGTTTTTAGTGGAAATGTATCAGTTTTGTCTAAAGTTTCCTCAGGAAGATGTCTTAGTTCCAGGATGCAATTTCTGGTCAAATATGGATGGGAGGGGCCCATGGTTTTGTTCCACATCAGGACAGAAATCAGTGACAGAAACCTTGCATTTTCGGCAAAGCGGAAGTTTTATTTTCTGGCCAACCCCTAATTTTGAGGACTTTGTTTTTGTTTTTAGTTGGCTTCTTTTAAATGTCTCCCCAGTTTGGGGGTGGAGGTAGGAGGCTATTGCATCAATTTATTGATGTGAGTTTATTAATATAACATTAGTAATATCCATTGATTAAATCAGTTTACCAGAAAGGAAGTGACTAGCTTCATCAATTTCAAAGCACAAGGGTCCAGTAGATCCCCAGGCTGGAGGGTGTCCTTTGCCATTTAAATAATCTTAGCTGGAAAGATAGGTAGCTAACCAGCCTCTATAGATATTATTTATGCCAGGCTTGTCATTGTGGTACCCGAGCACCTATGGACTGAGTATTTTCATTTGTTTGTCTTGATTCTCAGGGATCTATCCTGGCTCTTCATCTGACAAACAAAAGACGAACAGGATCAAAATCAGTTGACAGTGTACAAACAATGTACCATTCTAAGTCAGCTGGGGACTATTCTTCTGGTCAAAGTTCTCACAGAACCAGACGCCAGATGGAAAGCAGTTATGATTAGGTTCTCGGACTTGATCTTGCAAGGTGCGGAATGGCTCCTGAGTAGACTATGGGAATTGAGATCGCTTGGCTCAGTGACAAGACCTTTTGGGGGCAAAAAGCAGCTGTTTGCCTTGAGCGCAGAGGCTTCCGCCAGCCATAGCTCTGTGTTCATGCGAATTTAGACCTGTTTTTAGGTGCATGTTAAGCCTTATGCACTACCAGGGGTGTAGCCATTCATTTGAAATTTCTTCACACACCGGCCTATCCGTTGTCCCCTGCCAGCAGCATACCCATTATTTCCCATGATAAACATGCCATCGCACACAATTTGATCACTAACACAGCGGGTGCTGCTGTAGCTCTCTGGCAGTGTGTTAATAAAAAGCCTTATGAAATTCAGAAAGCCCCTGCCAGTCACCATAAGCAATGTTGCCCCAAGGAAATGAAAAATTGCTTGCCTCCCTATACCCATGTGCATTACAGATTAGAAAATGTCTCCAGGTATTTAGGTGCTTGAAGCCTGTCTGTAAGATTACTCTCCCTCATAATAAGGAAATGATCCATTTTCCAATATGCCACGAGGCTGTTTAAAATGGGAGGTTGGCAAGGAGTTTTAGACCGAACATTTAGCTTTGTTTTTTAAAATGGGGGAAGGGTGGGGAAAGATTACAAAACCTGGAATGAATAGAAATAGTCTCATGATTAAAAACAACAACAAGAAGAATGTAATTTAAATTGTGACCTGCAGAGCTGGAAAGAGCTATGTATTATCAATGGACCAACCACTATTTTTGTTCAAAAGAGAGGAAACTGCACAATCCAAAATGGAGCAAACGAAGTCCAAACATGATCAAAACATGTAATTGTGAGCTAGGAAATAACCTGTAGCCAGTGTCACTTTTCAGAAAACCCTAAAGAGCGGATTGTTGCATAGAGCTCACAGAAAGACCCCCTGTGGATTGAACCCATAGCCAAATCATACTGCTACCTGTTAAACTAAAGCAGGGGTGTTTCCATTCTTACCTACTTTTGAGATTTGTCTGAAGTTAGGGTTAATTTTGTTCCTACTTTTCATGAGGATATGCAACAGCCCTTCCATCTTTGGGAGCCAAAAATATATCGAAAACATAGTCTAGTTTTATAGCTTTTTGGAGAAAAGGGGATAACGATTCATTATGAACCCTGATCTAAATTTTTTTTAAATAACTAGGAATTTTGGATACATCAAATTTTGGGTGTTCAAATTAAGACACCTTAAAAGGGCCTGATTTTCATAAAGTGCCACCTTCAAATAATCAGACCTCTTCAAAGTACAGTATGTCAGGTGGGGCACCCCAAAATGGAGACATTCAAAATAACTCGCCATTTTTTAAAATGTAGGCCACTCGCTTTTCTGATTTTTAGTTTTCAGCTTTTTGTTAGTATGAACTCTGTGTACAAACCCACTCTCCTAAGTGCTGTCTGTACCTCTCACATCATTTCTCCTTATTATACCCATTCCTATGGCTTTTGCTTTAATATTGGCCCCATTGAGTCAATGAGAGTTTTGCCACTGGATTCAGTGGAGCCAGAATTTCGCCCAAAGATTTTTGCCATATCGGTAACATCATATGTGGTGCTGTCAGATTTTCACTGTGACCATTCAGAAATGCAGCCCACATCCTCTGGTGAGGGGGAAAATGTATTGCAGAATGAACAAGAAGCTTTTGGATCCTGTCAGCTACCTGATCCAGAGCCTTAAATCTCTGCCTCGTAAGAGATTGACATCCAAGCTGGCCATGTTCTCAGTCAAGCCTAGGAATTCTTTTCATGCTGAGAATTAGCAAGGAGGAGATGAGTGGCTTGTCACTAATTATTTTCCTCTCTGAGGTATGGAAGCATTATCCCCATTTTACAGATGAGAAAACTGAAGTAGAGAGTTATGAGGCTCGCATTTTCAAGAGTGCAGGTGCTAACATTTTTGGGTGTCCAGTTTTACACACCTGAGGCCTGATCCTGAGCAGTGTAGGGCACCTATGGTTTCCATTGGCTTCAACTGGCAAGTGTGTACTAGGCCTCAGGTGACTAAAACTGGGTGCCTGAAAATTGAGGCATCCAAATTAAGACACTAGAAAATTTTGGTCTCTGTGACTTGTCCTAGACCACACAATGAGACAGCGGTAAAACCGAGATCGAACTCCTGAGTTCCTAGCCCATCAGATATGAGACTCCGAAGAGGGAAGATCTCAGCTGGTATAAATTGTCATTACTCTCTTGACTTTAGAGACTGAATAAACATATTCCCAAGAGGACAGACTCACCTTTCTTGTTTTTTTCCCCATCTCCCTTTTTTGCTTTCCTCGGCAAGTAAAAAATTGTAGCTACTCCCCAAGGATTGTCCAGTCAGGAAGCTACCGTCCTTTAACTCTCTTTCTGGGGGCAAGAGAAATGTCTTTCTGTCTCATAGGCTATTCTTAGAGAGCTTGTGACACATCAAGAGATTCACTACAGTTCGACAGTGCTGCAGGCTGTCTGCCATTTTGCTGAACACTGAAAGTCGTTGTTTGAAACACTTCAAAGTTCCCAAGCGGCGGCTGGGGGCAGTCAGCAATCCTAGTGCTGCGGAGCCATTCTCTTGAACTCTCATGAGCTCAGCTATTGTTCCCGCGATCCTGCGTTACCTGGCCAGTATGTGCCAACTTACTGGCATTTAATCACATTCTCTCTCAGCTTCAAAGGGAGCAAAATTTCAGCACTGCTGTCATTGTAACATGTGTTAGAAGGCCTACTCTATACGCAGCTTCCGAACTGATATAACTATGTCAGTTAGAGGTGTGATTTTTACAGAAATAGGTATACTGGTACAATCCCTTGTGTGGATGTAGTTATACTGGTGCCTTATACTGGTATAGCTTATTCCCTATCCCACACAAGGATAAGCTATACTGGTATAAGCACCTTTATCCCAGTATTACTGCATCCACACTGGGAAGGGACGGGAGTTGTAACTATAGGAGAATAATTAAAGCAGTACAGTTGTCATTGTCAAACAAATTGGCTCTTCTCTTTTCAGTAATTAAATAAAAAAATAAAATAAATAAATGGAGATATACCAATCTCCTAGAACTGGAAAGACCTTGAAGGTCATCGAGTCCAGTCCCCTGCCTACACTAGCAGGATCCCCCTGCCTACACTAGCAGGATCGAGTACTGTCCCCTGACAGATTTTTTTTTTTTTTGCCCCAGATCCCTAAATGGCCCCCTCAAGGATTGAACTCACAACCCTGGGTTTAGCAGGCCAACGCTCAAACCACTGGGCTATCCCCCCACCCCCCCAAAAAAATGGAGATATACCGATCTCCTAGAACTGGAAAGACCTTGAAGGTCATCAAGTCCAGTCCCCTGCCTACACTAGCAGGATCCGCCTGCCTACACTAGCAGGATCGAGTACTGTCCCCTGACAGATTTTTTGCCCCAGATCCCTAAATGGCCCCCTCAAGGATTGAACTCACAACCCTGGGTTTAGCAGGCCAATGCTCAAACCACTGAGCTATCCCCCCACCCCTGAGTAGCAAAAAGAATCTATAGTCATAATTTATTCAGATCTAGTTTCAAATTTGGCTTCACATATAGACAGTTAAAGAGAAACTAAATCCTCAAAGAAAAACTTTCCAAGATTTCTTCCGGGGACTTTCCCGTCCCAATTTTAATTTCCCCTGCTGCAGGTGAAACATTTTGGTAGGAGAGTCATTATGTATGGAGGCATCTGTACTTTCCTTCTCCTCCTTCATGTATTGATCTCCATGAATCCCTGCTCCCGTGTCCTCTCTGACTGCCAGCTGCTTTCGAATTCCCTCGCACTTCAGTAGTGAGCACACACCAAGCACTTCTGCAGCTAAGCATGGATGTAATCGATCCACACTTGGCTGCTGCAGAAGATCTGTTTGATACGCATTCTCTCTTTTGGAGCATGAGGGGCACTGAACTGCAATCGGTGGCCATCCACCATGGAGCAAATTGAACAGACAGTAAGCTGGTTGCCATAGTGGCAATTCTGAGACACAATATATCACCAAATTGAAGTCTCAAAGGTGACCTTACAGTAGCATTTCTTTCACCGTGGCTGAGAATCACTTTTATAGATAGATGCACTATGTTTAAAGTAGTTTGTCTTTGTTCCGAGGAACTTCTCCTGAATAGGTTTTGTATAACGCTTATTGGACAATCAAGTGTTTCTGTATTTTGAATATAAACCAACTCAAAAAAAGAATATTAATGCAAGTGTTTCTTGTCACGATACACATGTTCAGACAGAAAATGTGATCAGTGTTCCTTCAGTATCTGGAAGTCATATTTCTACTAATTATGTGAAGTGGGGTTCAGAGTCATCCCATCATCTTTAAATATTTTCTAATGCCAAACAAATGCAATTTTGTTTTTGTGTGTATAAACTAACAGTGACATCCAGTGGCTGATCGGCCTAGTCCCCAAAATAGTCACAGTCATTTCACCTGGAGCATTTTAACAGGGCGAGCGTGTGACACAGAGCAGATTTAGTTTGTGGGAAGATCATTGCAAGATTTTATGACGGGTACAAAGTGGTTAGCTTTGCATTTAGTCCTTTGGAAATATGCTAGTGAAATTATCAGACCTGCTCCCACAGTAACCAGAGGAGACGATGTTTTTGTCAGTGTACAGTTGCTTCCTTTTAAATTTCCTTGACAGCAAATTTGATTCACTCAGATGCCTACAGATTTCCCGATGGTTTAAATGCATGACAGTGCAAATCTTTGTATAGCTTCTAAGCCGAGTACAGTAGCCACAGAATTTACAATTAGCCAGATCTGCCTATACTACAAAGTCTTATTGAATATTACTTTAGAAGGCTTGTGAGCACACAAATGAATATAAGTTTTAAAAAATATGTACATTCCGGTTAGCAAAAGTGAAGCATACTAATGAGATATCTAAGGCTGAAGTGATAGGGCCATGAAATGACAGGAAACCATTTCTCTCAAAGCAGAATTTATAAGAACAGATCTGGGATAGATAGAGTTAGGTCAGATGCTCAGATGGCATAAATCAGCCTAGCTCCATTAAAGTCAGTGGTGCTATATTCATTTAAAGCAGTTGTTCCCAAACTTTAACAACCTGTGAACCCCTTTTACTAAAATGTCTAGTCTCGCGATCCCCCTCCTAAAAATGAATATTTCCAGGGATTTTCTCCTTTACCTGAGTATAAATTATAAGAGCAGTGATCTTGGAAATATAACATTTGTTTTATGACATGCTTAGTACACACTGTTTATTATTAATTATTATTTATCATTACAGTATTTTTACATTTTGAAAATGGCAACACTTTTCCAAGGTCTCACTTTTGTAGCTTGTATCACTTGTAAGCCTGTTATAAGACAAGGCTCCTATGTTTAATCAAGGAGTATCAGATGTGAAACAGCATGAAGGTATTTAAGAAGCCAACTCAAATAGTTCCTCCTACACAAGCATTCAGGTCTTGAGCAGTCCAGGCAAACAACACACATTACAACAAAGCTTAAACGTGTTCTTCATAATAATTTTAAAAGCAACACTAGCTGCCTATTTAATTTTAAAAGCAGCGAAAAATATCCACCTCCCTTTCCATTTCATATAAGGAGTCTTGAAGTTGAAAATTCCTCAGTGTGATAGAGATGCTTGCTTTGATCTGCTTAGCTCTCGAAAATCCAGGAGCTCCGGCCTGCTGGCCCCCTGCTGCCCGGGGTCCCTACGGACAACTCTGTCTGCCATTAAGGATTTTTTTCCTGAGAACCCCCTGCAACATTTCATGAACCCCAGTTTGGGAACCACTGATTTACAGCAACATACCTCTAGCCTGTTTATCGTTTAAGTCTTGGTTGTTTTTCAGGATAGATAGTTATTTATGAAGAAAAGTGTTAAGAACTGAACTAAGAATTAGTTAATTTTCTAATTAGCATATGGGAGGCAGAACATGTTGAACAATGGGATGCCAGTTCATGATGGAAATGATGTTGCTACATTCCCACAACTACAGCAGAACTATACCTTTTCAAGTTCAAATCGAGTGAAATCCTAGATATGGTAGGAGAAGCATACATGCCAAATACTATGGTGCTAGGCACCAATATAAACCCTACATAGATAGCACTAAAACTTATTACCAGAAAACTGCTACATACTGTGAATTATGTAGGTACTATAAGAACTACAACAATGATGTAGATATGGTGGGTGTTGACCAATAAAGAATTGATTTACAATGTAAAAGTTCATTTCATATACACCAAAATACAACAAACCCCTTAAGAAGTAACTTATACCAAGAGCATACGCCCAGAAGCAGGAATAGGCCAGTATCCTAACAGTGACTAGACATAAAGGGCAAAAAAAGAATACATTAATTTCACTGTGACATGTGAATGGTGTTTGTCAAGAGCAGGAGCTTGGTGAGGATATTGTTTATCATTGCAGTGGCTAGCCTCAGGCAATAAGACTGACATTAAAGCTATCGTTGCAATCTGTGATTCCTACAGTGATGGGTGTAATGTAAGATGAGCGTATCTGAGGCATGTTTGTTGGTAGTGCAGTATTTATTCTGTTTGCAAATTTCTGATGTAGGGTCAGGTTAGACAACTATTAGGGAATCCTGTTACCACACTATATGCATTCTGTGGAGATGATTTTAGGGTTGTTTCCTATCATCTGCTGTAAATTTGTGTTAATCTCATCATACACAGAACCTACCTGGCTGGGAGGAGGAAGGGAATATTATATTATCATTAGGCCTACCCATACTTACAGAAGTGTCTCTTGCCCTGTACTTACTCCTAATAGTAATATTGTGTTTTAGCTATTATACAAGCTGTTTCAGAAAAATCTGGTACAAAAGCGATACTGTGTCCCGTCAGAAGTTGTCTTCTGATGCCAAGCACACAAATAACCTGATAGAATGAATAGTTGCTTCCAATGTGAACACATCTAATTTTAGACAGTAGTACTTCATGTGCCCGCCAGTACTTCAGAAATGAATGGTTTACAGTTAAAAATAGATTTTTTCATATGTTTACTTGTGTCAGGTCTGAGAGCTTCAGGGGATATAATGTTTAATTCCAGAACATAGTTTATTTCAGTATATTCTGGAGATGGGTTTCACAAGGTCTGCTTAGCATAACTAATTGCACTGTCAAAAGTGGAACATGTTTCCAACCCTGGTTATAATTCCAAGAAGTAGCTTGCAAATTTGTTCTGACTTGACTGCCTTCTGTTGTTTGGTTAATTTAAAAAGTAAATGAGATAACTGTTACAATAGCTGGTTGAGTAAGCAATGCATTGTGGCATTATTTCCTTTCTACTAAATAAATGTACAGGATATACGTTGTGTGCAAAATGAGGATTCTATTTCAGAATAAGAATGATGGGTATGGAAATGTCACCTTTTGTTGATAGTAATATATATTGATAAATTGTTGTTATATTATATTCACCAAATGTCTCTTTGCAACAAGGGGCCCAATTTTCTTCTCACATGCACCAGAGTAATATTGTTGAAGTCAGTGGATGAAGTTACTGGCGTAACTTGGACCCTGCACAAATACAATGAAGAAATTTGACATGTCAACCACTGTGTGTTTACCTAGCATGCCTGTAACACACCTTGCATCCACACACAAAAGAGCTCCCAACAATGCAGACTTTCACCCCACTGTTTGGACTAGACATTCTTCGAGAACAGTGGGTATTTCCGCAGTCCAGATTAGTGGACTTAAATAAAAAGGTATTTTCCCTTTTAAGAAGTTAACGTTCATGTAGTACCACTGGAAGGGAATGGGAATTTTTTTCCCCCAGGCCTAGTTCTTAGTTAATTTATTTACTTATTTGCCATCTCACTTATTTTGTTTTTGTTAATCTGCACTTTAAGCATTTTTCTCCCCAAATCATTTCATTCTGCTTACCTCCTTCCTACTCTGTGATGTAATTTTAATCAAATATCACCAGAAAACTAACAGATATTTTAAATGTGCACATTTGCAAACAGTGCTCCCTTCACAAAGGCAGCTTGTTCTTTTAGCATCCTGAGCACTGCATGTTATGAGCACTAAAGGACCTCAAGATTTAACAGCGAACCAGCCTATTGTGCAAAACCTGGAAAGCTAATACATACAGCACATGTTCTTGAAGTGCCAAATGATTCCACTATTTTTCTAAGCATGTACTATATCCACAGAGAACTGATTTTGTGTTAAGTGCTTAATTAGCAACCAAAGAGTAAAGTCATGAAAATTCAGTTAATTATTTTTCTTAGGTACTAGTATGTTTCCCGTTGCTATGCACAGTAATACGTTTATATTAAGACTTAACACTTTCATGGTTCACAGGTCAAGATTAATCATTAGTGACCTTGGAATGTAGCTCTTCTGTTCATGAAGTAAAAGCTGAGTAAGGGAGACTCAGACAAGAGTCCGTACGTTTGATCTGATAGAGTGGTTAAAGTGTAATTGAACAGCGAAGATAACATTACTTTTTGGAGAGAAGAATTAAAAACCTCAGGGACAAGAAAGGTGAAATATGAGTAATTGTTCAGTGGGAGAGAATTATGAATGAAGCCGTAACAGGACTGAGGATGCTTGTTACACTGTTATTTTTCTACAAGAATTGTGTTTCAAGATCAATTTTATCTGCTTAAAATATTCAATGGCTTATTTTTTAAAGAAATGTATCAGATACACTGATGGCATAGCTACCTACTGCCTCATTGATCATAGCAACTATCTTTACTTCTTCATGACATCTTTATTTTATACCTGCATGCATCTGACGAAGTGGGTATTAGCCCACGAAAGCTTATGCTTCAATACTTTAGTTAGTCTTTAAGGTGCCACAGGACTCAGTCACTTCTGCAATTCCAGACTAACACAGCTACCTCTCTGATTCTTTATTTTATACCAACCTTCTTCCTCGCTCCACCTTACACATACTGGCATAAAAAGAAAAAATAGCTTGACAGTGGATTACTGAAGCCTTTTTAGCACCGATTTTGGACAGACGTACAACTGGTTTGTTAGTAAACAAGCCATGACGCCTAGTATCTATTGGGCAGCAACTGTATCTGAACACAGCTTGGACTCAGGGAAAGAGTGAGGGGGTCAGCAAACTGACTGCAGCTCCCTGATCCTGAGTGATCATTCAATGATCTTGTGCCAGTCTTTGGGGGCAGCTGATCCCTGCTCTTCCACGTTCCATTCCTGCTCCACACCTATCCCAGAATGACCTACTATGCCATCTCCCCGACTACATCAGGGATGGAGAGGCAGCTACACTAGCTCTGCCAACTTTGCACCAGTGGAGTTCTCCAGCACAAGGGGAGTTTTGCACTATTGGCTATTGAAGGACCTTTTTTGGGTGTGTAGCTCAGTGGGTTTAACAGACCAGAGAATCTCAACCTGATAGTCTGATCGAATTTTGTTTGTTAAACTGAAAACAAAAAGCCCTTATAGTTCTATGCATTGCATTGGTATGAGAATCAGTTTTCTCCTTTGGGTTGGCTGCAGGGCTTCTATTCAACGACCCAGTCTTCACTTTAGAAAATCTTAATTTGTTATCTCTACGGATTTAGGAGAAATTCAGAAAGGAAATATCATTTTTGCTTGGTTGCATGTTTTTCTTCTGTCCTACTGTACACTAAACATTATACATTAAAGCTAACATGTTCCTGGGTAGAAAATGAATGATTTTCACCATAATACATGATCTCTTTGAGCAACAAGCTTTTTCCCTATTATTTTCTGCTTTTATGAGCTTATGTGCAAGGACAAATCATTATTTTATAACTCCTTATGGTTGTTTCTTCTATCATCTTTTTTATATTAAAACTCAAATACTTTAAAAATATTTAATTATTGCCAACTCTCATGATTTATTTTGAGTCTCATGATATTGGGTATTTCTCTTAGCTCCTGAAGGCATGTGATTAACTGAGAATCTTTGTTTTAATTAAAAAAAAAAGTTTCCAGCCCTCATGGTTGCAGATAAACACGTGAAAATATGACCCATAAGGCTCAAAGACCAGAAGAAAAGTTAAAAGAATATGACATTTATTATTTTTTAAATAATTGAATTATTTTAAAACAGGTCTTGTAATTATTTGCATCCTCGCTCATTATTTTTGAACAGCTGGAGTTGGCCCCACTGAGGTCTGATTTACTTTTCATATTTGCACTTTGTCTTGGACAATGAAATTGAGAGGTGTCCTTTCACAGTTGTTTCTAGTCGGTTTCACTTTCTGGTTCTCATGCACTAGTACAATGCAGCAATGTTTGGTTTGTAAATTGTCACTCAGCTGGATACTATATAAATCCAAACAAATATTTTCATCAACTTCTTTTAATCCAGGGAATCATTTGTATTTGTATTGGTTTTATTATTTTCTGTTTAAACACACACACAGACACACACAATTCTGGTTTATATGTGCTTGATGATGTCTCTTGTCGCATTGTTTGTCTCTTATTATGAGGATAATAAGAGGGAACAATTTATTAGTCTGTTAGCGCTTAACAAATGAGTTACATTTATTCTGCAGCCCTAATGTAGTGATTATAGGTTAACCATCTTGTAAATTCCATAGGCATTTCTATATATGTGTAAATAAAATAAATTAGATTCTTACTGGTTGGCTAGGTCAAGGAAAACTATGGTGAAATCCTGGCCCTATTGAAGTCAATAGCAAAATTCCCATTTGGGTTAATAGGGACAAGAATTCACCTGTGGCCCCAGTCCTGGAATGCACTGCATCCTTGCAGAGCTGTACTGACTTCAGTTAGGCTCCATACTGGGACAGCAGTGCACCTGCGTGCAGCAAATTGCAGGATCAGGACTGAATTGGCCACACTTCATGTACCCAACTGGTGGTCATGCAGCAAGAAATACTTTCAGGCGATGTATTCCTGTCCGTATCGATGCTTGAAGTAGTTTCCTTGTACTTGGCTTTTTTTAAAACTATAGTTAATACTTTTTTTGCACATTGTATGTGTATAAGATTCATTGTAACTGACACAGAAGTAAACATTGGTGTCGTCTTGCTCATGCCTGGTGTTACTCTCCAATTTTAAAATTGTCTCTGAAACATGAGTCTGATTTTTCTTTAGGTTCAATGAATATACACGCCACATGTTTGCCGTGTGCATATGATTGAGCATACCAACAATGTAATGAACAGCTATGAAAATACCGGAAGTGAAGTCCTTTACAGTTGCTACAAATTTATATCTCATTTGTTCAACTTATTTTTGTCCATGGGTATGTCTGCACTGCAGTCAGAGATGTGACTCCAGGACGTCTAAAGTAAGGTGACTGGATGTCCCGTTTTTATAGGGACAGTTCCGTTTTTGGGGACTTTTTCTTATATAGGCGCCTATTACCCCCTACTCCTCTCCCATTTTTTCACAATTGCTTTCTGGTCACCCTAGTGTAGACACACCCAAGCTAGCTTTAATCTAGTTAGCTCAAATAAGATAGCTGTGAAACCAGTGCACCATGGGCTGTAGAAGTCTACCGGGGACCCTGGGTTTGTACTCGTCTGTGTTGCTGTTCACCACACCTCTGTAGTATAGACATACCCAATGTTTGGTACTTTATTTCAAAGGATACTGGCAAATACTCTTGCACTGAAATGCTACTGGCGACAGAACATGGGATATCAACTGTTTTATAAGGATTCTTTTAAGTGCATTTTGATGTTATTCAGCGTAAATGTCAAGAATCCAGAAGCTATTGAAGTTCTAATGTAAGTCCAAACTCTTTTTTCAGTAGAGTACTTCAGAGGGTTAACATTATCCACTGGGTAGAAACTCTGATTGATCATGAGTCTGACAAAAACACAAAACTCTCTTTGATGGGGAATTTTACACAAGCATCCAGTATGCTGCTGCCTAATCCACTTCTTATTTATTTGGATGATGTTGGCACACCAATTCACTTCCACTAACAGAACTTGTAAGTGATGATTTTGATTGACTGAGGGTTTTCTACACTGCAGCCGGGAGCATGCCTTCTAGTGAAGGTAGACATATTCTGCTCAAGCTAGCTTGCTAAAAAGAGAAGTATGGCTGTTGCAGCATGGGCTACCCACCTGAATCCAAGCCTGCTCTCCCCCCTGGATCTGAGCTCAGGTGTCTGACTAGCTGGGGCTGCAAAATCAGTACTGCAAATTTCAGTGTGCTAGCTTGAGCAGAGCTAGTCCAAGTCTGTCTGCGGGGCTGGGAATAAGGGGACCAGACAGCAAGTGTGAAAAATCGGGACAGAGGTGGTGGGTAATAGGAGCCTATATAAGACAAAGCCCCAAATAGCAGGACTGTCCCTATAAAATCGGGACATCTGGTCACCCTAGCTAGGAGGCGTGCTCCCAGCTGCAATGTAGACCTGCCCTAAGAGATCCTGATATGCATCTACTGACATGAAATTTTGCAATTGTTCCAAACAAAAGTTGATGTGGGTGAGAGCCTGGATAATATCTGTGCTCACCATACTTGGTTCAAACCTCTGCTAAGTTCCTCCTTACAGAGCAAATAGACTTCAGTCTGGACTAGAAATACCCCTACTTTTCCCATCCTGGATCTCTCCTGAGGATAGACTGTAAGCTATACAGAATTGTGTTATATTTTATTGTGGCTTAATAATGCGCACAGACAAATCTACTTTGAAGTTAATTTTTGACTCCAGTTTTCCTCTATTAAAAATACTCTGTAATGAATCCATATTATTCACATAATTTATTGCTCCAGTCTTTGTCAATAGCAGTGCTTCCTAGCTTTCTCATTTTGTACTGTGTATGATATCAAGGTAGTACTCCAGTTACTCTTTATACTCATTTTTCTCTTGAACATCTGTGATTTATTACAACCCGAACACAGTCACAACAAATTTTCGCTTTGCTTTTTGATCAGTTCACTCTTCAATTAATCCAGCTTCTAGTTCCACATTCATTTATCAAATTGGCTGGGCCTTGTTTGATTTCTTGAGTGTTTAATTATTTTTCAACGCAGAACTCTCTTGTGAGATAAGCCACAAAGAGAGTTTAAACAGAAGCCAAGGAAAACATTAGGAGAACCATATCTGAAGTATGAGACCCTCTGCTATGCAATTGTACATGCATTCAGTTAGAAGAAGGATATAGTTAGTCTGATCCTTTGGAGAAAGATGTCCAATCTTGTAAGCCAAGATATTTTGCTGATGCAAATAAACTTCTCTGTCCTCGGACTCCCAGGTAATGTTCTTCCCATTTGTGTTCCCAGTCTATGTTCTGGTGTGCTATGTAACTTTTGCAGCTCTGCTGTTCTTGTTTGCATGGGAAGGGGGAGAGCTGAAAATGAGGAGTTCTGCCATTTGCATCACATGAACTGCCGATTCTCTGAGCGCTCTCCGCAAGCAGCTTTGAAAAGAAGGCAGATCTAACACCGCCCTCAGTCCCATGTAACTCTGATTCTTGGAGTGCTCTGTAGGCTCATTTCTCACACACAAGCTGTCATCTGTCTAGCCCACTTGGATGCAGTAGTCCATCTCAGCAGGACATTTTTTAGATGCCCTTTCCAAGTCTGACCTAGATACAATGCAGCTTCTCCCTGTCAAGATTAAGCAACAGCCAGTTTCACAGTTTGATATGGCAGCATCATAAGATTAGTACTTTCCCCCACCTATCAACCTTGGTAAGTGTTCTTGCAGTGAAAATTGCTAACCCTCATTTGGCAGCTCTTCTGAGTCACCTCGCACTGCGTGACCTCCATAAACTCAAACCAGGGATTCCATCTGCCTGCCTTGTCACAGATGCATGTACGGCAAAACATTCTCCCTGTGTCAAATCCAAACCCACCAGTTTCTCCCCAGACTTCCCCCATCAGAATCCACAAGTTCTGTCTGTCCTTCCTAGGCTTAGCCAAGCATCTTAAAACTTCTAATATCTCTCACCTCCCTTGAACTGGATTCTGAGCTCGCTCAGCGTTACAGAGGGTGTGGTGGGAAGAGGTGGGCTGGGGCGGGGACTTTGGTGAAGGAGTGGAATGTGGGTGGGATGAGGGCGGGAAGAGGTGATGCAGAGGGAGGGGGTCGAGCATCCACTGGGCAGAGGGGAGGTCGGCGCCTACACTTCTGCATACCAGATCTCTGGGTCTCAAGCCAGGCACCGATAAAAGAGAAACACACAATTAGTGACTAGCTGTGAAAAGTTTGATTTAAGTGACTTGCCTGGCAGCATCACACAGGAACTCTAAGGCACAGGGATAAAATCCAGTTCCCCAAGGAACCATTCAACTGCCTTAACCTTGGACCCTCCTTTCTCTTCCTACAGACACCTGCTTCATTCACCATGCACCGTCCAGCTTCCGCAGCAAATAAAGCAGTTCTACAGGTAAGAGTCTTTTCACTACACAACCCTGATTCATTCCAGAGCAGATTGCCCCTGTATACTAAATGATTCAGGGATCCTGTGAAAAAATAGTATGTGATCATGTAATTAAAGAGTGCATCATCATACACGTGCCCAAGGTTGCTGAATTCAGGGGCCCAGAGATTGATTGTGCAACCTTAATCCTATTCTCTTAACATAGGTGTTTGTGTGTTATTTCAGACCTCTGGATCTCAAGGTTTTGAAAAAAGGCATCTGAAAAAAACAACAGAAGTTCTATCAATTGCAGCTCTGCCTATCATCAAGGCTATCCAACATTCCATTATCAGAACCTATTGTCAGTTGCTTGTAACTTGCCAAACTTTAGCGGTCTATAATGAGAAGAGTCAGACCCACTTATAGATCATCTTGACCGTGGAAGTTTTGATTAGATCCTAAGCGTGAAGAGGGAATTACCGTGAGTACCAAAAATTTCTTGGTGTTCTTAGTTTCTATTATTACATGGTTCATAAAGTGGGTTAATTCCTCAGTTCAGAGTGATTGATCGGGTGGAAAAAATGTTGGCAACAAAAAGTTCATTGCAGGATCAGAGCCTACAGGTGAAAAATGCCAAGTGGAATACCACAGCCCAAACAAAAATTGGTTAATGGTTACATATAGGTGTGTGGATATCATGGTGCCAGCTGTATTATAAGAGAATAATTCAGATAGATGCAGATTAGATGAAGAGAGACATCTATCACTGGTTAGGGCAGAAAGAGAGAGTTTATGGGATGATATTGCTAACACCAGTATTGTACTGTGATTAAAATATGGCTTTTGATTAGTAAACAGATGGGTTTTGATCTGCATCACAAGCCTGAATAAATTTGATGCCAATCCTTAAAGCGATTTGTGTTCTTGGAATCAAACTACCCAACAATAACAGATGTGAGAACATTGAGCTGTCAAAGAGCTTAATGAAGTAAAACTGAGATCACTAACCAGTTTTAGAGAAAGGTGAAGGGGATCCCCTTTTGAAATCTAATTATTTAGGACAGCACACCTGTCATTAGGCAGCAGCAGACACCAAAAAATAACCATTTGTCTCGCATGAATTCTTTCTCTGCCACATGTTGTTGAAATGATAGACAGAGTTGTAGTTCAAAATTAATTGAGCTTTCAACCCTAGAATTTAAGTGGGGGGAAATTCAGATTTAAGGTTATTAAAAACCATTACAATCTTTAGCATGGCGCTCTTCCTATAATTAAGAAACATTTCCTATTAATTCTTAACATTATAAGGATGTCTTAGTTGCTAGAAAATGATAATTCAATCCAACATATTAACTGCAAATATGTCTGAATGTCTGTGCTTGGCATGCTGTGGTTTATCATGGAAAAGACATGATGATGTATTTTAGACCGTGGACTGAGATGCAGAATATATGGATTCAATTCCTGACTGCTCAGATTCATGTGTAACCTTGGCCACGTTCCTTCACTTCGGTGCATCTCTTATGCCTTCTGTGTGTCTCTAAAATCTGAATAATAATAATTTTGTTATCTGTCTTGGACACATAGCTTGTAAACTCTACTTGCCAAAGACTGACTTTTAATGTGTTTGGACAGTGCCTAGCACATGAGGACTTTGATCTCAGTTGGGGCCTGCAGCGCTACTTTGATACAAATAAATATAATAACGATTGCCTAATTTGGGCTGAGCAGTGGAACTGTGTGTCGATAATTTTACATGTATCCTGCTTGATTTGGTTGCTTTGAACTATGTGCTCAATTGACTAGTAATTTTTTTAAAACTTTAATACAAGATGTGTATCTAAATCCTCTGGGCTGTGTTAAAAACCCAGCCCTTATGTTTAAATAAGGTGATGTTGCTCCCCTCCGTGACCCAAGAATATACATTTATAGCAAAGTCACAGGCACAGAAGTTCCTGGCTTTTGGTTTTTGTCACACATGAACCACTACTTAAACACGGATATTAACTTACTATACATAGACTATACAAGAATCCATTTCCTCTACTTATATTAAGATTCATGCTCTATACTGTTGCCTGTAGTCAGACTGGCTAGATACCCGCAAACATTGCTACAGAGCATCTTTGCCTTACAGTTCTTAGATTATTATCCACTTCCCATCTCTACACAGTCTCTTTTGTACAATCTGACCTTTATAGCTTGAGCAATGCATGTGACCTTTTACTAGCTGTTGTATTCATCCCCTTCCTATGGGTCAGTCTGCACCCATGTCGCACACAAACACGGTCTACTGTATGTCTCTTTCTGCAGTGCATGAATTCCATACTCACTCACTGGTACTCCCTGCGTTTTCCCGGCTGATGTCCATCATCATCCATGCACAGTGCACCCAGGACCATATAGCCTTTTCATTTGTGCCTCTGCCAAGAACCAGCTCTCTCATTCCCTGGCAATTTCCTTTCACCTCAGAAGACGCACGAGGCAGTTGTAATCAGTGTGGCTAGTGGGGGGATAAATCACCTTCTTGCAAAATGCTTATTTCAATTTAAGTAGTTATTTAATCTTTCCAACGTGATCATCTTAGGTTAATCACAGCATCTTTATTAGCCTTATTGCTACTGTAAAACAGCCATCGGGAGAAACCAATACATTTGTGCGGGCAGATGAAAACGGGCAGTTCTGAATAATTCAGCTCTTTCCAATGAGAAGTGCTTTCCATGACGGTGCATTGAAAATATTATCTCAATTTGTTCGTTTGTTTGTTGTTGTTTTTTGAGGCTTGAAGCCATTGGGAAGGCTGCATGTTAGTAATGTAAAACAAATATTTGTACAATATCAAGATTCTGGTAACAGTAAATATCACTTCAAATCTTTCTGTAAAAAAAAACCCCATTATCTGTGGTGGATTTTTCTCCTCCCTGAAGTTTCTTGTAGTATTAGCAAAGGATAATATAACACTGGCATTGATGCAAAGGATCTTAAGCTTATTTTGGAATTTTATCTTCCATGACCTTTTCTTCCTGCCCCTTCCCCTAACCTTTCTGGAGAATAGTGTTTGTATATATTACCTGTAACAGTATCTGAAGGTTTTCAGTGTGAAAACTGTTGTGTTTCTCTCTCTGTTTCTAGCTAGCTAGGTTCTTATATGACTCCTTCTGATTATTAAAAAAACCATGATCTCTCTTCTTTCCAGCCTGTCAGAGAATTGTGATTTGTTTATAGGGAGGGGCTTATTAGTTTTGTGTACTGATGGTGATGCATGTGAAGAAGAATTTATGCATGTATCATATAAAAAGTTTCAGTGAAGACAAAGGGACTATTCTTGTGTTCAAATGGCTTGCTGTGTTGAAGCATTGCTTAGGAAGAACTAAGTCAAAGAAATATATTTTGCATCAAACCTCTGTCCTACAAACACTTAAGCACATGCATAAAATCTCACTTGAGTTGTCTCACTGAGTTCAGTTTGTACTTATATGTGTAAGTGTTTGCAGAATCAGGGCCTAAGTTTTGAGAGCGCTTAGTTCGTGGTCATTCTATTTTCTTGCCAGAAAAAGTTGCTTAATCTCGAGGCCAGCTCAAATGAATGTTCTGTCTCCTTCCCTAGTGAGTCTCTGCAGACTGGTCAGCAGAGTGCAATGTAACTGTGGCGGAAGGTAACAATCATAGAAAGAGGCAGGTTCTCAGTTAGGTAGGCCCAATCCAACGAAAGGCTTTGAATATCAGGATAGAGCCTTGGAGTGTATTCAAAAGCGTGTCTACTTGGTAACATTTCCTAGATGGTAGGTGAAAACAGGATGGCGAGAATATGTTTTTTTACCTCAAAGTTTGTAACCAAACATTGATCAAAGCAGCTTTACAAACTGCACCAGATGGGACAGCTCTTGAGCTATCCGGTGCCACAATGCATTCTTTTACATAGGGGTCTACATTGACATTGAGACTATTGCTCCATATATTTGGAATATTTTCTTTCTGGGCACTGTTCGCATCATGTCGGCAAATTGCTGGCTGAAACCACAAACTGTTTTGGACACTCATAATTTTACAGAATCTGATAAAATGTGCTTGATTTTCAAAAACATTGCACCACATTCTTGGATGTTTAATTATACTTTCAGCTTTCCTTAGAGCTGTGGTTTATTAGCTAATTCCTACTTCACATTGAAATTGCTACATCAATCGGTAAAGTTTCCGTAATGTCTGCTTTGCTAACATGGCAGATAAGTAATTTGGAAAGCACTAGATGGTGGACTCTTATCATATCCCTGTCACTCTTCTTTTCTCAAAACTAACCATGGCCAGTTTTTTAAAACTTTTCCTAATAGATCAGGTTTTCTAAACCTTTTGTCATTTTTGTTGCTCTCCTCTGGACTCTCTCCAATTTGTTCACATCTTTCTTAAAGTGTGGCACCCAGAACTGGACACCATATTCCAGCTGAGGCTTCACTAGGCCAGTAAGAACATGTAAGCCCAGGCACTGAGGGGTCCCATTGTCTTCAGGACTACTGATAGGCTTAGAGTTAAGCATCCGTTAAAGTACCGTGCTGAACTGGGGCATGGGCCATACTGTGGATTTGTTTTTAGGATAAAACAGAATGATTTGCTTTTCTTTTGATTTAATGATTTTTTAACACACAAATTCTGAAGTTTTTAGTATTTTTAAAGACGTAGTATTAATTAGTAAATTGCAAGATATCATTTTGTTTTAAAAAATCACATGTTAGCATAATACAGGCCCAATCCTACAAAAATGTATCTGAGTAACTTTACTCCTATGAATTGCCCCACGAATATTAATGGGGAGAGTAAATTTACACATTTACATAAGCGTTTGCAAGATCTGCTCTTAATTTTGACATTTTTAGGTCAGAAGACCTTCAGCTAATTTACATTAGCTGGTTCAGTGGTAGCTGTCATAGAGGTAGATAAAAACATAGCTTTAAATCTGACTAAACTCTTAACTGCAGTGTGACTAGCAGTCTCAGAATAATCGTCGGCATTTGTCTATCTGAAAGCACTAAAACCAACAGAAAAACATGATGTAATTGGTATCGTTTTGACACAAGTGACATATTGTCCCTATTTACAGAGCTGAGGCACTGAAATAGCTTCTGTATTACACAGAGCGGGAAGAGAATTGGCAGTGCTACAGCCTGGGAAGAAGGCTGCAATACAACATGCATCTTTAATGCTACATTTTAGTTGATCCCTCATTTACGCTTAACACCTTTTGGTCATTTGAGAATTATTTACCAGCACAACGTACACAATGTGTTCTTCGATCTTTTAATTTGAATAAAAAAACCCAACTTTCTAGAAATGTCTGTAAACAACAGCTAGATTTTAACATGGTCTCAAGATATCTTCTTGTAGTTTTAAGCCTCTTTTATCCTGAAGTGGTTGGGTTTTTTTGTTCTTCCTTGACTTACTTTTTCCTTCCCAGAGGGAGGTGTCCCACATATCAAATCAAGCAGAGTAGCTGACATAGAATTAGACTCTTGCTTTCCCTATGAATTCACTGCTACAATCTATACAATAGAGGGTACAAACAAGTTCCTTTTATGTCTTTAATGCAAGCAACTGTGATCGGTTTTCCTCCCCCCTCACCCATCAAAAGCAGGTGCTTGAAGTACAATTATTATGAATTACTTGTATTACAGGAGCACTTAGAGAGGCTGTAACCAAGATTGCGGCCTCATTGTTGAGGGCGCTGTCCAAACACATAGTAAGAGTTCCTGCCTGAAGAGCTCACAACCTAAATTGACAAAAAATCAAATGGTGGCAGGGAAAAAAAAAGACAGAGAGGGGGGAAGTGACTTGCCCAGGAACACACAGCAGAGCCAAGTACTGATCTGAGGCCTTGTCTGTACTCGAGAAAGGTTTGCCAGTGTAGGGAATGTGGAGGAAGTTGGTTGTTCATTGTGGGGTAGATCATGACTACCCCTATTGGAGCTATGCAGGCGAGTAGTGGGAAATAACCCCCCCACCCCCGGCTGCATTACAGTACCCCAGATCTACGTGGGGATGAGAGTGGTATTGTCCATTATTCCCTTGCCATGAGCAAGTAGAGGGGACAGAGAGAGAGAGAGACTGGAGTGCAGAGAGTGATGGACGACAATGAGTTAGTAGCACAAATGGAGACGTAGGTTCTTTTGTCTTGAAATATGTTTGTATTAACTCATAGGGTCTCTGATTTTTAGATACAGGAACAGTGTAAAATTGGGCAAATGCAATAGCCGATGTAACAGCATTGCACCATGTGTGAGACTTGATCAACTCCACTTCACAGGTAGTACCAGTTGAAATCCCTCCCTGGGATGCTGTTGTTATAGGTGGGGTTAAATGTCCTTGTAACCCCAGCCCTTCCCTTAAGACAGCTCAAGCAGTTAAGGCCCTTTATGATATAATAGCAGTTTCCATTCAAAACAAAAGCACACCCAAGGCCACTCAGGAATTTGAACTATGTGGGTGAAGGGCTTTGCTGGGCATTGCTTGAATAGAGGTGGAGGGGAAGACAAGCAGAGAGAGACACACACACACAAAACAAACAGAGAAGGAAGGAAGCACAAGGCACAACCACTCCTACATAAGCACCGTGTTTGGCCTTCAGAGAAGCCTAGAAAATGGGCTTTTGGGTCTGGTGCTGACTGAAAAAGGCTTGGGGCTGTGATCAAGGAAATTGTCGCATGTTGTTTGGTTCCTCTTGTGGGATGCATTGCATTGCATCACCCAGGACCAGCTGTGCCCATGGAACAGACAAGGCACTGCATGCACATGTAGCATTGCATGCCTTCCTGAAAATATCGCGGCATGCCACTGCGTTCCTCCCGTGTTCAGGGAAACAGGACTTCGGACATTCTTTATAGATAGACAAAAGTGTATCAAAGATATCTGACTCCATCGTCAATTTCTTTTCCGAACGGGAACAACTTGCAAGAGGCCAATTTTTTGGCTAGCTGCTCAGCTCAAAAGGGGTAGTGCTATTAAGGCTGGAATATCTATTCTAAAGGAAAGGTGCAATGATTTACCCTGGATGCCTGAGATAACTAAATCAACATTAAAATGCATTTTAAATGTTGACAAATATCTTCTAGACATCAGCTTGCTCAAGATTTTGTTCTGGAAATGTTGGCTTGTGTAGTCGTCGGATATCTTGACCTGCACTATTGAGTAATTAGTAATCTTTACTCATTAACATATATCATGTTAGATGGGTAAAAGCTGAACGCACTATTTTATTTGAAAGTGCTCTATATTCAAAGTAGATTAAGACAGTGACTTTCAGTTATTTCTAACTGAATTTCTTTGAACGGGTATATTTTGTAAAGATCAATGGTATCTGCTAGCTAGATAAAGACTTGGAAACATATTACCGGTATCTGAGCAAATATTTATGCTAGAGTTCCTTTCTTACAAGAAGGACACAATCTAGCTGAGGCAGAAATGAGTAAAAAATAATAATAAAAAGATTTCGTCTTTTGTTGGCTTGTTTTCACTTAGGATTCAGTAAAAGCAAAACAGCCCACTGAATATTCAGTAGGCTCTTCTGCTTTCACTCAGTCCTTATGTGAAGCAGTAGCAAAGAAATTAAATAGATTGCCCTGTCCACATGATTAAAAGGAAGATGCAACAATAACATGCTCCTTAGGTGCAAAAATAAATAACAGTTCAGCAATCATCATTTACATTAAACTCTTAAAAGCATTTTTTTCTTTGCAGGCAATCATCAGCAACTGCAAAGGGACAGATCTGTGGCTGTTTTCAACCACATATTGCACAGGCTTTCAGAATTACAGACCTGATCCAAAGCCCATTGAAACTGCAGAGTACATAGCAGGGCTTGTAATTACTAGTTCTAGTATTACCTACTGCAGCTCCTTGAATGGAAAACATATGCGGATTAGCGTGGGCCAGAAGGTTCAGGCCATCAGTCTGTATTTATATACTTTGTATAGTACTTTCCTTCTGAGCATCTTAGAAGGCTTTACAAATACTTCACACCATCTCAATGAGGGAACGAAGTATTGTCTTCATTTTACAGATGAGGAAACCGAGGAAAAGTTTATTTGAAATGAGAAGCGGACTGCAATATTACAGTGTAAATATCACGCTTGAAATCCAAAACGCTTGCTGATTTCCTTCAGTCCTTTTTGCCCTGTTCATTGTGAAGAATATGAAAGAATCCTGTTTGCGGAAGGCTTAAAACTGCTCATGTACTGGAGTACTCATCACCCTACTGTTAATAATACATTCCCAAGCGTTCCATTAGACGCACTTAACCTGCTGCAGGAAACAACGCTGATTCCTGATTCGTAGTAACCCAGCAACAGTTTCTTAGCACTGGCTCAGCTGATGTGTGTGCAGAGCGGCAGCCGTTTTCCTGGGGAGGTGGGGGCAAGGGCGTTTCTGCGTTGGAAAAAAATAGACGCACCTCATGTAGCTCCACAATCCAGGCAAGCTGAAGAGCCAGCCAAGAATGGGAGCCAGCTAAGCAGAAATATTGGCCTACATTTTTTCCTTCTCCTTAGTGTAAGGCATGCAAGTTTCTATGGCAACTTCTGTTTTCTGTTCTGTAAGGCCTACTGACTCATTCTGTGTAAGAGCTGCACACTGGAAAAAAAAATGGTTTTCTTTCCCTGCCATGTCAAGTGGCTCCTTTTTTGCAGCCCATTGCTCTTGTCTGAGTTTGTCGGAGCGACAAAATGTCTGGTGTTTGATGCTGGCACCATCCTTGCAGTTTAGATTGACAACAAAAGACAGTTACACGTTAAAAACACCCCCCCCCCCTTAAAGAATTGCCATAAGGAAGCTTTACTTTTCCATCTCTTAAAATAACACATCAGCCTAGTTAAAACATGGGAATGCATTAGGTCAGTGCTCCTTCAGATAAAGCAATGTTATGCCAAGAAGGTAGCATTTCCCTTGCGAAAATGGGGCGGGGGGGACGACAAATGGGGCAGTAGCTATCAGACTATTGTGACTTACCCATTTTGTGAGACACAACTGCAATGTCTCTAACAAAGACTAAATCAAAAGATGCATCTAGGATGTATTTGATAATCTTGACTGGAACGCTGCATATAGACTCTGTTATTGCCTTCTGGGATTTGCATGCACACACTCCTCCATTAGGTCCTGAAAATGTAACCCTGTGTAGCTTAGCTATTAGCACATGGCTGTATCTCATATAGAAGCCAGCTGAGTCTTGTCTTAGACCAGTTGAAGCTTTGCAAAGATGACAGCCTTGGGTAACAGGTGATAAAGTGGGTTTTAGCCCACGAAAGCTTATGCCTAAATAAATTTGGTAGTCTTTTTAAGGTGCCACAAGGACTCCTCGTTCTTTTAGCCTTGGGTAAGGAAGCTGAATGTGTGGCGATCCTTTTGAAACATCTCTCAGATCCAGTGAAGAGTATCAGAAGCTTTTGAAATAAAGAGGTGGTATTTTGGGATTACTTTGGAGATAATGATAGTTTAGAATGAAGGGAGTGGTATAAGGCCAGGGCCTTGCTCAGAGCCTGCATAATTGCTGTCTTAAGGGGATTCAGGGTGCTTTTTGACCTGATGGCTAGAAGGAATCAGTACATGTTCAGAGCCTCACATCAGGCAACGCAAGGTAGATTTGTATCTATGCATATCTGTAACTGTATACTATTTTAAAAAATCCACTTCTTTTATCTTGCCTTGGTTAGAACATTAACCTCAACTAATGGCCATGTCGAATTATTTTTCCAAAACATGCTAGTCTCCATTTCAAAAATGGTGTAATTCATGCTTTACATTTTTGTGGTCTCACTTTCTATATGAACTCTATGGGCCATATCTTCAAATGGTATGAATCGGTCTGGCACCAAGGATCTGCCCCTACAATTCCAGTGTATTATTGGGGAACCAGTATAGAGTCTTAGGCGTGGATTTTCAAAGGAGCTCTGGGAAGGTTGGAACCCATCTGCCACTGAAATTCTTTGAGACCTGTGTGTCTAACTCCCATAGCCTCTGTTGAAAAGCTCAGTCTTAATGTACCGAAGAATGAAGATTGGTACTACCATGGATTCCTCTGGAGCGTTCGTCCTCCTAATCACAAACATATGGTGTGCTTTAAGGGCGATTATATTGCTTGTGTTAACATGGTGTCTTCCTGCTAGCTTTATTAAGTGGGTATCCAATCAATGGCTAAAGCAGAAGTTAGGGGAATAAAACCCAGGAATAGATTCAGCCAGTAACTCAGTGACCATGGACTGTCAATCTCTCTGCATCAGTATCCCCACCTGTACAATGGGAATACATATCCTCACCCTACAAAGTGCTTGGAAATCCCTGGATGAAAGGCACTGTGTAAGTGCAAAGTATAAATTATTAAAGCACTGATAGAATGCTCAATATTATAGAGAATACAGGTGATCTTACAAGCTACTATTGTCTGTTTATTTATTACTAGTTTTTACATTGATTGCAGATAGGCACAGTGATCCAGCTGTCAGTAAACTGTGTAGGTTGTAATTAGCAGACACAATACATTAGCCTCCCCTAATTTGCTGTTCATGCCACTAACATTTAGAAATGATGGTCAGATACATGGGGATTCAAGCAAGCCTGGTACTATTAGTTCAGTGAGTAGGAATATTTTAAATGACTTATGTCAGCATTTTATAGAGAAATACCCATTAATTATACTGTGTGAGGAGGGAGGGTTAAATTGTAGCCAGCACTCTGAGCCATAGTGTAATGTCGTGAATGAAACACATATTCTAGAAAATGGTATAAGTCTGTGTAACATGGAAAAGGCAAAGGCTGACTCTTCATGTTCCATATAGTAATTTCAGTTATGTGGTTTTGTGGGGAAACTTAATCTGAAATCACCCATAAATTGACCTTCTGGTTGTTGCATTAAACTGGGATTACCCAGCATAAAGCATTGATTTTTAGATTTTAAAATTGTTGAATAATTTATGTGTGCATTGCCTGCTAAACTAGATTGTGGCAGTTTGACTGCTGTGTCCCTTTCTAAAATAGGTTCAGATAATGACCGGTTTAGATATTGGCAAACTTATCATTCTTTTATTTGGTTAACACCCTCGTTAAAAAAACGAGCACAGCTTTTCCAAGGCTGTCCTATTTTATTGTTGGGTTCATTTTATGATTTCCAATTGCACAGCCCTACCGGGAGCTTTGTGGATGATTTTGAAGTGGTTAAAACCTTCTCTTGTTATTCATTTCCTTATAATGCAAGCATACACTGCAATCAGGAATGTTCAGTACAAACTAGAATCCATATAGCTGGGGAGCAATTGTATTTTATTAACCACAATGGGGTTAATCTGAAATGGAAATAAAATCCTGTCAGAACTTCCATCAAATACATTTGAGCCGTTCAGGCTTTACTATACTCATGAATAATGCTGTGTACTGCCGCTTAAAAATAAAACAGCATTTTGAGGAGTAACTTGTTTAGGCTGAACTGAAGAAGTTTATATACCTTTGATTAAGACCCACATGTTGGGGCATTGGTGCTGGGGAAGGTATTCTCCTTAAGGATTTTTTTTAATATAGTGCATTTTTATAGACCATTGAAAAAGTGGTCAGAGTGTGTTGATGATCCTCTTATGCTGGGTCAGCTTTACTTAAGACTCATCAAAAGCGAGAAACATCTATTAAATGTTCTTTTGCTGAATCCTCAATATAAATGAATTTGCAAGAAGCAGCAATTTCCCCCCCCCCCCCATTTTCCCTAGACTAGCTTCTGCATCTCTCAGAGGTCAAAGCCTCCCCTGTGTCTGGGAAACACTGGTCTAAACAAGTCCAAATGCAGCTATTCAGCGACAGTACAATAATCTCACTCAACTACACTAACTTCCATCCATCAAAACGATTGACCCTATATATAATAGGATGGGGGAGGAGAATAAGTAATTGTAATAACACAATGCCCGATGGCAAACTATTCTTTATAGTAGCCTTTACCTAAGACAGTGCATTATCCTTACACAAAAGGCTATTGACACAATGTCAGATGTTGACATTTATAGCAGAGTTATTGACAGTGATTGTCCCATGTTGTAAATAGATTGGCTGCTTAGAGCTTTTTACCGATATCTTAGTGTGTTTATCACTAACTTTATAAACACATAGGCTTGGGGATCATTCCTGCTCTCTGGTTCAGGACATGCATTATGGAGACACCAGTCACAGCTCCAAAGGTAAAGACTTAAAGCAGGAATTCAGATTCTGTTATGGATGAAAAATACAGCATATCCCCTCCAAATTAATAGCCCTTGCTCTTAGAGTATTACCGCCTAGCTTGGAAAATCAGTTATTGCTTTCCACACTCCCTATCTAAAATTGCATATTGGCTTGATGACACTAAATGGAGTTTTCTCCTTGGTATATCCTCATTGAGCATCTTTTGGGGTTTTTTTTTTTTTTTTTTTTTTAACTAGCTGCTATTGTTTTGTTGTGGTTTTAATTTTCCTGATAACTTTGAGTCTGTTGTAAGTTTCAGTATTTCCCCCCCAAGTGAAGAGCTAATATTATTTAAATGGTTCAGCCAAATGCTGAAAACCAAATCTTGGTTTACAGCCTCAAAGGGAAACTACAGCTCCACCTCACTATAGTAAATAGATTTCAGATTGGCTAGTCACTCTAGAAATAAGTGTAATCCAGTTTGCACAATGGAAACAATACTGCTGCACAAGAGACTGGCAGTGTAATAGCTTTGCCTCTCTACTTACTACACCAGATGAGTTAGCTCCATTTATACTTAGTTCCACATGTCTTTGGCCCTAAAGCTAATTATTGTCTGCTAAAAACTGTAGGACATTTTTCAATTAATGATCTCTATTTATAGTGCTTGGTTCTTTGAAAAGATTCCTTTATAAAGCAACTTGCAGTGTTCTTCCTGCTTCAATACAGGTATTTCTCTCCTGGCTACATGTGCTGTTACTACCCATTAACCCTGGTCTACACAAATTGTAATTGTTTCAGTGAGAGACTGGATGTTTTTGAAGTCTGAATTGCCAAGTCTCTGTCAAAGCACAAAACTCATAAGACTTAGTCTACACTACACAGCTGTGTCGCTAAAGGTCAGCAGGGTAAATGCTGTTTCTTGGCACTCTTGCGGACAAAATGCTTCCACCCTATACGAGCAGGGTTTGTGTTGTCCATAGGAGAGGTCTCCTGCTAACAATGAGCTGTTTATACTGCCACTTGCTGTGGCAAAACTTCTGTCTGGGGGTGGTGGTTGGGGTGGTGGGGAGGCTTTTTTAAGCACCTGTGAATGACAAAAGTTTTGTCTTTCAATTGGCAGTGTACACAAAGCCTAAAAACCATCTAGAGATATTGCTCTTTACAAAACTAACCTGGAGACCAGAATTTTTAAGGGGAAAATACATGTTCTGAAGTCATCAGTTTGTAGCAGAGTTTGGGTCCATCTAGTGGTGGCAGTATAGAATATAACCATAAATATAAAGAAAATAAATGTGTCATGAATCAGAGAGGTAGCCGTGTTAGTCTGGAATAGCAGAGGTAACAAAGTCCTGTGGCACCTTAAAGACTAACTATAAAGTTTTGAAGCATAAGCTTTCGTGGACTAATACCCACTTGCTTGCATCCGACGAAGTGGGTATTAGCCCACGAAAGCTTATGCTTCAAAACTTTATAGTTAGTCTTTAAGGTGCCACAGGACTTTGTTACCTCTAAAAGTGTCATGTAACTTACGCAGTCCACTAAATGTCCAAATAACATCTAAGTGGGCGAAACGAGACAGTCACTCCGCTCTTGAATGAGCTGGCACAGAAAATGATAAAAGACAAAAGCACCATATCACCTGTGTCTGACCTCTCAGTCCTCCTCCTCAAAGGAAACCTGCACAACACCTTTAAAAGATAAGCCTGGGAGCTTAAATACGTAACTTTGCTAGGCACTAAAAATCATGGACTGAATAGACACTGGATTTATGGATTATTACAAAAATCTATAACCCACTAACTCGCCACACACACAGGTTTTTTTCTCTCTCTCCTTTCCCCACTATGACTGGAGAGGTGTAAACTGGTCACTTCACCTTGAATGGTCCCTTGAAATATGTGTTAACTACTTATGCTAAAAAAACAACAAAAAACAAAGAGTCCGGTGGCACTGCAAAGACTAACAGATTTATTTGGGTATAAGCTTTAATGGGTAAAACAGTCTGTTCCACTTTGAATTTAGTTGTGACTCTCTGAGTATATTTATCCGACCTGAAGAAGAGCTCTGTGTACATTTGAAAGGTTCCCTCTCTCACTAACAAAAGTTGGTCCCATAAAAGGTATTATTCATCCATCTAGTCTTGTAGTAAAGAATTGTTTGTTAGTTGTCTTGCATGATAAGGAAGGAAGAGGAGGGGTGATTTGTGATTGGCTGGATGTTTAATTTGTGTGTGTGTGTGTGTGTAAGGGCACCAAGAATGTTGCCCCTTTTTATTTTTGTATACACATCTAAATGAATAAACAATAAAAGGAACATCAGAGAGCGCCCAGATTGCACAGCTGTGACTAATTTTCAGCTTTACATTTTAGTAGCAATGGCATAGGCACTGGCTTCTTCCGGGTCCCAGGAATGCTCAAACCCCTGCTCTGCCGCAGGCCCCACCCCCATCCGCCCCTTTCCCCCAAGTCCCCCACCGCCCCGCCTCTTCCCCAAGTCCCCTCTGCCTTGCCCAAGCTCCGCCCCCTTCCCGCAAGCCTCCACCCTGCCCCTTCCTCAAATGTGCCCCGTCCTTTCTCTCCCCCCTCCAGCGCCTCCTGCACGCCATGAAACAGCTGATTGTGGCAGGCGAGAGGCGAGGCGTTGGAAGGGAGGGAGAGGAGTTGATCAGCAGGGCCATCAGCAGGCAGGAGGTGCTGGCAGCTGGTGGGTGCTTAGCAGTGGGTGCTCCAGCCCTGAGTCGGCGGCTCTGAGCAGTGGTATGTTCCTGTCACAGCCCTTGTCTTGCGTATCTCATCGGTAGACGTGATAAATCAATCCCCAAGCATGCTCCCCATCAACTCCAGTACTCCACCTCTGCAACTCCAGTACACCCTTCGCCCCCGCAGTGTAGCCCAGGCCTTAGACTCCGAACTTTAGCTAAGCAGGGACACAGTGTTGGCTCTGGTGTGTCAAAACTGTTTTGATACTTGATCAGTTATTTTATTTGGCTCAGATTTTAACATAATTCTGAGGTGACTCAAAGGAAGGCGGAGGTGAGTCATCACCATTCTTTCTAACAGAATCATTCTACGGTTTTGGCAAACTGCCTTGTAATGTGAAAACAGATTCACTGGAAGGGGCAAGTACACGTAGCACATTGGTTTAACTGGAAATTAAAAAGTGAAAATGAGGAAGATGTAAAGTATGTCTGTAAAGTATCTGCTCCTTCTGTTTGATGGAAAGGCCTGCTTCTGAAAGGTTGGCATGGTTTTCCAGTTGAGAGAGAGGACATAAGAGAATTCTGTGTGGAGACTATTTAGATTTCTTTTCATATTTGATGCATGAAATTATATCATTTCAGCTAAGTATTTCATTACAGATAGCAGGCACTTGTTTATACCTGATTGAGAAGATGTGCACAGTATTAATTTTTAAGCGGATAGCGATCCTTTAGCCAAGTGATTCTTAAGCTGTGGGACATAGACCACTGATGATCCCCAGAGCTCTCAGCGTGTCTCACTGGTGTATAAACCATTTCAGAAGCGTTTCTAGAGCCAGTTATGATTTAGTCTTTCACATGCTCGGCAACAGGACAAGGCCTTTGCCTCTCTGGAATTATATAGGGCTTCTGTTGACTTCAGTGGACTTTGGATTGGGCCTTACATGGATCTCAAGTTCAGGCTTGAGAAGTATAGAATTGTGCAGTTCAGCCCTAAAGAGCTGCCCTAAATGTAAAGTATTGAGAAGACAATCAATATTTCCAAAAATAAGAGGGACTTTGTGGTTCAGTTTTGCTGAACCAATATCTCTTGTGTATGTAGAGCCATTTATGGCACAGTTTGTAAGAATATTATTAATGATGCAAGGGGAATCTAGCCATTTCCAGAAACTGAATGCACAATACGTTTCCAGTGCAATGCTGTGGCAAAAAGGGCTAATGCAATCTTTGGATATATAAACAAGGAGGTAGCAAGCAGGAGTCGGGAGGTGATTTTAGCTCTATATATGGCATTGGTGAGACTGATACAGGAATGCTGCGTAGACTTCTGGCGTCCACATTTTAAAGAGGATGTTAAAAATTGGAGAGGGTGCAGAAAAGCCCCACAAAAATGATTTGAAGGAGGGAGAAAATGTGTGACAGTCAGAGACCTACAGAGCTCAATTTGTTTAGCTTATCAAAGAGGAGATTGAGAGGTGACTTGATTACAGAGTATAAATATCTTCATGCTGAGATAAAGTAAAGGGCTCTTTAATCTAGCAGAGAAAGGCAGAACAAGAACCAATGGCTGGAAGCTGAAGCCAGACAAATTCAAACTAGAAAACAGGCAGTTTTAAATGCAAACTAGAAATCAGGCACAGTTTGTTTTTATCAATGAGCTTGATTAACCATTGGAATAAATTACCAAGGGGTGTGGTGGATTCTCCTTCTTGTGATGTATTCAGATCAAGACTTGACGACTTTCTGGAAGATATGCTTTAGCCAAATACAAGTTATATTTTAGTCAGACCCAAGTTATTGGGTAAAATAATGGCTTGTGATCCACAGAAGAGCAGACTAGATGATCAAAGGTCCCTTCTAGCCTTAAACGTTATGAATCTATGAATTGGTGATGCCTTCTGATAAAATGCAAAATATGATTTAGTCCTCCTACCCCGACACACATACCTCCCACACACACACAAAATCCCCCGTGCAGCTAAGAGAAACATGAAGATCTGTTTTGTAGACATTACAAATGAAATCTCAGCACTTCCCCTGATTGCCAGAAGGTGGCATATTTGTCATTTACATCCTCCATTGCATTTTTATTGCAAGGGGGACTTAAGAAGCTGTTATGCACCCACAATGAGATTCATTCCTGTGGGCGGAAGGCCTAGACATGGCCTGGGCATGAATTAAGTCCCACTTAAGGCCCTACATAATTCAGTAGTGCCCGGGCCTTGAGCTGGCTCTCTACACGGGGGTTAATTTCACCCATCGTGTCAGACTGAAGTACCCTTCTATTGTAATGATTAAAAATCTGCAATAAATATTGAATGTTTTGTTAGAAAAAAAAACAACCCAACAGGAATCCAATAAGCAAAGACTAGCAGGTATTTTCACCACTGTATTGTTTGCATGCAGCACCGGCATTCAAAGACCAAAATATTAAGCTGAAGTCCAGTTTTTAAACAGTTTCTTTGATCTTGTCCAATCTCAAGGAGATTGGCTAAGAGAGGAAAGAAATAATCTCGCCTTCTTGACTTAAATCTGAGCTCTTTAAGGCCCCAGTTCAGAAAAGTATTTAAGCATGTGGTTAACTTCAGCAGTTCCATATTCCTGACTTTAGTGGAAATATTCACCTGTCTGAAGTTTAGCATATATCTTGCTGAATCAAGGACTATTAGAGAAAAGCAAGTTGCAAACAAAGCAAACAAACTGGCCTGATTTCTGTGTCCAAACTGAAAGTGATACAAATGGCATAAGTAGTGAAAGCTAATTGATCTCATCAAATGGAGTTGGGTGCCCAATGGGCACTGTAAGTCATTTGTTTTGTAAACTAGGAAAGAAGAGTTTTGTTTTGTAGCTGATTTTTAACCTTGGCCGTAAAAATGTGACACCACAGGAGGCCTCTCTGCCAGCGTTTGGTCACAGAAGTTATATAGAACTGTGTAAAACAAAGCCTGCATTTTTTCGAGGATCTCATAGTAGAGTTACTCAGACACCAATACAAGTGGAGGTGGGTATTCCCATAAATGCTGCTTTCCAGATGAGAAGAACATGCAAACAGACGTGATGGACACATACTGGACTCTTGCATGCCAAGCCACAATATGAAGCAGCAGCATGTCTGCATCTGACAGAAAGTTTGTACTTAGGTGCAGTAGCAACTGTGTGGGGAGATTGAAGCAACTGTGTGCAGAGATGGGGTGAAAACTGTCTGCCCCATGTTGTGGCCAGCATGCCTCCCCCAGAGCAGTGCCCTAAGAGTTTTAAGAGAGTGTCCATAATGCCAAGAGCCTAAACCCCCCCTAACAGCAGATCCTTATAAACTCAACAAGGGCTATTAGCTAGGATGGGCAGGGATGCAAAACCCAAGCCAACACAACATCCTGGTCCAGACATCTTATATGCAAGAAAACCAAATGCAAGTAATTTTCTTAAGCTGGTTCCCCAGTGGGAAAAAAAATAAACAAAAATCATAGGCTGAATTGCAAATATTACAAAGAAGCAGACTGTATAAAAGCTTGTGTGTTACCAAAAGTTTTGCTTATGGCTTTGTATAATAGGAGTTAGGAAATAAGAACACAATACTAGAAAAAGGAGAACTGTCAAGTCCTTAACCATATTAGAGTTTTTCGCCCATGGTCAGACAGGCAAGATCTAAAACATCCAAGTTGTTGCTACACAATCTACAGTAGGTTGTTTAGATGCTAGATTATTATGTAATACTTATCCTATTATGTGAGTATATGACACCGGACAATAAGAACTTCTCTACAGTACTTATTTCTTATTTTAAGCTGTGATTTATTTGCTTCCCTCATTAGCAGGATGTTGGTCCGAGGAAAGCTAATGAGCCCAATAATCACTGTTTGTTCACTTCCTCTTTCTGCATGTAACTATCCTGATCTTAATTTTACCCACTTAAATCAAATATAGATACACAGTGCCCCACACAAAAACTGAGGACAGCACTTTCACAAAGTCCAATAGAGCATTATATTTGTACTTTATCGAGCCTATTTTGGAGCACTTACATTATGTTCTCGCCACCAGCTTTCATGCTTAATTGTGGTAGCTCAAATCATCACTCATATCATACAAGAAATTGAGCCAGTTTTATTCCTGGTGCAATTCCATTGATTTCGGATTCAGTTCACCAGGGATAAAACGGACTGACTATTTACAAAGTGGCAACATGTACTAAATAAACCACAGAGTGGGACAAGTAGGAAAAGATAAAAACCTCAACATCCCTGTACCACCTGCAATAAAACAGAGACCTGCCAGACCACATCCACTTGAAAAGAAGGTTTGAGATTCTGTACTCTAGATGCCACAACGATCTTCAGAATAGATCAAAGAAGAAAATTTCACTCACAAGCCTTGCCACCCAAACTTTCAGGATTATACCTTGGGGGAAAGTTGACCATTTCAGTTCTACTTTGACGGAAAATAAGGAAACAGGTGGTCCCATGAGTACACAGGAGTGATATTTAAGGCTTTGAATACTAAAAGCAGGGTTGCTAAAGAGTAAGCAACCGGTGCAGGTCACACAGTACAATCCTCAGTGACTCTCCTGGGAGAAGGCCCTTGCACAGTTGTGCATCCTGCAATTATTTGCAACCCATGTGTGGTTTCAAGGGTAGCCGAGATAAGGAGCATAGAGACCCCAGTACAGAGCCTACCAAGGTGTGGATCGCTGTGGTGAGAGTTGTTTCGACAAGAAAAGGCTTGTTTTGAAATTTCATAAAATTTGAGTGATAATAAAAAACAAAACCAACAAACAAAAAATACACTTGGGCGCCATCAAAACCTGAACCTCCACCTTCAGCTGTGTAAGATAGATCAAGTTCTGTTCTCTCTCTAAGCTACAGGGCAAAACGGAAGGCAGAACTTGGCCTTCTATGGACTTACAGCATGTCTGCACAGTTTAAAGGCTCTCAACGAGGGCTGAAGAAGCCAATCCAAATAATTGGAATGTTTTGTTTTATTGCTGACCATTGTAACAGGATCAAATGATTCAGCAAAAAACTTTCTTAGGCTAATCCTCCAGTGGTAAATGAATTCAGGGCTGATGGATTTTGGATAATTTCCCCAAATGCTGTATTAGTTGGGTTCACCAGCCTTCAATAAACGAATTTAATCAGGTGCTGTGTAAGAAGCGTTACTTTGATATGCATGTATAGCAGCAGTCATTTGTACATCCAGCTGCCAGACAAAGCCAGGAGGCAGCTTAGTGAACCAGAGCCCAGAGGACTAAAGGTTTTAGAACAAACAGCTCTCTTTGGAGATTACAGTGTTGCAAAAGAGGTTACTAGAGAGGGAGAGGGAGAATTTTGCCTCCTGTTAATCAGTTAACATGACACATGCCTCAGCTATTCAAGAGCATCTGAAATCATTTCCTTAACAAGCCATGTTCTAACACATGCTCCATTACAATTGCTTGTTGTTGTATTTTTAATGAACATCAGATCCAAATAATTTTTCCATTTTTGGAAAGTTTCTCTTTTTTAACCAATCTGCTAAAAACTAATGGTTTATGACATTTCTACATATGGATACTATATAGACCGCAGTTGGCTGTTTTGACAGTTGACTATAAAGCAGTAGGCGGGAGCTATATAACAACCAAAAGCATAACTTACAAAGAGGCCAAATGATGCCTTTTGCAATGGAACCTGGTATTTTTTGTAAACCACAACACTTGATAACAAAGTAGCCATCCATTCCTGAAAAAGGCCATGCACAGGAACATTTGGGTGCATGATATCCAGGCTTAGAAATAGTGTATAAAAGAGAAATGAGAGAGGGAGTTTGAGGAAGAATTTTCAGATGAATAAAGTCACATACATAGGCCACTAGGTTACAGCCCCATTGCAACAGATGATTTTGTCTGAGACTGACAAATTCTATTTCTTGCTGCTCGCAGCTTGTCAGTACAGGTAGCAGGAATTGTATGCTTTCCCTCATAATACCTTGCTAATGTGCTTCGAGTCTGACTCTCAGGGACCATTCCCTTCTTGGCTTCTCTGCTGGGACTCGACAAATATTGTTGTTTCGGATATAATGTTATACACAAAAGAACGATGGGGCACTGTTCACAGTCCACTCCCCGAGTGGGGATGGCTTCATTCCTTCAGAGCATGATCAATATCGTATGGCTTCATTCCTCCAGACCATGATCAATAACAAGAGAGCCAGGGTGACAGTGGCACACACACCTTCAGCTGTGATTAGGAAGATTTATTCATTTCACTTGTCTATCTAGTTAATTTCTGGTCAGTTCTGCTTTCTGGCTCCAGTGCACTAAAGCAATGATGCAGTGTCAGGTTGCAAGGTCTGCAGAAGGAACGTCTGGTGTTTAATTAAACACAGTCCTATGTAGATTGAATAGTATCGTTCCTATATGGTGCTAGATTGTTTAATCTCTCCTCCCATATGAGGAGAGATTAAAGAGGCTAGGACTTTTCAGATTGGAAAAGAGGAGACTAAGGGGAGATATGATAGAGATATATAAAATCATGAGTGGTATGGAGAAAGTGAATAAGGAAAAGTTATTTACTTTTCCCCATAATATAAGAACTAGGGGCCAACAAATGAAATTAATGGGCATCAGGTTTAAAATGAATAAAAGGAGGTTCTTCTTCACACAGTGCACAGTCAGCCTGTGGAACTCTTTGCCTCAGGAGGTTGTGAAGGCTAGGACTATAACAGCGTTTAAAAGAGAACTGAATAAATTCATGGAGGTTAAGTCCATTAATGGCTATTATCCAGGATGGGTAAGGAATGGTGTCCCTAGCCTCTGTTTGTCAGAGGGGGGTGATGGTTGGCAGGAGAGTGATCACTTGATCTTACCTGTTAGGTTCACTCACTCCGGGGCACCTGGCATTGGCCACTGTTGTAGAGGGGATACGGGGCTGGATGGACCTATGGTCTGACCCAGTACAGCCATTCTTATGTTCTTACAAAAACCTAAATTTCTGTGAAGTGCTTTGAGCCAGATCCTCAGTTGGTGTCAGTCAGAAGAACTCTATTGACTAGGAACTATCCCAATTTATACCAACACAGAATCTGGCCTCTCGTGGGAAAGGGGCTATAGAAGGGCAAAATTGTTATTGTGTTTTTTTTTCCCACGCAGCATATTTAAAACTTCTCTTTTACATTACCACGGAGAACTGAACAATCTGGATCTCTCCCTCCTCAGAGAGTCATGCTAAATTGAAAGCTTTGCTTGATAATCACTCCCTTTATGTTGTCATCTGAAATTCTGATGGAATTCTTAGTTTGCAACACCAAATAACTGGGCTTTTGTTCTGCATGTGGTATTGTGTTATGTGATGCATGTGCCTATTAAGAGACACTGAGACAAAGAGATGAGTTATATTACAATGCTCTACTCTTCTTATTGCCCCAATTTAATAACACCAAATCCCAACTTCCCCATCAAGCTTTACTTTTGGAAAATCATCATTTTGGCAGAGTTGAAACTGAATAGTGTTGCATGCTATAATGTTGCCCTCACTAAACTTTCCCCTATCTAGTCTTTTTTAAATCAAATCTGAAGCCCTGTGAAGTCAATGAAGTCAGTCCATTGTCTTCTGTGGGCTTTGGATCTGAGCCTTAGTCTTAAATGGTTCTGCCCCAAATGCTCCCTATAAATAACAGGATGGGAAAGGATTGTCTCTGGTTAAAGCACAGCACTGGGAGTCAACCGATGTGGGTTCTGTTCCTAGATCAGCCATAGGTTCACTGCATGACCTTGGCCAAATCACTTAATCTCACTGTCTCAGATAGGGTGACCAGACAGCAGATGTGAAAAATCAAGACAGGGTGGGAGCCCATATAAGAAAAACACCAAAAAATCGGGACTGTCCCTATAAAATTGGGACATCTGGTCACCCTAACAGATCACCTGTCCTAGCTATAAACTAAGGATCATTCTTAACAGACCTACCTCATGGGGGTGCTGTGAGACGTATGTTAACATTTGTAAAGTGCTTTCAAACCTTTAGCTGGAAGGTGCTAGAGAAGTACAAATTAGTGGTATTACTATTTGGCTCTAATATTTGCCCAGACCATAACTCTGTTTCGATGATTGAGAAGTTTTCAACACATGAGAGGGGAAACCTCCAATATGCCACAGACAAGGTTTTGTTGGACTTTTCATGTAAGTATAATGTTCTTCTTGTTACCAAAACTGATTCTCTCTTTGTGGCCCATGGCCTTGGGCGGTAGGCATGGATCTGCGGGCACTTCTGTGATTATCCAAACTTCATTTATTGCAAAGAAGCTAATCGTTCAAACAAAACTTTGTTTATGGATCAGACATTGCTCTTACAAAGGGCAATGGCTTTCAGGTCTTTGGTATGTAGGCACCTAACTCCCATTCAGTGGAAGCCTTTATGTCCATTACCCCAAAACTGGATGCAATACTCCAGATGTGGCCTAACCCAGTGCTGAATAGAGGGGAATAGTCACTTCCCTCGATCTGCTGGCAATGCTCCTACTAATGCAGCCCAATATGCTGTTAGCCTTCTTGGCAACAGTGGCACATTGTTGACTCATATCCAGCTTCTTGTCCACTGTCATCCCCACGTTCTTTTCTGCAGAACTGCTGCTTAGCCAGTCGCTCCCCAGCCTGTAGCAGTGCCTGGGATTCTTCAGTCCTAAGGACTCTGCACTTGTCCTTGTTGAACCTCATCCAATTTTTTTTGGCCCAATCCTCCAACTTGTCTAGGTCACTCTGGACCCTTTCCTTACTGTCTAGTTTATCTACCTCTCCCCCTAGGTTCGTGTCATCTGCAAACTTGCAGAGGGTGCAATCCATCCCATCATCCAGATCATTAATAAAGATTGTAAACAAAACTGGCCCCAAGACCGACCCCTGGGGCACTCCCCTTGATACCAACTGCCAGCTAGACATGGAGCCATTGATCAGTACCTGTTGAGCTCGACGATCTAGACAGCTTTCTATCCACCGTATAGTCCATTCATCCAATCCATACTTCTTTAACTTGCTGGCAAGAATACTGTTGGAGACCGTGTCAAAAGCTTTGCTAATGTCAAGGTATATCCCGCCCACCGCTTTCCCCTTATCCACAGAGCCAGTTCCATTCATTCTGCAGGGAGTAGCCTTGTGGATTCTATCCCCATTTCCCTCTCCTTTTGTTCTTTCCCCACTTCTAGTGCATCCCCCTTTGTTCCTGTAATTGCACTGTTTTGAATAGAGTTGTAATTCAATGTAAATATTAATCTATTTGAGGGTTAGATCCTATCAGCTAGGAGCTGTTTGAGTTGCTTCGCAAAGGGGCAGCTGGAGCCAACATTCCTTTAGGGCCGGATCTTGCAGCTTCTGAGTGGTGCTGAGCCCCTCAGCTGCCATGGGAGCTGCTTACATGACAAGCCTGCCCTGGGAGTTGAGTGCAGTGCGGGTGTCGCTGTGTGGGTCCCAGGATATAGGCGAGAGAAGCGGATGAGGGAATAGCTTTTATTGCACCAACTTTTACTTGTGTGCGAGACACGCTCTGGAGCGTACAGAGGGCTCTTCTTCAGGTCAGCTGTTCAGAAGGTGCTCGGGTTTGCAGGATCTGGCACGTAGGGCCTGATTTCCAGAGGTTGCTGAGCAGTCTGCAACCCTCACTGCTGACAAACCGAGCGGAGTGACCGGTGCTTTGCAGGATCGGGCCCTTATTCTGAAGTCTTTCCCTTGGGGGCTGATAGATTTACGCGTGTGGGGCTTAAATTCTGCTTTCCTATCCCCCCCCCCCCCCCCCCATCCAATGCAGGGATGACTTAACAGCAGGGAACTCCCTGTATTCAAATCATGGGCAGAGCCAGCTCCATTCCCCCGTGTGCTGCACAAACTTCCCTGCCTTGTCTGTCACGTAGTGTAGCCCGGGCTCACGTGTTTCCCCGGCGGGGCCTTTGCAGAACTGGCGCGCAGCCCCTTTAAGGAGCAGGCTTGCTCCGGGCAAGCCATGACTAGACAGATTATCCTGCCCGCGGTGACTGGGCTCCGCCTCCCGCTCCAGATCAGGCGGTTTGTGTCATCCCCGGCGCTCCGCCTCCCTCCACGTTGGTTTTCGTGATTTATTGTGAAATCTTAAACGCCGCAGAAGTGGGTGCCTGGCCCTTTCTTTGCTCACCGCACCCTCCTCCTCCCCCCTCCCCAAGATCTGGCTTCTCCTTTCTTAATCATCAGCATGCAGGGCAGAGAGATCCACAAGCAAAACGAATCAGGAACCTGGGAGATTGCATCAGTGGCTGTGGACTTTACTGTTAGTCTGAGGGGGTTGGGTCTAATGCACAGCGCCGTGTGCAGAGGGGGAAGGGGGTCAGTGGCTGGGCACCTCTCAAGCATTGAGCCTCGAACCGTGGAGGGCCTCGAGGGTTGATCAAATGCATCCTCCCCCCCCCCCCATCATAAACCCTGCAATGTAGTGTCAGGCGCCTTCCTCTTGACTTTGGATTTCCGACCCCCTCGAAGAAATGGTGCCCGTCCCCACGGTTAATACACCTTGCACTGTACCCCGGAATTATGTGCCAAATTGAATCCACCCAGCTGAGCTGAACCCCTTCCCGCCCCCAAAATCAGGCAAATGCACCCATTTCTTATCACCTAAGATCACCCGCGATAATGCTTCCGGCATCAAGCCGAACCCAACCCCAAACCACCGTGTCCTGGACTAGGCGGGGGATTGCAACGCGCCGAGTTTTTAGGGGCGCAGCTTTGCATCAGCTTCTGAGCACCTGGGATCAGGTGCATCCAGCAGACCGTGAAAGGAGCCTGCCCTGTACGCTGTCTGCCGGATGCCCTTGGTTGGAGGTAATTCTTGCTGCTCAGCAATGAATGCAATGCGCCCATTGGAGGCAGCCGCCTCCCACCCCCGGACATATGCAGGGTTTTCTCTGCCCTGCAGTTTCCTGACCCTGGATAAAACATTTCACCGGTTCACTGTGTTCACCGCATTTCGGGATTTTTGTTTCCTGATCCCACTGGAGGTTGGTTTGCTCGTCCATCCCCTTCCCCTCCTTTATCCTCCCTGCTTTGGCGCATCTCTGTACCAGGAGCGTGGGAAGGAAAAACCCTCTCCCAGTGGCACGCTGACGGAGGAGCAGCCATCAGGGTTCACCGGGGGTAACGTGCCCTCCTTCTCCAGTGCGCTGTTCATGGCTGCTGGGGAAACTCCAAGGGTGGCTGGCCCTTTAAAGAAGACGCCGTCGGAAGCAGACGGAGCAGGGTGCCCATGTGGAGTTGCTCCATGCCTTGTTGTTTTCCAAGCGGATTGGCTCAGGGCGGGATGACATATTTTAATAGGATGCAAACGCACTGCGGGGGGAGGACCAGGTGGAAAACCCGGCTATAGGATGATCTCCAGAAAACTAACCTCCCGCATCCCCTGGCAATTAGACTTGAGGCATCATTTAATACAAAATAATAATAGTTTGGGATCATGGGGCTGTCTCTCTCTCTGGGCAAAGCTTATCTGAAAGCAAGATGCATCTTTCCTCCCCAGGCATGAACAAAGTGAAAGAAACTGACACAGTGCAACTGAAAACAAGGCGGATGTCTCTGCAAAAATAAAGGCTGCAGAGTTGTTTGTTTTTCTCTGCAGAAACACCTGAAGTAGCCTTAATCTGTATTTGTACACAATTGTGTACAATGACACTTACTTCCCTGTGCTGCGAGGCACAATCCTCTGTTGGCAACACAGGGTGAATGAAATGATTTAACACGCTTTTTCCATCTCTATTTTGTAGACATTGTGTATTTAGCTTTTCCTTTATTATGTATGGAACCTCATTTGTATTCAGTAATATATACAGGCATATATTGATAATTGTGATAACATTTTGTCTTGTTTCCTTTTCCTTGTAAAATCCAATAGTAAGTTAAATATTTAACAGTACATACTGATACGAGGATACAATATCCTTTCTCTTTCTAGGGACCTGGTACTACAAACTGAGCCATATGGGAGGACCTCTGTCCTGGCATAGGCCATCTTGCAGAATCAGTAACTGCAACATTGTTATGTTTATGAAATTTTATTAAAGATCTGAGAGGTAGCCGTGTTAGTCTGCATCCGACGAAGTGGGTATTAGCCCACAAAAGCTTATGCTTCAATACTTTAGTTAGTCTTTAAAGTGCCACAGGATCCTTTGTCACTGCTAAAGATCTGACATTTATATTGCACTGTATGTACAGTTAATAGAGGGATTTCCAAATAATTCATGGCATCTGCAGAAACATCAGCCAAGGTGGGAGTTTCAAGATTGGTTTGTGTTAATAAAATATCAGGTGACTGTTTGATTTGTGTAAGCTATTTAGGGCCTGGTTTTCAACAGTGCTGAGTACCCAAAAGTCCAGGTGAAGTCCAGGGGAGCTGAAAGTACTCAACACCTCTGAAAAATCAGGTCCCAATAAATAATAATAATAACAACAGGCTGATTCGACTGGAAATGATGTGTCGGCAATGATCCCGCAGTAGCAGTGGCTCAGGAAAGAGAACAGAGAGCAAAATGACCTAATTTTTTCCATCTATAATTAGTATAATTCCATGAATGACCCTCCAAAATCAGACCAAACCCGTCTAATTTATGGGACAGAGTCTTTTTGGATTATGCTGTAGATCAAAAACTGTCTCAAACAAGCCCAAGTTACAATAAAGTTCCATGAAGATATTGTCTATCCATGCCTGTTTGAATGGCAGGTGAAATTTGAAATGCCTCACTGAAATACACACTCACAAAAATAAATCTGTCAGGAAAAGGAGAAATAAAAAAAACCCGACACGTTTAAAACTGACCCCAAATGAGAGTTTTGCCAGATCTGCCCCCTCTCTGTAAAAAGGATTCACTCAAAACAGCAGTGGTTAAACTCCACCCCTGCAAAATGGCATTGACGACTTCCAGTCCAGTGACCTACAAGATCCAGGCTGGGTTTTGTCTGCAGCTGCCTGAGTAGTAGCTGAGGGCAGTGTTAGTCCTTTTTTCTTGTTGTGTTTCTGTTACATACTCATCGCCATCTTGTTGCAAACCCTTTTCTTGTCTGGAAGATTCGCAGGGGATCGGGGTGGGAGGTGGTTTGATTGGGGCATTTTTACTGGGGAGAAGAAAAGGAGAAGGAAACCCCCGTGTTTTTTTTTTAAAGTCTCCAGGATTTTGGATCCTCCACTGAAAGGCAACCCAAGAGATGAGCATTGAGACGCTTTTGGAAGCGGCCAGATTTCTGGAATGGCAAGCCCAGCAACAACAGAAAACACGTGGTAAGGAGGGGGGGGACAGCATGTAAAATCGGAATTAGAGCTGTTTAAAGACACAGGACACCATTTTCCAAAAGCTGGGGGGGAATATAGTCTTTGTTTTCCCAAGAAAGCCGCCTGATTTCCAGTCACCGGTCGCTGCACGGGGTGTTACTTACTGTGTCTTAGGCGGGTGGTGGGGAGCCCTTGCTTTCAAAGCTGATTTCGTAAGGGAAAAAAGCATGGTCTCCAGCTGGTTATGTTCTGAATTAAAATACATCGAAGGGGTGATTGCAAAGGGGCTGGGAGTGAAATCAGCCTTTCCCGTCGCTTCTGAAGCAGGCATGTCTTAATTTGTGTTGGAGTTGAGCGTTTAGTAGCGATGTGCTGACACATGGTTGTAGGCGGCCGGAAAGCCCTGATTTGCGGGAGATGAACCTTCTCCCCCCTTTTCTCTCTCGTTCATCCATAAGTGTGCACAGTGCAGAGACTCTTCTTTGGAGGGGAGTCTGCAACATGCACTTTTTCCCCCTCCTTCGCGGAAAGGGTGAAAACGGTCGTGTTCAAAACGCCAGAGCAATCGAAGCCTGATCTATTTTTCGGATCAAAACCTAAAGTGTTCACATCATTATTATAGAGTGTCTGCTGGCGGATTGGGAGGGGGTAGTTATGCGCCAAAATGACCCCCCCCCCCCGCCTGTCTTCATAACCTGCGGTCGGTTTGCTTTGCAGCTGAATTCTTACAAGGGTCATTCATCTATTTCACGTGTCCAGTTTTTTGTTCCTGGGAGGGGAGATCTCCTGGATTTCAGATTGTAGGGCGGTGGCAGGACTCCAGCGGAGCTGAGTGAGGGGAGGCTGCCTTTGCATAATGAAATGACATAGCGTGTCATATGATACACCCCACCGGCCCGCCTCCCTCCTTTTTGTGTGTGTGTGTTTGTGTGGTGCCTTCCTGGAAATGTGCAGAGGGGAACCTTGGGTTGTCCCCCCCCCCTACCCCCGCCCCCAGCCAATGGGGTGATGGGGTGGGTGGGGAGATCCATGCTCTCGTGCGGCCTTGATTGCGTCTGCGGGGCCAAGGCAAAGGCTGGGCTGTAGTTTTCCTCTCTCATTTGGAATGCAGCGTGTTGCAGCGTTCCAAACTAGTTAGTTCCATCGGGGAGGGTGACGTGTCAAGCCCCGCCCTCTACCACGTGCGCCGGGGACACGCCCTCCGGGGCTTCTGCTGGGTTGCTTCACAGCCGCACTTTCATTCTTACAACACAGTGTGTGGTTGGTGGGGGGAAGGGCTTCTCCACTCGGAGCTGGGGAGCTGTGACGTGCGGGGGGGGTTAAAGAATATTTCCACCACCACCCCCCCCCGATGCTAACATGCTAACTCATGTTGGTGCAGCACTTTGAGCATGTGCAAACTGTGCTTATCAGTGCATCTCCTGCTGCAGGAAGAACCAGTCATCACGCCCAGGAGCGGACAGTCTAAACTGGATAAAAATAGGGCAGCAAGGACTATACTTTGGTATTTTCCTGCCAGCTCATTTCTCTCTCCCCCTCCCCCCCATCTCCCCATGTGACCTTCCTTCTGTAGATAAGAACCTGTGTATATATATGTTATGATGATATAATTTCTTATATTGTGTTGGCATCCATTGTGCGAGGCATGCCACACATACAAAGGCCCCTAGGTGCGCCAGTCTGATCTACCCATTCCCACTTGCTTGCAGGAAGGCTCCTTTGGTGTTTGGATCCCTTTGAATGATAGTTTTAAAATCGTCTTCCTGTGCTGACGACGAGTCTGTGTGTACAAGTACAACTCTTCCACACAGCCAAAAATATCCCCCATAGAGGGTGTGGAAATCTCATTCTAGTTGAACTATAGACCTGGGCCTACATCATGGCAAGCCTAGTCAAAATTGAACTCAGGGCCTTTACTGGCATTCGTGATAGTGGGTGCAGGAGAGTATGGGCAGGATGAGACCCCCTGTTTGAGGTAGCATAGGGTAGGGATCCCCACTTCCAATCTGTCATTTTGAATCACATGGTAGGAAGTTATATGTGCAGATAGTATTTACTTCTTGTCCAGAATGCCACCTTTCCTGATGGATCTCTGTGCTCATTATTGACCTTAACCCAGACATAATTCACTTCGAGTGTAACCTTTTCAAAAGGAGAAGATCAAGTGTGTATGTGTGTGTGTGCATGTATGTTGTTAGATTAGCAATGCATTAATACAATTAGTGGGCTTTCGGTTAATTATTCTTAACCGAGTTTCTTGAAAATATTGCAGTAGAATTATGGGATTCCCCTTTTTATTTATTCATTTGATGTGCACGTTGTCAAGCCTGCTGGAGCTGTAATGCAGCGTTACCTCAGTGACACTACTGTACCTGCTGCAAAAGCAAGAAGGAACAGTTCTCTTTGTGTGTCATTGCTGTGGGATGGAGCTGAAAATCTATTGTTTCACTGATGAGTCATGCAGGAGATAGTGAATGTTGTGAAGAAAGGCAGCTTGGAGACATGAAAGGGCAGACAGCTTTCTGGTTAACTAAGAAGGAAAAACAGTCAACGTGGTCTTGTGGGCTAACATATCTTCTTCTCCCGAGCAAGTGGTACCGTCATTGCTGAGGCCGGGAGTCGTACCTGCTTCCTGGAGCAGTACAACTTTAGGGTGAATTAAAAAATCCATGCATACATTTAAGACCGTTTACAGTCTCCATATTCAGACTTGCTCACTGGTTAGTGTTAATATTCTTAGCTGCACGACAAATTCACTCTAGAAATAGAAGAGATTAAATATGTGAGACGCGGAGTCAGGCCGTGCCGTTCATTGCGCAACCCGCCTCTGGAGAAGATGGTTATTTTTCAGGCGCCCAGAAATGTGCGAGGCAGATCTCAGAAGAAGTAGAGGGATGGTGACAGCTGTGGCTGGCAAGGTGTGTTCAGCGTGACACAACAAACGAGGGCCACAAACACCCGGGAGCAGGTGGCGGCAGCATGAGAAGGCACAAGAATGACTCAGGTCAGCCAGGCTTGTGCACAGGTTGCTAGCTGTAGGGGACTTTTGCTCAAAATAGGCTTCCTGGCAGAGCTGAGTTTGAGGAGGGGCTTAAGGAAGGTGATGTGGCAAACCAGGCACAAAAGAAAAAGGTGCTGAGGTGTCATCTTGAGTCTGCAAACCCTTCAGGGCAGGGATTGTCTCTTTTTTCTCTCTGCTGTACAGCACTCAGCACAGGGGCCCCTGATCCTGAGTGGGCGCTTTGGGTGCTACCATAGCAGAAATATTTACTACTAGTGCTGTGAGAGGAGATCTCAACACTGGCAGGGGAGAGTCCATGTGAAAGGAGACCAGGTCAGAGAAATGGGTAGAAACTGTCTGGTGTATGGCCTCAAAGGAGACAGCAAGTGTAACGGACTTGGTACGTGGGGCAAGGAGGAAACACTTGAGCCACTCGAAGGTGGGGCAGTGTCCTAGCTGAAGCAATGGGCAAGAAAAAATATTTTGGGCAGCCGCGAACGTGTGGGGCTGACACTGGAATCAGGAAGACCGCGGAAGAGTGTCTGCCTGTGGTGCTGCCGTGTGATACTGCTCCGGCAGGGACACACAGGAATGTACTGGCCTTGTGGGAAAGCAAAGCATGAGGCTGCTGGGGAGGCCCTGCTGTCCAGGGCAAACTCCAGACTTGTAGCCCATGTTGCCCTCCCTCTCCATTCCATTGCCACAGAGGGAGAAAACGTTCTGCCACAGTTCCTTATGCATCCACCCAACCATGGAACTGGACGGGAAGAAATCGCTGCTCTCAGAGTCCCCTCTGCTAGAGTTTCCTCTTTTTTGTTTGGCAAGACTATCATGTTTCTAACTGTTCATTTGACAGAGCGAGCAGAGTACAGATCAGTGTGTCATTTGCTGTGCTGCTCTGGGGAAAGATCCAGACACTAGTAAACGCTTTATAGTATGGAGTCTTGGACTGTCATTTTCTGTGTATTTGTACACCACTTGCCTCAGTGGGCCAGCAACCTGTTGGCCTTAAGGCTCTTCCACAATAGAAATGTTAAATGTAAAGGGGGAAGGAATTATTTTGGGGACGGAAGAGAAGATTTAAGTAAAGCTGATCCTGTTTTTGGAGATCCCTGTAAATGTTAAGTGTGGCAGTGGAACTTTTCACTTCAGTATTTGTTCCCCAGGTTCCCCAGGGTTCCATGCTCTCCATGACTACACACTGTGTGGGATACATCTGTTCGCTCCCCCAGTTCAATACAAGACTTGTGCAATGTAAGGGCAATGCGGAATGTTGATTCGCTGGTGAGGAGACAGTGGCTAGGATACACGTATATGCTGTCTCGGGAAATCTACAGTTAAAACATGGGATGGGGACCCAGGAGACCCGAGTTCTGTACCTGGCTCTGTGACTTGGCAATATGAGCTTGGGCAAATTGCTTTACCGCTCCGTCCTTGTGTGTGAAATGGGACTATCGGTGCTGATATGCCTCCCAAGGGTGTTGTGAAGCTTAATTCACTAATGTCTGTCAACTGCTTTGAAGTCCCTGGGCAGAGGGTGCTAAAGGGCAGAGAATTCTGAAGTAGTATTAAAGCACTTGATCCTTCTTTGACCCAAATACATAACATAAACTCCGGACGAGAGATACCAAGGGAGACAAATATTAATAGAGAGTAAAGCATGTATCTTTCTCTTTGACACAGAATTACAAAGGTGCCATCCTCACCCCCGGTAGTCAGAGTGGAAGAGGCCAATGGATTGCCTACCGATGAGGCCTTTGGTTCACGCCCAGGGTGTGGATACATTCAGTAGTCCAGAAATCCAGATTGGGAACACTCTAGAGTTCTTTATAGCAGGAAGTGGAAGAATATTCAAAGGAGGCCGCGTGGCCAGTTTGAATTCTATCTAGGGCAGTGCGCTCACTTGCAAAGGCATGGTGACCTCCACCCATCTGGGCAGGCATGATGGATGGAGTGTTCTTGATAGCAAGCCAGGGTTGAGGAGGAGAAGATCTGCTTGAAAACTGGAAGCTGTAAGATCCAGTGAAGAGAGCAATGGTTATTCTGTTGTTCAACTTGCTGGGAGATCAGGATAGCCGCTTCTCTCATCAGCTGGTTTGTAATTTCTTTTTTCCAGATTGACCGTGTTATTGGATTGCATCTTGAATGTTCTCAAACTTTGGGGATTGCAGCAAGGAAGAACTACTGGGAAGGCTTCATTTGCTAAACAGTAATGAATTCACATTCTTAAGGGAGCCAGCTGATCTCTGCGGAAGTGTGAAGGGGATCTCTATCCTCATATATTGCATTGAACAGTCACTTAGGAGATCTCTGAAGCACCAAGAAAAGGCCAGTTTTACACCAGGCTTGATAGAATGAACTATGTGGTCTGAGCTGAGATGGCAAATCCTGTGTTTGTAGGACTGTCATGTCACTCTTATATATAGTGCCTAAAACATTGTCAGTTTCACAGCAGAAACAGTACTGGCGCCTTAGCATCATGACTCTTTGGTTTAATTGTGTATCTCAGAAGGCTGGTTTCCCCTGATCACACATGTGGCTTCCAAATGTTTTGTAAAGCTGATCCAAGTATTTCCAACTATTTCATTTCCCCAGAAGTTACACTGATGTCTTCACTCTTGGTCGTTCTGCATTTTCTATCAGACATACCTGGCTTTTTGTTGCTCTTCCATCCTTTCTAATGTGAAGAAAAACTAAAGCAGGTAGGGGATTGTTTATCTTAACTGGTAACCTGGGTGTTCGTCTCCTTCAGTTCTCTAAGGACCCATGTAAACTAGGACATTTACTTTGTTGGGGAATTGTCTTTATAACACAGTTTGGTCTTGCCTTTATGGATGAGATAAAATCATGCCATTAGCCATGTTAACATTCCTCAGCAAGACCAAACAGTTTCTAACCCAGTTGGGAAACTGCCTTGTTGTAACCCAGTGCCCCAAAATGGTCAATATTTTTCTATACATGGGCTGTAAGGCCTTGTCTACTGTTCAAACTGTGTAAAAAATGGTTCTTACTAGAAAAGTGCTTGGATGCTAAGATATTTTATATCCCTAAAATACATTCTAACATGGTTTCAAATAGCAGCTTAAACAGGACCTAAATATGTTGTTAAATGGTATTCAACAGCACGGTGTAGGTTAGATAGGGACCCCTGGAGTGAACGCCAATGCAAACAGGATCTAAAAGTTTTAGCATGATTAAAACAGGTGTCAAATTTTCACCCTTTGCTGAAAGGTGCGGCAGGGTCATCAAAAGATGGCACTAATGGGATCCTGCCATCCCCATTCAGCGTTGGCACACAGACTGTTACACATAAGAATATAATTAGGGGATTGTGTTTTAGAGGTGGGAACTACGCACATATTTGCTCTTTAAATGGACACTGTCCAGCAGTTCCTTATGAGCTGCATACATATACACACATATACACACACACACGCTCCGTAAGGCCTTTGCGACATAAAAATATCTGCTTCTTTACTAACATTTATTTTGGTCTTGATCTTTGTTACTGAGCTCTTAATTGCCGGTTGCATGCACTGCTTTGTTATTGTAGGGTTGCACGAGATTGCTGCACGCCTACTTTGCTAATGGGGAAATTGAAGCACAAAGAGGTGAATGGTCTAATTTTAGACGTGCCGAGCTCCCCTGTTCCCTGTTGCAGGCACCCTCTGAAAATCAGGCCGTAAGTGACACGCCCCAGAGCACACTGCGAGTTGCTGCCAGACTCTGCAGCACAGAACCCCGGCATCTCGAGTCACAGTTTCCCACTCTAACCACTAGCCTTGCCACCTTTTTTTGTCATGAGTCATGCTGCATGCCGCAGCTTGATTCTCTCCAGAGGTTGGACTCTGTGCTTCCCCAAAGAATATGATGGGGGTTTTATTTTTTTCTTCCCTCCAAGGCTTCCAGTTCAATTGCATTGGAGCTCCACTGTGGTCAGAGAGGAGGCAGGTGCCATAACGGATGCATGATAGGTGGACGTAGCTCTGCTGATGTTAACTCTAGCGTGACTTTTATGAGTCTGCACAGGTCTGCTAAAACCACAGAATAAATTGACAGCAGGCTGGTTTCAGGAAAATAATTGCCTCTCGTATCCCTGACCTATCTTGTTACTTTACCGCTTGACTAAATAGTTGTTGTGTTCACCTATTTATTTATTTTTAACTTTATGATGAATGCAAACCTAGTACAGCATGTTAACATACGTACAGATAATCGGGACAGGTGATACCGGTATGATGAGCAAAAGAGTATCTCTGCATAGCTGGAATTTAAATCTTCTCTCAATCTGGGGCTGCCTTCACAATTCATTTGTATTTGACACACTAAAAGGAAAGTATTTTGGCTCCTTGTCCAAGGAGGTGGGTTTGGTTAGTGGGCTGAGCAGAAATGAAACCAGAAACTCCTGGCTGCTTCTTTTGATTCTGCCGCTGTCTCCTTGTGTGGCCTCGGGAAAGTCATTTAAATTCCACGGGTGAAATCCTGACCCCAGGGAAGCAAATTACATAACTGTCGCTTGACTTCAGTGGTGCCAGCTTTTCACCCAGCGTGTTTGTTTCCCTAGCTGTAAAATGGGGTAATAGTATTTATCTACTCCACAGGGATACTGTGCTGATACATTTCTTACATTTTGGATGGCCCCTGAAGTATATGAAAAGTTATATATGTACTTGGGGCAGACTTTCAACTCGTATGAATCAGCATAGCTTTGTTGAGGTCAACAGATCTGATACTTAGTATTTTATACATGAGTGTTTGATGGATGCATATCCTGGGCTGCTATGAAAAACTCAGGGAAGGAAGCATAGATACCATCTGCCTCCAACTCTCCCCCACACATGCGTAGCGTTTTCATAACACTTCAGTTCTGGATTTGGGATTCCCCAGACCAAATTGCACGTAAGTGCCTGTATAATTCCATCAGGAACATCGGAATTGTCTTACCAGATCAGACAAGGAGTCCATCCCGTATTAAACAGTAGTCTGTACTAGCAGCTTCAGAAGAAGGTGTAAGAAATCTTGTAGTGGACAATTAGGAACCACCTGCCCATAGGGGAAGGTAATTCTTAATGTTTGGCAGCAGATGGTTCGTTTCTTCCTGAGGGATAAAGATTTAGAGTTCTTTGTGCTTTAAGGTGTTTTCATCCATATAATGTCTAATCTATATTATTTCAATCTCTCAGAGCTCTTGGCCTCAGTAATGTTGTTTCAGTGAATTGCACAGGTTGTGTGTAGATGCAAATCACGAGAGACTCCCGGACAATGTCCATTTAAAGAGCAAAAGGTTTTCCTTTGATAAGTTTTCAACTTGTTGCTTTTCATTTCTGTGGAGCATCCCCTTGTTTTTGTATTAGGAAACCGAGCGAATAGGTATTCCCAATTTACTGTCTTTAGTCCAGTTGTTAGTTTAGGCATCTTTGATCCCCCCTCACTCCCCCCCCCCGATTTCTTTGTCTAAAATAAACAAGCCCAATCTCTCTTTGTACAGAAGTCTTTCCATTTCTCTCATATTCATCACCCTTTTCTGAACCACCTCTATTTCTCCCGTCTCCTTTCGGGGTTAAGGGAGAGGAGCAGGTTTGAACAGAGCATTCGAGGACAGGGGTATCATGCGTTCATATAATGGGACTGGAACATTGGAGAGCATGGGAGTGGGGTAAATTCACAGATTTTTAAAAATCACCAGTCTGTCCCGGTCAAATTGGAGCAGCTATTTCTTCTAATTCTTACCTATCCAGAGAGCGATCATCTCCTTTTGGCTTCTGAGTCCACCCTCTCTTCCATATCCATACTCCTCTGCTTGCTAGGAAAGCTGCTGTATTTCTTCTGATATCCTATTTTTATTTTTCCCTAATACAACATACATGTCCCTGCAAAACCACACACAACTAAAATCCTCACGTTGTCAACGGATCGCTACCCCATTCAAGTCACCCTTTGTGGAAAGCCTGGGAATAGACAGACCTTGCAGTTTTCCCCGAAAGTCAGTAGATCCAGGTTCTCACAGATCAAAGGAGGAAAGAATTCTTGAGGGCCGGACCTCCTCCTGAAAATATTCTGCTATTAGCTTTACAGAGCGAAATGTTCAAACAGGTTTGTGCACTGTTCTGGGTTAGCATTTTTCTCTGCAAAATAACACTGGCCTGGTTGGCCATGGAATCAGTACCAGAAGCCTGCTTGCAACAATATGGCAGGCTGTTAACTGTGGTCTGGAGAGAGCTCTTGGCCATAAGCAGAGCACACTAGGGTCGTATCAAGTCAATTCCATGAGGAACGGGCAAGTTGTGAGCTTGTCTGAGCCGCTGGTGGAAGATGCCACAGAGGTAAAGAGTTGCAATGATGCTATTAATTGTGCCGCAAGAGGACACGGCCCTGTTTTGCTAAACAGATGCCTCAGCACACCACCCGGTGTGACACCTGTTTCCTCTTTGATCCTGTTTATTAGAAATGACTGTGAGATGAAGATTGACGTTCTTGTGAACTTGGAGGCAGTGTGGATGCTCCTTGCACCCTGGGGAGCCCTTGATATCAAAAAAGCTGTGAAGGCTGGTGACTCCAATGCTGGTGTGCTGTCCTTTGATAAGTAGATGTCTTTACATTCTTAGCTGCTTCTCATTTGCAAATACTAGAGTGGAAATTTCATGTGCGCCCATTGACTTCAGTGGGAGTAGAATTAGCCCACCGCTAACTGCTTTTGAAAATCCCACGCTTGCAACCTTTCGACCAGTAAGCTGTGGTATACTGTACTGCTATTGGAATCTAATAAAACTGGTATTGCATGCTTTGTACTTAGTGTTGCATAAAATAGTGCCAAACAAATAAAGCATTTAAAGAGACAGATGGTTAACGCACAGTTACAGTGTTGCCATCATCACTCAATGTGACTTTGAGTAAGTCACTTAACCAGTCTGTGGCTTACCTTCCAGGATCTCTAAAACTGAAATATTAACTCGCCCACCTGCCAGAAGCATCATGAGGCTTACCTCATCTACAGCTCTGAGATCCTTGGCTGGATGGTTGCGAGAGACATGTTAAGGATTTCTGTTATAACCAGCAATTTCTTGTTTTCTTTTGAAATAAGTTTGATTAAAGTAAGCACAGATTGACAGTTAACCTTTGACCTGCATATTGAAATAGTTCATAGTTCCAGTGGGTATCTGCAGGCTTTCCGATAGATCTCAAGCCCTCCGAATTTGCAATTCACAGGCCCTCATGTGAGTGTTTGTTTGGAGAACATGGGACTAGATTCCATGAAAAGTCCCTCCTTGCTGTGGGGTCTTGCATGGAAGCCATTAAGCTGACAAAGAATAAAAGGGTTCTCTGGGTATTCCTTCAAAAAGAACAGCTGATGCCTAATAGAGAAAAAATTGAAATAAATGTCCTGTTTAGAAACAACTCAGGTGATTCTATTCCTAAGGGCCCATCATATGATGCAGTGCAGTCAGTAGTAAATCATGTGCTATTTGTGGTTGTTCTGTCTGCTGAAGCCATGGTTCTTCATTTTCGCATGTGGACTCTGTGTATTGTTGCACCTTCCGCTGATTTCAGACTGCCGGACCCTTGGCGGGCTCCAGGGAAAGGGGCTAGGTTATTACACAGCCTCACCTTTTGCAGGCAATGGCGTTAGAGCTCTTGTATAAATTGTGTCATGATGACTGACAAAGGGGAGGGAAAGAAATCCTGGTCTTTCTTTTGACTTTGTTTTCTTTTGAGTGTTTTTTCTCTTGGCAAGTAGGCACTATCACGTAAATAACCCAAAAAACACTCTGCCCCACCCAAAATGGGAGCATGATAGACAAACCTCTAGATCTGCTGTGTTGGGAAACTGCCAGCAATTGAGACCTGATGGAGCAAAGGACCTGAAGCAAATCGTCAGAAGCCATTTTGAGAGACAAGGCCTGCAAATAGAAGTGTCCTTATGGATGAGTTTTCTCTGTCTTCCAGAAGCCAAGTGTGATGTTGTAACTTAAGTTCTTTCCAACTGTGCCTGGCCAGTAACCTCACATGTTATTTGTGAGCCAGCAGCATCTCAGTTGTCCAAGCCTCTTGTGTTAGACACCCCTGCTAAGTTTGAGGGCATCTCTTTATTACCTGAAGACCAGCTTTGGCTCTGTTACTCTGGGGGTCCACATAACACCACTCTGAGGGTCTTATTTAGAACTCCCCTCCCAGACTGGGGTAAGATCTCCCTTGCAGAGTCCTTGGGAGAATAAGGTTAAACTATTTTCCCTTGTACCTGTGTTAAGGGCCCCATATCCAGTCAGGAATGAGATTCTATGTCAGCTGACTGGGTGCATCCTAAAACCCTAGAAACCAGAGCTGGAAGTTTCATAGCACTTGGTCTGATCTCTTCTGAGATGTCAAATCCTTTGAAATGTTCTATTTTTCCCCCCTCCTCAGAACTGCTCAGGGACAACTAGATCCAGCTCTTGACCAGCTGGACTTGAATTAGGTTTTCAGGGGCAGATTGGTGATTGTGGTGAGGGGAAGTATGCACTGCCCAACAACCCCATAAAGCACTGCCCCTTCCTCTCACTTAGCAGCGTATAGGATCTTGCAGTCATTTCCTTCTCTGTTTGGGTAGGTTGGGTTATGAGTGTTGCTTAGTTTTCCGACTGTTTCAGATAATCATGTCATAGTGAAACCGCCACGAACCTCTATTAGTTGATGCTGCAGAAGGCCTTACGTAAAGTCTGATTTGCTTAGTCTATATTTCTTCTGACTGGGGAAACAAGGATCTCAAGCTTTTGGGTGGTAGTAGGTGACTAATCTGCACCTGAATTGCTAATAGCATATAGCACCTCAGTGTTAGGATGGTTTGTGAGGTGGGCATCAGTTAGGCATCCTAAAACCACACATTCAAATCCCAGCAGGTTTGACTTCCTCCTTTAGAGAGTGGTGTTGTCTGAGTACAGGACTTGGAGCCAGGATCTCCTGAGTTCTAGTCCTTGCTCAGCTGCCTACTCCCTCCATGGCTTTGGGCAAGTGGTTTATCGTTGGCTGCCTTTCCCACAGCCGAAGCAGCATTGACTCCCCCTTGGAACTCCTCTGGGGGTTCAGCTCCTGTGGTGGAAAATAGCTGCTTCCTGGCTCTGTCCCTTCCTGTTTCCCAGAAATACACCACAGAGCTTCAGCAAAAGGGTTCCTTCAGGGCTCCAGGGTGGGAGATGGTATTGTAGATTGATAATAAAGTGAAGCTCTCTCCCTTCTGCACTGACATACCAGGGCACATCCATAAGAGTAGTAATTTGTCTTGGGTCCTTTTTGCCAGTATTTCAGCTTTCCACCACTTTGACAGACAGTGTTACGCTCCGGAGGTGTATGCATTTCAGCATAGAAACCGCCAGTGAAACATTATACCATCCTTTGTGAGGAAAGACCATCTTAGAAATACTGAGATATTGATTGTGATTTATTTACAGTGATAAATAATACAGTATCAGTAGCCACATCTCCATGTGGATTGAGAACAGGGCATTTTGCTAGCAGCCTAGAATCTGAATGAATTACTTGGATCAGCAACAATTGGGGAAACACTGATGGAGAAGAAACAGCTGGCACTTTTCCTGTGGGTACATTTTTGTTGTGTTAATGAGGGTCTAGCCCAACACTGGAGATATTTGTCAAGCCGCATCATACTAGAAAAATGTTGATAAATTGGAGAGAGTTCAAAGAGCCACAAGAATGATTAAAGGATTAGAAAATATGACTTGGAATGATAGACTCAAGGAGCTCAATCTGTTTAGCTACAGAGAGAAGGTGAAGGGGTGATTTGATCACAGTGTCTAAGAACCCACATGGGGAACAGAAATTTGAACTTTTAAAGGCAAATCAAACCATAAGGTGTGTAGTTTTATCCCCATGGGTCTTGCTCCTGCCCCTTGCTCCTTGGAAGATCCCTTCTATTCGAATCAGTGCCTCCAGCCAAGACCAGATTTAGTATTTTGCTCTGATGTAATGAATGTTTAGGGTTGTTGTTTTTGAGACCACATCCTCCTCAATCTCTTATCACTCACAAATTCCCTCTCCTCCTTCCCCCCCAAAACAACCCTTCTTCACCTTGCCACATGGACAGCATCAATCTTATGTTCGAGTTGGTACTTTCCTGAAACTGGGATGTTCTTCCTCCCACATGTATCAGGCTCCTCAGTGCCTAGGGCGGAGGGTTTGAGGATCCTAAAAGCGGCCCCTGTAAGATCAGGTGACAGTATCCTGCCTTTCCTAGGGTGGATGGACTTGACCATCTACTAAGGGTATGTCTTGACTACAGCAGTAGGTCGATTTCCCTTAAGTCGATTTTTTAAAGCAGACTGTATAGAGTCGATTTTGTGCGTCCCCACTAAGCACAGCAAGTCGACAGTGTCTGTCCCCACAACTGTGGCAAGCGTCGACATAGGGAGTGTTGCACTGTGGGTAGATATCCCACCGTTCCGGGAGTCCCCAGCACCATTTCGGGGCAGCCGGGCACGGGGGAGGGGGGAGGGGTTCAAGTCCAAGTTAGGCTTGAAAACTAAGCCCAAGCAGAGCTCTAGAGCAGTGGTCCCCAACCCCCGGTCCGCGGACCGGTACCGGTCCGTGGAGCAATTGGTACCGGGCTGTGGCTGCCTTCCCCTCCGCATCGTCCGCCTTCCCTTCCGCATCGGCATGTCAGCTGACATGCATTCCCTTCCGCATCGTCCACCTTAGCTTCCGGGCCGCCTTCACTTCCGTATCCGGCGGCTTTTCGGCAGACATACAAGAGCCCGCCGCGCCGAAGGGAAAAATAGAAAGGTGGTTGGCATGTCACTTGTATTCGGCGGCTTTTCGGCAGACATACAACGGTCCGCCGCGCCGAGGGAAAAAATAAAACGACCCCCCGGGCCGCAAGCATTGACTGGCCCGCGTTGACCGGTCCGCGGCGATAAAAAGGTTGGGGTCCACTGCTCTAGAGTCCAGTGCCCTATTCACTGTAATAGATCCTGACTTAATAGTCTCTCATGACTATGATCCTTATGGATGTTGAACTATCAACTGGGGAAATACAGTTAAACCGAAGTGTAGTCAGTGGAGATGGGAAGGAGAAGTTGGGGGTTGGGTTTTGTCATGTTATCTTAACTACCAAAGCGCAGGAATGCACACTTCATTCCATCTCCTATTCACACCTGAATCCAGGCCCACACCTGTGCCACTTCCCAGCTGTTATCTACCTTTGAGTCAGCAGGGAACCACTTCTTATGGGAGGGATTGGCTCCACCATCACCCGCCGTGCATGGTCTTGTTTCTTATCTTCTCAGGCCCTCTCTCCACAATCTGGGATCTGCAAAAGCAGAAAATAGTCTTCACACTTCCAATGGTAGTTTATTTGTAATGGCCTTGTCCTGTCATTTTGCAAAGACAACCTAGAGTGATCTCAGTAGATTACAGGAACGAGGACGTGAGCTGCATTATGAGTATTATTTATTTTACAATGGAAAACCAAAGGTATTGTGTTGCTTTTGAAGTCTAAGGCCCTAACGTGAAAAGACCAGCTTCCTCCCCATCCCTTCTTTGTCAAAGTCCCTCCTCTTTTCCTATTCCCGACGGGGACTCCCACCAGAAAGATCAAATCAAAGCATGTATTCATTTCAGAACTCAGTTGTTTGTAGCTACAGTGTCCCGCCAGACATTTATAAGCAAACTTGAGCTCCATGGCATTGTCCTTCATGCAACTGCTTATTTCTTCAGTTCCCTGGGGATGCTGGGATAGGTGATGTTTGCAGTAACATAAGATGCATATTTTAGTATTGCACTAAAACATGAAATGACCCAAAAGCACCAATACAGCTAGTCTTCAAAATCTGAGCTAAGATCCATTTCTAACACAACTCAGTGGGATTTATCTGTCCCATTTCCCCAAGTCCTACCCCATGAAGCAACCAAACGGTGGGAAAAGGGATCTTGTGTTTAATGAAACAGTTATTTTACTTGTTATTCAATATACACTACTAACAGTTTTATGAAGGGGCCTGTTTACAGACAAAGAAACAGAGCATCATGTCCAGTTAATAGTAAAAGGTGAGATTTTCAAAGGCATACCGGGCAGTTAGGCACCCAACCCACATTAAAATCCAGTGGGATTTCACCTTTAAAAATCTAGCCCTAATTCCCTTAAATTCTCTTGGAAATTCCAGCCAGTAGGCATATAAATAGACATAAATTACATGATTCAGAGGTACAGGAAAACAAATTAAACACCTGGGGACCGACCCCTCGTCCATTTAAACTGGTGTAAACTGGGAGTAAGTACATTGAATCACGCTGGTGGAAAACTGGCGTGCAATCGGTCAGAGTTCCTGTATGGCATGTACAAGTTAATATAGTAATTTTTGAGTGTCCCCAGCTCTCTGAAGTATTAAATGGTTCAATACTGAAATGTGTCAGTAGGTTGGACCTACTTCTCCCCGCATTGACTGTAGCGGCGTTCAGATTTACAACAAGAGAATTAGGCCCAGTGCATAACTGAATGTAGAGTTCTGGAATGTTCTCTCTCAATATCCCAGCAGAAGTATAACGCATACGCATAGCAAAGATGACTGATTTGGCAAAGGCAGACGCTCTTTACACGTGAATTATGAATGCTGACGATCTGTCCAGTTAGGAACACTAATAACAGCAGGGATCCTTCATATCGTAGTGTTGCAAAATGTGTTTTCTTGACAGGCCACAGCCCCGCTCCTTCGGTGAACTTCTGCATTCTTGACTATGGCCGCTCCAGATTGGGGGTAGCTGGAGGCCTGTGCAGCTCTGTCCACAGAACTACTACTTGTAATTGCAGCTTGAGAAAATTTCCAGGCCAGCTGAAGGGGGAGGCGTTAGACTTAAACCCAGCAGATTATTAGATAACGGAGTTAGAGTCCCTGACGCTGTGTGCTCCTGAACCAGTTACGCTTTAGTTCTGGTCCACTGGTCGGAGAATGACTCTGCTTCCTGTACCCTCATGTGACATGATTTGCTGTCTCTTCCGTTTCTGTTGCTGCTAGCGCCGCTGTCCTCCTCCTCTGTTACATGCAGCCACTGTAGTTGGGTTGGCAGCTGATCGAAAATCCTCAGCCCGGGGGGACTGCAATCTATTCACAGAACACAGGCAGCTTGAGCAGTGGTAGTGAAAGTTTCCCCTTGCCAGCCTGCCTCCTTTGTGACCTAGAGAGATCCCTAGGGATCAGAAGGAAGTTTAGCTTTCGTGGTCCACTCAGACCGCGTTCTCCCGGCTGAGAATGTCCGAAGGGCGTCACAGTTTTGAGGGTGAATTTTGGGATGTTGACCCCTGTTCAGCAATCCTTGTGGGCCAGAAATACTGGTGGCTTGTATGTGAATGTCATAAATATCACGTGTGTCCTAAATATTGGATTTGTATGAGATCGTATACTGGCTTGCAGGTGAACTAATCTGAAAGTGGCCCTTTGTGTGTGTGTGTGTGGATTACAGTATCTCAGCTATTACATGTCATTTGCATCTATATCTATGCATATGAAGCAGATGGGAAAATCTTACCTGAGACCACCCAAGTTATTTCACATACACTACTAAAGAGCTCTTAGAAGATGGACTTATTAAAATCATAGAGTCATAGAAAGGTAAGGCTGGAAGGGAGTTCAAGAGGCCATCTATTCCCACAATGAGGTAGACAACTGTTTTACCTGACCTGTTGTTAAAAACCTCCAATGATGGGGTATCCACAATCTCCCTTGGTAACCAGTGCTTAACTCCCTTTAAAATTACTGTACTAAGTGTTTCCTAATATCCCTTGCTGCAAACAAAGCTGAACACATCTTATCCTATCCTCCGTGGACAGGGAGAATGATTGATCACCAACTTCTTTATAACACCATTTTACATATTTGAACAGTTATCTCTAAACTAAACATGCCCGTTTCTTTCAGCCTTTCCTCACGGGTCTTGTTTTCTAGTCTCTTATCATTTTTGTTGTTCTCTGGATTTTGTCCAATTTGCTCACCGCTTTCTTAAAGTCTAGTGCCCAGAGCTGGACATAAGTCCGTTGAGGCTCTGGGCTGAGAGTTCCCTGTGGTTTGATGGATCTGTAAGCACTGGGGCCATCCCATGGAATCTGCTTCCCAGAGGTCTAGCTGGTGTAATTGTCTTAGGCACAATTTTCCCCTTTTCATTTTCAGGAGCAGATGCCGGTTCAGGTCCTTTGTGTTTGTAAACAACTCAGGCCATTGATCTACTGGTGTCAGATCTGGGCTAAAACATCCTCGAAATGAATCCTCTAGCTGCACAAGGGAGCCCAGCATTTGTGATGCCGAAGGCCTATGGGCAGTTTGTCGGGAGCCTGGGGGCTATACCTGCTTTGCAGATGTATTTACATAAATATTTCTGAGCAGGAGTACGTGCCTGTAATTTTCCTGCACTCTTATCTTCCTGGATGAATTAAAATTACTTGTATGATTTTCATTAACAACACTGATCTGTACATTGATTAGCATTGCCCTCACTTTGGGGTCACCACACAGGGGCAGTTGTAAGCCATATTCTGGGGCCTTACATTATTTTTATCTCCACTTAAATACCCGGAGCCAGGACAGACATTCATTCATCATTGTCTTCAGTTGAGTTATCCCAGGGATGAATTTGGTTTCGGGATTTACCAGTCCTAACCGGACTTGCAGTAAGTCCAGGAGTCTCTGTTATCAGACTCCCAGAAGACCAGTATTTAACTTCTTACAACTAGTTAGAGGTTCTCCTTCCATCCATCACAAGCAGTCAAATCTGGCACCAGCATGGCACTGGTGACATACCCCTTGCCTCTGTGAGCACAACTGCCCAGCAGCTCCGATGCTGGAGTACCTGCTCAAACATGCAAATAGAAGGCAGTTAGTCATCAGGTCACCAGGATCGAATTTCCTCTTGCATTCTGTGCCAGGGCCATTCTGTTGGTTCTGGCTGCAAACCAGGCAGCAAATTGGAGCGAAAGAATTGCAAACAAAGGGCTTTTGTTTATTAGTTCTTAATGTTGTTTGGTTGAAGTGAATCAGTCTGAAATGGTTGATAACTCAGGTTTAAAATCATTTACACCAGTGGATTCCTGCTGATGGATTTTTGCCCTTACACCTTCCTTTTTTTTAAAAAAAAAATGTCAGTAACGTTATTTTCCCAATAGTTTATATTAGAGGAGGCCAGAGTCAAGGTTGGCACCCCCATCCAAACATCCCCCTCGCTTTGAGGATATCCAGTTCCCAGCTTCATCACCTTGATTTCTCTAACAGACTGAATCCAAATGCTGTATATGAACGTCCTGTGACTTAGGAGGTGAGGATCACCTGCAAAACCCCTTCCAAGCCGTGGAGTTTCACATGCTTTCCAGCCAAAGTGCCCCTGTCTCACTGAAAGGGATGGAAATCTAGTCCTAGTTTTTGAACCTGATCCAAATGTTGCCTTCAATGGTTCTCAGACTTTTGTATTGGTGACCCCTTTCACACAGCAAACCTCTGAGTGCGACATCCCTCCATAAATGAAAAACACTTGTTTACATTTAGCAGTATTATAATTGCTGGAGGCAAAACGGGGTTTGGGGTGGAGGATGACAGCTCATGACCGCCCACGTAATAATCTCGCCACCTCCTGAGGGGTCACGATTCCCAGTTTGAGAGCCTCTGCTCCAGTTGCTGGAGTGTAATGAACCACCAAGTCCTTGGACCAGTCTGTGGTCTGATTGGGTTTAAGCTTTGCTTGAAACTGCTGCTGAGAAATGAACCAGGATTCTCATGATTTGTAGGCGGCAGCTGTAATGGAGGAATAAAAGGGAGGCTTCTTTCCCTCTTTTGCCTCGGCGGGTAGGAACCATGCTGAGTGGCCCTCAGCTGGAATTTGCTCTTTGCATATTTTACACTGCCTGCCGCAATTACTCTTCCTCCTGAGTTCTGTATCCCCTCCCTGACGTGCACTGGGCCAAAGTCCGCTTTCGGTTACTTGACTGCAAGCCTGGTTGATTCCAATCAGGTCTGTGCCAGTCTGAGCGCAGAATTGGGCCCGGATACTTTTCTGTGAGTGGGCTGGTGAGAGGAACTGTCCTGCGTCATGTCAGACAGCGAGCATGCATGTTGGAATGGGACAAAAGTTCTTTCAGTGTCTGGAAGAACATGTTATTCCCCCACCTCCTTCCCCACTTGCCCCACTAAGCAACTTAACACATGCAAAAAGCTTTTGTTTTTAATGGAGGAGAACAGCCATGAAGTGGAACTGAGCTTTCAGCGTTGTGTATGTGAAAAGGATGGTTTCGCTGTGTGTGTTGGAAGATTGCTTGGTTGGGGGGTTTTGTTTTGTTTAACTTTTATTGAGTTATTCCCTAAGGGGAATAGTTGTAGCAGTGGTGTTTCTCTCTCTCCTACAAAAGGGAAATCCCCTATTAAATGTAGGTTGATGTGGGCTTCTGTTTGTTTAATTTGACTACTCTTCCCACGTACAGTGCTGGCCAGTGTACTATGGGGATAGGAGTCATCAAAGGGCTAGGTGGACAATAGAGGAATTGCATTACATTTTAAATAAATCTAGTGATGTGATGTATAAGAACATAAGAACGGCCGTACTGGGTCAGACTAAAGGTCCATCTAGCCCAGTATCCTGTCTACCGACAGTGGCCAATGACAAGTGCTCCAGAGTGAGTGAATCTAACATGTAATGATCAAGTGATCTCTCTCCTGCCATCCATCACCCCCCTCTGACAAACAGAGGCTAGGGACACTGTTCCTTACCCATCCTGGCTAACAGCCATTAATGGACTTAACCTCCATGAATTTATCCATTTATGAATTTTTATGTACGTATTTTTATGTTGGATGAAGATCAGTATTAGTTGTTGTGGGTTCATAACTGACTCAGGGCGCTGTTTTACTATCCACAGTAACTAAACTGCTTCAGTGGAGTTACATCAATGGCATAGTATTCTTTACATTGTGGTAGCCCCTAGAGGCCCCAGCTGAGAGCAGGGACCCATTGTTGTAGATGTAGTAGTACGTTGTAGATGTACATTGTAGTAGATGTTGTAGTACATTGTAGATGTACATTGTAGTAGATGTTGTAGTACACACAGATGAGAGATGGTCCCAGTCTAAACAGAGGCCCACACAGGGGAAAGAACCTTCCCCACAGTTATACAGCAAATCAGTGTCAGAGCCAGGAATAGATCCAAGGTTTTCTGACTCATAGTCCAGAGCCCTCACCATTGGACCATGCTGCTCCGGAAGTACAGAGATTGTCATGGCTAGCTTCAGGAGGTGAAGATGCCTACCCTGCTAGGATAAAATTGCTCAAATTCCACTCGCACAAAGTTCCCATTTTCTGGTATTACAAACCTCCTTTATATCCACTGCGTTTTGACACTGCTGTTCGGAGGAAAGTAGCAAAAAAGTGGGGTTGCAGGTGAGCAGTGCAAATCTTCATTGACTCTGACGCCTGACAGACCCACAACGCTTCATGCTCCAGCGTACAAGACAACCACTAGTTTCTCCTGTGGACGGTTGTGTTTGACAATTGTGGATGTTTCCTCTGAAGTATGGGCCACTGTGAGAGACAGGATACTAGACGAGATGTATCACTGCTCTGATACAGCCTGGTAATTCCTTTGTTCCTAAGTATTTGTAGATCATTAAGGAGGAAGAGGGGTTTTTGGTACACAGATGCGGTCAATGGACCAGATTTGTGGCTGCAGTTGCTCTTTAAAACCTGAGGACAGTGGATTATCTGCCCACTTCAAAGGCGTGAGTTTGTTTTCTAGATGTTTGATTTCAAGCGGGGAGGTGTTGAGATGCCAAGTCTGTCTGTATAAATAAATTTCAGTTGGGACGCATGAAAGCTAGAGATCTGGAACGTATTTAACAAAGTTTATTTTGCTAGTTAGGACACACTGATTTTGTCTGGTGGTGTAAAAACACATGGCCACATGCATGTCAAAGTTAAAGAGCCTGACTATAATACACAATGGCAAAGAAATGTAGTTTATGAGCCTTACTCTCCTCTCTAAACAGCTTCACATCAGGCTGTGGGTTTCAGTTGAATTCCTCCTCTCTGAATTATGCATCCCCCGTTGAAGTCCGTGATCAAGCTGCCATGGACTGCAGTGTTGCTGGATCACAGTCTCCCACAGCTGTAAATCGAAAGGTTCTCCAGCCCAACAAACCAGTCCTGAACTCCACCCAGGGAGACCCATTTGAACCACGTGACCACTGTTGCTATTACACAGCCTTTGAACACGCTGGGTCACATCTGTGGGAATTCAGAGAGAGGGACGGCTGAGTCTGCAGGGTTTGCCTGGCTCTCACATACAGGATCTCCTTAGGCTGAAATGGTTTTTTTTAGGCTGGGTACTGTCATTGTCTCTGCAGTATTTGGGCCTGATCCTGAACCTATTGAAATACATCGGGGTTTTGTCGCTGCAGCTTTAACAATTGGAGGATTGGGTCCTTTTAAAGACATTCAACAGCCCTTTGCCTGGTTATAAATGAAAATGGAAGAATTGGGCAGACACACTGTGAATTGAATTCGGCTGCTGTAAATTAAGTGACAGCAGTTTCTTGCTAGAAGTATATAGGCATACAGAGCTCAGAGGATCCCCATACAGGGGAAGGGGTTCTCTGGAAATGCACTCTTTTGAAGGCTCAGTGCAGAGGGCCGACTTAAAATGGTGTGATGGCCTATGGAGGCCAGGGCTTCCTTTTTCTTAAGTTTCCTTGTTTTGTTTTGTTTTTCTTCTCATGACGAAATGTTAAGAACAAGTGTCTGGGAGGCAAGGGGTTAAAATAAATGCACTTCATGTTTATTAATGCCAAGGCTCCAGATTTGTAACCAGGGCCCAGAGGTATTTAGATCGGAGGTTTTGCTTTGGACCTGTCTCTAGTGCGGGGTATAAGATAATAGCTAGGGGGGCCAAAAGGTATTTCCCTGTCTCACCCATTATATAAGGACGTTATTGCCCAACTAGCTAGGCCTGTTGTGAAAGGGTTTTTATCATCCTCCGAAGAACCAGGGATCAGGCCACTACCCGAGGCAAGATCCAGATCTTTATGGTCTGTGGGTCTTGTCTGGTATGGGAAGTTCTGTGTTACAATAAAGGCGGTCAGGCCCAGCCTTCCAGGTGTGGGTGTAGGAATTGGGCCAAGACCCCTGTAGCCCCACTGCTTGAGACCATAGGAGAAGGATTATCTAGCGGTACGTGTCTTTTAAGAACGGCCAGTCTGGGTCAGACCAAACAAAGGTCCATCTAGCCCAGTAGCCTGTCTTCCGACAGTGGCCAAGGCCAGGTGCCCCAGAGGGAATGAACAGAACAGATGAGCATCAAGTGATCCATCCCGTCGCCCATCCCCAGCTTCTGGCAAACAGAGGCTAGGGACACCCTCCCCGCCCATCCTGGCTAATAGTCATTAATGGACCTGTCCTCCATAAACGGATCTAGTTCTTTTTTGAACCCTATTTCTGCCAGACTGCCTGGTCTCACTGCTGCTGGGGAGAGCAGGCTGCTTGGTTTGTTGTTGACCCTAAAAACGGAGGGTTAAAAGCAATCCCTTCAGTTGCTTGTGCTGAAGGTCTGGGTCTGAAGGCAGCGCATGGTGTATTTTAATAATCTGCACTTGAATAAAGGGGAAAAGAAGGGAGAGAGCAGCAGGATCCGGTGGCTAGATTGCAGGGCTGGGAATCGAGAGACCTAACCTCTATTCCTTGCTCTGCACTGATGCACCGCATTGCCTTGGGCAAGCCATTTCATCTCCCCGGGCCTCAGTTTCCCCATCAGCAAAAGGGGTGGCGGTGGGGGAAATACTGATACTTACCAGTTGTATCAAGAGACCTAAAGATGGAAAATACGGTGGCAGGGGCAAGTGCTTCACTGTTGGCGCTTTTTGTTTTCTTTTACAGAAGAAAATGAAAAGCACGAAAAGCTCCGCCTAGAAAGAGAACAGGAGCAGAAGAAGGCCAGCGTCCAAAAGGTTAACAATGCCTTTCACCCAGAGGAGCCAAGGAACGAAATCCCAGCCGTGCCCATCTCTCCCCCTGCGCCAGCTCCTCCTCCTCCTCTGCCGCCACCCCTAGCGGCCCCCCTATCCGTCATTCCCATCCCCGTGGTCACTAGCCCACCTCAGCAAACAGCCCAGCCCACTCTGTCCCCTCCGCTCATACAACGCCACCAGCCTCTCATAAGCACTCCCGGCCTCGGCAAGGAAGTGTCCTCCGTTGCACCTGTTATTCAGAGACCATCCGGCCCACTTCTCCCAGACGTGAAGGCTGCTACGCCCCCTTCAGGCAGCCCCAAGCAGTTACCGCAGTACGCGGCTCCAGTGCTGGCCATCTCTCAGCATCATGTGGTCCAGCAGCCAATACAGCCCCAGCCTCAACCACATCAACCTCTGCAGCAGCACCAGGCACCGCCTCAGCAGCTCAATGCTCTTAAGCTGGCCCCGGCAGAAGATGCCAAACCAAATGAGCAGAAGAAGAGACCTGGAGGGTGAGTCCCTAGAAACGTATAAACCATTGCACAAATACGGCATGTTGCGGCGATGTAGGATCTCTGGAGAGCTTGGGAGAGAAAGGAAATGGAGGAGGAGTGGGGGAATGGGATCTTTGAATACTGCATCAAACCCGAGACCCTGCTGCTTTGTGGAGGGTTCTCCCACTCTGTCCACAGTCCGATCACGACCGTGCAGACCCCAGGAGCGTTTGAATGCAGTTGTTGGCAGTGGGATTTTAGCTTGGCTTTGTCTGACCAGGTTCTTGTCTGACCCCACCCTACATTATAAAACAGGTCTCTGGACTATGTCTCTGATCCCAAGAGGTCTGGAACAGTGCTCAGGCAAAAATCCCACCCCGGAGGGCCAGGGAAGCCGTGCAGGGACCCTGTTAGCAACAACTCAGTTTCAAACTTTGTCATTACCGTATTCCAGTGCAGACAACATCATCATTATTTCTTTGTGTGATGATCATTTTCAATTCTAAATGAAACGAAAGGTGAGCACAGGGCTTCACAGAGAAGGAACACCGTGGCTCTGATGGGCAGAAAGTAACAGAGCAACCATGCTCACAGTTGGCTCTGGTGGATGAGGGCTTTCTGATTGGTATCTTAGTTCAAGAATAAAAGGGAAACCTTGTTGAGGCAAAATTATATATAACCAGTAACTAAAGTCCCTGCTTTAGCCAGGGAACGGGTACCGTAGGGGTGAAGGGTCTGCAAGCTGCTCCTACACTGTCCTGCCAATATGTCTCAATCCTAGCCTGGAGAGACACCTGTAGGGGGCAGGCCCTATGGTCCAGTCAGCCTTCCATGCCTCTGCTGAAAACAAGGATGCTAGATGTGATGCTGGCCTTTTTGGCGTGCATGGCTCTTCAGCAAGAAGTGGCTTGGTACCAAGCAACGAAAAGTGCCATTGTCTCTTGCTCGTTACCAAACGGAGCTGGATTTTTACCGCTAGTCAAGAGGTTCAAAGCTCCCTAGTCCATTGTTTACACCCCGTCCCCTCTGCATTCGTTTTCAGCATCGCTCTAACGCGACTGGTAAAACAACAAGAATGGAGGGCTGTGAATTCTGCTCATCTGTGGAGACTGTGTGCCTGGCATTGCTGAACAGCATCCTCCAGCCCTGGGCTGACTAAGGAGGGATATTGAGTCACTGCTAAGGAGGAATCTCATCTTGTTTGCCTCAGCCAAAGGATAATGGCTGCAATATGGTGCCTTCAGAGCAGGGGAGGGCTATAAGGGTGTAAGAGAAGATTAAAGGATCCATAGTGTCTTTTGGGGATCTAGAGATTTCCGTCCTCTACCTGCTTTCCTGGGAAGAGGGATGGAAAAGAGTCTAAACAGGAAGCTATGAAGAGAATCACAGTTTTTCTCCTCAAAATACGATTATAATTCCAGCTAGAAAGGTTATGATCTTTACCGCTTGATTATCAAAAAGACCAGTTGCTACCAGGATTGCTTGTGAAAAAGAGATGGGTCCTACAAATGGCTAGTTAGACACATAACTGGCCATTTGTGATCATGCAAGTCCATAGTCTGGACCGTTCCAGTGATTACGCTTCCTTAATAAGTGAGCAATTGGGTGCCTGGCTTTTGGGAACAGGCCCTAAGTGTGTCTCTCTGTTTTGTAGAACTAGCTCTGTTTTTGTGGAATGGGAAAAGTGTTGCTTCAAAAGGGATTACCAAAGCCCCAGTCCCTGGGTCAGTCTGTAGGACACTGCTTGTTGGAAGCAGCCATCTCCAGACCTGCACTCATTATTCCTGGCGGGTTCTAACAATGTGCAATGCACTTGACAATTTGGCTTCAAACATGATGTGCTTGTTTCCAGGACAACAGGACTATTAAGTTTTGCACGCCATACCAGGCGTGCCTGGATCTAAGAGCACGTACCATACAATGAGCAGGCCACCTTGTAAATTTTACCCTGTTTAATACATGTGGCTCGGACCCTCATGGTCTGTGCTGTTGTCTCTCCTGAGCTGCTTGTCCAGGCGAACATATATGAGGAGATGTTTTATTCAGCTCATAAACATTTCATGGGAAAAGGCCCTGGGCTATTTATTTTTAATTGATTAAATAATTTTAGCCCATATTAAAAAAATGACTCCACTTTCAGCATAATTTTCAGTAAAGGTAAATAATTTTGTAGAGACTTTATGGACGATACGAGAGCGCCTCCCCCGTCTAATAATATACCATAGAATCTGAACACCTGAGCTAAGTTGTGGTGGTGGTGGTGGTGGTGGTGGGGGGGTGATATTTGAGAATTCATTCTGAAAGAAGTTTTTTCTGGTTTTATAAAAATCTGCAGCCCCAGCCCCCTTACTGTCTTTGTTGGACAGTGCCTGGAAAATTCTCTTTTCCTTGGTTATATTATTTCATATTTATATTTGGTTACCTTATTTCAGTTACAGCAGAATAAGAAAAGCTTTAAAGTATGCCTGCCAAGTAGCATATGTTTTAGTTGATAATTGCAGAACTCCCACTCTGACTGGTGGGTGGGCATGGATTAGAAACGGGCCTGAAGTCTGGCTCCAGACACTCTGTCAAAGCTTGGATACTATAGTGATTAGTGCTTTATACATACCTAGAATTCACACTAATGTAAATACCTCTGAGCTCTGCATCTTGTCCCCTCTCTAATGTATATACCTAATATACTAACTGGAACTCTATGTGCCTAGTATACAGTATATACATTATATATTGTGTATGTGTATGAGATCTGTGTGTGTGTTTATAATATATTATTTACACATATAGTATAGATCATACACATACTAGATCTATAGTCTATTTACAAATAATACATTATAAATACTTCTAATTTCTGGACACTTTTCAAACGTTCTTTATAATCTCCCCCTATCTCTCTCTCTCTCTCTCTCTCTCTCTCTCTCTCTCTCTCTCACACACACACACACACACACACACACACACACACACACACACACACACACACACACACACACACACACACACACACACACACACACACACACACACACACACACACACACACACACACACACCTGAAAGCTCAAGTTGAATGGACATAGTTCTAAACCTGACACTGAGTTTATCTTTGTTCTGTTTGGGTTGCAGGGTTGGGACCAGGGAAGTACATAATAAATTGGAGAAGAACAGGTGCGTAGAAAGCCAGATTTTTGTTTATTGTAACACCCTTTCTTTTGCTTATAGTCTATAAATACTCGTTTTTCTAGAAAGACTTGAACAAAATTTGTAGTGACTTTAATTAATCTTGTATTACCTGGCTTCCTTTTAGCTGACTCTTGTCTCTGTTGCTTCCTAATAAGTTTTGCTTACTACCTAATTGCATTACAATAACCTTGCGAAGCCCTGATCCAGCAAAGCACATCAGCACAGGCATATTGTTATTGTTGCTTATCGATCTAGTAAAGAAGTACCCAGAGGCCTCACCTGAGATCAGGGCCCCACTGTACTGCAAATAAATAGTAAGAAACAATCCCTGTCCCAAAGATCTTACAGTCTAAATAGGTAAGTGGTGAGAGGAAAAACAGAGGCACAAAGAATTGACCTTAGGACTTACCTAAGACCACACAACACTTCATTGGCATAATTGGGAATAGCATCCAGGTCTCATACGCGCCAGTCCAGTAACCTATCCCCTGGAACATGCTGGCTCAGTTTTAAGCGTGCAAGTAATCCCACTGACGGCAACTCACAGGTTTAAATGCTTTGCTGGATCGAGCCCCAAATTAAGTCCTAATCCTCAATCAAATCGCCTTTTGGTTTATGGTCCCTCAGACTGACGTGCAACTCTTGTTGTTTCTTCAGACGTGCACATTTGAAAGAATGCTTTGAGACGTTAAAACGCAACATCCCCAGTGCAGATGACAAGAAGACCTCAAACCTCAGCGTTCTAAGGAGTGCCTTGCGATACATCCAGGTATGGCCTTCTTGCAACTGATTGTTATTCCTGGCGGCTCATTCTAGAGTGCTTTACTTGATGGAGCAAAAATCCAGTATTGTGTTTTTTAAAAGTGTATTGTTTTCTCGTTCGGTTGAATTCTTTTGGTTTCAGTGCTTACAAAGGTAAAAGGAACAGGGAAAGTCTCCTTAGTGTATAGTTGTCATTTGTAACTTGCAAAACGTTCAGCAGCTTTGGATCTGCTAGGACTACCCTGTGTAATCCAAACGCCTGTTAGAAACTCCGAGTTAACCTAAAGTCATTCACGCCCATGATAGCAGTCCACTTGGGCTCAAATTCACTCTGGTGCGGTAGGCCACCAGGAGGATTGTGCAGCACTTAAATCTGATTTTAGGGGGCTTAAAAATGGACATAACTGGTATATAACCCTCTGCACCCCTCATTTTTCTCCCTGGATATCCAAGACATGAGTAGTTTTTGTGATGGTTTTGAATGTCTCTAAAATTCGGGGAGAAGACAGGGCTGTACTGAATATGCGATATGCTCTATGGCAGGAAGCTTGAGCTACGGGCCTGGAAGCTAGGAGTGGTTGTGACGCAGGGGTCGTCAATGAGAGATAAAATTCAGCCCTCGTGTAAGCAGGCCCAGCTCTTGTTGAAATCAGTGCACAGGTTTTTCGTGATTGTCTCTAGCGAAGTGTGGGTCTCTCAGTGGTGGAGGCCGGAAGCCGTTGTTGAGATGCCTTTCTCCGTGGATACCAAACACCATTTCCTCATTCAATGTTTGTCAGAATGGTTAAAAATAAAGTCCCAACATTGTGCTCTGTGATTGGAACGTTCCAAGAAGCCTAAGTTTAAAACTAGCTTTGTTGGTTAAGACAGGTGTTTGCTAAATATCTGTACGTGGGGTTTCTTACTGCTGACTTTCAGAGGTGCTGAGCTCCCACAGCTCCCAGTGATTTCAACTGAAGATCCAGGTGCCCAGCAATTACTCTCCAACTCTCAGGATGCGACCATTACTCATCCCTTGGCTTTCTTATCAGCGTTGCTCAATTTTTGTTTGTTTGTGTTTTGGCAGGAGGGACGGTGTGGGGGTGTGGAACCCAGACAAATGTCAGTGGGAACCGGGACCTAAAGGCTGGGTAAACAAAAGGAGTAGAGCGGTGTTCCCGAGAAAGGTCATTTCTGGAGACGCCGTTGTTTTGCAGCTCATGGGCATCGGAAAAGTCGTGAGCCTTTCGTCTGATTTCCAAAGCAGGTTGCTGTCATTAGCGCTAACGGAGACAGAGTGAGCCTACTCTCCCATCTGGGAGTCGAGTCCGAAGTCACGATGTCACGAACAGAGACATCTCTGGCGTTGTTAGCTGATGCTCTGTGAATATTGATACAAGTGCAGCTGTAGCCCCGTGCAGTCTCTGTTCACAAGCAGAATTTTTATGCTGTGCCTCTGGAATGCGGTTTAAAATTCCCTGGGGGTGTCATTTGGGATGACTGGTTTTCTCGGTCTCTGTAGTCTAGATCCATCGCAAAATGCTCTGAGAGTTAGGAACAGCGCAGGCTGCAGCACTGCTCTGTACACAGCTGTGCAGTCAGATCTGTAAATTGCTAAGAATCAAGCTCTCACACTACTTATAGCCGAGTATTTTCCTGATGAAGGAGCTGTTTGTAAGAGGAGGATAAATGTTTCCACTCAGTTAATGAAATACGTGGTTGTGTCCTTAAGTGCCTGGGAAGCATAATCTGCATTTAGGACAGCCCACAACGTGGCTGTTGACGCAGAAGAGCAGTGTGCTTCCCTTGAGTTTCCACCACGTGGTATCTGCTTCCGTTTTAGCTCTGAATTGCCTCCTCTTTGCTCATCCATTCTTCACTTAGGAGGCCGGTCATTATGTGTGGAGACCCGAGTGGCAAATGAAAGTAATGTGATGCTGGGTTTACAGCTGCCCAGTTGCCTTTGAAAAATGTTTTGGGAGCTGTGTACTGTTTTGGGGGGCCAGTGGAAAAGCACACGCGCCTATTCACCCATCGGTACCACCGACTGGAACTGAAAGGCAGGTCAAGGTAGTATATAGCTACAGCATACCTAGCCATTCAGTCAAGTGACAAATGCAAAAATCCAGGCCATTTTCATGTTGGTTTTGATGCCAGGCTGTTACAAAAATGGCTCTGAACTAAAGAAAATCTTTGTATAATTATCCCCATTTATTGCAGTGTCAGAGTGTCCAGGTGCCTGCTGTTTATTTATTCCTATTTTAAAAGCCACGTGTTGTCTCGGAAGCTCTGAGCAAAGGAAAAAGAGAAGGTGAAAGGGTAAGAAAACAACACAGCAGCTTCCTCTTCCCCTTCTGCTCCCAGAGTGATCTCCTCGGCTTTCCTCTAGTGAAGTCCTTGGTAGGTTTAGGCTAGGCTGGGAGAATTTTGCAGCATGGGGAATGAAAACACAACTGGGCAGCTGACCAAGCTGGGTGTTAAGAATTATTAAATAGGGTGCCTGCAATATTTGAAACCTCTCCAGTTTCAGTCTTGTCTCTGAAATACGTCCAATGTTTCAACCAGCTCACAGTACCTGTGATAACCTCATAATGGCATTTTTCAGCACCCTCGGTGAACTCTGCTGTAGGAAGAGAGAGCCTGGATTGCCACCTGCATAAATCCAAACGCCGTGGGTAAGCTGAGGCTAGCTTCTGTCCCCATAAATCCCAGGGTTCACAGTATGAGAAAGCACTGAGAACCGAACCGGGGTTGATTTCCTCTCAGAAGTCCAATGGCCTGGTGTCAGAGATGGGCATGAAGATCTTCACAAACCCATCTGACCAACGGGCTTTGACTAGTCCAGAGAGTGGGGGCTCTTTGTTTTTCCCATCAAAACAGTTAGGCCATAGTCTTCAGTGGAGGATTGTCCAACTCCTGTCCCACCTGCACGCTGCTCACAAATGGCCTTACAGGTAACTGAACGGTTTCAATTTCACTGTGCAAGGTTGGGAAGGTTATGGGGTGTGGATGTCTACCCCACTGCCCACTGTGGAGCTCTGCACTGTGTAGACTATATTCGCGGGACAGTTAGGGGCAGGTGCAGTGCAGGTGGATCTGCAGCTAGGGGGCACACTGTGGTTGTTGATGCTTTTGTGGGTTGTTGTAGCATTGTGACAGGGAGGTCGGGAGAGGCGAACTCCCAGGGGATCTGTGCACTTAGCTTCTGTGCAAAGGGACAGGATTTGGGCCTGTCTAAGGAATAAGGACCAGAAAGCCAAGCATGATTTCCATTGTAATTGCACCAATGCCGTTAGGTGCTCTTATTGTCTGGTGAATCATTTCTAGAGGATATTTTGAAGTTTTGTGGTAAGCAGTGGAAGATGGGCAGTTCTGTGATTTCCTTTTGAAAAACACCTCTCCAGTTAGATTCATGTGTCACTCCCAATTAAGATCTTGCCATGCTGGTCATAAGAAAATGTTTTACAGTGGATACATTCAGCAGAGCTAGGTGGAAGCTGACTGTCTATATAAAAGATTGAATTTAGTCACATCTTGGGCACTGAGGGAAATAATCCCCCCCGCCCAATAAAATAAAATTAGTTCAGTATCTGGTAACCCTTATGTCTCTTTCTTCCTGCCATTTCAATCCCCAAGACAAGACCAATAGAGCAGAAAGGTACCCCAACAACCCTGCCTCTGAAACATCACAGTAGTTAGTAATACATTTCTCCCCATTCCTGGGTAGGACTGCACCTGCTTAGCCCCACCCAGGGTGATGAGGAAGTGAAGTTCATTAACTGGTGTTTGCACTAAGCAGACAGAGCATGGAGGAGTTGATTCATTTTAAATGCAGGGGACCCAATCTGAAGTTCTCATAAGTGTGTGTGATTCTGTTGGTAATCGTGGCGTTGCACCTGCTTATGCCATTGATGAATTTGCCTCAGTAGGAATCAGGGCAGGTCCCCCCACTTTGATCATTACCTCTGAACACCAGGGCAGTGACCTGTTCTTCCCAATATAGGCAACACCAGGGTGTTTACAAATAGCCACACCCCAGTCTCCTGCTGTGCTCAGAGGCTGACAGGTTCAGTACTGCTAATTAACAGTGTGATTCTCCCCACACACTATGACCTCCTACCATGATCCTGGAAGGTCTCACAGGTCAGGCCAGATCAGTCCTTGGATGGGAAACCCCAAGATCACTTGGGTGCTGTGAGAAGTGATACTGGTGCTTCAGTGGGTGGCATTTTTTTCATGCAGAGTCAGTAGTGAACCCGAATTCCAGCGGGGTGTCAGGGGACTGCTGGAGAGTCTGGAGAGTTTCGGTGCCCTGTTAGCTCAGAGATGGGCCAGGAGGCTTGATTCTCTCTGTACATCTTTTTGGGATCCATCCAGATAACTCTGTCACGCCGACAGCTCCAGGCCCCCCATCCGTTTTACACCCGCCTCCTTTACACCCCATCCCAGGGGGCAGGGCAGAGGGATTAGATCAAAGCTCGGGGTGACTCTCGGGGGTGTGGGGACGTGGGCGGTTCATGGGAATGACCTTGCGGCGGGGAGGGGGGGGGGTCGGGTCCGCGAAGTCTTGACCCCAGGAGCCCCGCTGCTGGGCGCCGGAGCAGACAGGAACCGTGGGGCCGGATTCGGAGTGGGGCCGGCGGTGTAAACGCCCGGCAGGGTCGGAGCCGGGCGTTGCGCCGCGCCCCCGCCGTGGCGGTGAAGGTCACGGCGACCGCGCCAGCTCCGCCCCCCCCCCCCCCCCGCGGCCACGTGGGCAGCGAGCACATGGCGAGCGAACGCCCGGCCGCCGACGTCACCGGGGCCGGGGCGGGGCCAGCCGGGCCGGAGGGGGCGGGGCGCTGCTCAGGGCTGCCCGGCTGGGAGGGAGCTCAGCGTCTGCCGCGGGCGGTGATGCAGAGACAGCAGCAGGGAAGACCCCCCCCTCCCCCCAATTCTCCCCCCCCCTCCCCCCAATTCTCCCCCCCCCCCCCCCGGAGAGCGGCACGTGCCCCGCCACAAAACAATAACAAAATAAACATCAGCAGAGGGTTGGCTGGTAAAGAAACGGTTCAAACCCGGGGGGGGGGGGTCCCCAGTTTAGCTTTCGCGGGTCAGTTTCACTGTGGTCAGTTTCCTGCCCTAGGGCGGCGGGGCAGGGTGGGGGTTCCAGGGCGCCGGTCACCTACCAGTGAAATAGCGATTGCATTTGGATTTTAAAACCCCGGGGGCCGCCTTCTGTCTGACCGCGTCCCCGAAACTCCCCATTCCGTAACCAGAGAGAGAGTGTGAAAAATCAGGCCGGGGGTGATGGGCGCCAATATAAGAAAAAGCCCCGAATATCAGGACTGTCCCCATACAATCAGGATATCTGGTTGCCCTAGGCAGCGCTTTCAATGTCCAGTATAGAATCAGGAATATATGTCCCCGCAACCCTCCTTGGCCACCCTCTTGGCTTTTTGCCAGGTATGTACATATAATTATTTGCAACTTTCCCCCCCCCCCCCCCAAAGTTTAACACCCCCACCCCTTCAAAAAATACAGTGTGGGATCCACAGACTTGTGAAGTGTGTTCACATCTGCTGAGAGATGGGAGAGTGGCATGTTACATGGAGGTTGTGCCTTGACTGCAAAAAACCAGGGTGTCTTTATATTAAGAGAGCCGTCTTGCTGTAAAAATCTCAGTGGAGTGTTTACCTCTGTGAGCTACATCAAGGTAAAGATTTTACATCGCGTTAGCTATCTCAGGCTAAAAATGCACACACCTTTTTTTGCAGTGAAGACCATTTGAGTGAATGTACCTACCTATCTGGTACAAACAGTGAATTTACCTAATGCTGTCTGAGTCTATTCAGAAATTCTCTTCCTCTTTTCCTCTACTCCCCTTCCCCTACCAGTTCTCCTCTCCTTCCTGTTTGCCAGAAGCTGGGAATGAGCGACAGGGGATGGATCACTTGATTCCCTGCTCTGTTCATTCCTTCTGGGGCACCTGGCACTAGCCACTGTTGGAGGACAGGACACTGGGCTAGTCGGACCTTTGGTCTGACCCAATAGGGTCAGTCTTATGTTCTTATGTTCCTGAGTATCACAGGAAGCTCTGCTTCATTAATAGGTTTGACGCTTACCTGTTACTCTCCAGTGTGACACAGAAATTGTGCAAGGGAGAGTTAAAAAGTCTTGACACAGCAGAATAGTTCAGCACAAGAGCGAGGGACATCTCACCCCGTTTCCTCCCACCCCCTAAAAATTACTATAAAGTGAATCCCTCTCAAAACGAGTTAGCCTGGCCAGCTTTGAAGCTGCAGTTAGCGGAGGCTGTGTGCCCTCAAGGAGTGTTGTGCTAATTTTGGATCATCTTTTCTGGCAAAAGACTTTTCCCCCCTTTCATTCCAGCTGGAACTTCTTGGAAACGAGACTGTTTGTTTCCTTGGTTGGATTTAAATATTTGTGTCTGCATCACATCAGATAAATCAGACAGTGAAATTCCGCACGCCCCGTGTCACTGTCAGTTTGATTTATCCGCCAAGTTGCGTTTGTGATCTGCAGCTACAAATGAGGATTTCTACAATTAAACAGATTATTGCAAAAAGGCAATTAGCCTGAATGCAGTTGGAAGTTAATCTTTTAACATAAACCTACAGGCAATGTAGCAGTTGTGCTGCAAAGCACCTTGCTTCAGTGCTTTCAGTGGAAGGGACTGGGCCCTATTGGTTAGAACAGCTGACTGGACCATAGGATTCTTGTGTTCTAGCCCAAGCTCTGTCACTCATTTGTTGTGCAAGCCACTTAACCCCTCTGTACCACAGTCTATCCCGGTGTAAAATATGGGTGACAATTCTTAACTCATACAGGTGTCATGAGGGTTAGTATAAGTGAAATTCCTTGAGGTGCTGTGATAACAGGTGCTTTGGAGGAAGTCTGATGATTGGTTATTTCTTATATTCTTTTGGTCGAAACGGTGGGCCAGATCCTCCGCCTACCTGCAGTGAAATCCACTGAAAACTCAGCGGAGCAGGCTCCCTTCTTTCAAAAAACTGGGGAACCTCAGAAATGTGGAATTGAGCCTTTCTTTAGCTATGCTGATTAGGGCCCTGCCTTAATGCCAATAAGCAAAGGCATTGTAAGTGGACGCCAGAGAGGAGGCAAAGCATAGCCAGGCGTCTAACACAGATAGGAGTTTTGTTCCTGAGCCTCTTTCGAGTTTGAAGGATTTCCCGCCTGCCCTCTCCCCTCCAGGAAACCTGTAAGCATCTTAGCAGGGATATATTTGAGGCCCTTCAGCCGGTCTGTGTTTCGCTTCTATTTGTGTTCTCAAACTGTGCTCGTCGCCATCATATCTGAACACTTTCCCGGTTCAGAGGTTATCGTCTACAGCGTGTTGGTTTAAAACAAGTTCCAAGTGATTAGCTCACGGGGTGGCATCAGGACAGTCAGAATCACACTGATCGGTGGCTACAAATTGAGTCAAAGCTTGAGAGATTTCAGAGCCCACTGCAAGCCCTGTTTATTTGCCAAAGCTTTCCCACTCCAACCAAAGTCCAATGCCAACTAAATAACAACCTGCTTACAAAAAATTAAGACCAAGCTGAGCTTCCTGGAACCTGCAGAGGCAAAGGGCAGAATCCCATTGTGAAATCTGTAATGGACATAGACATGCAGATCTAAATTACCATGTACCGTGCTTAGATACTAGGATGGTGAGTGCCATAAAATGCCTTTGATAGACAAATATTAAGGCTCAGGCAAAGTATGGGAATGTTTGTGGTTAGAGGGAGTTGGCTTAGTTTATTATTCAAAAAGATGTCTGCCAGCCCTGCTTCCTGTTCCTGATTTTGAATAGAGTAGATGGGAAATTATGAACTACACTGGCAGTACCAAACTGTGATCACCTGCTATATTTTGGCTTGGGCAGGAGCAAACAGGAGAAGGTTATAAGTTATTTGTGCCTTGGGATAGATAGAAAGTCAGGAGTTAAATTCTGTCCTGAGTTACACCCATTGAAGTTAATGGCTTGTAGAGGTCTGAGCTGGCACAGATTTTGCCTCCTAGTCCTACGCATCCAGATGTTCATCAATTGAATTTTTGTTACAGAAGTTGACTTTTTTTCAGTGTGAGTTTGGTTATAGCCATATATGTTTGGGGAGTTGTATGAATGGTTTACTAAGAAAGCACTCTTCACAGTAAGAGCCAGATTCAATAGAACTGCTCTAAACCATCTGACTGGAGAGAGATGTTTTCCCCCTTTCCAAAATAAAATTAAAATAACCTTTGTTTTTATGAAATGTCCTCTCAGTCCTGTTACCCAGGGCAAGAGAGCGTATCATAAAACCCACACACCTCCAGCTGGGAATAACTGGCTCTGCGAAGCAAGCATTGCATAGATATAGATCCTGAAATACCCTCTCACCCTAGCATTAGTTCCTCCAAGTCCTGATTGAGGCAAAGCATTATGGGAGGAGCTTGCCCTGAAGCTTTCCAGGTGATGTTCTGTACTGAGGCTAAAATAACAGTGAAGACACGACAACTTAGCTTTTTAGCTTGGGGTAGCAGCCTGAGTTCATATTGCTGAACCAACTGAAATAGTGTCTCACCCCTAAAATGAGAGAGAACCCATGTGGTTTCCATAAAGGTCAGTCTACCATCCATGCCATAAGTTCCTCGCAGAATGCGATTGGAAAACGACTAGAGTGACAAAAGGATGTTACCGTGTTTACAGACTTTGCAGCTGTTTTTCACTCCTATCATCAATCAGCCCTGTGGTTACTGCTATATCAGTGTGAGGTGCCTAGGGTGATGGTAATGATATCAAGTGAGTGGGCACTTTTGTCTGTCTGGGTATATAGCTGACAGCAGGAGGTTCAATAACCAAACAAGAAGATGACTGCAATGGTGGTGTCACGTCCCTTGGGTAGAAGAAGGTAGAGCTCTACAGAAGGTTTACAGAGCTGGGGTCAAAGGAAGTAGAGTACACGGTCACCCCCAAATGCAGTGGGAAGATGCTGTTTTGGAGGATTTAAGAATGTATCCTCTCATACTGGGAGACAACTTGCAAAGGATCGTTTGAGATGGAAATCCATTCTACATGACACCATGGCCATATTCTAGCCACGTGTATCTGCTGTTGCTCCAGACTCCCCTGTAGGTTTTTAACTCCAGCTGCTAACCAGAGTTCAAAGCAGAGTTTCTTTGTTTTCTCTGCTATTTTAAGATAAGTTAAGACTGTGTTTTTTTTGCAGTGTAGACAAATGCACAAGGGTCTGAATGTGGCAATGAACTGCCGTTTCCATGGCTATCAGTCTGACTCCTTTCACGGGAGCTGAATTCCCACAAAAAAATGGAAGTATAATTGAATTGAGCTTGTTGGAATCTTTTTAGATTCCCGAATGAATCTAGTGTATTGTTCATTCCTAGGGAAGAGTGTCTGACTTCCTCGTCCAATTACAAGTACAAGCGTTCTCATTTTAAAAAAGCCCAAACAAACTTCAGATCACAGAACATTGACCTCAGCTCACCTTATGACTAGGTCATGACTGTCCAAAGCAATATTATCACTCATCATATGCAAGCACTTTGAAATTAAAGCAAGGAAGAAAGTTCATAGGTTTATATTCGTTACCTAAAGGAAGGATCAGTTGCTTAATCAATCAGATGGTTAACGATAGAAATAATCCTTCAGTAAAGGCTGGGTCTTGTTCAGATTCTGGGCCAGTGTATAAGGCCCTGAACTGTGACTCAGGAGATGTTGGTTCTGTTCCCACCACTACCACTGACTTTTGTGTGATGTTAGGTGAGTTGCTTCATCTCTTTGTGCTTTGGTTTCCCTTTTGTCTTTTCTATTTAGATGATAAATTCTTCAGGACAGGGCCTATTACGATATATTTGTACAGTGCTTAGCACAAGGGTGACCTCATCTTAGTGGGGACCTCTGGATTCTACTGTAGTACAACTAATAAATCAAAGATAGTTTTCCCAACTTCCCACCGGGGTAGAAGACTGCTCATGGATCACTTTGTCCATGTTAATTGGTAATGATCAGAATGCTGCTTCTAGAATATCAGGGTTGGAAGGGACCTCAGGAGGTCATCTAGTCCAACCCCCTGCTCAAAGCAGGACCAATCCCCAATTAAATCATCCAACAGATTGTTGCCCCAGATCCCTAAATGGCCCCCTCAAGGATTAAACTCACAATCGTGAGTTTAGCAGGCCAATGCTCAAACCACTGAGCTATCCCTCCCCCCCTCAATTACTTTTAGTTTTTTACTTTTGTCATGATATTTCAGTTAATTCCAGCCTAACCTCTCTCATAAATTTAAAGTAGAAAAAATTACTTGCATCTACCCATCCACATTAGTAAGTGGCAGCGAAACTGACTACCTGAGAGCAAATCAGTACAAATATATCCATGAGATGTCAAATTAATGCAGCTAAGAAATGTTAGTCCTTGGTCTTTTTGCTGATCCTGTAGAGGAGAGGGCTGGGGAGACACCACTGTCATGAGATGATACGTGGGATCTTTATGCGGAGTGGCAAATTAATTTGCTAAAGGCCCCATAGCTTAGCTCTGCCCACACGTCTGAGTTTCCAGTTGATACCACATTGCCTCTTGTTTGTTTTAAATTGCAGTTAGAGCCACCTAGCTACAGTGGTGCTCTATCAGGGATTCATCCCGCACATACAGAGGATCAGACCTGTACACCCCTTTGCATCCCATGGAAACGCTCAGACTAGGGCTTAAATGGTACATAGTTGTGCACAGGGATGAAATTCACACTGCATGTCAGTGAGCTTGATCCTGCATCATTGAAGTAAATGTTAGTTTTGTCACTGACTTCAGTGAGAGCTGGATCAGGCCCTGTGACAGAAAATCCCGTGTCTGACTACCACTGCAAGCCATGTTCATCCCTGCAGTAGTATACGCAGCAAACCCCAGTTGCATCACGTCTACATTTGACCGTACCTGTATTGTTCGTCTATAATGAACTGAGCTCATTAAACTTAAGTGCCACAACTGCTGAATTACTGATCCAAATGCCCCCAAACAAGCTTTGGGGTCAAATCTGATAACTACATTTCTTCTTGCCCCACCTTTTGAAAGTACAAACATAAGCCTATTCGTTCCTTTTTATTTTATGCTAGAGAAATGACCTCTTCTAAAACTTGCCTGATCAGAGCCTGCCTCCCTTGCTAGGGTTCCTCCTTCATGTGGCCAGCATTCACGTGCTGAGTGCTGCCTCTTCATGTTGTTTACCTGACCTGATCCATTGTTTCCCTCTCATCTAATTAGTCTGGATTTCACTACACAGAATAAAAGCTTCCAGCAGCAACAGGCTGTGCTCATGCCCTAGAGTATTTTATAATCTGCAGGTTTCTGAAAGAGAGGAGAAACTGACATTAAAAAAAATATCCCTGATAAATCCATGTGGAGCAGCAGTTTGTAACCCTGTGTTAAAAGTATAATATAGATGGGAGGTGAGATACAGGGGCTGATCCTTTAGTGGAGTCAGTGGGAGTTTTGGGTTCACAAGAAATGCAGGATTTCGCTCCCATGACCAGCTTCTCATCTCACGTACATCAGTGGGTCTCCATTGACTTCAGTGGAGCTATTCCTGTTTACATCACTGGAGCATCTGGGTCCTTAGAGTTTAAAGGACCAATCCCATGTGAGCTTTCAGTCCATTGGTGCTGGGGGCACTCGGCATCTTTCATGCCTGGGTCCGAAAATGTTCAGATCTGCTCCGCCATAGTATTGTCCAGAGAGATTCTACTCTGCTGCCACAGACTTCAGTGGGAGCAGGTCAAGACCTATGAGAAATCTTGCAATATGGTTTTGATTTAAAAATGTTCAGTGTTGGAGAATCTACCGCGATCCTTGGTAAATTGTTTCAGTGGTTAATTACTCTCACCGTGGACATTGTACGCTTCATTTCCAGTCTGAATTTGTCTAACTTCAACTTCCTGCCATTGTTACATTTGACAATAGTTGCCTTCCCTTGGAGTAACTCACGTATTCACTAACCTGCAGCAACATAGGGCTTCCCTACTGCATCGGACAGTTGATACATCTCATCTGGCATCCTAGCTTGAGCAGTGGCCATTGCCTGCCTGGGTCCAACAGCAGCCACGGAACAATGAAAAGTTCCAGACCGCATGTACGGCAGCCCTCGCCAGTTGTGGAATTCTTGACATGGCGGAAGATTCCTTCCGGAGGGCTGCAGCAGCCAACGGTAGCATCTGTGACTGCGAGAGATTGTGTGATCTGTAGTGTATCATTACCCTGCTCTTTAAAAAACCCAGCCCGCTGTTGGTCTCCTGTTGGATGGATGATTGATGTGAACGTTAGCGTAACCGTGGGACTTGGAGATGTTCCGACACATACGAGTTTACGAAATGGAAAGAGGGTTTTAAACATTTGTTTTCGTCTATCTGTTTTAAATGTTAAAAAGTCTACAGCTGTCAAACCATTATCACATAAGCAGTAGATTGCCAGTGCAGAGGTTGTGATGCCTGAGATGTGACCTACCATTATCCCAGTCTGCAGATTTTTATGATTGCTATTTATTTCTAGCTTGTTTCAGATAGCACGCACAATGTGCGTGGGACTGTACCAACACAAAGGAAGGTGCAATCCCTGCTCCAAAGCACTTGCAATCTTAAAAACTGCAGAGAAAGCATAGGGGGAAGGGAGTGATCATTGGCCAGGCTTGATATCTAGGGTGACCAGAGAGCAAATGTGAAAAATCGGGATGGAGGGGAATAGGAGCCCATATAAGAAAAAGACCCAAAAATCAGGACTGTCCCTATTGATAACACACAGGCTTTATTTTATTTTTATTTTCTATTCGCTATATAGACGTTACCCCTCTTGCCAATCTTGTCCTGATTAGGTCGTTAGTTCGTTGGAGGCGTCACATTAGAAGGGGGTTTTCAGGAGGGATTTGAATACCGAGACTGGCAGTGGCCATGCAGGCTCTTAAGTGGTCCAACAAAGTAACTGTTTTGTTCCTTTTTTGTTGGGGGGAGAGGGGTGTTCTTTTTTTCAGGAGAGACTGGCTGTCTAAAGGGGCTGGACAGCAGACTACAGAGCCTTTCGCTCCTAGGGGAACAGCTTGGGATCTGGCTCAGCTCCGCAGTAGCCACTTGATGGTTTTGTTTCGGTGGCTGGGGGAAATGAGATTGGTGGTGCCAGGCCAACATCCAATGGTCTGGGACCCAAAGAACTCTACCATGAGTAGAGCTAGGTAACCCCATTGCCGGCATTCTCTTTTCTGTGTCTAGAGAAACGACTTTGATACCAGGGCTGTCGTTTGAGGAGGTGGCCTTCCATTAGTGTCCACCAACCCTGGGGTTAACATAGGCCGTCACCTTCCATTAGGACTCACCCACAAGTAAGATATTATCATTACCCTTTGCTTTTGAATCTTAGATTTCCCATTACAACTCAGTGACGTGGGACTAATGGAGAACACACAGAGACTAAAACAGCCACTACCGTCCTTGGAGTCACAGCAGTGTCATGAGAAGGTGGAGAACCAGGGTGTTAAAATGTTCTCCAGTTTGTTGAAACAACGTATAATGTGTTATGGGATCTAATTACACTCCGGAACAGGGCTCGAGCACATGCAGCACTTTGACCTCGTCTCCTCGTTTACATAAGCGAAGTGGTGTCCCAGACCTGACACTTTTCACTAATTGAGCGAGCCGATTAAGGTCACTGTCCAAACAGATCTCTTGTTTCCTTAAATAGCTTGGTCCAGATCGCAAATCTTCTGGTGGCTGCTGATGGGAACAGATGTTAACATACAAATGGAGGAAGGAATAACTACCAGGGATAGCTTTTTCCTCCATGGGACCGAATGGATTGGCCATTGTGCACTTTGTGATGGGGTAGTAAGTATGACCCTTCCCCTGAGATCTGTTCTATAACTGGAGTCTCAGAGGATGAGTTCAGTTGCAATTTCACACTGCATGTATTGTACTTACATACATGTGTGTGTACAGAACGTATGTACCCAGACACACCAAATTCACCCCGGGTAAACTGTCTAAACATTCACAGCTACCACATCACATTCATTTTAAGTCAGCCTTTGGGAATTTACAGATATAATGCTACAGGCGCGCGTTACAACCTTTCCCAGATCCATTGTTCACCTTCCTTCTAATGCCTTGTTCCAGAGAAACACATGCTTGTGTAAAAAAGATTTCAGTGATTTTTTTCTGTGGCAGTTTTACTCAGTTTCATATTTAAGACTAGAAATGAATCGGTAAGTTTACACCTCTCCTAGGGTGCCCAAACAGTGCCTTTGGGCTTTCTAGAAAGTCAGGACCAGTGCAAACACTTTTAGCTTGTTTCTCTGATTCTTGACACTTTTCTCTTGTAATTCCTGTCCCCATGGAGAGTGCAGTGTGGATTATATCTCGTTTTGGCGAAGTCACTTGGCTGTCTGACTGTTTCTGTGTCTTTAACGTGGGGCTAATAATACATACCCATTTCTATCATGGGCTTTGAGATCCTCTGATGAAAGGTTCTAAAGAAATGTAAAAATATTTTTTTTTGTATTATTATCCTAAAGGGATTCTTGTGTCTTTTCACCTGGGGCACTGTTAAAAATCTACACCAGCCATTAAAAGAAGGAGGGAGAAGGGGGAAAATGGAGAGAATTGTGGAGGAGAAACAAATGGGAACACCTTCTCTTTTTCTTACTTTCCAGTTAATTTTCTATAAAGACTTTCCAGCCACTGATAGAATGAAATGGCATGAAATTGTAGAATCCATGGTGATAGAGTCAGCGCACCGCACCCAGAGAACAATGGTTCCATCTGCCTTTCCGCCCCCCTTTTGTCCCCCAAACCACCACGGGAATAGGACCCTTTAGAAAGCCCTGTGTTGGTGTCATCAGAGGGGTGTTCTGAGACAGACTGAATATTTGCATCTGAACTCCAAAGCCCCATGGCAGAGAGCTGCAGGGAATTTAAACCCCTTTTTCATATATGTAGAGTGTGTGTGTATTGCAACGAGCGTTTGTGATGACAGATCAGATGATGTACTTATACAACTTTATATATACACACACAACTATATATGTTCCTTATGTATATATCTATAATTGTGTATGTATATCTATATAATTTATATAACTTTGTTGAATAAACTCTATAACCCAATTTGGGTCACCAGAAATTCTCAAGGCATTGATACCTTTGTAAATTGCAGTTAATTAATCTATTGCATTACTAACAGACTGTTACAGGAAAACAACAATTATTGCCTATTGCATTGCACCAGAGTGACACAGAGCTTAATCCTTGTTATTCAATGAGCTGTAGTCACAGATGTGAATTACAGTATTTGCTGGATGTGATTAATAAATTACAAAATAACAAATGAGAGAGTTTTTGCAACTTTTTAATGACCACCAGCTCTAGAGATATGCGACACCTCCCCCACCCCGGTGTCATATTAACATTGATGTTATGTACTACAGACACTGATATATTTTGGAGGAAATGGAAATATGGGCAGGATTTCGAGAGACTCTAGCAATTTGAAATCTTGTCGTTTGCCAGAGATGAGTTAAATGTAGTTTGAGGTTCTACACTTGCCCCTGATTCCCCTGGCCAGCTTTTGAGGCCTTTACCAGCACACTGCTCTGTTTTATAGTAATGTTTTTTCTCTCCCCTGTTGCTATGGGAAAGACCCACACAAACAACAGGAGGAAACTGGCTTGCCTACTTGAGTTAAAAAATGAAACTGTTTATACAGTTTGGGGAAATAATACTTTTCTTTGATCTCTTTCAGTTACAGTGATCTTGAGTGTCACCTGTAACATTGGTAGGTTAACGAAGTTCAGACAGAAGTTTGATTAAGTTGAGAGCGGGCCTTTAATCTTAACATTGGCTTATTCTTTTTCCTAATAACAATACTATTAATAACGAAGACTGAAAGGTAATCCAGGGGTAGCCAGTATTCAGGCCCTGATGAAAACAGGGCCGACAGAGTTCCAAGGGCAGCTCAAAGATGCTAATAGTGAGGGCAGCCGGCAGAGACTACAGCTTCCATTTTGCCTTGATCCATCTTGATCCAAATAGCCGGGCTTTTCAGCTCCAGATAAAGTACAGCATGCTGCGCCTCTGCTTGAAAAGGAAGGCAGATGCCATCTGACGTCTTTATAAAAGTTAGGTGCCCTCTATTGAGCAACTGTTTTGAATCCTTCGATATAGTTCCATCTTGGGGATCCAGTTCCTAACACTTAAGCTCCACTGTCCTTGCGGTGCCACCTCAATCCTCCGTTAGCCTTGGAAAGACCGGCCTTTGCTTTGCTCATCTTCCCAAAAGCCAGAGATTTAAATGGAAAGTGCAATTAAAAAAAAAAAAAGGCATATGTTAAATTTTCCAGACAAAACTCTTCCCCAGCAAAGATGCCTCATTTATTTGTGTCTGACTCCGTGTGTTTCTAGGTAACTGACATAGTCTTGTTAATCCTAGTGCATTGTCCTTAATTAGGTGACCCAGCCCCATCAGAAGGTCTGGCTGTCAACTGCTGTGGAGAGATTAGTCACTAGGACGCTCTGGAATTGATCACTGCAGCACTGTATTTTCCCCTGCAAATTGCTACATTGGGAGACAAAGGAATCTGCTGGGTCTTATTCTGTATTTTTGTCGCTGGTGCACACGAATGAGCCTGTGATCTGGGTGCTTTGTTGGTCTCTCTCAGTCATTCTGCACTTTTGATTTTAGGTAAGATTTTCAAGGGCACCCGAGTGATGAGGAGCCTAACTCCTGTTGAGTTGGAGTGGGACTTAGGCTTATAAATTTCTGAGATCATCTCTACAATACAAACTGGGATCGGCGTAACTTACACCAGCATATTGCCACCAGAATTCGTATATCACTCAGGCGTGTGCACACTTGTGTCAGCGCTTTGTGTGCTCACCAGGAGTGCATGTGTCGTTGGAAAGCTACCTTTGAAAATGGTTCCTAAGTCACTTAGGTGCTTTTAAAAATTTTACCCTTTGTTCTCCCCCGCCCCAATCATTGTAGCAACTAAAAAACCTGTCAGTTTGCATTATGGAATCACAGGTAAACATTTTAGGTACACAGAGGTCAGTGAAAAAGATAGCAACGCAAGAAACCATAACCTGTGATGGTACGGTGCACATAAAACATAGTTCCATTATTGATTAGCACAGACATTAGCTTTAGCCACAGAAAAATGCAGGTTTTTTCGACTTACTCTACACTTGAATAATGCTCTAATAGTACACTCAGAGGAGAAGCTGCAGAATGCTCATCAGCTAAGAATAATGAAAACTTTCATAATAGGAATGAGCCATAAATAAAACAGGATTTTAATTAAAATATTCTGTAGGAATGTCTCTGCAGGACTTTGCTCCTTAGACTTAAAATAATCTATTGTGATTCAGGATCCATTATCATCAGTAGTTTCGCACCTCTCTGTCACTTTCCACTTGAAAATCTAAGAGTGCCTAACGTACTATGGATTAAGTCTCACTATTTACATACAGATGGGGAAACTGAGGCACAGACCTTGCATGACTTGGCCCCTCACCCATTGAGTCATTCACCCAGCTTTCCTGACTCCTATTTCCGTGCTTTACACATAGTAGCATTTAAATTGAAGCAAGGCGTGGGCATTGCCTTTGCTCACAGTGCCCACGAGGGCCTTGCTTCTCCCTACTAGCAGAACAGGGTGACTCAGAGTCCAACTTCCCACATTGCCAGTAGTTTGCAAACACAAAGGCAAGCCCATACGCTCTAGAGCTACCTTTGCTCCATATTTCCTCGCCCTGGGAGTACTCATTTGAATCCGTGCGGGAGGCCCCTCCTTCTACTTGTTCCCCCCTTGATGTGAACTAGCATCAGCCATCATCTGACTTTTTGGCATCTTCTGCACTTTCTCTCCCTGTGCTACCGTTTTCTTTCATCCATCCAGTTTTATTCCCTGTCTCACTGGGACAGTCTCAATGGCTTTACTCCTTCTCCCCCAGATTGCTCAGAGCTCTAGTAGAGAGGACACGAACTGTGGGCTGTTTGTCTTTATTTTGTTGGTAGTAGGTGCGAGAGTCCAATATTGCTCCCTAAGGTAGGGCTGGCCCCATTGTGAGTTACCTTGTTTGCTTTCTGTTCCGGGAGACAAGCAAAGTTCCTGATGGGATCAGCTGATTATGCGGTGCCAAAACTGTGCATGTAGTAGAAGTATCACCCGCCAATTATATTATGCGAGTAGGGAGAGGAGTGAAGCAGCTAATGTGTGTTTGTTCGTCCACCCCATAACTCTGGGGACATTTGGGTCTCAGAACCTCATTGTTGGCATTTATCAGTGGGCTGAACCAGAACACCAGCTACAGGAACCTAGGAATTACCAGACAGAATCAGACTCAATGTCTTGTCTCAACACCAGATGCTTCAGAGAAAGGTGTATGAAACCTGTAGCAGGTGGATGTAGCATAACCTATCCCCACGTTATGTCTCATTCTGATGATCTGTAATAGGCAGAGATTAGCTTAAGCAGAAGGTTTAATATCCCATCCAAAATTTTTGTTACCTGAACATCAGTTTGGCTGTGGGATCCAGCCCTGACAGTGAGAAGAAAGGCTTTTCTTTAGCTGCTTTTTCTTTGCCTCCCCTGCTGATTAAATCTGTTTCATTCAGAGAACCATGTTGGCCATCTAAGGCAGGCTGGATCCTGGCTCATACATGTACCGGGGCAGGGACTCTCTTTTTGTTCTGTATGTGTACAGCTCCTGACACAATGGGCATTGAGAGTAAACACACTCTACATGATAAATAATAAATGTTTCCCTTCCCTCACCACTGCTCTCCTCTACGCCCTGGCCCCCTCTAGTTCGGGAAGTACTCGGTATAAATAGATAGATAGATCTGTTCCATCAAACTGAAATGAATAGGAGTGACTGTGCCAAAGATGTATTTAATCACCAGCTTGAGTCTCTTCCCTGAAGTGATCCTCTGGCCACTTGTAGAATGGGCAGCATTGTTCCTGCAGCCGGGGAGTTGCTCACTTCCTGAAAACACCACGTTGGCTACATATGTGCAATCACATCCTAGAACATCGCAAACCTCCTTGGTTACCTCCCCATCCAGTGTGTTAAGGGAAAACTAGGTGATGAGGCCACTAACAAATGACAAATTCAGGTCCATATGACCCATATAGAGACCTGTGACCCTCTCACCCATAGTCAGACTGCGGCTCAGGTAGCCTTCTTGGAAAGATGTGAAAGGTAGGTAGCTGGCAGATTGTCTATTTGTATATAATACCGTAACCCGGGTGTATTCAGGGATTGGTGATGGAGCGAGGGGTAGGTTGAGATGGCTGACTAGGCTCTTCTTTTGTTTTAACCCTTTGGCTGTACATTTTTTTTTAACATAAGAACGGCCGTACTGGGTCAGACCAATGGTCCATCTATCCCAGCGTTCGGTCTCTGGAGCTCGGTCAGTCCTTGACGTCTCGGCTCAGTCTGCCAATAAACCGGGGCGCTTAGCGCTAGTTGTGGTGGTTTGTGTAATATAAACCCCTATCCTCCAGGAGCAGGGACCATCACAGTCATTCCCCACAGGCCACCAAAAAGCCATCAGCTGGCAGTCCTGTTCAGTGACTCCCAGACTGAAAACTGATTGGCTACCAGAGCCGTAGATTTTTTGCCTTTCCTTAGAAGTATGGCATTTTAGCACCCCATCAAAATAGGTTGAAACGAACGTACATCTTCCTATTCATTTTGTTGGGCTTTGGCTCCAGCCCTTAACGATCTGCCTGGGGAGAATGTAGATGCCAGTCTTCACTGAGTCAGATGCCACTGAAACCAGCAAGGAATTTGGTATGGTGCAAACTGCTGGTTGTAGGTCTATGTGGTTCATCTTAATTGTACGCACATGCATGCGTGTGTGTGTGTGTGTTTGTGTATTTCCCTAAACACTGAAATCTGCAGCAGCAAAGAGGTTACTTGGATAGTTCTTTTCCTTTGCATAATAATGATATTGTGGTGCAGAGATATGTATTTTCCTTTCTGTAGCAGGAGGCTAAAGAGGCAGGAACTTTCACTGCTGCCACAGCAAGATTTCATCTGTAAAAGCCAGCTGAATGAAACAGTTGCTATAGAAACCCTAGTTTTTGTTCCCTTGGAAACCAGCTGGGGGTTTCACACAGGCAGAGTATTAAATACAACTCGTACCTCTGCAGCTGGGCCTGATCCTGCCAAGTGCTGAGTGCTGTACCATACGGTCCTGGGGACTTCATTGACTGTCGGGCCCGAGTCTGCTCCTGTTGATGTCAGTGAGAATTGGGTCATTGACTTCAGTAATAGCAGTAGGACCTTTATGTGGGGACTAAGGACGTGATATTATAACCCTGGACTCAGATAAGCAGTTTTTATTAATATGAGCCATCCCAGATAGGTAAAGGCAGCTACTAGTGTGACAGGACTTAGAGAACAAGCCTTTTGTTTTCATGCTTTTCCTACTCAGGGAAAATCCCACCCTATGGAGAAGTCCTGTAGAGACAGCGGTTCTCAACCCAGGGTCTGGTGGGGGATGGGTGCGAGCAGGTTTCAGGGGCTCTGCCAAGCAGTGCCAGTGTTAGACTCGCTGGGGCCCAGGGCAGAGAACTGAAACCTCACCACACACAGAGCCTAAGCCAGGGGCCCAGAGCCCTGCGGCCTGGGGGCTAAGCCAAAGCTTGAGCAACGTAGCCTCATGGGGACCCTTGTGATATGGGGCCGCAGGCAATTTTCCCGACTTTTATCTGCAGAAAACCAGTTGTTATGGCATAAGTGGGCCATGGAGTTTTTACAGCATGGAAAGAAAAAGGTGGAGAACCCCTGGTGTCGGCTGTAGAAGGAGTGATTGGTATAGAACTTCAGTAGGGCTCTGTAGAAACCATTCTAAACAGCAACAGAACTTAATAGAGAATTTAGCACGATTCAGAGAGAGATTAGACATTTGTATGGATAACAAAAATATCCAGAGTTCTATTAATTCTGAAATATTGCAAAAATATAAAGTCTCGTGCTCTTAATCCCGAGAGTTAGGTTTGTGGGGGACTTATCCCAGTGCTTCCCAAAGGGTAGGGGTGGTTTTTTTGCACCTTCACCTGGTTCTGGCCACTGTTGCCAGACTGGAATTGCTTCCAGTTCCTATGAGATTTCTTCCTGTAGGCTTTCAGTTATTTTCAATCATCCTATCAACAGCAGGGATCGAAGTCTCTATTCAGTGCTGTGTGATGGTTCCAGAGAAACCTACAGAATGGGTCATTTTCTGTTAAACTGTGGAACAATTTGCCATGTAGGGTTGATTTCACTGGGGAGTTGCTATGAGTAAAAACCGAGTAAGAAAGTCACGTTTTGGCGTGGTGGTACAGCTCTCATTACTAAGAACCGCAAAACCGGGCTCTAAATCACAAGTCATTTCACAATCACTCTGCTGATGAGGCATTCTGAATTATATAATGTACCCCAGCAGCCGTAACATCCTCTTGGAAAAGCTCATGATCGGAAGTGTGATTTTAAATTGGTAATATAATGAATGTAAGGGAAGTGTTTTATTAACACCCTTTAAACTTCCCGGCTACCGAGTACATGGCTAGTGTTATTCTGGAGGTGAAATGCTGAGGGAATGTCAGGGCCTTATTTTCATCCGGACATAGGAAAGTTAATCATGGCTAGCTATAAAATGGCAATATTGGGACAGTGTCAAAAGGCTGCTGTTGAGTACAGGAACTCCTCGCTTAAAGTCGTCCCGGTTAACGTTATTTTGTTGTTTCGTTGCTGATCAATTAGGGAACATGCTTGTTTAAAGTTGTGCAGTGCTCCCTTCTAACGTCGGTTGGCAGCCGCCTGCTTTGTTCACTGCTTGCAGGAAGAGCAGCCCCTGGCAGCTAGCAGGTGGGTGGTTGGAACCATGGTGGACCGGCGGCCCCTCTATTAGCTCCCCTATCAGCTCCCCCAAAAGCTCCCTTTTTTGGTTTAATAATCCATATGGGGGAAGGCTGCCCAGAACCTGCCAGTTGCATGTCAAGGAAGAAAATCTGGTTCTTGTGGGGTGTGAAAACCCACAGGCACATTCCGGTTCTAATTGGGTGCCTGTCTGTCTAAATAAAATACAGAAGGGTCTAATTCTCCTTGTGCGTTGTGACGTCATTTGCAGCTGGGCACCGTGGCTGTAATGCCCTAGCAAATCAGGATTCTCTGCTGATACCGGCAGTAGCGTTTTACACCCTCTTTGCACAGGCGTGAATGATGGCACAATGCAGGGGAGAATAATCCCAAAGAGTTGGGAGCCAATCGTTTCAGCCCTTTGTTACACAGATCCAGCAAAACACTCCAGCACATACTGAAGTTTAAGTATAGAAGTGTCCCATTGGGACTACCCAGCCGCAAAGTTGAGCATGTGCATTACGGTATCAGGGCCTGGATGTGCAAACGCCGGATAGCGCGGGTTTGCGTACAGCGCGGTCGTTGCCATGGATCCCAAATATAAATATTTATATTGGGATCCATGGCAATGTGTCCCCTGCGTTAGCGCGGGACCGCGCATGGATCCCGAATCCTGGGCTATAGCGAGGGTCTGGCGTATCTCGTTCTGAATACAGCCTGGCTCTCCAAAAAGAATGTTAATATCATTTTACCTTGTGCGGGGTGGAAAAAGCTGCTGGCCCCAGAGGAATTCAGGCTCTTGCTGCCCTGTTCATGTGTGTCATTGCTCAGCTTATGCTCGCTGTTAACTTCTCATGCAGCTTAGGGTTTAATTTAGCCGCTGTGGAGGCTCTCGGTGAAATTGGCTCCACTGTTTCTCACCAGAGCCACCAGCCCACATGCAAAAATCCCCAAATGTCAAAAGGCACGGATGCTTTTCAGTAAACAACATGAAAATCCTGGAATCCGTGACTCCCACAGCAGCAGTGTTGGGGTCAGGACCTGTTATCTTCATCAGTGCGGTTGAAATTTTTATATGCACAAAAGTCAAGAAATTCAAAGTTATGGTTGTCACAGCAACCCCTTAACACTGTAGAGTAACAGTTGCCTTGGCAACCGGTCCTTTCAATTTCCTGACATGTTGGGGGAAAAAATTGCAGTCATAATTTTGCATGAGCATAAGGACAGAGTTTTTCATAGAAATCCTTTGCTTAGAAAACAGAAACCTCCAGACGTGGTGCATTTGGCTAAAATCAGATTGCACCTTAACATCAAACTTCACACTTACTGCTAGGCTCTCACTACCCTACTGAGTGTGCAAATATAAAACTGGTAACGTGAGTGTCTGGGATAAGAATAACCCCCACCAAACCTACTGGTCTCATTAGGTGCCTTCTTCTAGGTAGCATGATCTGGTCTCACCTTTCCTTTGAGGTAGAGTGACTACAAATTTTGAGTTGAACATGAGCTCTGAGAAGTGCCTGTTTGAATACAGTGATGCTAAAGATCACCTCCAAACCAGAATCACCCTCCCAAACAGCCAATGACATCTCAGACTGCACTTCCTCCGAGTTAACTCACATGATCACGTGTCCATCTCTGAGATTGGCCAGAATAACAGTAGCCCCTTGGGTTGCTACTAACAGATTTTGCTGTCTGATAGTATTGATTGCTTGTGTAATAGTTTACGTTTCCAACATCAATTGCTCCTCCCAACAGTCTCCGAGGTAGGGAAGTATCCATTTTTCAGGTAGACAAACAGAGCAACAAACCATTAAAGTGATTTGCCCAAGGCCAAGAGACAGAATCAGCAGCTGAACCAGGATTAAGTTTAGGATTTTTTGGCTGTGAATTGCTTAACCCACTAGTCCCTGCTGCTTTCTCTGACAAACATAAATGCATTAAGTGGCATGGCAGGATAGCCATCCAGGGTGCATAATGAGTATGGAGCAGTCAATGTAAACCTCTGGTAGTCGGCCTTCACTGGCTGACACGGTTTGAATATACAGATCTCCAGGTACACATCTCTGAAGTATTTCTGTGCATTGATTTGAATAAATTAGTTGGATGCTGCATGTGTTCTGTGATGCAAGCTTTGAACACATACAACTTTCCTCGGATGTGTGCAAAGTTTTCGTCCTCACCAAAGCCTAAGTGCGCTGCGACTTTGAAGTTAGTCTAAGCATGAAAACCACATGTGGGCAATTGGGTAGCGGGTGAAAAACATGTCATTCTTTTATTATTTCATGCTTCAGTAGCTCAAAGCCAGTCAAATTCATTTAAGTGTAAATCTCAATCACCTCTCTCCCAATATTCATCAGGGAGAAATTCTAACCAAAGGGATCTTTTTGGGGTGGAAAATGATGAAACCTGAAAAAACAGGGCATTCTAGTAAAAACCCTAAGTATAGTGTCAGTGTTGCAATGTATAATACACGCCGTTGTGGGGTTTTTTTTAACACTGACAAAGCGATCACTAATCTTGGACTCTGGCAGTACCATCACAGTTGTCCTTGATCGTGTATTATTTCTGTAAGTGCTTGTTCTGTCACTCCGGAGGAGGGGAGCGCTACAGATGAAAAATGTATCTCCGATGATCTAGTATGGTTGGGTTCTTTTTGAGCTCCTTGGTAGATGGGAAGAATTCTTGGCTAACTGAGAATAGTGGAGCGTTTGCTGTTTTTAAATTCTCTATATTGGCGTTTCAAATCAACCGGCTCTCAGAGGTTTCTGCCCTATAGGCACCGTTGTTTTAAACACCAGAACTCCCTGTGACCTAGTGGTTGGTGTCCCAGACTGCCATGCAAGCTACCGGCACTCGATTTCCATTCATGGTTTCTCACTCCTTTAGTGCATTCTCCCCTTATGGAGGAGTGACTGCCTCCATGTTGCATAGTAGCAAATTATTGGAGATATAGGTGGGGTTCCTTCCAGTCCTCTGCTGGAAGGATGGTGCAGGACAATAGAGAGGTGCTCAGAGGTCACATCAAAGGAAAAATCAACTATATGCCACCTGCCAGGTCATCCTTTGCTCAGTAAACGGGCCATAGGAAGATATCACTATATGATTATTCTTGTGGAGGGTTCTTCTTGTTGAGAAGTCCGGTCTTCTTTCCAAGCTGTTTCTTGGGAGAATCAGCAGGAGTCCTGTCTATTGCATCTAATGGCTGATTTGTGGTTTAACCCCCCCCCCCACACACACACACTCACACACACACCCCTGTGCTCTCAAAATAAGACAATACTCACTGGTTTCAAAAAAGCTGGAGAACCAAATACATACACACACAAAGCTTTTGTTTACAGATCTTCTGCTTCCCAGCTTCCCTTTAAATTGGAAGCCATCTACCCGGGGAGCAAGAGAGGGATGGAGCTGCGATCTCAGCACAGGACTGGGAGACCGGACTCTGGCATTCTAATCCCAGCTCTGGCACTGTCACTTAGCCTCTTCGCCTCAGTTTCCCCATCTATAAAATGAGAACAATAATACTAATGAAGTACCTTACAAGAGTGTGGGGTGGATTCAACAGTTAATACTTGTGGAGCACTTAGAAGAGGCAGAGTACTGTGCTGAGTACTCTTGAGTATTATTACTCAGTAATATACTCTATATAATATATATTATAATATACTCTGAGTATTATTACTAGGTATGTTTGTGAGCTCACCTGCTGGGTAGTACAAACATTCCTTTGTTACTGTATTTCAGTCCATACACAAACTGAAGCCCTACGTGTTTTGCTGCGAGGAGAAGAACTGCAGAAGGCAAGCAGTCTCCTGTGAACACAGTCAGGCCAGACCATTGTCTGGTGAGAGGGGGTCAGATGAGACTGTGCAAAGTGTTGCACGTAAAGCACGTCTCCACTTCAGGACAGGAAGTGCCTAATGGGACCATATCCTGCTGGAAACAGCAAGGCAGCCTGGAAGGGGGAAGTGTTCCTTTGTAAAGGACGTTGCTCTAAGCAAAGGATTTGAACATTCAGGCTCTGAGATCCGGGCCACGCTTGGAGGACATGCGTCTCTCCATATCTCAGAAAACAATTTAATCTTCGTCCCAGTTATGAGCCCCTGAAAACTCCTCATCGGAGTCTTAGCTTTGTCTTCTGACAGTTTCCATTAGGAGTGACAGCGAGGGAAAGTGGGTCAGATTGCAGTTAAAAATCTGCCGCTGTCCCAGATACACGTGCAGTCGCTTTAACAAAATATAGACCTAGAAAGAGAAGAATTAGGGGTATTTGTATTAATTCCTTTATCAAAACGTCATTCCTTGGAAATGTTGCTCTTCATTATCAGTGGGCTGGTATTTTTTCCCCTGCCCAGTCTAGCCTGGGCTTTTCTAAGTCTGTTGCAAATCCAGCAGACAAGATCAGGTGAGAGGGGAGAGTATTTATAATTGGAACCTATTTTTAAAAATATGCAGCTGCTGTAGGTGAAGACTATTGTTCCTGATGCAGTAGTACCTGGAGGCTAGATCCCATTGTGAGAGGCATGATAGCAAGAATTCTTCTTTTAGCAACATTGTGCTGCGGCACCGGGAGGACTGTTGAAAGATCCAGAAGAGGTGGGGTCTGGGTATCGCTGTGCCCTTCCCGGTGCAGTAGCTGGCCCTCCAGGGCCTGACACTGCAGGGTATTGAGAGTGCTTAGCTATGGAGAGGCAGAGGCTTTGTCTAAAATGACCTATAGGTGATGCTAAAAGAATCAGGATGAAATTCACCTCTAACCTACTTAAGCCCTTCTGTGTGGGAGATGCAAGCGCAGCAGGACCTTTGCAACCACTGCATCCTGCAAGCAGGACTCTGCGTTGGCCCCGGACAGGGAATGCTCTTGAACCCGCTTTTCACCTGGGGGGCCCTGGGGCTGCAAACTAAAGCCGATTCCTTCCGTGCCCTCGGAGCAGAAACTCCTGAGGAGGGAGGGTGTCCGCAGTGACCACGCTTCCAGCTGGAGGGGAGTCCCTTGTGATGTACGGGTCAGCTGGTGCCCAGAGGTTTCATTTCCACCCCTCGGCTCTGTCTCTGGTGAATGCAACTCCCGTGTCTGATTAAAAAAAAAAGCTGTAGCAATATGTCCGAAGAGGCTGGGTGGTGCGAAGCGGGCCGGGTTAGTGTTTGTAAAGGGCCAGGAGAGCCTCGGATGAGTGGGACTGAAGTCAAGGGAAAGATCCTGATCTTACTGATTCATGAATAAAAACGTGCAGCATTAGCCTACATTGCAAATTGCAGCTTGAGACGTGCAGACCGTTAGGAGCTTACGGTGTTCGAGAGAACCCCCCGTGGAAGGGCTCTCTGGCATTGCTGCTTATCTCAGGGCGGTCAGAGAGCTTCCACTGGGCCAGCCCTGCCATGCATGTCCGTGCACGCACCAGTGTTAGGAGAGCAGTTTGCACAAGCCCTGAAAGGAATGTGTCGCTGCAGCGTGGCTGGCCCCCCTGTCAAGTCCTTTCCCAGCAGAGGGAGGGACGCGGGCTGCTTCGAAGGGGGGCGGAGGTGGCGGTGGAGGGTAGGAGGAAGGGAGCAGCCTGGAGCAGGGCCAGGCAGACAGCCTGTTTTCCAAGGGGCGGTCCTGGAGCCGGGTGAGCTCTGGGGGAGTGGATTACTGAGCAAGCATCAGCAACACCTCGGCAGCCAGGATGGAGTCTAGTAACAGTTGCTAGGGGCCCGCTTTCCTTTTGGGCATTAACTCTGTGTAGCTAATTAAACCCAACCAGCTGCCTCACCCGGCATCACACTCTTCTGTTGCCTGGATGCTTCGCTCGCAGGAGGGAAGGAAACAGAATCCGAGTGGGGATTCTGGTGACGTAGGATCAGAGGCTGCGGAATGGCTTTCGAAAGCGACGGGTCCTCCTTCCCCTCCCCACGCCACGTGGAGAATCACGTGGGGATGTCTTTGGAGGGAGATTCTGTGTGGAGGGCGGTAGCAGGTCCTGTGTGCACCTCGGTTTATGAGGATTTTATTGGCAGGCTTTTTCCTTTTCATTTCTCCCTTGTTTACGTTGTAAGGCGACAACTCCCACTCAGCTCACATGGGGGCTGTGCCAGGGTAGGAATCTTTTTACGGCTGAGAATAGAAACATGTGTCTTCCCCCAGTTTCCTCCTCTGCCTTAGAAGCCAGAGCACAGCTACCGTGTCTTGTGTTGTCATGAGCCCGCCACAACCCGATGAGAAACTGCAGAATAGAGGGCTTGAAAATAAACCTTTAGATTTTAAGCCACCGCAGCCTTGTATGGATTGAAACTAGGTCTCCTGAGATTAGAGATCAGAGCTGTAATAAAGTCAAGAGCTCTGACCCCCCCCTGGTACCCAGTTAGAGTAGTCATAGAACATACGCTTTGTCCACATTTTGTGGTCTCCGTGCTTACCATCGCTGCTATAAGATCTCAGTGATTTCCATCCTATATCTGCGGTCAGGGAGTATCCTAGGATAATTTCCTGTTTAAAAAAAAGGAAAAAATTCTGCCCTGGGAGTGAAAATATTAACTTGTCAAAGATTGTGCACATTGGAGGGCAACCCCTTGTAAGTCCATTCTCCTCCCCTCCCCCCCCCCTTACACCAAGGCTGAATTTGTCCACTTAGTATAAATTAGTTGGGTTCTGTTTTAGGATAGTTGCTTTGTTTGCTTTAAAGGGGGGAAAAGACACCAGTCATTTCTGCGGTTCACGAATATTGTTTTGACTCTGCTTTTCTGTAAGAAGGAAGCAGGAGCCACCCAGTTCATTGTTTTGGCAAGCACAGGGTGTCCCAAATACGTCTTGACTTTTGGGATTGTTAAAGTGTACGGGGTCGTATCCTGTTGGGAGACACACTTGGTAGAACGGGGTCTTGGTGCCTGTATTCTGAAGATCTGTACGAGGAAGATCAGTGGGAGCTTCACCCTAGACTCCAGCGAGTTCTGGATGTGCGTGGGGAGAAACAGCCACAATGAGCTTTGTGAAAATCTCTTTGGGTCACATTTTCAAAAGCACCTGTGTGGCTTAGACGTCTAAGTTCCTGTCCCTTTGGAAAATGGGATTTCTGCTCCTGGGGCCTTGAAAATGGGACTTGGGCACTTTTGCAGATTTTACTCATTACCTCTCTTTAGGGCTCAGAATTGAAGCCCAAAGGGCTAAAGGCCTCTCCTTATCCACAGCCAGCACTGACGGAGAATGCAGTTGTAATTAGCCACCAAGAGGTGAACGGGTCTGTACTCTCTGTGCCTCACTGCTGGCTGGAGGCTTCAGAAAACAGAAACATCTGTCAAGATCAGCTGTTTTCTTTCTTTCTTTCTTTCTTTCTTTCTTTCTTTCTTTCTTTCTTTCTTTCTTTCTTTCTTTCTTAATTGGTCACTATCTGATGCATTGACTTTGCACGTATGGTCCACTGTAATAAAACGAGGTTCCATAGTGGTGCTTTGTTCGCTCCGCCTTTGTGTATTAGGAAGACTGCATTGACACAGCATCTTTTCCCTTCTCTGGTGATCAATATCTTGAAGGGGTCCAATGCTCTGTTAGTGGGTGCTAGCAGAAAAGGGCAGTATATGTTTTCTTTCTTACTTGACTTCAGTATTTCCCTGTGACGCAAGGTATTGCTGGCTTTTCTCCCTCCCTAGTAGTAGGTCCGTTTCAGGCTGTGTTGCTCTTCAGAATGCCCTCAGAATAGGAAATGCAATCTGCCATCCCGTTTGGAGATATTTCGATACGTTCATGTTTTAGGGCCTGGCATAAGGCCAGAACAAGTGAGTCTGATGGAGGCGGTGGGATGGGGGAGGGTTTACTTGCCCTTCCCAAGCCACAGAGCATCCGTGGAGCTGGTCCACTACAACAGCCCTGTCCGCGGCCACCAGGCCACCCTTCCCCCAGATTTGGGGCAGCAGATCACTGTAGTTACAGATTCATTGGCCACATCCCTTCAGTGGCCAACCCCACAGCTCCCAGGTCTCCTGCAGAGCGGTGCAAAGAGAGATGTGCCAGGTTTTGCAACCTTTCCATAGCCCGGCTTCTGGATTGGATCGTTAATCTCTTTACATCGTTATAGGAGAGGTGACGTGAGGCTGAAGTCAGGAACCGAGGGTGATTCCTGTCGCTCTGAGGGCACGTTACAGCGCAGACGAAGCAAGGACCTCCCTCCGACAGGGCTAGAGGAGGGGAGTGGGAGGAATATTCAGGCTCATGCTACTGCTTTGGCGTAATGCCCCTCCTAGGGCTCTGAACTGGCTCCGTTGCTGCTTCATCAGCTTGTGTTTCCTACATTTTGTATGTGCTCCGCATCCCTGATTCATTTGCTGATGTCCTTAAGAGCTCCGCTTTCCATGTCAGCATTTGCCACGCACGTAGAGTCAGAGCATTCTGGCAGGGAGCTTCGGAAGTCAGCGGGGTGGAAGGGCTGTGCTGGGAAGGGTCTGACTTTCACATTCCACAGGAATCCGACGCGTTCCTTGGATCTTAATTTCTGAGTTTTGTTGCGGGGGGGCTTGGAGAGGGGAGGAATGTAGAATGAAGCGTCTGGTTTATTTGAAAGAAAACCACTTCACGAACTTAGACTCGTTCAAGAGTCTGGGTTATATTTGCATAGAGCTAAGGTGGTTTTATGTGAGAAAACGTGTATATGATTATTTTTCTTGTTTCCCTTATAAATCCTTCCTCCTCCCTTCCCTTCCCTCATGGATCAAATCTGAGATTTAGATAATGGAGAATGCAAACGGCTGGTGGTTTTCAGCCGTGATTGTGCCTTGCATTCTAATGGGGCCCAAACGGTGCACATGTAGAATTCACTTAAATGCAGCCATGTTTGGGAGACAGAGCAGCACTCAGATGGGTAAACAAGTTACAGAGCGGCACTTCGGGGAGGGGAAAATGTGGATGCGGGGCAAACCCTTTCTCTTCTGAAAAGTGGAGTGGGATCTTTAGTATTCATTGAGACCAGATGTGATCTTGGCTTTTTAAGGCCTCATCTGAAAGACCCTGTATGGGGTATACTCCGTGGAATATGAAATATCTGCCTTGGAAGGACTGAGGTTATCCTGTGGGGATTTGGATCTGTCGTTTTTGTGAGTCTAGGTATTTGAAAACTGAGAGCAGAATTTGAACCACTATGTCCTTGAAGCAAAGACCTTCCATATGAGACCGCTGCCCGGGCAGGTCGGAATGTCTGACTGACCCATATAGTCCAGTGTCTCTTCTATAATCTCCTCTCTCACCTTGCTGCTGACGTCTCTTCTGGTGACCCATCCAAAACGGAATATGGACCAGAGAACGATGGAGTTCCAGAGGATGTGACTTACACAGCAGAATCAAATTACGTGACAAGACAGTGCTCTGGCTGTAGAATGCTTGGGGCCTGATCCTGTGAGGCGCTGAGCACTCAAAACTCCCATTGGAGTTAAAGGGAGTTGTAGGTGCTCAGCACGTCTCTGGCTCAGGCCATTAGAGAGCCCATTTTCCTACCCTTAAACAGGGATGAGTCTCAGGAAGCCCGCTCTGTTTTCTAGTTGATTTGGATCACCTGCTACTAGAATCAGCCACTCAGGACTTTTCTCCGTCTCTCATGCACAGCACTGCAAAGTTTGCCAGGGGGATTATGGGATTTTTTTTCACATTGCTGTGAAGCATTCAGCAGGACACACTGCCAGAGACATGGTGCTGACCTTGGCAGACTGTAAGTTCACTCTAATGTGGCAAATCTTACATTTCTAAGAGCCTGGCATCATGAGCTTTGCATCCAACTGTTCGTGTTTGTCCAGGAGAGGAGGAAGCAGCATTGAGAAGTTTCTTGCGCAATCAATTGTTGTGTTGTGTGCTTCTCCCCGTATCGCATCAACTGGCCCAGTGCCACCTATTCGAGATTGCAATTAACACAAGTTTTGGTTGACAAATCCAGTACGTTTTGCAACCTAAACTATATACAGAAACAAAAGCATCAGCAAACAAATGGTAGGTGAGATTATTATACTGTGGGCCACAATTTGCCGTTGGATTATGCTGCTCTGTTAATTGGTGCTTTGGTCCTACGGTAAGGGACCGATCTTGCAAAGTCATCCTGAGTGGTCAATGCATCTCATGACTGGGACCTACAGTCTCAGCAGGACATTGCATGTTGAGGTGAGAACAGGGGTCACTGTGTTTTCTGGTAATGCACTGAGCCGTCCTTTGCGGAGTATGTAAGGACTAAACAGATCACAGCTCCATATAGCTATCGAACTCCGGGTCAAGATTTTCAACAGTGCTTAGTTGTTGAGTTTTTTGGTGCCAACTTAAAGGGCTCTATTTTTAGATTTTTCTCAGCGCTTTCTGAGAATCAGGCCCCTCAAAGGCATCTTAGATGGGACACCCAAAAACGGAAGGACATGAAATCGCTAGTCACTTTTGAAATTTCTTGGCCTTAGGCCTCTGATTAAATACAGAAGATTTCAGTGATAATGAGGCACGCTGTAGAAATATATTCTGCTTGAACAGAAGCTGAAAGAAAATCAGTGAAGGCTCTCTCTCTCTCTGACTCGCTCTCTCTCTCCTTCCCTCTCTTTTTTTAGGTAAAATCCTCTTGTTGGGGTATTTTTGTTTGTTTGTTCTTGGATTTTTTTGGCCTGATTGGTTGATAAACTTGCTTGTTATAAGTCTTATGGGGGGTTTTTTGGTTTGGTTTTTATAGAGGGGGTATGTTGGTAGCTGGGGATGTTAATGATGGGGTGTTGTCCTTGCTGTGGTGGAAAAGTTCTTCTGAAGAGGAAGGTTTTGCAGCTTTTTCTAAAGACAGTTAGACTCTGGAGTCTCCTGTGTCCTTTGGAAGTTCTCGCCTTCAGCTGAGAATGCTTTGTTCCCGTGTCTCAGATATTGCAACGTGGGTTTTGTGATGTGCATTGGCCCAGAGAGCCACAACTCCCTTGACCGTTCAGAGATCAAAATTAGGTCTTGAATGTAGCTGGGGCTTATTCCTAGCCTAGTATTTTGTAATTTTAGAGGACGTAGGCCGTAGTTGCCGCCGTTTATTTTGATGTAAGGCTATTAAGACTTTCCAGAGGAGAAATAATTATTGACGCTATTAAACCAAAGACACACACACACACACACACACACACACACACACACACACACACACACACACACACACACACACACACACACACACACACCTTATTTACTCAGACCAGTGGCTAGACTGGGCTAAATTGGTGTGGTGCTCTGACACTGGGATCAGCACTGTTTCTACTATGGGGGGACATTCCCATAGGATTGACCAAGCAGAGCGTTCTGTTTTTTATGGTTGTCACCAGCCCTCTCTCTTACTGTGAGGATTTAGAAGGTGTAACCTTGACTGGAAACTAGTGATAAAGTGAAGACAACTGGCAGAAGCTAGGAATGGGAGATGGGATGAATCACTTGATGATTACCTGTTCTATTCATTCCCTCTGGGGCACCTGGCTTTGGCCACTGTCGGAAGACACAATACTGAACTAGATGGACCTTTGGTCTGATCCACTATGTTCTAATGGCAAAGGCAACGGGCGTGTCCTGGTTACAGTGGGTCCCATTTTTATTTGTATTTCTTCCATTGCTTTCCTCACCCTGTCCTTAGACGCTAAAGAGAAAGGAGAAGGAATACGAACACGAGATGGAGCGGCTGGCAAGGGAGAAGATCGCTACCCAGCAGCGACTGGCCGAACTGAAGAATGAGTTGAGTCAATGGATGGACATCCTGGAAATTGACAGGATTATTCGACAGACGGTTCAGCCAGAGGATGACCAGGCATCTACCTCGACTGCGTCAGGTACCGTTAGCTTCTCTGTTTTTGCCGTGGCATTGCCTGGTGCTAGTTTGACATTGAAACCATGTGAAACGACCCGAGTTTCCTCTTGGTTTCGCCCCAGACCTATGAATGTGGTGCAAAGCGATGGACTCTCCTTTCAGGGCCATTGAGACTTTTGACTTAACCAGCCCATGTTCTTCTGGTTTTGTAACAGAACTTGGAAGCGGACGAGTTTCAGCTGGTGGAAAGTTCCATTTTAGCCTGGTCTGGTCCACAGTAGCTGAAATAGTCTTCCCAGCACAGTTTAGCACTATCAGCCAACCTGCTTTCACAGCCAGGTAGCTGCATCCACCCTGCCTTTCTAAGGACCATTGTTGCATGTGAACAATGTTCTCCAAATGCTGCTGGAGGATTCAAATATGGTTTGTGCGACATGCTGACATGTTACAGAATAGTATGTGTTTGCCAACCCCGCTATCCAGTTGTAATTGGCTAAGTGCACTAGGTAATTCAGGCCTCTCCTGGAGGATTCTGGAGGTGGAATTGAATGGGATTTTTGTCATGCCCCTTAACAGGTGGGTAATCATCAAAAGCTGAGCTGTATTAATCCCATCCAGTCCTGAAATTGGGCTTCAAGCAGAGTGGCCTGGGGATGAGAACACAGAATTAGGGAGCAGGTGACCCGAGTTCTAGTCATGTCAGTTTGGCCCAGCTTTTTGTCCTCCATTTTTGGGTGCCTGGCTTCACAGCCCAATACTTGATTTTCAGAATGCGGGGCACTGGAAGCTCTTGTGGGCTTCCTGTGGAGCCGCGGGTGCTTGGCTCTTCTGGAAATCAGGCACAACATTTCTTGGGTTCAGCATCTGCCCTCAGAGGGCACTTATGTAAAAGTTTGTCTTTAGCCTCTCACAGGGCTGGAGGGGGATCATTCTTGTCCCCCTCCATAAAGCACGGCCATGGTCTTGCATGAGAGGTTCTGTGTCCATACAACTTGTTATTATTTGCAAATGCCGTTTTGCCCACTAAAATCTGCATGTTGGACGTCCTGCATTGTAAGACTCAGCTCCCCACATTTGGTTGTTATCTAATGCTAACACGCATCCCTGCTGGTTAGAACTGAGTGAATGATGTGTTTGCACTGAAATCTCAGGGGTTTTTCTGCCATGTAGAGAAGGGCACTGAATGGAGGAAGAAGTCACTAGTGCATTTGAAGAGTTTGATGAGCCTTACTGTTGTTTGTAAAGGACCCATGATGAAAAGTAAAGGGTTGCTAATGGAGGCAAAACCTGTTCACACACATTTGCTCTGTCATGAGTTGATCAGTCAGATAGGAGGGGCCATGCTGTTGGCTTTACTTGTGATCTGCCGTGTGAAGAATAGACAGTTCATGGACATGCCTTGGCTGAGGTGAACACGCTGTAACCATCTGTACCAATTCCTTCAAACGGTAACGGAATCCGCTTGTGAAACAACAGGCAGTCAATACAGCAGCAGCTGGAAAGGGAAAACCAGAGTTGACTAGTTCTGTCCAAGTTCTTGTACTATGCCCATCACCAGGGTGTCTGAGCACCAACAGACTCTGAATTTAGGCTGATGGAAATGAGGAATGATGTCAGCTGCCGTCTGCTCTTACAGGGTTAGGAAGAGGGAAAGGTCTTTCCTAGTTCTCCCAAGCCCCTGCGTCTTTCAAGATATGTAATTGCTACTGCACAGCTGGCTTTCGCCTGAGCAATGCAGAGTTCCTGGTCTCACTGGCATCCCCACAGTCCTGCACTGACTCAGAAGTTCACTAGCTGGAACTTTTCCGTAGCCACAGGATAAGGAAACTAGCTGCCATAGTTCCCCAGCTCAGCTTCCATCCTGATCTGAGAGCAGAAGGAGAGGTGCAAAGGGATGATATGACAGGACGGAAAGTAAAAAGAAGAGTCCCAATTAGCAAGGTCCCTCTACGACAAGGAAACTCCCCAGGATAGGATTTGGCCTAGTCCTATAACCCTTGGATGCGTAGCCTTCCATCTGTTTCCCATGCAGCCTTTCTTTATAACCTCCCCTCAGCACCTGTGAAGGAAGCTGAGACGGAATTCACCCCTTGTAAAGAGAGGACCCAGTAGTGTCGCTGCCCCCGTGGCAGGAGGCAGCTCTCCCTGTCTGATTTCTCTCCCCTTGCATCTTGAGGACACCGCTCTCCGTTTGGGCTTTGCCCTGCTGGGAGAAGCCCCCTCTTGGCAATCTAGTGGGAGTGGGGAGGAGTCGGCTGCAAGGGTTGATGGAGCCTATGTCCAAAGGAAGATGAAATTTTAATGCAGGAAGGTAGCCCGACCACGCTCCAGTGATAACTCTGTCCTGCAGGTAGAACCGGTTCCTCCTGTCGTGCCCTGGAGGTGAGGCTGGATAGCCAGGCTCCTCCTCTGCTGTTCTGTTTACCCCAGTGTCTTCCTTTCGTATTTTCCAGAGGGCGAAGACAACATTGATGAAGACATGGAAGACGACCGGCCCGTGAACTCGTTACCAAAACTAACCCAGCGCCAGCACCCCGAGCTGCTGAAACCTACCCCTCCAAATGCTGCTTCCCACCACCCGGCCGTCTTGCCTCAGCACCTGCCTCTGCATCAAAAACAAGCCCCGCCCCACGCGCCGCCTCCCCTCCAGACCCAGGCGCTGGTCCCGCCGCAGGCGATTGTCCCCGCACAGACTCACCTGGTGGCAGCTTCGACGGTGCAATCGACTGTTATTGCCCACACGGCCACCACCCACGCCTCGGTCATCCAGACTGTCAACCACGTGATTCAGGGTCCGCAGACCAAACACATCGCTCACATTGCACCTTCCACGTCCAGCCCCGTGCAACTCACCACTGCTGCTCAGCCTATCGGCCACATCACTGTGCACCCGGCAACCATCAATCACATGACCCACCTCGGCCAGCAGTTACCCATTTATCCTCAGCCGGTGGCCGTCAGCCAACCGGTCGTGGGCCACATCGCTCACACGATTTCTCACCAGCAAGTGAATGGAACCACAAACCTAGGCCAGCAAGCGGTGATGGCCAAACCTGCTGTAGGAACCCAAGTTGTCCACCATCAACAGTTAGTTGGGCAAACAGTGCTAAACCCGGTAACTATGGTCACCATGCCATCATTCCCTGTGAGTACGCTGAAGCTGGCCTAGGAGAGGAAGCCCACTGGCAAAGTCTTTGGCAGGCCGCCTTTCCTGAAACTCCATACATTCCAACCACGTCCGATTCCAAGGGAGAAGAGTGCAGGAACTCTGTGAACAGGGGAAGAGTGACACACTTAAGGTTGGGACTGCCAAGTCCATCCTTAATCTTTTAATAACCAACCTGGAAGTGGTAATGAGAAATGGGGCTTCTCTGCACTTGAATTTCGTTAATCAGAGAAAACTTTATTGACAGTCGTTCATGGTGATTTTTTTTCCTTTTACGTGTAATCAGTGAAATATGATGATGATGTTCTTAAGTCTTTAATTTTCCCCTCTCATGTGTTGCTTCTTTGTAGAATAAAAAAGCCTGATCTCTTTATTGAGATCTCTCTATTGCGTAGAATGGGAAAAAAATCATAGACGTCTATATTTATATGTATATGTATCTGCCCAAACCTACATATATATATAAATAAATATAACCGTGGAGAAGGCCTTTGGCAAGGTTGATTGTTTGCAGGATTATTAGACGACCTAAATGTTAATTTTTGGAGGAAGAAAGCGGAGTGTCCTCTTTAAAAAAAGAAATTTTAAAGACAGATGGTTTAGTGGACCAGGGTACAAATATTTGATGATAAATTAAAAAATAAAAAACATGTTAAAGGTATTTCTCTTCAGTATACTACATTTCAGTAAACCATCTGAAATCACTGTGACTTGTTATGGCATTTAAAGGAAATTCTCTGTCCTGTTTAATAAAAGGAAAAAGAATGCACAACCGGACTTCATTTGTTGGAATTTCATAAATGACTTGATTTTCACAGCTTTGTCAAAAGAAAATTTCACATTTGTTATTTTCATGGTTTAAAAATATGTGGGTTTTTTTGTTTTTTGCTAACGCAATAATTGATTTCACAGAAATCTCTGAGCACCACTCTATCTATTTCAAGATTCCTCCCCCAGTCCTGTTCACTAAAAGGATTTTGACAGAAGCAGTTATTTAGAACTGGTGGCTTTGCAATATATTTCGCCAGTTGGGAGGAATGGAACCCGGGACAAGAAAGCTGCCAAAAATGAGGTTGATTTGTTGTGGTTTTTCCCTTAACGGGACCACGTTTTAGTGCAGGATAGTGAACGGATTTGAAAATGGATAAATATACATGTGAAATGCTCCAAAGGGCGAGAGCTTTTAAAAACAATACAATGAAATGGAATTTAATTTTGTATAGGATAACAATATATTCCAGTAAAGCAAACTATAGAATCTGACAGTGTGTCTTACAAAATACAGAAATCTGACTAAAGAACAACCCCCTTCTTATCTGAAGTAACTACTTTAAAGCAGCCCACGGTTTGTGGTATAATTATCTTCCATCTTTTTTTGGTGGCTGAACCAGATCCTATTGAAGTCAGTGACAAAATTCCCATTGACTTCAGTGAGACAAGGATTTTCTACTTGCCATTCTGGTCAGTGGTTGCTTAAGACATGTTTAATTATCTGTTGTTTGAATCTTCTGTTCCGTGTCCCACTTCCCATCTTGCACTATTGCTAATGTTCTCCTTTTTTCCTCTTTCTTTTTTGATCTGTAATCCTGATGCAGGCAAAACTCCCACTGCAGCGAGGGGAAGTTTTGCGTGTGTCAGGACAAGGGGATGGTGGTCCCTATGCAAACTTCTGTCCTTTTGTATCATGTACTGTCTGGAAATGGCTAGTAGCAGCAGTAAAGGTGCAGTTAAGTCAACCTCCTTTGGAAGTGACATTAACACAGATTAGGATGTAAGGAGTGTGTTGACTAGTCAAGTGATTGGATACCTTCACCACCCTAACCACTTAGTGTGCAAATTAGTTTCTGAGTTGAGATCTTCCCTAGGAAATGGATCCTTTCGACCCTATTTGTCCAAAATTCCCATTCACTTCAATGGGATTTTCACCAGAGTAAGGACTGCAGGATTTGACACTGGCATCATCAGAGTCAGATAGTTACTATACAATTGTTTAAGTTTAATTTGAAATTCTACCCCAAGTTAGACCCTGCCTCACCTACAGTTGGAACTGTTGGAAGGAGTCGTTGCTGCTAGCAGAGATCTAATCCAGTTTCCCTTGCCTGTGTAGACAAGGATATTTCTCCTAAGAATTGTAATAGGCCGGTGTTTATAAAACCTTGCATGAAGTGGGGAGCAGTTGTGAGGGGAAATAATCCCTGTTCACAATGGGCATCCGCACTTAGCTTGTGTTGCTAGCACACTGTCTGTTACAGAGCAGTCAGATCTTAAAGTGAATTAGGCCCTGTTCCCAAACCACCTTTTGACATATTTATTCCTAGTCACTTCTAATGTACTGTTAACATTGTGGAGATAACAGAATCGCTGCAGAGTTATTTGTCCTTTATACATTCAGATGCTTTCTCGCTAAGGTTGTAATTTGAAATTCTACCCCAAGTTAGACCCTGCCTCACCTACAGTTGGAACTGTTGGAAGGAGTCGTTGCTGCTAGCAGAGATCTAATCCAGTTTCCCTTGCCTGTGTAGACAAGGATATTTCTCCTAAGAATTGTAATAGGCCGGTGTTTATAAAACCTTGCATGAAGTGGGGAGCAGTTGTGAGGGGAAATAATCCCTGTTCACAATGGGCATCCGCACTTAGCTTGTGTTGCTAGCACACTGTCTGTTACAGAGCAGTCAGATCTTAAAGTGAATTAGGCCCTGTTCCCAAACCACCTTTTGACATATTTATTCCTAGTCACTTCTAATGTACTGTTAACATTGTGGAGATAACAGAATCGCTGCAGAGTTATTTGTCCTTTATACATTCAGATGCTTTCTCGCTAAGGTTGTATTTCTTGTGTGAGTTGGAGCCTTTGAGGAACCTCAGCGGAGATCTAGAGTTAGCCAGCAGGACAGTGGCTTTTCATCAGAGAGCCTCAAAAGCATGGAATATATATGGCAGGGTTGCCTGCCTGTTTAGGAGTAACTGTGTGGCTTTGTCTCTTGTAGCTATCGAGGGGGAAAGGAGGGACCAGAGCTCCCACCTGCTCTTTGCACAGGTCCAATTCATGGATCTCCAAAGGCTAACAAAAGCAAAACAGGGACGTCCCAATTCTTGCTGGGGGCGAAGGCTAAGTTTTTCAAAAGACAAGAGACTCCTCTGCAGGGGCTAGAGCTCATTCGCACCCGGTTACTGCGACAACACACATAAATTGCCAGCGAGGACAAATGTGGCTGGTGAGTCCTGTGACCAGGGTTGAGGGCACACAGGACCCCACAGGATTGGACCCAGAATGATCAGAAATTACAGTAATTGCATGTGCAGCTTTGGGTGTCTTGCACACACATTTTTGCACGTGGATCTGCTCTCTGTGCGTTGGAAAATATGGCCCAGGAGGGGTGCCTGAGAGCCTTTCGTAAAACCCCCTGGATAACTAACAGTGAACGAGACACACAGTTACTCCTAAAAACGCCAACCCTCCAGCCACAGCGTTGTCTCTAGTGAAAAGTGTCGGCGGTGAAACGGAAGTGCTGCTTTCATTTTACACAGGAGAGCACATTTTCTTGTGGGTTTTTGGATGGCTTTTCTTGCGTGGGCGTGTCATCTTGCCGGCCTTTGGATCTTTTTCTCCTGTCTGTAGATTAAAATGTGGTGGCGACCGTAGGAGTGTCATCCCCCCTTCAGTGATATTAACTAGCCCCACTATAAGTAAGGCTCCTCCCATCTGGCCAGACCTGAGCCAGTCAACTAGTCTGGGGCCCGACCGACATAAATGTCCATGACGAAAGCACTGGTGTGGACCGCGGTAGAGCTGTGCTGTTGTAAGATCCGTAGTGTAGACATAGCCTGGACATCCCGGACCAACCCCATACTCATTCGCGTTCTCCTTGACCATCCGAAATACCCTTTTTGTTGGGTTTTGGGGTTCCCCCCCCAAAACAACGCTTTTCTTTCTGTCCTAGGGTGGGAATCCCAACCCCGACTCTTCTGCCATCAACTCTGCCATTCCCATCGAAAAACTTCAGAGTTACTCCAATGCTTCTTAGAAATCAAGTTCAGTACTGTATCACAAGGGGCACTTTAGAAATGTCTCTCCTCCTCTGAGATGTGTGTTTTCCCTATGGAGAAAGCTATATATAAATAAATATATATCTATATATCTATATCTGTACTCTTCGGGCTGCAGAAGATCACTATGTCCCAAAATAAATAAATAAATATGAAGTTTACAAGAAATCTCTTCTTTTGTTGAATAATAGTAGCTACTGGTCATCCTACCACAGAGAAGGCAGTAAAAATGGGTTTCCTGGGCAGACTGCTGCTGTCTTTTTAAGACCTGATTCAAACCCATGGAAGTCAGTGGAAAGGTTTTCATTGACTTCAGTGGTCTTTGGATCACGCGCTTGCACTGCAGCCTTTATACAAGCCAAGGTGCATGTATAACACTATATGCAGTGTAAAGGCACTCCAAGAACAAGCCACCGGAGGGTCAGTCGGTTTCAGTCTCTTATTTCAAGCTAATTTCTAAAACTAACCTGCTGGGCAGGCTTCATCTAAATGCTGTCCAGTGGGAGAGAAAACAAACTAGCTTTGAAAAATCACACATGCTCAAAACAAAAACAAAAAATAGATCTTGCAGCTGAAACATTAAATATGGGGCATGATCCTGACCTCACATGGATGTAAATCCAGAGTGGAGCTCAACCAGTCTGAGATTAGAATCTGGTCCCATTTTCCAGCCTTGTGTAATCCCTTATACTTGCGCCAAGTGGGTGTAAAGTGTTCCCGTTCTGGTTTGGGAGTGGTCTACACCCACTCTGCGCCCATTGCGCAGGGCTGAATGACGACGCTCCCAGCAAAACGTTGGAGACTCAGGCCCCCCTGTTGCCTGATGCACTGTGATTCATGATAGCAAACACACAGAGAGTACCCCGTTCTTAAAAGCATTGCTGTGGTCCCAGTTGGTGTTTGACAGGCCCGGAGTTCTCCCTCTCATATCCTACAAATTGCTAGGGATTTTAAAAACAGATCAAAGCTGCATCTGTAGCTTTAAAATAATAATAATTACTAATAAATAATCACTTTTACCTGATGTCTAAAAAAAATAAATAAGGATAGCGGCTGGAATTTTTAAAGACTGAGTCACATAGGAGCAGAAGTCCTAATAACTTTCAGTAGGACTTCTGCTCCAAAGTCACTTAGGCACTTGTGAAAAAAGCACCCAGGAGACACACAGAATGTAGTGTGTGTGTCGGGGAATTGTGTTGGCTGCAAAATATCTTTTATTTGCTCAGATTGGAGTGAGGGGCTTAGTTCTGCCACCTTTAGTCGAGTGGCACTTTCCCGTGCTTGTAGCTCCACAGATACTGATGGCGGTGTGAGTATAAGTACTACTCAGCATGAGTAAAGGTGGTGGAATCCGTCTCTGGTAGAAAAGCTCATGAATTCAGAGCTCATGAACTTGAGTTACTTAAATTCAGATGGCTCTTGGTAATTTATGACCAGGTCCTGAAGTCCTGGCTTTTGCCTTTCTCAGATAAAACTCAATAAAGACTGAGAAGAGACATCAGGATTTAAGGCCTCATCATGCAGTCATGCTCCTAGCTGTAGTACTTACCACCACTCAAGCTCCTGGTAAGAATGGCTATACCTGGTAGCACAGCAGCCTTGGGCTCCGCTCCTGCACCTGATGGAGCGCAAATAAACGGGTGCATCCCCATGGAGTGCTCCATGTAGGGACCAGCAGCCCGCCCACAATTGCACAATCCGGTGTGCTTCAGACGGGAGAGTCTGATGAGTGCAGCTTTTACAGCAAAGTTTCCAAAGCGAAAACCTCTGGCGACCTGCGCTGCTGTAGGAAAGAGAAAGAACTCGTTTTATAGGAGGTGAAGTCAGACCATTTGCTTTAACTTTCCTTTTTAAACCAAGCCTTCTTTCCTCTGGTGTTGTATTTGTAAGCAGAGGGAGCAAGAGAAGGAATTTGAATGACTGCAGGGTGGGTAGTGTCTGTTTGTTTGAGCCTGGCTGTTGAACAGATTAGGTAGGTTTGAAAGCTAGTTGTGACCAAAAAGTTTCTTGTACATTTTACTATAATATAAACAAAGATAATCATTACTTATAAAGGCTTTTACGAAGACACCTTCCCCTCCCATATAGAAGGAATCAAGTACAGCATTTGTGTTTCCCAGCAGGCCCCTAAAGTGATTACGATGAGGCTTTGGTTTTGGGGTGGGAAATTATCTGTTTAATCCTAACCCAGCCATGTCCAGCATTCAGTCTGCAATTCAAGCCTCTCTTGGCTCAGTCGTTGGCGATTTCATTTCTCCAAAGCAATAAACCCCACAGCAGGGGAGGGTGCTTGGGGGGGGGGGGGGCTTACTGTGGTCATATTCCCATGGAGGAAACGGCATTGCTTGTTGCTGTCACAGGTGAGCTATTCCTTGAAATCCCTCCTGCTGTGCTCATGTCAGAATACAGCAGTTGTTCAGTGTCTATTTGGGACCTTGTATTCCCCCTCGACGATGAGAGTTTGAAGTGCTCAAGGAGTGCCAGATTGGGGCCCTTAATACTCAGGGCACATCTACACTACCCGCCAGATTGGTGGGGAGTGATCGATCTAGCAGGGATCGATTTATCGCATCTAGTCTAGACATGATAAATCGATCCCCGAGTGCTCTCCCCGTCGACTCCGGAATTCCACCGCCACGAGAGGCGGAAGCAAAGTCAACGGGGGAGCGGCAGCGGTCAACTCGCCGCCGTGAGGACGCCGAGGTAAGTCGACCTAAGATACGCCGACTTCAGCTCTGCTATTCACTATTCACATCGCTGAAGTTGCGTACCTTAGGTAGACCTCCCCCATCAGTGTAGACCTGGCCTAAGGGACACCTGCAGTGACAATAATTGGAGTATAAACTCTGTATTCCAGTTGAATTGCAATGTAGAGGGGAAAAGACTGGCAAGGTAGCTCCATCATCGTGTGTATTTCTCTCTACATATACTCGTGAGCTGTGTGTGCAAGTGTGTACGTATAAACCAATGGGACCGAACCAAAACCTCAGACCTAAACACTCTCAGACTTTGGGGAAAATCAGATCTGGCCCCCAGATTTTGTGACCAGGCCTCATTTTGAGCGTGTGTGTGTGTGTTGTGTGTGTGTGTGTATATTGCTGTGTTCTGATTAAATGCAGGCTATCCAATGGAAAGTACGGTTGGTACTAAATTCTCTGTGGTAAGACTTGAGTCTGATAATGGAAAATGCAAAATGAAACCACGTACTGCTGTTAGCAGCTGCAGGCCGTAAGGTTATATTAGTCCATCGTTGAAATCCAAATGTTTGAAGAGCCTTAAATCTTCCTTGAAGGGGAATGTAAATTGGGAAGAAAACAGATCTCTTTGGGGGCCGTTTTTTGTTTGGCTACAGGGTCCTGTTGGGTGGGAAGGGAAAAACCAGTAGTATATTATTCTAGTTATTCAGGATTTGATCCTGCATCATTCAAGCCAGTGGGAGTTTTGCCATTGACCCCAGATCACGCTTGCATAGTGCAGGGACAAAGGTAGGTTAATTCTTATTTTTCTTTTTTTCTCTTTATTTTCCTCTTTCCCCCACCATAGAATCTGATGGACATGATGTTCCATCTGCCACTGCTTCTGCTTCCTACTTGTGTACAATTTATCCAGGTGGATCAGTGGGAAATGTAATAACCAGTTAGGATTCCGTTTATTATTGTGTCAGAAAAATAGCAGGTCCAAAGATCAGGTGGGCTGTTGGATTCAAGTGTTGGACTATTTGTCTTTCTGTTGTTGTGTTTTGGGGTTTGTTTGGGGGGGGGGGTTGTATTAAAAGTGGCCTTTCGTAACAAAAATAAAAATAAATAAAATAAAATGCCTTTGAGTGGGTTAGATGGAGGTGAGACTACATTGCTGCTTATGTCGATGTTGGTGTGATTGTCTGTTTGCACGCCTGTTTATAAACGTAGAGAAGTTCAAGCGAAGATTTTATTGTGTCTCTGATTTTTGTATGTAGCCTGTGTCTCTTTTGGACTGATCTGCATCCCCTGAGTGAATTTTTTGCATTTAAAAAAAAAAAGTGTGACAATTGTTTCGGGTGGGGAGGGCGGGAACGGGGGATTTGACGAACACCATGTGTGTCTGGGGATTTGGCGGGTGGGCAGGGAGAAGACGTAATTTGCCCCGTGTGAAAAAGATACACTTGGTGTTTGTTTGTTTTTTTCCTCTCTTGCTTTCTGTGATGTCTATTAAGAAGGGTATTGAATAAAGGTAAACATTTCTTAGCTGGCTTCCAGTCCAGTGAGGTGCTGAAGGTCTCATCCAGAGCCCAAGGAAGTCAGTGGAAGTCTTTCCATCAACGGCGGTGGGCTTTGGATCGGACCCAGAAGGCCCCAAGTCAGCATCTTCTTTCCATTCAGTAAACACACCTACGCACCTGTGTAGGTCCCATTACCTTTAATGGGAGTTAAGCATGTGCTTAAGTGCTTGCTGAATGGGGATGGATTTAATCATGTATGTAAATACTTTCCTCAGTGGGAGGCCTTAACTCTCTTGTAGTCAATGGGAGTTGAAGGTTCTTAGCAGCTGCTCACCCCTTCCATGGTCAGGCCCCTAAGACTCTTCTAGCGTAACCAATTACTATCCCAACCTTTTCATATTTCGTTTTAAAGGACAGTGGAATTGTAAAAGGAAACCCCCACTGTTTTGACCTGCTTTCAGTCTCTCAGCGTTGGTGCAGCTTAACATTGATCCCAACACTTTTTATTTGTAGATTTCTTCGTTAGTCAAAATATCTTCTGTTGGGAGCAGACATTCGGAGTTGAGGAAAAGGTCGTCTTTTAGAAATTTTTCGAGCTTTTTCCTCTTCGTGGCTTTGTTTCTCCTCCTCTGTTTTATAGTATTTAAAAAAATGAAGTCCCAGACTTGAACCGCCAGCAAGATACCAGCACAAACGCAGACTCATTGGCCAGGATCAGTGACGTGTAATAATGGGCAGTGTTTCAGGTGGATGTTCTTTTTCTCATTAAAGTGGCGTGAAAATGTTGGTCCTTTTCTGAGCTCTAATTCTGGATTTCTACACCAGGTTGCAAAAAATGTCTTTGATCTGACTCTCACTACCTTAAGGGCTAGTCACACTGTAAGGGCAGTGACCAGGGCCCTTAAAGTCATTGTTAGTTACATTTCTGCCTAGTTTATGCTGCTGGAGTGGTGTTAAGGGACTTCAGTGTAAATCAGAGGAAGTTTTATTAATTTGACCCCTTTCCTGGTGCTAATTACATTGTGAAATAGCATTTTTGGTGCTCTCCAGAATGTCCCAACAGCTTTCAGAGTGGCTGACTACATTACACAGGAAACCTACCAATGCTTTTGCTTCTAGGTAAGAACGCTGACCCTCGTCCTCCTCCTGCCTAACCGTTACCATCCTGTACTTTGGTACCTTTCTTGAGTCCTCCACACCACGCTCTTCTTGTTCAGAAAGGCTGTAAACAGTCAGTTCTCTCAACCATAACACACACACGTACTCAAACCAAAACATTAAGTATCACGGGCCCGATCCTGCCAGGTGCTGAGTGCGCTTGTTGATGGGACCGCTCACCTGAGTAAAGGTTTCAGAATTTGGCCCGTACATGCACTGAAGAACTGATACGGACGCCTTACCGACCCGATTACTACATTCCTGATCCAACAAAGCACTTAAGCGTGGGTTTAAATGTTATGCATGTGAGTGGTTCCATTGACTTCTATGGGACTATTCCCAGGCTTAAAATTAATCATGCGCTGAAGTGTTTTGCTAGATCAGGGCCTACAGCGGGAGTGGAAAATCAAACCATCCCATTCCCATGTTTAAATCTTCTAACGAAACCTTCTTTCTATCTAGATATACGTTCAGATATCTATGTCTAGATATCTACAGATATCTAGCTATGGATAGCTCATTTAAACACCTTCGTGGCTAAAAGTATTTACCTTTATCAGCTCAGCTCTTTTCATTGGGAGTCCTTCGATTAAAATCATCACTTATAAATGCAAAGTTACTTCCAATGCTTGCCAGTGATTGGCAGGCAACCCTCTTGTCCTTCTATTGAGCATCACAGGAAAGCCAAGCAATCTGAAACCAATCACACTGGGCAAATGCTGTCTTTGTTTACAGTGCGGACTTGTCACTGTGTTAGCAATTTATTGAAATACTAAATATTGAAAAACCTAGACTGTAAAGATTTTTATGTGTTTGGATACATCTGCTCTGTGAAAAAAAACAAACCTAATTTTGTACATATTGTATTTTTACTATTCAGCTGTATTATATTGGCTCTTCATGCTCCAGAATTTAGATATCAAACATGAATAATATCCATGTAATAAGCACTTGCCTGAAATGAAATATAAAACTGAAATAAACATGCACTGAAACCTGAAACGGGATTTTGCATCTTCATCCTTGTGCTTTATATACGGAGGTTCCAATTTATTTATCATTTCCCAATAATAATGATATTAGATTCCCCATCTGGCAAATATGTATTATCGGGCTTCATGCATAGGACTGTTGATGGAGGTAACCATAATAGCCACTGGTATGAGTTTGCAAGAGCAGGTCTTTGCTTTTCCCCTAGAGTATTGATGTTTAATCTAGAAACCATTCTCCCTAGACTCCAGAATATGGTACCTGCATCAGAACTGGAAAGAGAGACAAACAGACATCACCTTAAAAATGTAAGCCTTTTTCAGTCATCAGCATTCCTCAGAGAAGGCCAAATTTTATCATAGATAAAAAGCACAAATGAGAAGTTCTGACCCCATTGAAATCAGTGGGATCAGATCAATGGGGTCGCAATCATCTAACTTGTAACTAAGTATTGAGATTCTTCCAGTCTTTCTTTTGGGAAACTCTGTTGGCTTGGGGACTTATCTTCCACCTACTGGCTTCAGGTAAAAAGTAGCTGCTGACGCAGCTAAGTTCTTTATTTGGCCAGTGGTTTGCATCCCCAATTCATCCTACCGCAGTCACCCATCTTGACTGAGATGCAGACTTTGATTTGACCACTGGAAGGCCTCGGCCTAGTAAGAGCTGCAGGTGAATGGTGGAAATCAATCCAATGCACAGGATCCTGACCTCTGGCTGAATGCACCATGCTTACCCTGTCCAAGATTTTGATTTCTCCATGGGACAGAGACCTGGCTGCCCAAAATTTATTTGGCTATTTGAAATGAATGGAAATTAGGCACCCCACGTAGGTCAGAATCTATAGGGGTTTTGCCAGACTTCAAAGGGGCCAAAAATTAGTCTTTAAGGCCCATCCTATTCGAAATCAGACTAACAATTGCCATAATTAGGCCACTGTTACCAGTTTCCTAGAATATTTTTTCTAACTGGTGTCCAAAGAATATTTTTTGGCCTTCGAGCTGTGTTATTAAACTCTCCCCGAGGCTCTTCCCCACCCAGGTAGTTTAGAACAGGGTATTACAACATGATTATAAGCCACAAAAGCTCTGTCCGCGTGAGCCAGTGACTCCAGGCTGCAGAATGTAGCGGTTTCCAACATGGTTTTTCTAGACTGTTCAAGGCCTAATCCAGTGGAGTTCTGAGCAGCTGCAGGAAGGTGCCCATAGGGACAGATCTTCAGCTGCCATTGGTCATGGTGGGCACGGATCTGCCCCATAGACTCCACTGAGATGGGAATGGGGTAAAGCGTTGGTTGGATAAGACCAAAAACGTATGTCCCCTCCAATGCATCCTCAAGAAACTAAACAAGGAAAAACCGGTCCAGTGCATAGTCCAGCGCAGCTGCGTTCCTGCCGTATGTCTTCCAGAATGTGATCAAATCAAGGGGGGGGGGGAAGACATTACAGTCGTGACCAATGGTGGATTAACCTATAAGCAATAAAAGCCGGTGCTTAGGGCCCCAAGAGAAAAGGGACCCCAAGCAACAACAACAAATGGTTACAAAATGACAAGTTTGCACCGCCTTAAATCTAAAAAAGTCTCAATTAACATCTTGGGCCCCCCCAAAATCCCCCAATGTTGCGTCGATTACACTTTGTGAGTAAAAGCTGGGTTGTGAATGGGGGTGAGAGTTGAAAGGTTGGTGCATTGCTTGGCTGTGCTTAGGGCCCCAGGAGCAATTAATCCGCCCCTGGTCGTGACTCTTTCAAGGCTGGCTCCCCCCCCTGTTGTGTGTGTGGGGCCCTGCCGTGTTTCACCCCAGAGCTGGCGTCTTTAGTGCCTTTCATCAACGGGCAAAGTGGCCCAGACTTGCCACTTCTGCGTTTGCAGAGTGTCCAGCCGCTAGTTACACGCACGACCTTATTATTTATTGGTACAGGCTTCCCATGACGATGACATCCACGAATCCGACCCCTGGGCACTTTAACAACAAATCCCAAACTCTAAACAAGAGCATCTTATTCTACTCGGTGTCACTGGGATGGGATAGTGCAGCCTCAGAGCAGTCCGGGGGGTTAACTTCTGACTGAGTTGCCTAGCAGGAGAGAGTGACACTGGTCCTCAGAGGATGTACACACACCCCTTAGCAAACTCCCTAGCTGGGGCTGCAGATCCGGAATCGCTAGGTAAGAGGAAACAAAATCCTGTGGCACCTTAAAGACTAAGTAAGAGGGATCTCAGTGCCCTCTGCTGGCCTGCGGATGCATCCGCCTGGCAGACCAGACCAGACGTTCCTCTGGTCTAGAGGCCAGGTGGGTGAGGTGATATCTTCATTGTCTGGACTCCAGTTGGTGAGCGACACGTGTTTTAGTTGACACAGACCGGAAGAAGCGCTCTGTGTCTTGTCCAGTACAAGGTATTTCCTCGCTCACAGGGTGCAGGGGTGAGGGCTCCACGTGGCTACAACAACTCTGGGTGCATAAAGGGACTGTAGCCCATAGCCACTAAGCTTCCTAAGGCGGGTCGGGCTGACTGCCAGGCCTCAGCACAGCCAGCGGGATGGCACCTGGTGGACAGGGTCTGCAGGCTCAGACCGTGTGAAGTGGGAATGGGGGCCAGCTTTGAGCACAGGTCCGAGAGATCCCCTGAGGCGAGGAAGGTTAGCGAGGCAGGCGGCAGAAGCGGTAGGGATAGCTCAGTGGTTTGAGTATTGGCCTGCTAAACTCTGGGTTGTCAGTTCAATCCTTGAGGGGGCCATTTGGTGATCTGGGGCAAAAAATCTGTCAGGGGACAGTATGTGGCCCTGCTAGTGTAGGCAGGGGACTGGACTCCGTCACCTTTCAAGGCCCTTCCAGCTCTCTGACATAGGTATATCTCCATCTATTATAATATTTGTGTCTCGGTTCTCCACCCTTTAGGCCCGGCACTGTCCCAGGAACTACACTGAGAGGAGGCAGACGGTGGCTTCTTAGACATTATTGTGATGTAATTCCCTCCGCTAATCAGCCCCACTTCAGTCTCGGGATTAGTAACATGTCTGTATCCTGGACCTTACACAGGAGCTAGGTTAATGGTTACACCTCAGATGAGTGTGTGTGTGTAAAAAGTATGTATGGACACATTCTCCAGCATGGGTTGGGTTGGGTAGGGTAGTGGGGCAAAAGGGTTGGCCCAGGCACTTGCAGGAGTTGGGTCCTCAATTAAATCTAATGGATGATTGTGGCATAGGGTGGACATAGGACAAGGCTCCACCTATGATTTCCCACCATGCATCTGTGATCCTTGCTTTCCCAAGACTTGTGGGAGCTGCTGATGCTGTCGGCCCCCCACGTCCCAGTCAGCGCTGTGTTAGTTTGACTCTGGCATTGTGCTCCCTGTGATTAGATTTTTTGTCGTGAGGACAAGAGCCAGTAACCTATTGATCCTAGTATCTACACAGTCCAGCCTTCAAGGGCCACCCCCCCCCCAAGGGTGTACAGTTCAGACCTGCCTGTTGTTCCACCCTGCATGGCGCTCTCTCCTTTTGCAGGGCTGCGCGCACACTCGCAGTGAACCTACAGCTTCCTGGACTGAATGAGTAGTGGAAAGCACAGACAAACTGAAAGTGCAAAATCAGGGGTGTAATTCATTGCAGGCGCGGTCTTATGCCCCAGCTCCGCCCACAAACAGGCAACGCGGTTTGAGCATCAGGCTAGCTCGCCTTTTGTTTGAAACCTGTTGTTTTATCCGGCAGAACACCTTTAAAAAAATGGACCTGAGAGCCCTGCTGGTTTGGCATAGGGTGACCAGCCAGCAAGTGTGAAAAATCAGGAGTGGGGGTGGGGGTGGAAAATAGGAGCCTATATAAGAAAACGAGGGCCTGGCCCTATAAAATCAGGACATCTGGTCACCCTAGTGGCAGATCTTAAAGCCTTTTGTGATGGGCTGAAGTTGTGCCCGCTTGTTTAGTTGCGACCAGTGGTTGCTAGCATACGGATCTTACTGCCAGGGCGAGAGAGAGAGAGAGAGAGCGCGAGCACGGAGTGTGAGTGTGTGTCCCTGTTCCCCCCCCATCCCCTTGTGTAAGAGTTGCTATATGTCTCCCCTTGTGCTCTCTCCCCCCCCCCCCCCCCCCGGGAGTTAAGTGCTGGCATTGCATGGTAGACTACGCAGTAGCTGACTAGTGCAGGCCTTGGTGGCAGGCCAAAACGTGTAGGGAATGGCGTACGGAAAAAGGCCTTTCTTTGGAATATGTTTTCGCTGGCTCTCTGCGCTATTACTATGCAAAATCAGAGCGCTTTAAAACAAATTGTCTCGTATAGGCCAGATGAAGCCGACTATTGCACTTCTCGTGGCTTAACGTAACACTTGGCAGAGCTGTGGCGAGTCTTACGGCTATGCGTGCATAGAGAAGCTGATGATATATTTTTTTCCCCTGTGGCGAAGACAGGATTGCTAAGGCCTGAGTGCTCCAGAAGTATTAGGGGTGGATACTTTTACACTCCTGCGTTCTACAGTTCATACCACGAATGTCTTGCCATAAGTCCCTGGAAACATTGTTGGTAGCCCAATTTTGGATGTGCGAGATTGCACACAAAACAAGGCTGCGGTACGTATTGTGCGGCTACGCTTTAATACAGCCTGGCCAATTTTTTAGCCCAGCTGATCAAAATGTCACTCATAAAGGCTATTGTGTCTAGGCTAGTTCAATCAACCCTCTTTGGTGCAATTGGCTGGATAGATCAGTTTGAAAAATAATAGTTTAGCATAAGTGGTTTGGTACCTGGTGGTTGAAGGGGGCCTTATACAGTAAAGAGCAAAGTCTGAGCAGGAAAGAACAGTCTTTGCCGTAAAGATCCCCAAATAATCAGCAGCTTTCTAGCAAACACATAACTTCTCTCTCTCTCTCTCTCTCCCCGCCCCCAGATCTGTTGTGTTTCTTTAGCTCAACACAAGTTATGTTTCAGTTAAGCCCACTGGGCTCAGTACAGGGGTAATTTGGGGACAATCTATGGTTTGTGGTATAGAGGTCAGAATAGATGATCATAATGGTCCCGTCGCACTATGAAGCTAATCCGCTTGCTGGGTTTTTGTGGTGCGGCGAGAGGGGGCCACGGAGAGGACTTAAAGGCCCTGGTTTTACTTAGGATTTCTCATGTAAAATAAAAAAATATACCAGTGAGTCACTTCACTGGTTGAAAACTGTCCCCTTGTGTCTGGTTTGTGGGCAGCCCCTAGTGGTGGACCCGGGGATGCAGCCTGCACGCTGGTGCAATAATGTAATGGCAGCTCCAGTTCCGTCCTCAACAGGGTGGCTTTAAAAGTCCCCTCTGTGGTGCTGTCCTAGGGACAAACCCAGGGAGCAGAGGCTGTTTAGAAAACACACTCCAGCCTGAGACAGAGAGGCCAGGACTGGCAAGGGGAGAGGGTGGTGGTGGGTGTACTATATAGCTCAGTCCTCTAAACAGGAAGGCAAGGGGAGCACAGTGGGATTAACTGGTTGGAAGGTTATTTGCACCAAAGTTATTGGTCAGATGTTTTATATGAAGTTTCCGTTTAGGAAAACCCTTCAGCCTAAACACCACTCCCATGACAGTCCAAGGAAAAAAATCCCAGTTACTTAACTGCAACCCAGTCTGGTGTGGTAGGTGTGTGGTTATATATAATGAATGCATCCACTGTATTATGTGTTAATTTATTCAGGGAACCTTTAAAAATCTATTTGGTGGTGACCTACTTACTTTGAAAAGGGCTGTGTAGTACAATAGTCCATGCAGATTATGCATGGAAACTTAATTACATATCACTTGCTATTCAGACATAAGCATAAGGTCAGCGTTTTCTGTTCAGCTTTTGAAATTGCCCCCCCCCAGCCTCTGTTAAATGGCACCAAAGTTCACCAAAAGCCTTGACAATATGTATTTATTCATATGTTACATTTAAAGATAAATAATTTTGAGCAATAAAGGAAAAATATTCTGCTCCTGACAAAAATAAATAAGGCAATTCACAATAGTCATAAAATACAATTATGCAGAACAGATACAACAAAGTTTGCAGAGATTGTTTTGTTTTTTACATAGTAAAGAGTTGTATAGTACATTCCAAACAAAAAATAGTGCAGATTTTATTTTTTTTAACATAAATTTCTCAGGCTGGGTTTCTTGGAGAGATTTTTTCTCCTTGTGGGATTTTTAATGGAATTTGTTTTCACCTCTCAAATGAACAAACAGATACACAAACTGCAAAGCATTTCTTAAGCCCCTTCTGCAACCATGCATTGGTCTAAAGTACAATTTGACACCAAGCGGTAAATGATAGTGGTTTTAGGTGGCTTAGCACGCCAGCAACAGACTGTTTTTGTTGTTTGTTTAATCTTGACCCTTCCCAAATTATTGGATGGTAACCTGTTCTCCTCCCGCCCCAAATGCCTTTTATTTTGGCTTTGAGTTCTAGGTTTAAAAAGGACTCCTTCCCTTTTAACAGTCTCCCTCTGCCCATCTGCCCATTTGCGTACACCTGAATCGTAAGCAATTTTTGACCCTTCTTTGGCCTGAAAATGCACGGGGCAGCTTTTAAGGTGTTTGGCTATCAGCACAGAACACATGGCTAGCTAGATCTACTGAACTGTTCCTGGATGAAGCCTGCTAGCTTGGGAAAGTAGGGAAAGACCGGACAGCGGTGCTACAGTGCATCCCAGGAATTCAAAAGAACAGTCATTAACTTGGTTGCACTCCAGTTGTGTTTTTTTCATAGATCCGCTGGTATCTTCCCAAGGCAGCCTACTATTTTAAGAGAGACTTTTTGGCCTTTTAAACTCATTTTCCAATAACCACCGATACGTCTACCTATTGCATCGTCTTAACATCTTTTAGGGCCAAATCCTGCTGCTTTTACTCACCTGAGTAATCCCACTAAAATCAGCGAGACGACTCAAGGAACTTAGCAGGACCGGCCGTAGAAAGGGACTGTTTACCACTTTGACAACATTTAAGTCAAATCTTTTTGGTTTGGTGTCTGTATTTTAACCAGTGTCTTTTCCTCATCCCCTGGGCTACGAATTCAGCAAAACCCAGCTACAAGAACTGACTTAAGCATTGTTACTGACTAGCAGGAGCACTTTGAATAGCTGTAACTTTGACCCCTTACTACATCAGCTCTGCCAGGGCCGGCGACAGGGGGGTACTACGGGTAGAGCTGTACCGGGCCCCCCGACTTTAGGGGGGCCCCGGTACAGCTCTACCCGTAGTCATCTGGCGCGGCTCTCCCCCGGACGAGCGCCTGTCCCCGGCCGGAGCAGAGAGCCCGGCCAGCGGCAGCGGCTCAGTCCGGGGGAGGGGGGGGGGGAGGGGGGAGGGAGGGAGCAGCAAGGGAGGCTCTCGCTGCTCCCCGGCTCTCCGGTCTCGCTGCTGCCAGCTGGTGGGGGGAGCGCCGGCTGGGCTGGGGAGCCCCCAGCCGCTGTCGGGGGGGGGCGGTGGGGGCTGGTGGGGGTGGCCGGCTGGGCTGGGGGGCCCCTAGCCGCTGTCAGCTGGGGGGGGGGGGGAGCGCCGGCTGGGTTGGGGGGAGCGGCTGGGCTGGGGGCTCCCCAGCCGCTGTTGGGGGGGGGGCGGCTGGGCTGGGGGGCCCCGGCTGGGCTGGGGGGGGCAAACTATTAGAGTAGGGGGCCCCCAAATTTCTGTCGCCAGCCCTGAGCTCTGCAGTACCTGCGGTGCACTTCCCTTCAATGCTAATGACGTGCATTTTGGGAAGGAGGTCTAGTCCTCAATTTCAAAGGCCCGGTAGCAGGCTTTCTTGCCTTTTTGTCCACGTGCTGCTATGTAGACTACATACTTCTGCACACCCCCCTCTCCGCCTGTGTAGAATAGATTCTTGCTGGACAGCTGCTGCATCATTCTGCAGAGAGAATGAAGCCCTGGGGGAAGTGGGGATGGTTCAAATGTAAGACTGTACAGTCTTGCTATTAGCAGCTTTTCCCATGGAAAAGAAGCAAGGAGAGGGGGATCTTTAGGTATCAGCTAGAAGGGAGAGTAGGGTGCAAACCCAGCCTGGAATGAATTAAGACAGAGAGGCATTTCCAAAGACACCAATTTCCTCTGCCCCATTTTGTGAAATCACAAAGGAATGTATCACCTTAAAACTGCCCATTTCTGTCCTTAGTTCAGGTCCCATGAAAGTTGATAGTGGTAACTGACTGCATGATATTTGGCTGTCACTGAAATGACGAACAGTCCTCTTAAGGGACCAAGAAACTATACAAATGGCACAGGTCAGACTGGTGTAGCCAGGACGTTGCTGCAACACTATTCTGAAAAAAAATATATTTTTTTTTTTGACTGAACAAGGAAGTTTTGCACACACTGAGCAGCTTGATCAAGTAAGGCATGAATGACAAATCCTCATTCATCAACGTCAAAGGTCTACAGAACGTGGATCAAATTCAAAAGCGACTCTCCCTAACTTTATGAGGTATGGGCACATTACAGGTTTATACAGCTTCAACTCTATATTTAAACAGCTTTTACTAATTTTTTTAAAAATCTGAGAATAAGGGCCTCTACCCATTTTATTGTATAACGAGGTGGAGATACTGTATAGTCTCATAATACTAAGGATACAAAAGTTTGTTGTGTCTTTATACACCTAAAACTTATTTTTCTTGGTTTGTAAAAATATAACTGAGGAAGGCGTGTCCTGTACTGATTCTTTGGCATAACTCAATCTGTACCTTTGCACAGACTGTATGTAACTGAGGGTAACGTGCCTCAAATTTCACAGTGGGCCACTTGTGGATTATAATCTGTTTCCGAAATGCATCAGTTTACCGAACAATTGATACTGTGTAAAAGATGCAAGTGAAACAGTGGTTAAACAGTCACTGTTCTAATACTATCCAGTGAAAACAACACTTTAATGTTGAGTGTTTTTCTAACTCTGGTCCTGTTCATTCTACTGCTGAAATTTGTGTAGAGGGTTTTTGTTTTGTTTTGTTCTTTGTATTTTCAAACCTACAGCACTGATTTATTCCCGTCCTGGGTAAAATCCCTTAAAGATCATCTAAGATACCTCAATATGTCAGGATTGGCCTAAGTCCAATGGGAGAAAAGTCTACTCTCAAAAGGTAACTCAAGATGATCCCAACTGAGCCACAACCTTGAAGGGCGTTTGGATCCCGGGCTTTGGTTCAGGACTACCGGTAAATTGAATTTTAATAGCACTCTTGGAAGAGATTTGACCAACTCTGACACTGAGGCACATTGGCAAAGGATGGAATTCTCAAAAGTGCGTAAATGATTGAGGTGCACAAGTTCCACTGCAAGGCGGCGGGACCGTGCCCGTCTGGATTTTTTTAAAAAGTACCCAAGTACCTGTTCTATTGAAATCAAGGGGTAACTTCATTAGAAGGTCGTTAGGATCAGCTCTTATCTCGCGCTGCACAGTGATCATTCTCTTTCCACTCTATCATTCAACTTTCTGATCTAACTGATCAGTTTGAAGACTCTCACAGTATATCTATGCACTAGAGTCTATGGGGTGATACTGTGGGGACAGAAACATACCGACACCTAAACATCGCTGTTGACAAACTAAAGCCCGAGGACAGAGCCTTGGTGGGTTTAAATGGTCACAACCCTTGACCCCTACGGAGGAGGTTTAAGTATTGTACCACCCCTATAAACGTTCAGCCCGCTACGGAAATGAATGCCGTAGACCGCAGTAATACGTGTGAATGACTGAGAGCTATTGCATGTTTACCTGGAGACATTCCAGAGACAGCAAATGCAATAAAATAAAGGAGAGCGCAACAAAATACACTTTGTTAATCTGACAAAGGCTACATGGGAATTAGTGACGTCCTGGATTCTATTTTTCAGAAGTCACGAAGTTCTGACAAGACAGGTCCTAAATCTCTCTGAGAAGTCAGGTGTACAAACGGCAGGGCACATGCCTTTGTGAGGTTCTACCGTACATTAAAGCCTCACTCCTGCCATCAGTTTTCCTGTTGCAGAGCCCTGTTAGAGACCCAACCACACGAGAAGGGGCTCCATTTCCTATGCACTAAGTCAGATTTCAAGCTCTGACTAACCTGGAAGTGTAACGGTATCGGGCCAGCTTCTGCCGCCTTGGAATACTTGCAGAGGAAGTTACTGACTCCTTAGTGTGGGGAAGGGTAGCAGAAAGGTATCCCTGATAGCTGGATCCTCTTTTTATTACAATTATCTATATTGTGGGAGCACCTTGGGTCCCCAGCCCAGAACCCTATTGTGCTAGGCACTGTCCAAACAGAACAAAAAGCCAGCTCCTACCCTAAAGAGACTATAGTCCTTCTGGCCCAGAGTCAGCACTACACTAAGCACAAACTTAAGGCTACGGAAATGCGTAGGGATGGATTTAATCACAAGTTTAACTTGAAACACATGCTCAGGAGCTTTGCTGAAGTGGGGCCGTGGGCACCGAAAATTGTTCTTGACGTCGCCTCAGACCAATGTCACTGAGACGTTAGCAAACAATCTGGAGATGACAATTTAGCATCTTGTATCTCTGGAGGCAGAAGTTTACAAGCTGCCCCCCTCCGATTTTCATCCTAGCTTTCCTCTTCGAGTAAGAGCTGAAATAGAGAGTTGGCCTAAGAGTACCTGGCTCTTGCATGGTCCCCGCGTAGATGGCTAATGATAGACAGCCAGGAGTCACTGTGGATCGACACCTCTCATGGTTTGGCCTAGTGAAGATCTTTGACCAGGATTTTTCTGAGTAAGCTGGCTTGGCTTCTCTGGTTCTAGGAGGCAGGGTGTTTTTATTCTCTTCAGCGGTGTGATTTCTAACCTGATTACTTGGTTAAAAATGGTTCTAGGTAATGTGATGGACAGTCATCGTACGGCCAAAAACACTCTTTCGCGTATCCTAGGTGAGCTCCGCAGCAATTGCTTCTCTAAGATCACGATCCGGTGCTCACAGACTTCAATGGGTGTTGATTTGGGAGCCTTCAGTGTGCATGGCCAGGGAGTTTGGGTCAAACACAAAGTATTCCTAGTGCATTAAGGGTCGGATAGCTCAAAATATGACTCCAAAAACCAGAATTGCTTCTGTATCTCAAACATGTCGCTGGACGATATCTAGAGAACAGGAGAGGGTAGAATGCTGGGGGAAAAAAAAAAGTTTTGCCTCGCAATACAAAGTGAGCCTGACAAGGACTATCAAACACAAACCTCATTGTCTGGTGGTGGAAAATTGGGTTTGTTTTAAAAGTCTATTACAAATCTCTGGACTATTTACTACATTACATGGAAGATGCAATTAAAACATCTGACGTTACAGTGCAAGAAATGCGTCGTCCCACCGTCAGCACTAAGCCTGTTTTCCTCTCGGTCCGCGGTCACTTATTTTCAATCAGCGTTTGCACTTTGTAGACGAGGTCCCTTGCGATCTTTAGGATTTCCTGGGCATTGTGATGTTCTGCCATTTCTACAAGGGAGACAGACACAGGTTGGTAATTGCCAGCCTCAGGGGGTCAGGCTTCTGCAAGCCAGTGAGCGAGAGGCACACGCATGACTGTTGACTTGCCCATTTAACGGTGTCATCAAAATCCCAGGACTGGGGCTAACGGTCCAGAGATTCTACCCACAGTCCTTTTGGTTTCCGTTTTAGTGCTGGGGAAAATCCCAACCCCCTCCAGCCACAGGGATCGGAGGAGGAATAGGTGAGCTTGGTAGTTACACAGTTTAGAATGCGGGCTGCTTTCAGTCTCTGGGAGGCATGTGGACACATGCTAAAAAAAATGTCGAGCTGTAGAAGTCTTAAATTTCCCAGCAACAGAACGTTTGCTGCGTTAGGGTTTAAAATATAGTTTAAAGGTACCACAAAACTTGCCCGCTAGGGCCCTGATTCCATGAAAGTGCCTGTGAAGAGCTCTGCTTGAAAACCTGCTTCCTTCCCTCAGCAGCCGTTCTCAGTCAGGACACAAGTTAGACTTGCCGGGGCCCATGGCAGAAAGCTGCAGCGCCATGTGCGGGGCTGATGCCCAGGGCCTTGAACCTTGATGCCGAAGCCTGAGCTTTGCGGGGCCCCCGTGGCAGGGGGCCCCAGGTAAGTGCCCTGCTTGCTACCCCCTAATCCCAACCCTGGCTTTTATATGCAGAAAATCAGTTGTTGGGGCACAGCAGGGCCGTTGAGATTTTATAGCACGTTGGTGAAGCCTCAGAAAGAAAACGGTTGAGAACCCCTACTCTACGGCCACCAGAGAGGATACCGGCATATAAACACTGGCTGTGAGTGAGTTTGGGTTTCTCTGGTTTTGGGGGGTTCACCGTGAGAGTCCCATCTTTTGAAAAGTGTAGAACGCCCGCCCTCTGGAAAACAGCCCCATCAACATCTTCAGACCCAAACATTGTGGGACCCAGAATCACTAGTCCCTTGAAAATCTTGGCCTGTTACCCACCAGACAGTAATGGGGAGGGGGGGTAAGGAGAAGAGAATGACACAATTCAGCTGCTTTTTATCAATGGGTTTGTTTGTTTTTTAAACCCCCATCTCTTACCATTAAAAAACTTGATGATATCGGTGAAGTCCATGTTGTTATCACGGATAATCTCGCGATAGACCTCCACTAGTGCTAAGGCAATGAAAAGGACAAAATGTTCTGAAGAGATGTGCTTTGCTGCCCAAATAACTTCCCACACTGTAAATACATCCTCGTACAACAATTCTGAATGGGAATAAACATTACAAGAGCATCTGATTACTCAAGCTGACCAGTTCTGTTTCTCAAAGGACAGGTTTTCTAGGGCCTTAGGCAGAGGTCAAACAGTACTAGAAGACAGATTCGGACACTCACGACTCATGGGGGCCAAACCTGCTCATTAGTGGTTAGACAGGCTCATTGCGCTGTCAAAGAATACGCTTATTTTTGTTCTGAGTTTTTGTTTATACAAAACTTCCTATGAATAGAAACATTTTCTGGATTGAAAAATAAAACGAACAATCTCCCTTTCGGGACGTGGGAACAAAACCTTCCCTGCCAACACCGAGGATTTAACCAGCAGTGGGCTCTTCCCGGGAGACTAGAAACTGACTGGTTCTATTGTGTATCCTGAGTGAAAAGCAAAATATAACCAGCAGAGAGGGGGGTTATCATAGAATAGCAGGGTTGGAAGGGACCTCGGGAGGTCATCTAGTCCAACCCCCTGCTCAAAGCAGGACCAATCCCTAATTAAATTATCCCCATATCCCTAAATGGCCCCCTCAAGGATTGAGCTCACAGCCCTGGGTTTAACAGGCCAATGCTCAAACCACTGAGTTATCCCTCCCTCCTTTATGGGACTGAATGAGATTTTTCATACATTATGAAGACCATTAACTAGTAATTTCACAAGACATACATAGTAAATAGAGATCACAGTGCAGGCATGTAACAACAGACGTGAGGTTGCCACTAGGTGCATAATCCCCAGGGCCCAGAGAACATTCCAAGCGAGCAAGAAACACAGGAGTGATCCACGGGGCTTTGGAGCTATGAGGCAAAGAGGTGGAGTGACTTGTCTCTGTGCAGGCCCGGGGCAGAGTTGGAATCAGACTCCAGTTTCCCCTTCCTCTGTCTTGTCTATTTAGATGCTAGGAGCCAGATTTGTAAAGGTACTTTGAGGCCTAGTGGGATTTTCAAAAGTATCTAGGTGCCCAATTCCCATTCATTGCAATGGGCTTGAGGCAGCGAGGTGCTTTTGAAAATCCCCCTAGGTGCTTAAATACCTTTTAAAAATCAAGCCCTAAGTTAGTTGGGCCAGAGGTCAGTTCTGCCTTTGGTTATTGACAACACAGAGGGCCCCGATTTTGCCTGGGGCTTCTAATCCTAAATAGTCACTATTTATTACCAAGAGACAACCTCGCTGCCTGAAGGGTTTGAAAGCACCGTCTGCTCTGCTGAGGTTAGGTAGAGCAGCAGGCTTTAAAAAGGGTGCACAGAAATTGTTACCGACATACAGGTCTCAGGGCGGTTTCTGTATTTTGCTGGGCTTAGAGTAGAGTCAATGCCATTGTGGGCACAGGCAGCGAGGCATGAATCGGACAAGACACAGACCATTAAGGGCTAGTGGAAACTGGAGCAAATCCGCAGGAAGCAGCGGGGTGATGTCTGATTTCCACTGGCGTGCCTGCGAGCAGAGCCTGGCTCTGACCATTCAAATCTCTCCGAACGCCTGCGTCCATCTTCCCTGCCAGCGACAGCATCGCCTCTGTAGCAGTAAGACTCGGACCTCAGTGGTTTGGGAGCCAAATTGGTGATCAACATGACCCCAAAGTCATGTGACTCCATTGTTTCGTTGACTATAGTGCTATATATTCAGCTTTAAACAGGATGACAGGGAAATATTTGTTTTTTCTAGATATCATGCACACAGCAAAATGACAGGCCAAGTAGTAGTAGCAGATCAACTCCAGTTGGTTAATAAGATAGTAAAAGCATCCTGATTGGTTAGTAATGTAACAAACTCACATAAAGAGCCACAGGAGACATGTTAAAGAGCCACTTGCCGCTCACGAGCCTCAGTGTGAGTATCACGGGTCTACGGGGTGTGTTTGGCTGTGGTTGGGAGGAGGACTTGGGGGTCCCTTTGGAAGCCTCTTCCCCACCCATGATCTGACAGCAGCTCCAGAGAGAGAGAGAGAAACCACAGCCGGGCTCTTGGTTTTTCTCCTCTTCCATCTGTCGTCTGCAAGACCCGCACTCAAAGCACGTGACCATCCCGTACTTTTCATAGCTGGGTGTTAACATTTCGTTAAGCAGCTGGATCTGGGGAAAGCTAGCGCGTGTGTGTTTAAAGGGACTGTTGACTTCTTCTGTGGCAAGCAGTGGCTCTTGGTTTGTAGCGATTGGTTATGACCCACTTCTACTGAATGGTGGGGGAGGACATTGGTGTTTGGGATGGAGGGTTATGTGTAATATGGCCCCAGCCAAGACTGGACCGCACTAGGCACCTTATTCTATCTTCATTGCTATTGCTGGGCTGATTTGTTAGAAGGCAAATTGAGAATTGCAGGTAGGGTCCTTGGCATGACCCTGGCGGCCTCTATTTACTATTCCTCCCCCGAAAACCAACCCCCACAGCTGCTCACGCGACCCTGAAGTCAGGCTCTGAGTCTCATTACCTCGTTTAAAATCGAGCAGGAACCAACGATAGCAGAAGTAAAAGTGGGTGTAGTCTCCGTTTTGGTGCATCAATTCAAAGAGCTCACAGTCTAGAATCTGGCGAACAAAACAGAAACATTAAACTTCAGCATCCAGAGCTTCCAAGAGCTTCTCTGTGCCCCTCCCAGGCTCACCATGTGCGGTTAGAATAGCTCCTTAGCTTTAACTCACTATTGCTGTAACATCTGTATGTGAGCGGACGCCAGTGCCCGTCTCCCTCCCGGATGTGGCCCTACACCAGAATTGGGAGGGGAAGACAGCTGGTGGAGGGGAGGTTACCTCCACCAGCAGGGGAATTCCCCACTGGTCACCCCCGCCCAGCCAGAATACAGCTGCCCCAAGGTGGCCATAGAGGGCTAGAGACTCCAGCCCTTTGCGAGCGGTTGTACTGGATGAGGAACAAACCCCTTTGCTTAGGAGTGTACAGAAAACCAGGGTCAGACGTAGAAACCTCTGGGGCTAGATCCTCTGAAGTCAGCTGTGTTTCACGGACACTGACAGCAATGGTGACATACCTCAGCCATGGTGCTCAGCTGAGCTCCCACCAGCAAACATGGGGGCATGGGCGTGGCATGGCATGGGGCGGCTGTGTACAGCTTCAAAAACCAGGGGACAAAGCATCCTGCTGGCATAGCCTGATGGATATTGCTGAATGTGGCCCCTTTACTGGGATGTCTGATCACTCTAGCCCCTTAGCTCCTCCCCTCCCCTTACTTGCGGGGGGGAGAGACAGGATGGGACTGATCCAGCAAGGCCTAAGAAGTCAGGACGCCTGGCTTTTATCACCTGCTTTGCTACTGCGTGACCTTGAACACGTCACTTAAGTTCTCTGCACTTCAGTCTCCCCATCTGTACAACGAAGGTTACTTTTACTGGCCTGGCCGGGGCGTAGCAGGCAGGTACTTGTAGAGCTCTTTAAGATCCCCAGGGGACAGGGCTCTTACCTGCCTGCAACGGCAGGATACTAACGTCCCTGAAAATCTCTCTCCCCATGGCTTCAGTTCTTGGCAGACCATATTTCCCCACCTGCCCTCGCTCCAGTAGGTCAAAGCAACGGTCAGTCATTGCAGCGCTGTAAAGCATGGGGGGGGGCCCAAAACTGGCTGCAGTTCTAAACGTGGGGGTCATGGGAAGGGGGGGAAAGACTGGGAGCTGCTGCTTGAATGGCAGGCGCTAGGCACGCCGCTTAAGGTAATCCCAGCGAGTTCAAGGGCTGGCCTGTCTGCTCTTACACTTAGACAAACAACAAACCCCCATGGCCCAAATCAAGCCGTGTCAGTCACTTGCCACGGACGCTCCTTGGGGCAGAGACCATTTATTTGTTCTACATTTGTGCTGCGCCTGAGAGGGTGGGGTCCAGCAAGACAAATAACCCAGCTCGACCAGCCTGCATTGCGGGCTAAACGTTCGAAGGCGCTAACGATGCGTCTGGCCCTGCACGCCCGACTCCCGCGAGCGGTCCCCCTGATTTCCACATCCGCCGAAGGGCTGCAGGACTAGATTTTATAATCCGCTCCATTTTGTGACCCGCTGTCATTTCGACTGAAAATGCATCGTCGAGCGCCCTGCCTGGAAGATCCGTACCGTGAGAAGACCTCTCACCCCATGTCAGGTGAATGTCTCAAAAATGACACGCGGAAGCGAATCAAAGTGAAGAGGATCCCCCCCCCCCCCCCCGAGGCCGGCTGACGGGCTCCCGCGTGAGCGCCTCTTTCACTAGGACATCCGCCTAGTGATGTCAGGATGTTGCTAGTCTGAAGTAAGATGCTCGTCTTTACTCTTCGGAGCCGGGGCCGAGCGGTCCGTGTGTTTTATGTACCAGAGAGGCTCAGCGCTTTTGCCAAGCGCTGTATACATGACTCAGTGACCCCTTGCTAACGACATGGGCAGACCCCCAGGAGCCGAGGTGCTTCTCCTCCCCACGGAGCTGTCCCCACCGTATTGCACCAGCGGGAAGAGCCTGCCCAGGAACAGGGCAACTTTAAGCCAGTGTCCACGCAGGCCGATACCAATATGCTTCCCCAGCTCCTCTCCAAGGACTCACCTGAATTAGCGATCGCATGTTGGCAAAATGTGTGTCCATAGCACCTCCGTTGGGGAAATTCTGGCTCATTCTCTTCATTAGGTGGCTGAAGCAGCTGTACGCCCGTTGATCTGTGGATAGAAGGGGGACAGCTCAGAGTGCTGCCAAACGTGGGGTCCACGTCTGTACCAGACAAGGCAGTACGCTGCAGGGTAAGGGGGGGGGGGGGAAGAGGCAGCTTTCTCCTGCCAAAGCTCTTGTTTCCCCCCATGACCGGTGCTGGGTGAAAAGCTGAAGTGGGCCACTGGAACGTCTGTTCTGCCTGCAGATCCTCTCTGACTGGTAGTGACCTGAGCGGCAGAAGGACCCCAGCTAGATTTGCAGGGCCCATGTTGAGTTTGCAGCGCCAGCAGCTACAAAAATACCATTCCCTCTGTTTCCAAGTCAACTTCAGTTGGGGGAGAAGCACAGGGAATCCCCAAGAGGCCATGGTGAGTGACTTCGCAATAGGAAGACGACTGGAACGCGGCAGGCCTCCGCTTGGGGGAGTTGCCATTACATAATGCACACAGCTTCCTCCGAACCGGGGTGCATTTTAGACTCAGTGCGTTCCAAGGGGCCCCTCATGCTAAGCTGCAGAGGCGGCAAAGCATAACAAAAGGAAAACTCGGCCCGCCTACCATTGTCAAGTATAACCATGAGAGGAGCCAGTAGGTCACACATGCCTTGGACGTATCCGACATCCAGGTGCTCCCAAACGTAACTGCGTGAAGGAAGAAGCAGAAGAGACACTAGCAAACGTAGTCTCTAGATTCCCTCTCGGCTGGATGGTTGTAAGTGAACCTAAGACCCAACACCGATAGAAAAACCCGTGTCTGGCAGTGGGCTGTAGATTCAGTGGGTGAATTCCCTAAAGAGGAAGCCAACAGTGCTTACAAAAATTACCCTTAAAACCCCCAACAATTCAATAGAGAATGAGATCCTCTCTCACAGCATTCTGTGTCAGGGAGAGAGCTTTCTACTGCATTACATACAGGGCTCCAAAATCCCCCCATGGGGAGGTGCTCTGGGCATTCTCCGTGAGGGAACAGCAGCACATTAGTCATATTACAACCAGCGTCCCAGCCTGTTTTGTCACAAACACATCACACTGGGGTGTAGAGGGGTCAGCAATGCTCGTTATTCTCCTGCCCCGCCTGAGGCAAAGATGAATTACAAATTTAGATTTCTACAAAACACAAAGCACATGTGGGGGGGGGGGGGGGAGGAGAAAAAAATCACTGACTTTCAATCAGGTTTGTGGCTCCTAAATCTTAGGTGGCTTTGAAAAATCTCCCTCCTCCAGGGACTTTTGCCATACAAACGAACAAAAATCAAAGCAGCAGCGTCCTCAGAAACCAGGGAGGCACAGGTATCATTTGTACAGTGTGGGGTGCTGCGAGTCATGGAAAGCACTTCAAACCAGAGAGCACCCCTCGTTCCAGTACCTATGAGGAGACATGCATGTCTGGTAGCGGGACGGGGAATCCAGCCACGTATTCCAGCGTTCGGAATCATGCCCTAGAAAAGCCAGGAGACTCAAGCAGCTTTCGAGCACTGTATGGAGTTCAAATATGGCTGGCCCGGGGCGGAATGAAGCTCACACCACATAATTTATGTGCAGAACCTGTCATCCGGTGGCCCATGGAAAACCCCAAACAACACACAGCCTCGAACGTCTGAGCATCCAAACTTTTCTTACGAGAAGCAAGTTTTCGTTTTTGGACTCAGAGCAGGATATTCCACTCACAGCCCCACTGTGAAAGGGATGGTATTGACCTCTGATTCAATAGGGTACCATGCTCCATGCTGGCTGAACCGTTCCCAGGGACCTGAGATACTGGAGGGGGTTTGAGCTGGAAATGTATCTTTCCTGTCCCCACCCGCCTAATTATCACTCTTTATCTGAGCACCTCAGTTTCTTTAATTAATGTGGGAGGTAGGGAAGCATTATCCCCATTTCACAGGCGGGCAAACTGAAGAACAAAGTAGATTACAAAGCTTGTCCAAGGTGTTACAGAGAGTTTGAAGCTGAGCTGGGACTCCATTAAACTATCCATCCGACCTCCTCTTCTCTTTCTCTAGAAGCTTTTGGCCATACCTTCCTGCACTCTGGAGGCATGCGCTATCTAATATTCACCCAACTTAGCTGCAGGGCAGTGAGGAGAAGCGTTTGCTTTGCAAGCTGCATTACCTGCACATGATGTTTCTGAGTTTCTCCAGGTTAGCAGCAGTAAAATACCAGTAATTCCGGTCACACCGCTGGACATCTTTATCGATTCTGTGCAGATTTAAGGCAACAGTGTCCAGTAATTCTATCTGGAAGGTTTAAAAATAAACCCAGTGAGTCATATTTGCTGTTAAACAAAAGATGCTTCCAGAGATTGACCTGAGTTAAGACCCCAGCTGGATTCAGCCAAGTTCCCCTAGAGCTCACTGGGAAGGCGCTTTGAAATTGACAGATAAAAAGGGCTCTCAGCGCGCTAGGTATTACTATTACCAAGAGGACACCAGAACTCGCTTACCTGGCTCCTGCACACACCACAGCAGCACGGGGGGGGGGGGGGGAGGGAGTAATCCGGGGGGGCCGTGGTCTGACTGCACTGCGCTATGGCCATTTCCAGTTGCATCTAGCCCTTGGCAGCCAGTTTAGAGCAACCCCTAGGATTCTTGAAACACAGTGGGGCCCAGGGGCTGGTACAGATTGGCCCAGAGAGTCGGGGCACCAGAACGGACTTCCCTCATCGCCGTTGAACTGAGTAGATTTTGGCACAGCAGAGAATGTGACCCCAGCTGTGATCTGATTCCACTGACCCAGGCAAGCCTAGAATCCCCCACACCGCATCTTAAATACCTACAGCTCCCGGGGAGGCATTAATAGCACAGCTCCGCATTTCACGGCTGTTAAAGTGCCAGGAGAGGGCATCTGCTCCCCCTGCTGAGCCCGGCCCTGCAGGGAATCATTAATGGGTGATGTCAAACTTTTGGCAGCACACAGGCCTGAAGCAAGAAAGCTTAAATCTGCCTCTAGCCAAGCTAATATCCGAGAAGGTGGCGTCGGGCCCGGATTAGGGGTAGGGTGCAGTGTCACGAGGTAGGAGTTGGATCAGACGGCGCCAGGCTCTCAGAAGTTTCCTTCGAGATTTTGGCCACCTCTGAATTGGACCCAGAAGAAAGGCTGCTTCTGGATTTGGATCCGACCCAGCAGTAAAACAGCTTGGATGGATTTGGATGCAGAGGGCCCCTGCCGCTCCCTGGCAGTCAGGGTTTAGGGCCTGGTTTTGGCCTATCCTGCTTGACAGGAAGGCTGAAATACATGCAGGGCCTTGGAGAGGAAGAGAAGGAAGCGTGCTCTACAGACAAAGGTCGATGTGTAATAGGATAAATGGTGACCTACTGTATAGGGGGCTCCACAAACAGAACCAATGTCCTCTCCAGACGTTAAATAATCCAACTGGGAGCACAGTTGTTCCTCCATTACAGACTCCTGAGGCTCTGAGGTGACCTCCTTGGCTTTCTGAGCCTGGGTCACGTCCTGATCTGGTCTTTCTAAGTCCGCATTAACTTCTTCCTCCGCCACGTCCTCGAAGCAGACACTCTGCCCGTCGTCGATGCTGGACAGGATGCCCGAAGCGACCGAGTAATTCCGAGAAGAAGGCAGCCCGGAGTCCGGAGAATCGAATTCTACCGACTGTTGTTCTGCTGCGGCCACTGCGACCGGAGTGTCGACGTTCACCACAGTCAAAGAGGGGTCAATCGGGCCTTTTAAGTCTCGCTCTGTTGAGTCCATTTCATCTACAGATATGAAGACCTGATGAGGATGATTGCAGGAGGGGGGAGAAAAAGGAAAAACCAAATGAGTCCCAAATTCGTGTGTGTGGCTAGGTTATTTCAATAGACAAGATCACTGAGTCAATAGAGCATCTGTATATTCTCCCATGCAGGCAGCATCCATGAGTGGACCTACCCAGCTTTTACAATGAAATGAGAGCCTGGATATGGCCAGAGAAGGGAATCTGAAAGTAATATCCACTTAGGAACTTCTAGCCGCACACTGAAAGTTTCAAAAATGACTTGATGTTGAATGTCTCCGTTTTTGGGAACCTAACCTGACTCAATGCCCCCACCTGCTGAAAAATCAAGGCCCTTTTTCAAACGTCTCTAGTTGGGCACCCAAAAATGGGGGCACCCAAGTTAGGCAGTCCCTCATGAACCTGGAGAAAACCTGCTACAGATTTTGGGGACAAGTTCTGTTCTCAGCTACCGGAGTGAAGTTAGCTGACTCATTGTTTGGAAGCGAAGTGCAGAGCTTAGACTAACCTTGAATGTGTGTGTGGTGGGGGCTTTCGTGGTCACAGAAGGCTAGTGACAGGAGAGCTCTGGTAAGTCATCGTCTATCCCTGCTAGCAACGTGGGTTCGTTCTGCACTGTACAGTCTTACTGGCCACTTGACTTTCATTTTCTTCCGACAGTTTTGATGACTAGGATTTTTTTTTTTTTAATATATCCGTGTTCCTGAATTTACATGCTTTTGAAAGGTGCCAGATTAGCAGCTGCGGAGATACGACCAGGGCAGCGGAAGTCCCCTACCCCAACACACAGCCTACTGTGCGGCTGACACCTAACCTTGTATCACAAGGGCTATTCAGTCTACCTACCTCGTCTGTGCTCAGCACCTAGGCTTAGAGTGATGAAGGTAGAGTCAAACAACTGGGGCCATCTCTGATTTGAGCACCTGCCTACAAGCGATGAACCGAGACCCACCCTGTGGTGGCTGGAGTAGTAACTGCCCATCGCTAGTGCTCTGGGCTGGATTTGAACTGCGGACCCAAGGCCAAAAATATCTTCAGAGCCATGATCGGTCCCTTGAGCCAACTCATTCCCCAGAGGCTCTTAACAGAGAGGGATTTTCTGCTGCGGTGATAGACAGAGACCATAAAAGCCCCTTAGCCAGCTGTGGGAGAATACCCCCAATGCAGGCTTAGGAACAACCACGGACTACCCCACACCTGCCCTGTTGCAAGCCCTGGCATGGTCCAGCCCAGGGGCCATAGCCCAGAACTTGACAGATTTCAGGTTGCAGAGTAGTTCCTTGGATGGCCTAAATTATGCAGAGGGCAGTTTCCCAAGTGTGCCTAGACTACTGTCCCCCACCCCAAGCTGTGCCTGTGTGCGCTATGTTTCCAGCATCACCCGTTGTGAGTGCCCAAGGGAGCTGAGAGCTAGACAAGACCGCTTACGTCATTGCTGATGGTGGAATCCCTGTGGATCAGTCGCTGAACGTGGCTGTCAATGCTACTGCCTGACGAAAACTTGGCGAAGATGGCGGAGTGCGACTCTTTCTCCCGCTGCTTCACGATGACCTCGCAGGCCTTCCACTCGGCCATGACCTTCTGGTACTTGAGAGCGATATCTTCATCCACCTTCAAACACAGTCACAGACAGATGCAGCTGAAATGCTGGACCCTCCTAGCAGGAGGGCGTCTGAGACAGACAGAGGCCCAGACGGCACAGCTTGCGCGTGAGGAGAGATTAAAGCTAGTGAGGTGGCCACACAGGAAGACAGGATCTGAAACCTCTGTGCGCTCCAGGAAGGAAGGAAGGGAGAGGGAGAGGGAGAGTGAGGGTGAGTGTGAGTGTGTGTGTAAGTAAAAGGAGGAAAGATGGTCTGTAGCCTTCTCCCTGAGAGCTGGGGGGTAGCGGTCAGGCGAGGTGGCTGTGGAGTCGTCAATCGGGAAGTTTGACCCATAGCGGGGGGTTGGAGGAGAGCCGTGGCAGACAGTGCCCCCGGCCTGGCTGCCCAGCGCTGATGGATGACGGCAGGACATTACAGAAAGCAAATGTGATCAATCAGCTGGGATGGTTTCAGTTGAGGACCCGGAGAACTGAAATTCTGACCGCTCGGATCTCTCACTTGCCCAATGCTCCCTTCCATTCAATGCAGATCTCTGTGTTTAGGGGCTGACTCCCCAGTCCCAGGCACCGTCATCACGATTTGTGTTTTGGGAGTGGATCTTGGCCCCCCCTGTGCAAGGTGCTGGACAAAGACAATCTCTGCCCCAAGGAGTCTAGCACTTCAATGGCCCCCTTTAGCTAAAGCTCCCAAAGCACCTAGCAAACACTGATTTATGCCTCACATCCCCCTTGTGAATTCAGTAGTATTCCTATTTTACAAGCAGGGAAACTGAGGCACCGATGTTAAAATGGGAATAAAACCCAGTTGTCCTGATTACCAATACACTAAATATTACACCTAGATAAGTCCTCTTGGTGCTTGAAATTTTTTTTAAAAAAATTCAACATCCCATTTAAATCTCAGAAGCTGGAACTTACCCGATCCATCTCCTTTTTGGTCATGCCAAATTTGTAGTGGCCCAGTAAGAAGGGCCACACCTCCTTTCGAATCTCGTGCTGCACTCCGCCATAGTAAACGCGTTTGAGTAATTCCAATTCCTTGTAATTCTAAAGCAGTCAGGAAAGAGGGGAGGGGAAATGAATGCACTTTATTCCCGAGCTTGCATAAAAGCACTAAAGTTACTTGCAAGTATACAGTGAATGGAAAATACACCCGGTAGAAGCCTTAAAATGGTTGGCAATGGGATACAAATGGGATATTTTTATTTCTAGCTCATTGGCTCCAATCTGGCCCAATATGTTTTTAAGCTGTTACCATTTGATGCGGTTGAGCGGCCTATATAAAATGGATCAGGTCTTATTGGACAAGTGTCCATCATGGAATCTATCACTATGTAGATGCTCAATTATACCTTTGTTGACACCGGAGATCCAAAGGATCAAACAGGCCATAGAGAATTTAACATCTGTCCCCTTTCTAGGGTATTCCCACACTGTGAGTCCATGGACAGTCCTTCAGGGCCCTATTCAAGAAAGCCCATAAGCAAATGTTTCAGAAGGTGCTTATGGAGCAGGTGCTCGACAGACAGGGCCGATTCTCATCTGTGTGGTGGTGTTTCTGATGAACCCCGGGTGTGGACACATTCTGGAGTCAGTGCATCATTCCCATTGAGCTTAAACCACTTCCTGGGTTAAGCTAAACAGCATGAAGGCACTCCTATTCTGGAGTAAGTGTGTCCACACATGGAGCTCATCAGGAACAACTCCATGTGCAGACGAGCCCTTATACTTTTATGTCATTCTAGCAGCGAAAAAGGCATTATGGCGAGTGAAACAGCCATTTACACCAACTTTCCACTACTCTGGTAGCTCAAAGGGGCCTTAGTGTAAGTGAGAATCGGGTCTGCACAAATACTGGAACAAAGCCGGCACACCGTGAATTCATGTACCACGTCTTAGAAGGCAACACCGGTCACTTGAAAAGACCCTTAGAAATAATTATAGCCAAATTAGGGAGTGAGAGTGGGGAGGTACCTGGGGGTCGGGTCCTGAGTTTTTCCCTTTAAGAACTGGGTGTAGGTTTTGTGCCCGTTACCTTCTTGTCCTTTTGATATTTACTCCAGACCTCTTTAGTCAGGCCGCCGGCAGTGCTGGAAGGCTTGTCGGGCGGGATAATTGAGTGGTTCACAAGGGCAGACAGATGCGTTCTCACTGTAGACAAATGGCGGCAGTAGGCAAGCCCTGCAGAAATACAATGGCAGGATCTCCTATAAGCCAGCAGGTTATTATATAGGATACCAGGAGCTCCTGTTAAAGATGGAGCTGTGTGGTTTAAGATACAAGCGACTCTTTCATCTCCACAATCCCAGATGCATACTAGGTAGAATGGGAGGGGGGTGAAAAGTTGCAACTATTTAATCTTGTGCCAGGAAGTGAAAAAACAAAGGTGTTCCACCCTGCAGAGCTTTAAGCCTCAGTTTGGCTGCATACAGAAGAGCCACTGGCATTACCACGACAGGATATTTGGGGTCAGGATTCTGAACGCTCTCAAGTTCTAGGTTGCTTTGGCTCATTATGAAGAGAAGGGCCACCTGCAAAATTTGCACCCGAATTTGGCTTTCAAATGCCTCCCCCCGTAGTTTGGCTCGGATCCTCTTTCACCTAAACCCGGCCAGTTACCTGACTTTACAGTCCTCCTAAGTGCAAACTAGTGTATGACCCAGTGGGAGTTGCATGGACTGTCCCCTTTGGAAAACAGCCTCACTTACATCCGTAAAATGCTCTGGAAACAATCTGCCTCTTCATGCTTTCGCACAGCATCTTTAACGGGGTTCTGTAGGGAGACATTTTTAAACATGCTTGTGTGACGGTTATACAGATCAAAGGGCATGAACCACATCCTTAAATCCCAACCGATCTCTGTACCCTTCACCTTCTCCAGACCAAACTAAGACACGTTTGGTTTAAAAAAATCGAATAGGAAATAGGTCTTTAGATTTTAAAATTATTTTGCTGCCTGGGAGGCTGCCCCAAATCATCTGACTATTTAGGTAACGGAGTACCACAGTGACATCGGATTACAAGGGCCACATTAACATCCTGCTTCCTTCCCCAGACCTGAAGAAGAGCTCTGTGTCGCTCCAAAGCTTATTACCTTCCACTAACAGCATTCGGTTCAATAAAAGATATTCCCTCACCTACCCTCCTCTCTCATATCCCAAAGACCAACATGGCTACAACAACACTGCCTGTGACAAAATAGGGATGTAAGCAATTTCAAAAGCAACCAGGGAATTTAGGAGCCTGTCCCCCTTTGATTTATTTTTTCATTGTGAGTTAGGCTCCTAAATGCCTGGGTCCCACTTGGAACGGGGAGTTAGGCACTCTTGAATTTTTTACCTCAGTCTCAGATGTTGCCATGGACGCGTCTACCCTGGTGCACGCAGGAGGGCAGGCGTTTGTGTGTGGTGTGCAAAGGGCTCCATAGGCAGCAGGCCCAGAGCTCTCTCCCACCCATCGCTTTCTGCCGATAGAGCCAAGCCATCTCCCCGGCCCATTTACCTGTCGTGAATGCAGTTGCAGCAGTTGGGGACGTCGTAGGGAGAGCTGCCTGACGAACAGGAGAGGCACGAGGACCCTTGGCTGCAGTGCTCCAGCTGCCATGACAACAAGCTCGCGCCGAATCCCTGCATCTCTATCATGTCACCAGAGTCTGGGGAAAAAACCAGGGGCATAAATGTCTGTCTGCCCTCCCGGTGCACCCTGATGTCTTGGTGCTTGGCTTGGCGGCGGGCTCTCCCCTTGATGACAGAAAGGGACAGAACTAGTGACCCTAAAACATTCCTTTCCACTCTAACACCCCGAAACCAGCCACGGCGTCGCCATGCGCAATTTTCTGAAGAATCATACAAATGTACAGCTGCAAGGGACCTCAGGAGGTCGCCTCGTCCAATCCCCGGCACTGAGGCAGCATTAAATAGACCCGACAGGTGTTTGTAAAAACCTCCCGTGATGGGGATTCCACAACTTCTCTAGATAACCGTTAGGTGCACCCACGGCCCAGCACCCTGCCTGTTTTAAACACAAGGTGCGAGGTGGGCTGTTCTTCTGCTTTCCGTAGATAGAAGCTAATTTTAATCTGACACCACGGTGACAGATTTTAAGGCCAGAAGGGACCATTATGGTCATCTCGTCCGACCTCCTGTATACCACAGGCCGGGGAACTTCACCCAGTAATTCCTGCAGGGAGCCCATAACTTTGAGTTGAGCTACAGCGAACGATCCCGTGTTTTTAATTCCAGAGTAAAAATAGGCTCTGTCTCAAAATGAGACTGTCTGGACTTTTCCGCTCTTGATGCGGTCTATTGGGATCTGATCCTTAAACAGTAAAGTTATTCCAGCACCGAGTCCCACTCTGATCCTCCTGGGAGTAAAATGCTTTGCAGTTAGAAGTGTGCTATCAACCCATCATCACAATGCAACCTCCTGAGTCCCTTGAATGCTTTTTTGGTTTTTTTAAATTGGCCTCAGCCAAAGCCTGGTTTACAAAACCAACAGAAGCACAAAGGTAACGTTGTGTATTTAAATCTAGGGTGCTGTTCCTGGAACGTTCCACATAAACAGTATGTCTCGGTGCGCCCATTTTCCTTCACTGGATCACCCCAAAACACATACACTAGAGTTTAAGGCGCTGAACATGCAACTTCCAGGTGTCTGAAATTTCTCCGCACATGGAAACAAGTTGCAGGATCAGCACTTAACAAAGGAGGCCAAGATTTTCAGAAGTAGCTAGAGATTTTGGGTTCCCAGTTCCAAACCTTAGAGACCTGATTTTCAGCGGGTGGATGCTTAGCACATTCGGAAAATCAGGGTCCCCCTTTTAAGGTGTCTCAAGCTAGGCACCCAAAAATCGCTAGGAGCTTTTGAAAATCATGGCCCGAATTCTTCACCTCTCCCTGCTGGTGCTTTTCATAAATAACTGGCCTTTCAGCTCACCCTTGATTTAAATTAAGGCAAAAGACAGAGTACAGGACGTCATTCATTGCATTAACATGTGCAAGCAGCTCCGGTTGTCTGGCCGTGCTTTCAAAATGGATGGTAAGTGCAGGGGTGGGGAATTTCCAAACCGCCTCATGCATTCTGCCTCTGTTTTTTTAAAGACGATGGACTCTATTTTGAACGTAGCCATCAATGTAGCCTAAAGCATTTTAACGGCATGGAAAGAACACAATGTATGTTAACATAAACAGCACAGGCTCATGCGGAAGCAGTCATGAATATTTCACTTCACAAAACAAAGTTTAATGAAAAAATGCTCTTCACCTTAATTCTTCAGGCAGGAGCTGAATGACCCAGTATTTATTGCAGCGTCTCATTTGGTTCAAATAAAAACCACTGGACAAATAAATGTTTTGAGATTTTTTTTTCCTCCCCCTCCAAGGACAAGAAAAGTGGGTGGGTTTTTTTTTTGTTTTTGTTTTAAAGAAATAATCTACTTTAAAAGGAGAGAACCCCACAGAACCTAAGGATTCAGATGAAAGGTACCTGAATTTGTGAAGAATTAGAGTGAACAGCATGTTCATTTCATTCATTTTTGTTGTTGTTTATCTGCAACTTTTGGCCACATGCAAAAAGTCAAGCATGTTGCAAAAATTAAAAGCAAAATGGCTAGCAAACCTGATACAACAGTGTTGTCATTATTTCAAGGGAGCCCTGATGAGTAGATGAATGAGAGTCAAACCTAGCGCACTGATAAGAATTACTAGTCAAATGGTGTGTGGTCCTAGCGAGGTTGCTATTTTTTTAAGTGGTTCTTGACATCTCTAGTAGGATGGTTTTAAATATCCATTAGCTACCAAATAAAGCTGAAGTTGTAATCATGTAACTTCTATTTTTAGTCTCATCTTTGCAGGCATGTGGTGTTACAGACGGATCTTCTACCATAAGCCATTTCAAAGTCTCATCTGCACAAGAAACCTACTATACAGCTATATCCTGCAAACACTATCTTCCTACAGGATGATGAGGGCTTGGGGGGTTCTCTTCTCCCATCCCTCCTAAGAGCATTTGGGTAGAATATGAACCCAGCCCCGCTGAGTAGCGGTCAGACCTAATGACCGTTTTGGCGACCTATGGAGGTCACAGTGGACAGGGGGCCCACATAACAGTTCCAGCAGGGGCCAGAGTAGAATGGACTAAGGGCAGTTATCCTCTGACATCCACTTAGCACCGAATCCATTGTTCTGCATTTAAAGACATGTGAAGCTCAGAGGAAAAGATGGACTCCTGTAATCCCAACAGTCTGAGAATGTTCATTTGCTAAAGGAAGCGTGTGTTAAATCTACGGCACCTGCAGACATGACAGCGCCACGCCAAGACTGTTGGCGTGGAAATTGTACCGTGGCAGACACTGCAGCTAAGGAAGAAGGGGGGTGTCTCTGGAATGAGTTTAGCCCTGGGACACGGGAGAGGTCATGCTTGAGTAGAACTGGGCTGAACTTTTCAACAGAAGAAATCTTAAGGACCATTTTTGCAGAATTTTTTTTTTCTTTTTGTTCTATTCTTGAGCTAACTTAGCTTCATTTCTGGAGCCTTAGGATGCCACAGGGTGAACTCTGTGGAACGCCGGCCACTTTTCCTCCTTCACGACAGGAGGGATTCTAAGTCTCCAGAACTACACAGCCGGGGCCCAATCATCTGCCAATTAGCTCGTCTCTGCTGGGATGAAGGTTTGCGGGCGTGATCAAGCGTATCACTATGAACAGGGCCAGGGTGAGCAACAGGGGCTGTATTTTTGATGGGCGCAAAGCCTGTTGTACAGTAAGGAATATGGTCACCGATGGTTTGAAATCCACACAGTGTGTGGACAGAGGGGCCCTCGCACGTGAAAAGCCGCTTGGTCTGTACACCTCTCCGTGCGCATTTAAGGGCAGATTGTACAGTCACTCTGAGACTTGCTGCCATGGTCTCTTTTTGCTGTATCGCTGGACTCTAATTTACAGCTTGATTCTTGTTTCCCTGCACGGGCTGAGGGGGCATAATCTGTACCAACCCTTTACTCAGTGCATCTTATTTATTGCTGCCTCTTAAGCTGGACAGATGGAGGGCTTCTCACCGCTATCTTCCCCCCACCAGGGCCGGCGACAGGGGGGTACTACGGGTAGAGCTGTACCGGGCCCCGGACTTTAGGGGGGGCCCGGTACACAGCAGTACCCGTAGTCATCCCCCCTTGTCGCCGGGCCTGGAGAGCGGGGAAGGGGCGGGGAGGCGGCGCGGCTCTCCCCCGGACAAGCACGCGTGTCCCCGGCAGGAGCAGTGAGCCCGGCCGGCAGCAGCGGCGCAGTCCGGGGGAGAAAGTGGGGGGGGGGGGAGCAGCAAGGGCGGCTCGCACCACAGGACCCCGTACTGCCGCAGCCGCTGTCAGCTGGGGGGGGGAGCACCGGCTGGGCTGGGGGGGGCCCGGCTGGGCTGGAAGGGCCCCCAGCCGCTGTCAGCTGGGGGGGGCCCAAACGATCAGAGTAGGGGGCCCCCAAATTTCTGTCGCCGGCCCTGCCCCCACCCCACGTCCGCCACCTCCCATGCAGCGCAGTAAGGGGTCCCCTTCCCTCTGCTCACATCCTGGTGGGAGCTCGTACCATGAGTCGTGACTTAACTCTTTAGGGAGAAGTGGAGTCTGGAAGCGAGCTGGCTCTGTCGTTCGTTGTCATGGATCCTACCTTGAGACGGGGAGGAAAGGTGCTGCTAACCCTGCTCCCCCAAGCTTTCGGGCGTCTTCCCCACCCCAGCGTGAATGAAAAACCTTTGTCTTGCCATAATGCCAACACTGTTGTACGCCTAAGGGGGGCGGGGCCGGGGGCGGCGGATAAAAACCTTTCATCCTATTAGGAGCTGTGAGGTTCCGAGAGCAGATCATTGAGAGCATTGAGTAGAGCCGGTCTTCCTCCTCCTCGTCGTCATCGACGGAGGCAGAGCGGCTGGCAGCTAAGTGGTGGTAGTTAATAGTTACTGCTCAAAGAAAATAGTGAAAGAGGAGCATAAGAAGAGAGGACGTGGTTCTAGGAGACGTCTCAACGGACACGTTCAACGCAGACAGAGGAGCCGGCGCTCGGGAGAGGCCCTGGGAACTCCCCCGCGCCTGGCTGGGTAAGGGCACGCACGCCAGGGGCCGGATTTCAACCGGACAGGAACGGCGGCATGCGTCCACCCAATCTGCGGCGCCCCCTGCTGGTGGGAGAAGACTACGTGCTCAGTTTGATGGCCCTGCGAGCACGAGCCGGCGGACATGGACCCAGACGTGGGTGTTTTATTGTGGTGTAAACATTCCCTCCTTGGCTGGGTGGAGGCTCATGGCCTATTCTCTGGGGCGGAGAGGCGGGTAGGGAGTGGGCAGGGGTAAGTGCTTAATTGATTTTGCCACTTTCCAGCTGTGATGAACCCGAAGGGGAACATTGGCTCCAAATCCCCTTTACACTTGGGACCGTGAACCGAACATCTCAGGAGGTTGCTACTGTCTAGCTTCTCCACCAATGGAAATGAACCTACTGCTGGAGAACCAAAGTGCAAGATCCCTTATATGGAGAGAGTTCCGATTCACAGAAGAGAGGAAGGGGCGTGGAGTGGGTTCTTCCCCCCTATTTATTGTGAAACTTCAGTAGAAAATGCCGGGAAAACTGGGCTTGCGGGGTTTGGGGGGTGTTTGGTGTTTAGAGGGAAGATCTTTTTTTATGGCTCGCAGTAACCTTTTCTCCTTTTCATAACAATCTTGCTAGAAGCTGCCGGCACGATAGAACTACCCTGCCTCTTTGGAGGTGAATTGCTATTGGATTAGCCAGGGGGATTTTTTTGCACTTGGTCTCCATTTGAAAGTCTGGCTGCCTCCGGGCAAGTTTTGCAGAGGGTTCAGCTGGAGAACACCGGGCGGCCCTAAGTGTAAGACTCTCCATTTCTGCCTGGGGCAATGAAGGTTTTATAGCAGGGGCTCTCAAACGGTGGGTTGGGACCCCATTTTAATGCGGTCGCCAGGGGCCGGCTTAGACTTGCTGCGGCCCCAGGCCAAAGCCGAAACATGAGCCCCACTACCCGGGGCCCAAGCTTGGGGGGGGGGCTTCAGCCGTAGGCAGCGGGGCTCAGCTTACAGGCTCCCTGCTGGGGCTAAAGATGTTGGGCTTTGGCTTTGCCCCTCCCACCCTGGGGATCGGCCTTTGATTCAGGCTTCGATCCCCTCTCCTGGGGTTGTGTGGTAAATTTTGTTGTCAGAAGGGGATCGTGAGGCCCTGAAGTATGAGAACCCCTGTTTTATAGCCTTAAGAAAACCCATAGTAAACTATCTATCATGGGTCGTAATTATCTAACAAGGCACAACACCTCTGCGACAATATCCTCTTAAAAATATCTGGGGGGGGTCTCTTTCCCCCCCAGATCCCAGCAGACCCCTCTAGAGCCTTTTCTTCAAATGAAAGAGCAACGGAGCCACTTACTGTTCTCGTGCTTGTGTCCCGGATAGATAATCCTGAAGACGTAGTCCGTGGCAGACTCCTCACGGGGCATTTCCTCCAGCTCCACGGACTTGTTACTGTTGCGTTTCCGGAGCTTTGGAAATACTTTGCCCTGCAGTGAAAGTGAGCCAGTCGGTACAGTTACCAAGAGCTGACGTGGTGCAGTGGAGCGGTGTCAAAATAACAGACCCAGGAGGTGGCACCAAGACCTTAGATGAATAACGCCTTGTGCGCTAACCTGGGCTCCCCAACAGCCGGCCAGAATGGGCTGCCGGCACCTGGCCTAGCAAATGGTGGTTTTTCAAGGGAGCTGGGTACACAACTCCCATTGACTGGGAATGGGGCCCCATTGGAAAAATCCAAGTCTTGGCTGAGAGGTTTGATCCTACCACATAGGGAACCTCTGTACCCAGGGGAAGGAGGTCATTAAAGGGAATGGAGAAAAGACTTGTCAGGATATAGGGAAGGTGTCTTAATAGCGTCCCTTTAAGGACTGGCAACAGTCCATCAGTTAGGTGATATCACCTAGGGTGGTATCAGGTTGCGGCTTCTTGGGTGCTTCTGTCCACACCACTTGCAAACACCCTTTTAAAGTGTCTATAGCACTGGTTCATTGGGGAAGCTATAATCAGGTTGTTAGAGAATCGAAGTCCTTATAAACAAGTCAGACAGTTTAGGGGATGATCCATGGGGTTGTTTATTTTGCATTCACATTCCTCCCCCTGTCCTGAGTTTATTATTTGCATGACAGTAGCTCCCAGAGTGCTGTTGGACAGACGCAGGAAGACCAACCCTGCCCCAACGAACTTCTAGTTCGAGACACTGGCTCTCAGTCTAACCGTACCTTGCCCTGCTGTGACCAAAGTGGTGGGTCTAATTGTCCTCGAGGCAGAAGGCCATTTTCCAGGCAGGAAAGGAAGGCAAGAAGATGACTTCCCTGTGGGAAGTGGAGGGGAGGTCTCTGGATCCCATCTTGACTCACCAAGACTAACGTCCCTCCGCTGTCTGCTGCAAAAGAGAACCCAAGATACATTTGTGTTGCCTTTTATTAGGCTAGAAGCATAATCAGTTCACCTTGCTTTCAAACTGGATTCTGTTTGTGCCTGTCCCCAAAATCCCATGGCACTAACAGGATAGCATTTCCCATCTACCATGGGAGCCTCTTATCTCAATGTGGTTAGCATCAAATTTGATTTGATTCTTTCATTTAATCAAGTGTGCTTTGCAGTGGATCGCTTCATCAAACATGACATGGGTCCAGTCTTGGCTCAGAAAGTGGAACATATCTTGAAAATATTTATTCGGGGCATAAATTGTATTAACATCAGTTGCTGGTGTAGGAATCATTGGACAGTAGCCAATATTAATAAAATAGCAGACAAAAACTTTCCTCACATCAGTCCATTCTACAAATAGTGACAAATATTTTGATGTATTACATGGTGTAAATAAACTCATATTGTTGGGTGACTACAGATGTTTGCTTTAATCCAGTGGTTTTCAACCAGGGGTATGTGTACCCATAGGGACACGAAGAGGTCTTCCAGTGGGTACATCAATTCATCTAGATATTTGCCTACTTTTACAACAGGCTATAGAAAAAGCAGTAGGAAAGTCAGTACAAACTAAAATGTCAGTCAATTATTTGTTTATACTGCTCTGTATACTATACACTGAAATGGAAGTACAATATTTATATTCCAGATGATATATTTTATAATGATATGGTAAAAATGAGAGTCAGCCATTTTTCAGTCATCATTTTTGTATTTGTATGGCTAATTTTGTAAGTCTTTAAGAGAGATGAATCTTGGGGGTACACAAGACAAATCAGATTCCTGAATGGGGTACAGCAGTCAGGAAAATGAAACGCGAACAGCGTTAACATTCCCCCTGCAGCCCCAGAGCCTTTGTGGCACCCCCGGGATCAGACGGTTTATGCTTACGTTGCTGATGGCAGTGAATGCAGACAATCTGACTGAACGGCACTATTAAGGCATAGTCCCAGTACACACTAAAAGGGGGGAAAAAAACAAGAGATGTAATGTTTTAAAAATCAGTGGCCAGACGGCCCAGTAAAAACATAAGTACTTCACTAAATTAAGGGCAGGTCTACACTACCCACTATATATCGGGGGTCGATTTATCATGTCTAGTCTAGACGTGATAATGGATCCCCGAGTGCTCTCCTGCACTCCACCGCCGCGAGAGGCGCAGGCAGAGTCGATGGGGGAGCAGCAGCAGTTGACTCAGCGCCGTGAAGATGCCACGGTGAGTTGACCTACATACGTCGACTTTAAGTTGCGTATCTTAGGTCGATACCTAAGATCAACACACACACCCCAGCGTAGCCCAGGGCTAAGAGCAGCTTACTGCACTTGGCCAATTAAGTGGAATATATGGTGAAGTAAAAGGCAGAGGAACTAGTTTAGCACAGCATATACTACTGGAGACTGTGGGTTCAGTGTCACTCCCCTCTCGAGCAAACAGCACTAAAGACAAGAATCAAGTGCCCAGAGCATAACCCTCAAGAGGGATTTGTGGTTGGGATTCAGGGCACCTGGGTTCTAGCTTGCTACAAATTACGTGCGACAGAAGTCAAGCCCTGTGGAGCCCAATGTCACATATACCCATGAAATGCAATGGAAGCAAGACCCTTTCCCTTAAACTGTGACAATAAGCTGCACAGGCTGGAAGCTTAGATCAGGAGTGTGGTGGGACTCAAAGAAGGGCTGGAACTTCCTAACGAATGCACAACACTCCTGAGTTCTAACCCTAAGAATTAAAACAGCTTTGAAGGGATATGAAACCTCTAGTTGGTTTATGCCCTGAAGCCTAATCATCGGGGATTAGAAAGAAACATTTCCTAGGCGCACATTCTACCATGACTGCCTATTGCAGGGCTTCTTTCTCCTTTGAAGTAGCAGGTACTTGCGTCTATCTGAGACAGAATGCTGGATTAGAGGGACCGCTCTTCTAATCGGGGTAATCATATCACAGGGCTGCTTCTAAAATGGATTATAAAGTGCTTTGGGATCCTGCATTGGGAGACACCAAAAATATGAGACTTGTGATAACAGGAGGCAGATTTTTAGTTAGGCAGCCCTGCATTGCTGAAATTGTTCCTTTACAATGGGGCCTAAATCTGGATTATATTGTTTGCAAAAGCAGGTGAGCTGATGTATGAAAGGGTAACTGTGTGTGTGTGTGTGTGTGCGATCCAATCAGACGATCCCAGTGAGCACAAATTTAAAGCACGAAATATTTCAGCATTTCCACTCAGCAAATCTGACTATTCTTTCCTCAGTGTCCTTTCATATTCTGTAAAATTGTTGAAATATCCTTGCATTTTATTATTACTATTATTTGTACGGCAGCACCTAGCGATCCCCATTCAGATCAGGGCCTGGTTGTGCTAGTCATTGTACAAATATATAGTAAGAGACTACCCCTGGCCCAAACGGGTTACAATCTAAATAGATAAAACAGACACCAAGAAGAGAAACAAAGGCACAGTGGAGTGACCCGGAAAGAGAACCTGGTCTCCTGATTCCTAGCCCAGGGCCCTGTTCGATGGACCATGCTCCCTTCGGTTAAGTCAGGTCTGTTGCTTGTCCATTACTCCTGCTAGAGTTAGCTGTGTCAAGTGTACAAGCCAGAGACCTAGCCGAAGCTCGGCCGATCTCTTCTGCACAGGGAATGTTACCTTGTCTCAAGCTCAGAGTCCCGCAGGGTTCCATTCATGAGCTGATTGGGCGTCCATTTCAAAGTCAAGCTATCTGCCGCCTGATGAAGGGAGAGATAGCCGAGAATAGCCTCCATGTCGTCTTTCTGTTGAAAATGACAGAGAAAGAAAAGCCCGTGGGAATCGCGATTTGTGTTCTTGGGGAATGTCAGCTACGAGAGATCCCCACAATTAGCTACGCTTATTCAGTGCTTCGTCCCCTTCCAATGACACTTGGACTTAGGCCGTTAGCCACCATGATGTGCTCTGTCCCCTTAATCTAGAAGCCCAACTGACTTCCAAACTCACATCTCCCCCACTAACAGGTAGAGCTCTGGGGTCCCTGAGCCGCAGAAGAGGTGAGCACCCACAAATCCAGCCAACGGGAGCTGTGGGCGTTCAACACCTCTGGAAATCAGAGAGGGATGAAGGACGAGGCTTGAAGGTGACAGCAGGTGTTTTCAGATCCACTCTGGTCCTGTGGACAGACCACTGGACATGGACACAGGGTCCTATTCTCAGTTCTGCCCACCGTGTAACCTGGACCAAGGCACTTCTCTCTGGGCCTCCATTTTCACTCCCTCCCTTTTCCTCTCGTCCTTAGAAAGCGGAAGCTCGTGGGGCGGGGACTGTCTCGAATTATGTTTGTACAGCACCTAGTGCTCGGGAGCCTGATCTCAACTGGGGTCTCTGTGTGCTACCATCATACAAACTAATTAACTGCAACTTCTCTTTATTCCTTGGCAAGCGGTCTGTGAATAGGAGCACGGAGAAGGAACATCAGGCTGCAGAAATGGCAATAAATTAAAGCTCCTGGCAGGGTCAAGAGTCTTCGATTAACTCACAACCCTCTTTCAATCAGCTTTCTTCCTCTGCAGGTAAGATCTAGGAGCAAATCTGGCTTCTGGGTGTCTGACACTGTCAATTCGCAGCATCCATCCTGGGGCAGATTTAACCCCTCCAAACTCACCAGAAATAAACTGTGCAGACACCTCAACCCTGCTAAACAGCCCTGTTGGACAGGAACAGTAGCATGGAGAGGAGTGAACTGAAATAAGAGACCCAACCCCCCTATTGTGCTAGGTACTGTGAACACACACAGACACAAACACAGTGGGAGACAGTGCCTGCCCCAGAGAACCTACAATCTAAACAGATGAAACACAGTGTGGATGGGGGAACAGTGGTAGACAGAGGTGAGGTGACTCGCCCAAGGTCATGCAGCGAGTCAGTGATGGAGCCAGGACTAGAACCCAGATCTCCTGACTCCCACCCCACTAGACCACTGAGAGCCCTCTCATGAGAGAAGCTCCTATTCGCAATCTGTTGAGTGTGGGAGGAGCCTTTGATGGGCAGGGGTATAAACCCATTTAAATTGGCCAATTTTAATCCCCGCTTGGTCCCATTTCTCTCCTTCCTTTTTTGTTGGCAGTACAGATCACAGTTTAACAGGGTCCCACTGGTGAGGTCTCTGCCTGGGAAAGCTCCACCCGACACCTGGGCTGAACCAGAATGGATGGCTCTCGACATCCTTCCATCCCTGCGCTAGCTGACCCAGAGGATAAGGCATTGGCTGGGGAGTCGGGCTACTTGAGTTCTATTCCTGGCTCTACCACGCTGAGCCAGCCAGCATTGATCGCACTCCAGTAGCATGAACTCAACACACTTGATGCTCAGATACTTACTGGCTGGACCAGTACGTTATTCTTCCCATACAGCAGGTGCGTCCTTGAATTCTGGTGCAAAGACTCCACGTACTCTCTAGCCGAAGCGGCAAATCGGTCTTCTGACATGCTCCCGCTCGAGTGCCGTTTCCGGATCTAGGAAACAGGAGAGCCCTGGGTCAGCAGGCAGGTTACACGGGACCAGGCGCAACGGTATGAAGAGGCCGCTCAGAGCGTCAGCTCCACCTAAAAGGGCAGCTCGCGAAATCTCTTTTGGAATGCAGCCCCAAGACTTTACAGGCACCCCAGCCAAAGAGGTTTGCTGCTCCCCGAGGCAGGGAATCAACACGGCAGGTGAAACCCTGGGAAAGGCCACAAAACTCCAGATCTGGATCTCAAACTTCCCGAAATTTGGGCGGGGACGGAGGGGACGTTTGGACTTTCAGCTGTGACCAAGGCATGCACAAAAGTGTTCTCCATTCCTGGCAATAGGTGGAGACTGCCGGTGGGTTTTATCTAAATCCCTTCTGCGGGGTTTCCATCTGTGCCAATAACAGGGAAGGGGCATGCTGCAAATACCTACTCCCAGCGCTGGACGTTTTGAGGGTGAGTCCTGGCGCCCGTGAGCTCCGTGAATCCGGTGTCTCTGAACCAGCTCGTCGGCAGAAGGGTCTGTCCAGTAGTGGTCAGCTGTCTTCAGCTTGGTGTATTCTAGTGCACACGGCCCAACTAGGAGGACAGCAGTGAGAGAGGATCTTTAAGAAGAACCGACATTTGTTCACACTCATCCTCCAGATCAGATGTTAAACTGAGGCCCTTTCTGCTCATGTCTGGTGACGTTAATGATCTCACAGCACAGGTGATAACCTGGCCAAAATCCCTTGCTTAATAAACCAGGTGCTGTTAGGGGACTGCAAGAGAAATATTGCCGAGGCCATAATACACAGCCACTGGCCTACTGATACCTCCAGTTCCCTGCTGTGGGACCCCATGGCTAGAAAAGTGCTCTAAGAAAACCAACTTCCCTTCTGCTCAATCATCAAAGCCAGCAATCGGATAGTAAAAGAAGATGATCGGTCTCCATTCCCCTCCCGCACCCCTGCTTCCGGGAAAAGGCAATGAGAAAGAAACCAAACCAAACCCTCAGCAAACAATTAAAGCACTTACCAAGGAGAGACGCTAGGATTGGTCCATAAACAGGATCTGCCAGTAAAGCTTCTCTCTCATAATATTTGCTGGGAACGGAAAAATAAAAGTGGATTAGAGGCAAGTGTTGGTACAGTAAACCCTCGATTTAACGGACCTCAATTTAACGGACCTCGATTTAACGGACTTCGGATGCAACGGACACAATTTCTGAGCAAGTCTGATGCATTCCTGATCCATTTCAGGCGGGCTGGCTGCCGGCTCCCGGCTCCCGCCCGGGTCCCAGCACCAGGCGGGCTGGCTGCAGGCTCCCGCCCGGGTCCCGGCAGCGGGCGGGCTGCGGAGCTGTCACCCCGACCCTGTGGCGGGCGGGCTGCTGCTCCGACAGCTCATTTTAAAATTATTATTAAATAACGGACTTTTTGATTTAACGGACACCCCCTCGCCCGAATTAGTCCGTTAAATGGAGGTGTTACTGTATTTTCAAAAGCTCCCAAGTCACTTTGGAGCGTGAGTTCCATCGACTGCCAAAGGTATTCGTGCTCCTGAGTCACACTGGTGCTTTTGAAAATGCAGCTCCTAGCACGGCCTGCCCAAATAGAGTCAATGGCCTTTGTGGGGAGGTGCACAGATGTGCGGCATTCTCCACAGCTGCAGGCCAACTCTTCGGGTTTGCTCCTGCAGGCAGGCACCCTGGAGCACACGGTTATTCCCCCGCAGTCCTCCTGAAGTCCCTGGAAGGGTATGCGGAGTAAGCACATGCTCAGGGGTATGAGTTTGCCGAAGGAGAGGCTCAGTTTTGAAGCCAAACCTTATTAAGAGTAATTCTACAGCCAAACCATCACCCCAATGGCAACTACAGACCATTGAGTGACCTGGGTCTCTTAGCCAGGCTCAACGTGGTGAAGGTGATCAGAACAAAAAGTGATGTAATCGAGTTTAAAAAATATGTTTATATCTAAAATGAACAATTATGTGGAGATTTGAAGTCAACCATTGTAGCACCGCTCTTAGCACAAGACACAAGGAACCCACGGATCACCACACTGAGCTCTACTACCCCCCACACACTAAGAAATTCGTCGCCTACAGCCATGCAGTCAGAATTTGCTCTGGCAAGAAAGGCTGGGATACACCCTAAACACACTTTAAAATCGCCCTCACAAAACGCGGACACTCCACCAGAGAAGTAGACCGCATCCTAGAACAGGCGCCCAAGCTCCAGCAAAGCCTGCTTCAGTACAGAAAACAATAACCCACTGACACCCCCCACTGGAACCCAATATTTGATGGAAACCACATCCTGAAAGTAATATTTCCCAACCCCCTCTTCTGGCCCTTCAACAACCTCCCAGCCTCACCACGCTCATCATCAGAAACAAACGTCTACAGACCAGGACACACCGACTCAAAACAGCACCGGACCCTGCCAGAACAATAGATGCAAAACCTGCAGACACATCTGCCCTGCTACAATAATCCACACCCCCCACAATGTACTGTTCAAGGTCCATGGGTCCTATCCATGCCTATCACAATATGCCTATCATCCTGGGCATCAAATTCCCCAATAACAACTATGAGTGGAACCAGACAAACACCGTGCTCTTGAATAAACTCACACCAAAAATTATAAAGGACAAAAACACCGTAGCACTCGTGTGAACATTTTTTCACACAGTGATCACTCCATATCTGATCTTTCAATACTTCTCCTCAAGGGAAAACTGCCCAATACCTTCAAAAGACAAGCCTTGGGACTTGGATTCATAACACTGCTAGACACCAAAAGCCTTAGACTTAACTGGGACACTGGTTTTATGGCTCTTTACCACAATTTTTAACATACCACACTGCCTGCTAACTTTCAATTGCCCACTTCATTTTAAGAGCCCTCCTACAGCCTGTGTGAACCCCTTATGCTTAACAATCTGTCCCAACTTGTATTTAACTTCCCCAGACCTGAAGAGTTCCGTGTGGTTCGATAGCTTGTGTCTCTCACCAACAGAAGTTGTTCCAATAAAAGATTACCTCGCCCATCTTGTCTCTGAACATAAGATCATTTTACTTGTATCTTCCGCTAGATGGGGCTCCAACTCTATGCTGTTTCCGATTTCCTAAAGGCGAACACCACTAAGCCACCGAAACACCAGGGATTCAAGAGTGATGTAATCCCACGGATCAGGAATATTCTCCCGCTTTAAAGAAAACTTTTCAGCATAATCGGCCTGGACTTTTTTCTGCTCCGCTCTGGGTTTGCGGATGGATCACTGACGAAGCTCGCTACTACAAAGACCTGGTCTACATGGGGGGAGGAGGGAGACTGATCTAAGATGTGCAACTTCAGCTATGTGAATAGTGTAGCTGAAGTCGACCTACTTAGATCTACTTACCGCAGTGTCTTCACTGCGGTGAGTCGACTGCTGACGCCCGCGTTGACTCCGCCTGTGCCTCTCGTGGCGGTGGAGTACCGGAGTCGACGGGAGAGTGCTCGGGGATCGATTTATCGCGTCTAGACTAGACATGATAAATCGACCCCCACTAGATCGATCGCTGCCCGCCGATCCGGCGGGTAGTATAGGCATCCCCAAAGACACAGCGCACATTGGTCTGACAAACAAAACCTTTGTAGTGCCAACTGTTTGCTCCTCTATTTACCTGCAGTTGTCCACCAGGTACTGGACAATTTTGTCTAGCACTTTCTCAATCAAGGCCGTCCGCACCCAGATGTGTCTGATGGCCTGTGGCGTCAGGACAGGCGTTTTGCTTGAGGTAGAACCCTGCCTCTTGAGGGATTCCTGGCCGCTCGGCTGATATTTCCTGCAAAAGGGATACAGTGAAAGTTGTTGGAGTGCAGATTTTTAAAGGCGACCTGCCTGCCCTTGGACAGAGCTCTGCGCGCCCATGTACTGGAATACACAATGTGCATCAGCTGAAGTCAGATGTGAACACTGACTTCATGTTCCCGGTTGCATTTGCGGTTTTGGGGTGCTGGGATCCAGAATTTTATTCAGCCCATTATGAAGATAGGGCCAAAAGTGATGAATAATTTGGGGTGCCTCCATTTGGGGATAACCAGACTGAAGTTTTAAAGGGCCTGATTATCAGTGGCCAGATTTTTAGTACCCTCTGAAAATCAGGGCCCTTGAAGGCATCTCAAGTTGGAACCCCAACTACGGGGACGCTTCAGAACCACTAGTCACTTCACAGGGACCTATTTACAAAAAGTCAAATCTGACTCCACATGCAGGTCTTGAAATCCCCCCAAAGGTGGGGGCATTTGGGACCCACCATACTTCCCCACTGTAGATTGGATCCAATGGCTGAGGTAGACCATATAGTAGGTCCATTGAACCCAGAGGAGTCGCTATTCTGGTCTGGCGGAGACCGCATCCCAATGGAGCAAAGATCTAAACGTTCCAGAGAGTCAGCGGCCTAAACAGCGCAGCCGTTTACTTCTAATCAACTACAACTGCAAACGTCACTTGTTCCTTGTAGAGCTGCAGGGAGACCCGTGGAAAGGATGGATGCAGATGTTCAAATATTAACGTTTGGAGACTCATCAACTGCATTTCGACAGCATCCCCCATCCTGAAGGATCTCACTGTGCTTTGTCAGCTGTGTATGTGACAGCCGCCATCTTGGGCAGACGCACTGGGGATCTCCAGAGCTAATAGAAGGAGTTGCGATAGCTTGAGTTTAAGAGCCAGAGATTTCTAGTTGGAGCCATAAGACTCTAAATTTCCTGTGAATCAGGCCCAGAGGGGGACCTCTAACAAACACTGACCAGTGGGCTAAACATTCATCCAGCGTCCAAAATGCGGCTACCTCTGGGATGGAAGGCGGCAGCCCCATGAATAACTGGAGCACAGCACCTTGCACCAGAGCGAGGGTGGGAGGGGGAATTTAATCTCTATTCTTATGAAAGTCCCATGAGATCTTTGATGGCTACAGAACAGCCATTGGGGTCTCTCTCTTTTTTAAGGTCCTGTCCAAATGGTTTGGGTTGAGAACCGGAGGGTTTGGCATGAGATGTGAACAATGAATTCAGGGTTTCCAAAGGGCTAGCCAGTGGCAGAGCATTTGATCAAAACTCATCGAAGTCCCAGTGAAATAAATGGAGGAGGGGGAGGGGGCTGGCCAGGGGCTGCGGGGGCTACAGAAAACACCTGCAAAGCAATGCAGCACTGAGACGGCTCTGCGGTGCAGCTCTGGTAAAGGAGGCGAGCGAGGGAGATGTATGCAGAGACCAGCCAGTTCCAAAGGCTGGGGAAGGCGCATGCCAGTCAGCAGGACTGGGCAAGAGGTGGGGCTCATCTCAAGGCAACAGATAATTAAACGGAACGGATTCTAGACGCTGAGCCGGTCTCATCCCTGGGAGGCACCAGTGGATTATGCCAGGGATGAATTTGTCCCACGGTCTCAGCGAATCGGTGTTATCTGGCTTTGATGGGGGCCGTGTGCCAAACACAGAGGGTCAGAGCGGAGCAGCTGCTCCGAGCCTCTTTTGAACGCCGTACCCAGCAATCAGGTCCGTGCCCAGCAGCTGTTCCCATGCTGCAGGTTATTGACTGGCCTGACTCGACCCTACTTCCCATTGGGTTTTTTAAGAACAGCCTCCGGCCTATTAAAGGAAATGGCCCGAATGCACACGCTCTCCCTTATCGATCCCTTCTTCACATGCGCTACTAACCCAGGGCCAGATTCGAGCTGACCCCTCTTCCCCCCCCCCGGGGGTGCCCAGGCATGTCCATTCTGACCTGAACACACTCCCTCCCCGTGCCACTTCTTGGTGCAGAGATTGACAGGCCCACGTCACAATGGGAAGCGGTTTAGGGAGCGGTGTCAATGTCGTATTCCCAGGGTTTGCATTCCACTGCCCAGCCAGCAGGCCTGCCGGCCTACTCTGGTTTGCATCAGCCTCTCCTCTGCTGGGCGCACCTGTCCTCACTTCCCCTTCACATCTGGAGCTATGTTCATTTCCCTTCCCGCTGCCACGAGCGTCATATTTCCTGCTACCCAGGAGTTTATTGCCTTACAGGCCAATATTGATGATCCTTATTGACACAGACATTCGTACGCTTAGAACCTTGGCAGGGATAGACTCATAGACTTTAAGGTCAGAAGGGACCATGATGATCATCTAGTCTGACCTCCTGCACAACGCAGGCCACAGAATTTTACCGACCCATTCCTGCAATAAACCTCTCACCTATATCTGACCTACTGAAGTCCTCAAATATGGCTAAACCACCCTGAACACGCCCGATCCCATCTGATCTTGGAAGCTAAGCAGGGTTGGGCCTGTCTAGTACTTGGATGGGAGACCTCCTGGGAATACCAGGTGCTGACGGCTTAACATGGGCGTGGGGCTAGCAACTCCACCCCGTAAGGGAACTAATTGCTACTGAAACACCAACACCAGTTGGTGGCCCATACCCCGGCTGGGGGGTGACGGGCAGAGAGAGAGAGAAGTCCTCAAATCTTGGTTTAAGGACTTCAAGGTGCAGAGAATCCTCCAGCAAGTGACCCTTGTCATTTTCGACCCATTTTTCTGACCAGTTGAATTTTTCCACAAAAGTTGCCCAAAGTCCTTTTCTGAGCAGCTCACGCTGCCGTGACGTTCTCCCGTTCACGACAGTTCTGGGCCTTACCTGCCTTCCGCCTGCTGCTGCAGTTCCTGCGCTTTCTTGCAGATGTCCCCCGCTACCGCGTACGTCTTGCCGACTTTGGTGAAGAGGGCAGCGACCTTATCGGTGCGGAGGAAGCCGGCGGCTCTGCGTTTCAGCATGTGCAGGAGGCATGCTTCCACCACCCCTGGAAGAGGAAAGGAGACATCACCATGAGCACTCGGATCCCCCACCCCATTCTTCCGGGCACGTGTCGGTAAGGAGAAGAAAGTCATCTAATGAAACGAATAACACCTAGGGAGAAAGAGAACATGGGCTAGGGTAATAAGGAGCCAGGGGTTCTATTCCTGCTTCAGCTGTGAACTCAGTGTGTGACCTCAAACAAGTCATTCACTCGGTTTGTGCCTCGGTTTCCCCATCAGGCAAGCAGGGATAATAATACACTTACTTGTTCCACACGGGTGTCATCAGGCTTGCTAAGTGCACTGACAGCCAGGTTCTGGAGGAACCTGCATAAACCCAAATATTCTGGCAGGTGTCTATAACTATGTTTATATATTTTTTCCTATGGGCTATATTTTGTGTAGCCTTCATCCCTGCGGTATCTTGATTTGCCGAAGCAGGGTAGGACAAATCGTCCATTTATCTCCCAATCCTTACATCCTACGCACTCATCCTACCTATCCCAGGGCAGGTGTTCGCTCTGCAACCCGACGACAGCGGAGTTCAAAATAAAACCCACGGCCCTGTACTCCATTCGCCCCTGGGCAGAGAAGAGAAAGAACAAGCCACGTGGGACACCTTAGTCATGTCACTTACAGCACTTCTGCGAGGTGCTAAGATCACACAGCAAAGAGGGTGGGATCAGAACCGAGATGCAACAGATTTGACAACCTCGATCAAGAACGTGATGGATGAGGAGGGGGGGGGGTTATGATCTATTTTCCTGCTTCTTAAAAAGGCATCTGTGTATCAGAGTCGGGCCCTATCAACTGAACTGGACTGCGGAGTTCCTACAGACAGTACGGCTACCTGCGGAGTGTTCGCTAATGATCGGCCCTGCTTTACTGGGCACTCACGCGACCCTTCAAGAAAAGCGGGGGGAGGGAAAGGAGAGAAAGTGGCCCAGCCAAAAGGACTATCAGAACGGACGTAACCACGCGTGTCTGAATCCAGCTGGGACCATTAGCGCTGGAGATCTCGGGGGAACAGGGCTGGCTTTTGACAGCTTTTCCACAAGGAAAGAGGCTTCTCTGAGGAAGAGGATGGATTTAATGGTGGGGCGGGAAGGGTGCTGTGCATGTGGATATTTTTTTAGCAGAAGGAAATGTTGCATATCACACACAGCAGCAAGAAGGCTGGATGGAGACATCCACCCCTAGAGAGTGGAAAAATACAGGCCCCTTGCAGCATATCTGGTTTGCGTATCAGAGGGATTGATCCGGTTCGCACTAAAGTCTCTGGGGAAAATGGTCCATTCCCTTAGGCCTTGCGAGGCGGGAAGCCTCTAGGTAAGAGACCCATGTGCAGCAACTTGTTTTAAAATCTTTTTTCTCTTTTCTTATCCTTTATTCCTGCCGTTAAGATTAAACAATACTTGGGTTTAAGCAGGTTGTCTGGTCACTCTGTTCATCGCTGGACACAGACTCCTGAAGGGGAAATCCAGTCAGACCTGCTCGGTAGAAACAGTGGAGATACAGGACGCTGTAACACCGTGCACATCTTGGGAGGCCATTGGTCCAGCAAGCCTGATATCCCGCATCCCAGCCCAATGGCTAACGAGTCCCAAGACAGCAAGCCCTGTGCTCCCCAGCCTCCCAGTGTAGCAAAGCAGAACGTGCCATGTGGAGCGGAGGAACAGAACATCCCTGCCGAACCCCTCTGCCGTTAGCTCGACCGGGAGGCAGGAGCGTTCATCACGACCACCTCCAGATGAGGTGGGGGGCTCCGGCTTGAGTAGGAGCCTCGTGCTGACAGCATCGTCCCCGGGAGAGGGGCTGTCTCCGCTCCGAGGCGGCGCAGTGGGGGCGGGCGCTGCACGGAGGCTTGTGGGGACTCACGACTCCAAGCGGAGCTGCACGAGAAGAACAGAACGTGCTTCTAGAGCGGGGGGGGGGGGGGGAGCACAGAGTGGCCTGGCTCCAGAGCCTGGCCACTGTAAGGATCCCAGCGCAGAGGGGGGGTGGGGGATCAGCTGGCATGTCACTGAAAAAACCACGTGAGATGTTTCCAATCCAGCAGAAGTAATTGGTCGGGGTAGAACAGAGCTGGGAAGAGAAGCCTCGCTGTTGCTTAGGAACTGTATTTTTTTAATAAGTCGATATTAATGAAACACATTTAGTAAAAACCACAGCCGACAGGGCTTTAATTATTAATATTCACCAGGGCTGATACCGAGGGGAATCTCCACCCCGCCTGTCCTGAAAGCCCCGATATTTAATTCCATCACCGTGACATTTTTCATCACCACTCGTCACGAAGACACTACTTAATTGACCAGCACACACGTGTAATGTACGTGTGAAGGGAAATGGCAGGAAAGGCATTTGATCGAACCATTGTATTCTCAGCACTCGGAGGTACGTGTCCTAGTTCGGTGGACAGAAGGATGGCGTTGTGGTTAAGGTCCTGACCTGGGAATCAGGAGATCTGCTCTGGATCCACCTACTGTGCGACCTTATCATTTCATTTCTCCGTGCCTCAGTTGTCTATCTGTACAATGGGGATAAGACGATTCTCTCTGTCTTATCTGTTTAGGTGATACGGCATTCATGGCAGGGACTGTCTCTTAATCCATCCATGCATCTCCTAGCCCAACGCACTAGATGTTAGAGGCCTAAAGCACCCAGTGTGCCTGTTATAATCCAACCCCTCACCAGGCTTCACGCTGCTTTAGTCAATCGACTCAGCTTGGCTATGTGAAGTGGCCTTTTGTGTGTGTCCAGACACAGGACCACCCAGGGGCCAGATACTCAAACAGGTTTTTTTACTTTCATAACTGACGAGGCAAACCCGGGGGCGGGGAGGAGGGGGGCTCTGAACTGCCAAGCCCCGGGGGGGCGGAGGGTTGGGGCTCTGAAAAGACCCCCAGGATCACAGCAGAAGAACTCCACAGCCTCACTGTCCAGCTCCCTACGCTCCTCGCGTTCTGTTACAACAAAGCTTCAACTTCCAAGGGAATTCGCGTTCTTTCTCGGCCAGCCTCCGAACCGAACTGGTTTCTCTGTGGCAGGTTCATGGCACCTGTGCGCCGGGGTGGGGACAGATGGAACAAGCTCATTTGCCTGGAATGTGCTGTACCCTCCTGTTCTTCTGCTGGGGGTGTCAGGAAGGAGGAGAAATGTTAATTGGCTAAATGAAAGGACACGGTTTTCACACTGCGTCTTTCAGCTCTTCCCACATCCCAATTAGCATTAGCCATCTGTACGGGCCACTCCCTGTTTCCACTTGTTTACTGCACCAATGTTCCCTTAGAAATCGGATTTAAATCTATACAAATACATGTTAAAAATCCCTAGAGGGCTTTAAATCTCTCTGGTCCTGATGGGATAGAACACAGCGCGGCATTCCTCAACTTTTTTGTGGGGGAGGGGGTCAGATAATGGGATTCCTGCAAACCACCCAGACATCAAAACAGAGACACCCCTTGTCTGGGCAGTCACTGAGCGTAGAGACTATTCCTGGGCCCTGAAGGGAAAGAAGCGTCTTTTGGGAGCTGGCCATAGAGTCACTGGGAAGGGATGTGGCTGCGTCTCTTTGAAGGCCGGTCGCAAGGGGAGCTGCACTGTGCCAGGACTGGCGCCCACAACGCTGGGGCTCAGAAGAGCCGGAGTCAGCGGCTTTCCGACAGGTGCCCGGAGGGGAGCATTTCAACAGGAAGTGGGTGGAGAAGGCAGGCTGGCGGACGTAGTTATGGAGGCTGCTGGTTCTTTGGAGCGGGGACCGTATTGCCATGATACACATGTACAGCACCTAGAACAGGGTTCCAATCCAAACGGGTCGCCTCTTGGTGGCAACAAACAAGTCCAAAGCCAATAACACCCAGGTAAAACCAGCCCCCAAGGGGGGCAGCACTGCCCAATGGTCAGACTGGACGAGCGACGTCCGATCCATGACGGGCCAGCACCGTTAATGAAGCCACAAGGTTCGCTGGCGACGGGGCCTCCGAAGCAAACGCTGGGTGCTCGGCTCAGTCACTTTGCTCACGTCACTCGGCTGACAGCAGCCAGCCCAAATTCATTATCTCCAGTCAATCCTGAGGCAGATCCCCGGCCGAGGATACGGGTATTGATTTGCAGTCCAAATAATCGCCTCCCCGGTAAGCTTCGAAAAATGTCACCTTTTTATTACATAAACCCAGCCAGACCTTTCTGCACAAGACAAGTGGCTTCAGATTTCTCCCCTTTTCCCTTTCCTGAAATCTCGCCGCGGTTTAATGGACTGTCTGCCAAGCTCCAGAGACCGCGGCAGAGGGGCGCGAGACGAGGGGCCTCAGAGAGGTTTCTAATGGCATTCATTTAGCAGATGGATTTTGCTTTAGCTGCAGCTATATACTGTGTTTTCATGGAAACCATGCACAGGGAACTGGCTTTGTAAGGCTGAAGTGTGAAAATAAAAAAGAACGGAAACGAGGGAAGACACAAGCAAACTACACGCCGGCCTGTAGTCCTGGCAGAGCCAGGCAGCGCAGGGAGGGAACGCATTTGCTAGGGCCATGCACTGGTCCAGCCCCCAAATCCTCTGCATGCTGGAGCGGAGGGAACCCCTGCAGAAATATGTTCCATTCGATGCATTGGGTCCACGCCCTTCACGCCTGTTCTGCTCTGCGCTCTGGACCAGCTGGGAGCCCGCGGGTTGGAAGGAGACGAATGATTCGCCCAACTGTACAGGAGCGGGATGCTAGAGGTCTGCGTCACGACCTGTGCAGGGGTGCAGCACCCTCAGCTAAAGGGCGCCGGGGTCCGGGAGGGACAAGGGGCCAGCGAGAGGAGGCGAATGTCGGCCGGCAGAGAGCGCTCCAGGGTCTAAAGAGCTGATTCCCCGGACGACCAGACAGGGGCGCTGCCGGGTGAGTGACCAACCTTGCTACAAGCTCATATGAAAGAAAACTGTTGCCAACTCCTGCGATTTTAACATCAGCCCTGCGATATTTGGGATCTTTGTCTTAAAGCCTCAGCTGCTGCAGTCATAGGATTGAGTGAGAACCTCAGCTATTATTTTTTTTAAAGTAAACTCCTCTCTCTTACGCTTGAAAGGTGAACTCTAAAGGCTCGAAACCCAGGAGACAACTCAAAATTCACTTGTTTCAAAATCTGGTGGGTTTTAAGACACATTTTTGGAGGGGTGTGACAGGATTTTTGAATGCCGGGGCCTGGCAATAATGAAGCTTGGCGACACGGCTACTGCTTGGCTTTGGGGTCCCTGGAGGTGAAAAACCAGAACACAAGCGTCAGAATCATGCAGTCAGAGATTCCTAATTAGATCTTCGCTGTCAAAACATAATTATCCTCCCAGCCGAATTTTTTCCCCTTTTGCACAAAGCTGAGTTACATAATTAATGTGGAAAACAGCCCCACTGCTAAACACAACATTTTCACAGTTAATCCTTAGGTCAAAATAAAGAGGCTACATGAACATATTGGAGCCCCCCCCCTTCCCCATCTAAGATCCCCCAGGCACTACTTCAATCCAAACGCTAAAAGTGTAGCCAAGATTCCCCAAGTGACGCCTCGTGACTTTGGGTGCCTCGTCTGACTGCTTAAAAGGGCCTTCTTTTGTGAGGGGGTGGTGCTCTGCTTTCTGAAAAATCAGGCCCCTTTTAAGGGGTCTCAGGTTGGGCCCCCAAAATGGAGGCAGCTAAAATCAACCGTCGCTTCTGACAATCTTGGCAAACAACAACTGCGAAGGATGGTTTTGACAGCACTTGGAGCCGAGAGGTCTGGGTTTGAATTTCCAGCTCTGCCAGAGACTCAGACTCACTGTGTATGCGAGCAGTCGTGTGAGTACCGACCCCCGGGGGTTGTCAGTGTGAACGGGGTATTGCATTACTGCGCTCTGATCGGCCTCCGGGAACGTCCCATAATCCCCTTAAGTCAAGTGGCCTCTCTTGTCATTGTTTTGAACTGGGCTGTAGGAATGTAGATGTGAGAAAAGCCTGTCCTATGTGAGGCCGAGATGTACTGCACAGCGTGTCTACTGCATCACAGCTATTTAGGGGGTAGGATCTTTACGACCGAGTCTTCCCTCGGAATCACCTTCTCTTCTAGTCCACGAAAGCTCATGATCCCTAGGATCGGTTAGTCTATAAGGTGCTACAAGACTCTTCTTCTCTTTTGAGTGGCTCTATTTGTTAACTGAATTCAGTGAGTGGTCCCCAACATAGCCGTTCCGCTGTACTCCATTAATTAGGAGCATCACGTTAATGAAAAGACGTTTTAAAGTTAAAGAATTAACCAGGCTGGACTCCCTGCGAAGAGCTTGTCGTGTCAACAAACAAATCAACAAATCAACAAAAACGCAATGATACCATCACCTCCCCTTTAAGATGCTCCAATCAAAAGAGACTGTGGGGCTTCTCTAAACCCAGAGCACCCGCAACGCTCCTGCTCTAGAAGTCAGCGTTGAGTCAAACTTTACAGTGAAGAAACCCCAACTTTCCCCTCGCTGCAGTGTGCCGACGCAGCAACCGACCAGCTCAGGGGAAAGGGCCCATCGGTGGCATCCATTTCCATGGAGCTGCACCACTTACGCCAGGTCTTGAATTTGGCCCTGCATATTTTCCACATTAGGGGATCAGACTGTGGCTTTAAACCACTGGCCGTGTGAGGGCCGTGGAGCGACAATGAGGAGGGAGGGATAGCTCAGTGGTTTGACCACTGCCCTGCTTAAACCCAGGGTTGAGAGTTCAGTCTTTGAGGGGGCCATTTAGGGATATGGGACAAAAATTGGTTAGATGGGGGATGGACTAGATGATCTCCTGAGGTCCCTTCCAACCCTGATATTCTATGAGTCTATGAAGGACTCTATGAAGTTCCTGTTCCGGCGGACAGAGCTGGATTTTGGATGGAAATACTTTGGTCGTTGACAGGACAAATCTGGAAGTGTCCAATCAATCGTGACTTGGGCCGGTTCCGACTGCTTCGATTTAGCTCACAGAAGGGCTGATTATGCCATCTCTCCAGGACCATTATTCACATATCAAAGGAGCATTCTTTCAATGACTGATTACTAATGTGACTCTATTATATCATAGACTCCTGCCTGCCTATTTTGCAGTGATTACACCCCTTTTTGTTAAAAGGGTTTCACATGCATGACTAAATGTAGTTACATCTAATGGATTATTTTATTCCTGCTACGAGTCAGGCTTCTGGCTGCAATCTGCATTGCATCAGAATACATTACTCACTCATTACACTTATCGCTGGACAGATCAGAACAGGGGGTTTGTTTCTCTCTCTCTTTCTTTTAAAGCCCTGGACATTTAGCAGAGATCACACGGTTACACTACAGAGCAGCTCCAGAGCACGGAGCCGTAACCCAGGGCCCTCAACAACAACAACAAAAGACATTGGAACCAGCATAAAAAAATCCATCTACCTCCAGCAGCTTCATCATTAATAAAAACCCACCCACACAAGTCAGATTTTAACCTCCCCTGGAGGGATGGCATGAATATACACACACACACAGGATGATAAAGAACTGCCGGACCAGATCAGAGCAATGATCTCTCTAGTCCACTGGGCCGGACCGGATGGTACACAGGAAGGTACACAAATTCTGCAGGAGGCAGTTCTGGGCTAAAACTGATCCTGGCGGGAAAGTTTCTCCCTAATCTGCATTAGTTAGAGGTTGTCTTAAGCCCTGAAGCATGAGGGTTTCCATTCCTATTAGTATTATAAGTCTGGGAGGTTCCTGTTATCACCCCCCGCCCCCCCCAAAAAAACACTTCCTATAGTTGCTATCACTTAGCACAGCTCCACTGACACTAGCAATGGTGGGAATGCTAACATAGACCAGCTGCCTGTGTTTTAGCCATGCCATCTAACCACGCCCAGTGCCAAGCTAGAAAGTACAATGGTTAGAACCCTCACGGGAACCAGAGCTTTGTCTAGTGAGAATTCCACCAGGCCATTCCTGCATCAAGCCCATCCTTTCCGGTTCAGCTACAGCATCTCTTTTGGAAGACACCCAACCCTGGTTTAAAACCCAGGGCTCAGTCTATACTCCTGCTTTCACCACTGGCAGCAGCAACACAGCTGTCTTGGTGCCAGAAAGTTACTTACACACTTCCCTAGTGTGAGCAAGGCCACCACATATAGGTTAAGGAGTGTGTCTACACACCCACCCACACCTTACTGATAAGAAATCCACCTGGAAAACAATGGGAAAGGAAACCAGCTCACAAAAGGGGGACGAATCTGTCCATTTTGCTTGTTAAAAATAATAACACTGTTTTCTTACTATAGCTTGTATTAGTTTTCTTTATGATCCCATGGTTTGATTTGCAATAGAACGGAGATTCCCTTGCCTTGGCACTTCGTATTAGCCTACGAAAGCTTATGCTTCAATACTTTAGTTAGTCTTTAAGGTGCCACAGGACTCTTTGTCACTTAGTAAATGGAGTTACTTTACGAAAGAAAAATAATTCACGTCGGATCTATCCATTGCCCTCCCCAGTCAGGAGGAGCGCTTTGTTTAGAGCAATCCTATAATTTTGACAATTACTGCCCTCGCCTGATGGCTGACTCGTGGAAAGTGGTAAACAAGCTCAGTGACAAAGTGCAGACGGAGGTAATTGAGGGCGAACGCAGCTCATTTCATCCGCCAATGCGATCTCCACTTTATCATCATTGTCCTGCACAACACCCGGCCTTGGCATTTGGCTCCTTGCTTTGCAGTGGGGATTTTTATATAGCCGTTAATCGGTGCTTCGAAGAAGAAGTGGTTTCATTTTGCGCTGACGATCATAACTCGCTCCGTTAATAAGCATCTTCAGCCGATGGGGCAGGTGCTTCTGGAGACATCTCGTCTAGACGCGGCGCACGTGACCCCCAGCACTATCCAGGTGGCTGAGTTGAGTTATTTTATTACCTCCCTGAGCGTAAGAGGCAGCAAGACGTAAATAACAGGACAAACTTGAAAGTGGGTCTACTTAACAACCTGAAATTGCTTCTGCCGGCAATTCCCTGTTGCCACGGACTGTATCTGTGTCCGAATCGGAGGTTTTCCGCTTCCCGGCCCTGCTGTGACTCAGCTCTGCACTGCTACTCCGCACAGAGGGGAGGCCAGGAGAGCAAAGAGGGTCGCCCCAAAAGAAGCAAAGTGGGGAAAGTGGCTCTGTGGAATGTTTCTCCTATGAGCCTGCCGAAGCCCTTACCCAGGGGGCTTTCAAGGCCAAAGACAGAGCAGAACCGAGGAGCCGTACGCCTGGTGTAGGGTGACCAGATGTCCCGGTTTTATAGGGATCGTCCCCATTTTTGGGTCTTTTTCTTATATTGGCTCCTATTTCCCCTCCCCCACCCCCGTCCTGATTTTTCACACTTGCTGTCTGGGCACCCGAGCCTGGTGAAAGATCTGTTTGAAAAGCACGGGGCGGTCTCAATTCCTGCTCTGCACGTCCTCTGGGGAGTGGGACGAGTGGAAGCAGCGGCAGTGAGACAGCAGCAGCCATAGTCCTGCCAACCCCCCAAACGTTCAAAAACCAGGCCCCAAAATAACACGAGCCGCTTAAGAATCAGGAGGTTTTTTTCTTTTTAAAGCAATAAATGTGGGGTTCTTTTTCCTCAGCAGCACCACCAAGGAAAGAGAAGCACATCTTGAGGGTTGACCAGAGGAGCAGTCCCCCGGGGCCCACAAGTTCAGCGCTGGATTTCCCACCGGCCCCTCATGGACCGGAGGCAGCATGCTCTCTGCCCAGGCACAAACCTTCCCCCACATGGGGAGACTGCAACTGATTTGGGATCGGTTTCCTTCCTCCCATGGGACTCTCCACAGACTGACGGCTCATAACCCAGTGCTTGCGCCGCCGCCGTCAGCCTGAACCGAAAAGGATCTGGGACGTCAGGATCTAGGAGAAGAAAATGGGCTGGAGGGGAACAGTCCCCACTGTGCCCCTTCACCACATAATGGGCCTGCTTCTCTCGAGTGCCGAATCCCCTCAACTCCAGCGCAAGTCAAAGGGAGCTGCAGGTCCCCAGTGGCAGGGGGCTGTATGAAGTTAACAGATGGCACTTGAGAATACCCTGGCGCCACTCCTGGGTATGGCAGGCCCCCCCGTTGCCATGCGCCTGAAATGGCTCCCTTTGAGCAACTCTTTCAGTCAGTTCTTCCCACGCGGGAGAGAAGAAATCAACCCCATTTGTGTGACATGGCCAGCGTATTTTACACCCGGCGGCAACAGTGCTGCAGGGGGAGATACCCTGGGGCACGGTAAATGGATTTCTGTTGTGAGAAGGAGAGATTCACAAGTTGTATGCGGCGTGAAAGACTTTTGAAGTTAGCCATTGGTTTCACTCAGGATCTAAGACAGCCGCAACTCAATGCAGGGTGACCAGACAGCGAGTGTGAACAATCGGGACGGGGGTGGAGGGTAATAGGTGCCTATATAAGAAAAAGACCCCCAAATCAGGACTGTCCCTATAAAATCGGGACATCTAGTCACCCTAACTCAATGGTACATCACATATCACGTCGGCTGCAAAATTCACCAGCGCACAGCCCGGCGATTAGAAAGCCCACCTTTGTTGGCGTTTCTCCTGGCAGGCAGGAGGGAAGGGCAAGTCGGTTGCCGTGTTAAAAAGCCAGTCCCCATAAAGGGCCCAGCGCGCTCACTGGAAGTGCCTATCTGGGTTGGGTTGGGAATGACAGAGAAGAGCTTCATTGAGTCAGTCTGCCCTCATCCGGCGCTTGTACCTCAGCGACTCAGACTTGCCCGAATTTCGAGAGCAGCTCCACATTTTCAGAGTGCAGTTCACTACAGCTGGGCAAACGTTTTTTGGCAAATCGTCATTTTGCTAAAAAAAATTGTGTGTGTGTGTGGGGGGGGGGAAGACAAACTATTTGCAAATTCAGGTCCAATTCAGCAAATAATTTCAGCTAAAAACACCCCTTTCTTTAAAATGTCAACATGAACCATTTCAACGTTACGTTATGACTCAGCATGGTAACAGCAGTACGCCGATGAAACCTATCAAGCAGGTAAGCAAGTCAAAGCTATTTTTTTTTTAAATTCCCAGAGCTGGCTCCATTGGGTAGGGCGAATCGGGGTGACCGCTCCGGGTCCCCTGCTTTGGGGGGCCTTGCGGGCCGGTGTGATTGATGGGCATGGTCAGCCCCCGAAGGGATTAATCCGTCACTTCCACCCTGACCCCTGCCTGTCTATTCCATATATATTTTCACTGTAGCAGCTGAGCCCTTTCCAGTTGTGCAAAACCAAAGTCTGCAGGATGAGTTACAATAATACATCAATAAGATGAGGAAGACTTTGTAGCATCTTAGAGACTAACCAGTAATAATACATCGTGATCCATTAGCAAAATTAGGGCGCATGTATTTTTCCATGACAAGACTGTTTCAACATCCCGATGCAGGACATGCCTAGATTTCATCAGCCTGCAGCAGTGAAAAGACGACCAGTAGCTGATCAAGGCATCTGCTTCTTAAATTGGGTTCGTTATTAAGAGGTCAGACTTCGAGGGCAAGTTGATTCCAGGTGGATCTGGGTCCGGGTCTAAGAAATGATACTTTCTGTACCAAATTTTCTCTTCAGAACTCTAGGCCACTGTGGCGGGGTGACCACCCTCCCCCTACCGGAAGGGGCTTGGGAAAGCCCAAAAAGGGGTTTGAAATAGCCCAAGGAGGGGGTTAAGGCTGGGAGCCAGCAGGCTTTTCAGGCCTGATTGGGCACTAAGCCCAGCTGGGTGGCCATGCCCCAAACACAGGCCTGTATAAAGGCTGGGAGGCAGGGGCCTAGAGAAAAGTCTCCTCTGTACCCAGAGGGAGACCGGCCTAGCTGCAGGAGCTGAAGCCAGTTACCTAGGTTAGGGCAGAGCTGGGGCAGGGCAGAGGGAGCTGGGCAGGCTCTAGCCAGAGAGCCCCAGGCCACCGGGCCTGACAGAAGGCCCGACCCAGGAGTACCAGGGTTGCAGGGGGCAGCCTAGGGCTAGAGATAGCGACAGCAGGCCAACCCTCCTTGCCTGTGATGAGAAGCCATGATACTGCAGTCCGCCCCAGTGAGCAGGGGCAAGTGGTGACTGGCAGTGGCACATTCTGAGGCTTCCCCCAGGGAGGGGAGACCCTTAAACCTATGAGGGTACTGCAGGGGTGCAGCACCCTCAGGTAGTGGGCACCGGGGTCCGGGAAGGACACGGGGCCAGGAAAAGAAGCGGGGCATCAACCTGCGGAGGGCGCTCCGGACGCTAGAGGAGCTGATTCCCCGATCGACCAGCGGGAGGCGCCGCAGGGGTGAGTGTCGACCCTGTTACAGCCACAAAGAGACAACTCTCATTACTTTCGGCACAGTGCAATTAAAGCTCAAATCCTTTTAAATAAATCCTCGTCTCCGGGGATTTAAATTAATGAGCCCGGATCTAATCCTGCGGCTAAGAAGCTGGGATTCAGTTAGTATCGAGAGACTCAGAATTGTTCCTTCGGTCAAATAATCTGTAGGACACTAAGCTGATGTAAAAAACAATTATTTGTCGGCCCTTGCAAAAAGGAATTAGTAGCCAGACTTTGGAAAGAATGACAGAATAGTCGGCGAGGCAGCTGTCCCTGCTCCACTCAGCAGACTGGAGCTATCCGCGTCAATCAGAGAGCTGCATTTAGGCAAGCTGTGGTTTTCAATATGCTTTTCTTTCCACTCCAGTGCTGCTGCTTAGATTTTCTATGTAGAGAGTTCTCAACAGCAATCAAGAGAAGGGGCTGGGGCGGGACCCTGAAGTTTAAGAACTAATTAAGGGAAGGGTTGCTTGGATTCAGTGCCCTATTGCTTCTCATCCAGTCCTGAAACGCTCCTTAGAACTCTCCTTTGCCATGAAACCTACAAAAAACGTGGCAATCACTAGGTCATTGCTGTGCTGAGACAACAGCATATCATGCTGACCATATAATCCCATGGTTTCCTTGTGCTCCTCCATCGGTCGATCTGTCTGCATCTGTTCTCTCCTGTCTTCTTGGATTTGGACTCTGTTGGTTCTGTGTTTGTACAGCACCTAACACAATGGGGCCCGGGTCCGTGAGCGCCTAGGCATTTTGGTAATACAAATAACAAACAATAGAGCAGTGGCAGAGTGAACGGCATTTTCATCCAGCGTGCTCAGCAGTCCACAGCGTGGTCTTTAATTCTGTAGAGAGCCAGGAAAGGCTCCACTGTGGCAGGGCACCGGGAGTGGGATAGATTCACCACTATTAACGAGGGAAGGACATTCGCTGGTGGTTAGGGAAAAGTCACAATGGCAGGAAGTAGCCGCCGACAGGGGACCCAAAAGGAAACCAGACCCGCCCAAAATATCAGAAGTGGTGGGCAGGGCACCTGGGAAACACTCTTCGCCTTCCATCCCCAATGGAGCCTCCTCTGGCTTTCAAACCGCCCTCCCTTGCTATAACCTCAGAGGGTGGGCAGTGACAGAAAAACCACCTGCCCCCTCTCTCTCTCTAAGGGGCAAATCACACCCTACCCAGACATGGGTCTCAGACGTTGGTCCGATGTAAAGTTTTAATCCCTGAATAAGATTTTAAGAAGAAGCCCCGAAAGCACCATTAAATACCATCCTACCACGCTGACACTTCTGCATTACCAGAATGGAGCGTCTCAATTTATACACTATAGGGATCCTGCATTTTCTAATTAATGGGTTTAATTACCAGCAACAGGTTTATTACTCAGGCAGAAAATAGCTTTTGGTGCAGTTAGTTAGAAGGAAAAGCTTGTTAAAAAGTCAGATTTTATGGGCTTGGACATACACAAAACAGAATAATTTTAACTCATTAACCTCCTGAAAAATGTAAGAATTACATTTACATTGACAAAAAGCAGATTGGATTTATGTCAAAAAAGTCCATTTTTCAGTGCGTGGCTGTTTTCCCCAGTTGCCAGTATTCTGACTGAAATTAAATGCCATTACGTTACAGCAAGAGAATTTAGGATCAAGTCACTTAATTTATTTCAAATACTTGTCCAAGGGAAACAACCCCAACTGTTGAGATCAAGGTTAGACAATATCAACATTCCTCTAAACTACAAACCACCCAGGAACACATTCCTATCCAAACAACTAAACTGTAAATCAAACTCACGCATCACGTTTTCTTTTAAGACATATACTGTAGGTGTTATATGGAACGGGATTTTAATGTAGCTAACAACAAAAACTTTGACAAATCAAATAATAATTATGCCAGTTGGAACACTGTTTGCATGGTTAATTTCAGCGTGGAAAAAACCACCTGTTTTTAGCCAGCTAAGTTATCAATATATCTTAAAGGTTAAAAAAAAATAATTAAAAAGACACTTCACATTTAATTATTGTTATTACATGAGTTGTGCACATTTAGCGGCGTAATCTATTCAGCGAGCAGGTCGGAATGCTTCTTAAAATTTCATGTCTCTTAGGATCTCTTAAAACATGACCCCATGAATAATAGATACAAATGGTATAGTGAGAATCTGGAGATCAGAGACTTATTACAGCTCTACAGATGTAATAAACAAGGAAAACATAAAGTGCATTAAACAAAGGCAGTGAAGGTAAAGGAGAGATTGGAGGGATTTAATATCTCCATAGCTACCAGCCAAACAGGTGATTTGGTTGTTAGACGGATCAGATATTATAGCTACTTCCTTGTCCTGGTTCACATCTTTCCTTAAAACTCTCCTTTGCCATGACGCTTACAAAAAACTTGACTGTGGTTAGGCAGCTGATGTACTGAGACCTCGGCCAATACTATCTCACTTCCTTGCGCTCCTCCACCGATCTGTCACCAGGCGTCTTATCTTGTCGGGCTAAGATTGTAAGGTGTTTAGGGCAGGGGCCATCTCGCTCTTTGTACAGCGCCTAGAGCAACGGGGTCTTGGTCAGCAACTGGAGCTCCCAAGCACTGTCATGCTACAGATAATACTTAATCATAATAATAAATTAGGAAACTCGTGCTGCTCTGCTCTGGTTCAAACTTGTCCAGACCTGATGTTCAAAGCACTGGCCTATCTCCAGCATACACTGTTAAAAACACACATGGGCTATGCCTACATTATGAGCTACCAGGGATTCCCCGGCTTGTGTTGGCAGTGACGGCTGAGCTGTGCCAAGCACAAATGCGCCTGAAATCAAGTGGAGACGTGGCTCAGCTGTGGCCACACTGCTATTTACACTCACACTAGCTCGAGGATGTAGACATGAGCAGAAGAATCAAACCCCCAACACTGAGTGTAGGCCCAGCCAGACAGAGGACGGCCAGGCCCGTCTCAATGTGACTAGGGCCCTGCATGGGTCAGCAAGGGCAGGATTTTCCAGGACGGCTAATGATTCTAAGTCCCACACACGTTTCTCAGGGGCCAATCAGAGACCTGTTAAAGGGACCCAATTTTCAGAGCGAGGCTGCCCAGTGCTTTCTGAAAATCAGATCCCTTTAAAAGGTGTCTTATATTGAGCACCAAAACTCCATGAGCCACAACTGAAGAATCTTGCCCAATGTCACACCTATTATTTCCGGAGACATTCCACGATTGATTTGTCCGTCTCTCCCCCGAGAGCACTGGAAATCAGAAATACGGCCCAGCTTTCTGCCGATCATAAAATAAAACGCCCTCCTTTGCGGTCTCTTTCACAACAGAGTGTCGGGAACCATTATTAGTGCTTAACGGGCTGCCGTCATGGAGAGAAAGTCTCCCGCAGCAGCAATCTCAGAAGCGACAGCACCAATCAGATCTCTGTGCAGCACGACTTCACTTACACAGATGCCCCCTGCACGTCCCATTTATACAACGAGACGGCGTTATTCATCTTGTGGCCTCCCAGGTGCACCACGGACCTCAGGGACTTCATGTCACACCATCTGGAGCTGGGCAATCATTCAGTGGAAAGCAGCAGCCCACCGATTCTAAATGTCACAGAACAAATAAGACATCATGTAGTCGGTCACTGTCAGTTTCTCACTTCGCACGGGGAGAACCTTCCCAGGCCCGTGTTCCTTGCTGATTTCCCCCGGGAGTTTGGTTAAGAAGCCAGCTAGATTTTCCCCGTCCAATTGGCTCAGCAGTGCAAAGCTCCGTCCAATTGGAAGCTCAGGCAGTGCAAAGCTCTCCCGGCCCCTTTTAATCAGTAACAAATATTTGACCACCACGTTGTTTTTCATTAACACACACCCGCGCCATGGCGCTGTGTCCTTCTGTGGCTCCTTCCCTCTGAATAGCCCCAAGTGCTCTGCAAGCGTCCCCTGAACTAATCCTCACAACACTCCTGCGAGGCGGGAACAGCAATATCGTTACCATGTTCCAAACAGGGAAACTGAAGCACGAAGCAGCAACGGGTCCTGCCCCCAGGGGGAACTTTGTGGCAGGGCCAAGAACAGAACCTAGATCTCCTGACTGCCAGCCCTTCTGCTTTGAACGCTCCCCCGTTGCATTCCTCTGCACTTGGCTTTCGCCGAGGCGGCTGCGTATCTCAGGCAGAGAATCTGGCCCTTGTACTCATCCGCCAGGCATCTCCCTTGACGTCTGCAGTTTCTGGCTCGCAGGCCATTTCATCGAGTTGTTAATTCTTCGGTGCCCTCTGTGCGATCCTGTCAGTGCTAAAGACATGGCATCCGAGTGGAAACGAGGCTGCCGGTGGCTAGCGACAAGCCAGGCTCAGGCCTAATTCACTGAACCGGAAGCTCCCGCTTATTCATTACTGCGGACCGATGGCGTCCATCTTAGAGAATGATAGACAGGAAGCAGGAGCGCGTCCAGCATCCCCTTGTTTAGCGAACCGACAGGCCGGGAGAGGAGGGGGGTGATGAAGGTGACAAAATGTTCTTCCCGACCCTTTGAAAGCCAGAGAAAGGAAGGAAAGGGAGGTGAACGGGGGGGGGGGGGGGGAGAGCCTTTTCCTCACCCTATAGAGAAGACGTTTAGGTCAAGAAGTGAGGCCTGGTCCATACCCAATTAGATGTCAACACCAGGTACTGTTACTAGGGAACCAGCTCCACACAACCCAGGCTGGAAACAACCCCATATCCAGTTCCCTAAGGGAACATGCGGCACAAGAGATGCTACAAAGATCCCTGGAGCCTTCATGCTGTCAAATGTAGCCTGGTGGCACCCTTGCCCAGGGATGGAGACAGAGGAACCCCTGGGTGCCAGGGTAGAGGGTTCCATGCCAACTCCAAATCCACCTGCAGGGCATTAGGGCAGGATGTTGATGGAGTTTTGCTTGTGCGGGTCTAATGACAGAGAACAACCAATGAGGGGGTGCGGAGGAACAGTGCCCACTACAGAGTGGTTGCGCTGGTGAGAGAGAGAGAGAGAGAGAGAGATTGATTCTGCCTTAGGCCTGACAGCTGCATAGAGCCCGAGTAACTGGGATTGATGTGAGATTCGAGAATTTCTACTCCATGAGGTTTTCCTCCAGAACAAACACTTCAAATGGGTTTTAAATACCCTCCTCTTCCCAGAAGGTCTGGGCAACCCTATAACCACAAACCAGCACACACAGCCCAGCTCTTAAGAGCACTCCCCACAACACACACGGTGTGTGCACAGGTCAACAACGGATGGGGGCGGGAAGCCTAAACAGGTAAGAAACACATCTGGGTTCCAGGTTCCATGACCTGGTTGTAGACAGGAGCAGGAGAAGGTACAGCCGGACCATGCCTTTTATCTAATCAGCATGCTGGAGACACTGGAGAAGCTGTTTTGAAATGGTGCACCCCTCCGGGAATTTCCACCCTCCTGCTGCCAGGATCTGGGAGATTTCAGGGCTGCAGTCTCAAAGCTCGGTCCTTCCAGCTGGAGTCAATATGGACTTGTAGCTCTAACACAGACACATTAAGCACTGGTGCAATTTTAAAACAACATCTAACTAACCCCCCCAACCCTTACTCAGCGCGAAAGGCAAATAAAGGCAACAAGATCAGGTCCTAATGTAGTTTTACTGAAACTGTTTTACAGCTCATTTCATCCCAGATACGGCCAACTGCTCCGAATCGGAGGGACGTTCCTCCAACACATTAACCTTGTTGTAACAAGGAGTTTTATCGTAACAGCTCACAGGTGTCAGTGGTGATTATGCTCAGCTATTCACAGAGACAACCTGTTCTATGGCCCAAATCTTTTATTCAGACTAACTTGTGGGAGCCAGTGGGATTTCTGTTGGAGTTAGAGCCTCACGGTTTATGGCTATAAATCCCAGTATATGCCGTAAATCAACATGTAAGTATCATTTAAAGGCACCAGCAAATCCAAACTCTTTTTTCTATATATGCACACAGTGGCTGCAACAGCATCAAATGTGATGGTGTTTAGCCCTGTAACAAACCATTCATTCAGATGGCTCTGCAACTTAGATGCCGCCAGCACAGAGACTGAGCCTCCAGAGTCCAAATATGTTAAACTGGGTTTAGAAATCAAGATGTAGACACGGTCAGTTTTCTCCAATCAAGCTCATGACATTAAAACACGTTGGCTGCAGAAGGATGCAAGTACCAATAACTAACACAATAAGAAACAACCAAGCTTAAAGGTCTGGACATCTCCCTGCTAACTGAGCCAGATCTTATCTGCTCAGTGCGATGCTTTAAAGCTTAACAGATGAAGGACTAAGCCAACTGTATACAGTCTCTCCAAGGCATACAATGGAATGGAAGCCTCTGCTCTACCTAGTGAATATATTTGCTAAGAGTAAAGGTATGTGCTACCCACAAACGGGATATTTAAAGGGGGGGGGGACTAGAGTATTTAAATCCAGGCTGATCATTTTGAAGGCCTCCACGCTACTAACGTTGATCCGGACAGACTTGAATTTGTTGCTAGTGAATGTGTAACATGATCTTCCTTTCTTTTAAAAATTACTATATAGAGAAGTAAGAACCATTTTTGCAATTGTGAAAATGAAGCAGGACTGGAGATAAGATTTTCCAGCATAGGCAGAGCAACTCCAGAGCTCTGGTTAGGGCCTACGCTACCAAAAAACCCACACACTTAAACCTACAAACACTCCAGAAATTCTCTCTGCCTAATATGATTTGTATTACAGGACCAGCCAGAGAACTAGAGGTGAAGCCCCACCACGCTGGACACAAACCTGGAGCAGCTCCTGCCCCGGAGGGCTTTCTATCAAGGGATGTTTTCTTAATTCAGTTGCAAAAATGCTGCTCAAACTTTCCAGCCTGACTCATTCTCCCTCCACGACACACTGCCATCGCTCCTGCCAGCTAAAGAGCTGGGGGTGGAGTAAAGCAAACATCACCTCCAGTGCTGGCATCAGTCATTTCTTCCCCATGAATGCAGCTCAGAAGGACTTCAGTCAGCTGGCATGGTTTTTGCATCCCTTTAAGAAACACGGTCCCTGTCCCGCTGTGCTCCTCATTAGGCCGTGTTACTGTGTCAGTACAAAGTGTGCTGCTCTCGGAGAGCAAAGCGTTGAGTCATGCAACTGGAGGACTAAAAAATCAGATGTGCTTAAAGAAAAGGGACATCACTGAGCTATAAATAGGTTTGAAAACACATACATCTGCGTCCAGCTTTTCACACAACAGTGACTGTGTCCCTGCTGGTTTTTCCTCTCAGGCACATCACAGAGCAAAACACCACCAGCCCCCTCCAAGTGGTATGGGATAGCTCTGCACTGAATAGCACTGAGTGGAGGGTAACAGAATAGCTGGGTTGAAATGTTAGCCGTGGGGAGCTGTCCCTGGTCCTGAAACATGGTAAAGTGTATTTCCTTTAGTAACACACACAGTTGGTATGGCAACCCCCATCTTTTCATGTTCTCTGGGTGTATCTATCTCTATATATCTATCCATCTATATCTATCTAGATTGATGATCTATCTATCTATATCTATCTATCTCTATATCTCTAGATGGATAGATATATAGAGATAGATAGATAGATCCATCTATATCTAGATAGAGAGAGAGTGCACGCTGTGGATATATCTATATCTATCTATCTATAGATAGATAGAGATAGAGATATAGAGAGATATAGATATATCTTCCAACTGTACGTTCCACTCTATAAATCTGATGAAGCAGGTTTTAGTGCACGAAAACTTATGCCCAAATAAATGTGTTAGTCTCTAAGGTGCCACAAGGACTCCTTGTTCTTCTTGCGGATACAGACTAACACAGCTACCGCTCTGAAACCTGACTCAGGAGAACATGTACAGGGGATGGGGGCACAAAAGCGAGGGTTAGCAATAAGGTACCTTTGAATCTACGGCCCAATGCAGAAAGCTTTGTCAAGGCAAAGTGTGTTCTACCAGAGCATCAGTCCTCTCGTCCTGAGCTCCTCCAGTGTTCTGAACCATCTAAAAGAGGTTCCATCACGACCTGTGAAACCAAGGATGGTCCATCCTCTGGGTTCAAGGATGACACAAGCAAGATCCAGGAACCCCAGAAAAACTCCAGACACGCCTGGCCTGCTCAGGAACCCACTGCAGGAAACAAGGACAGAGGCTCCCATTCTCAGGCTTGCAATGTGTTTGATGAAGCTGGGCATGTAGTGGCCCGAACAATTCCAACCCTCCGCAGCAGGTGAATATTCCACCTGGGCATGTGGGAAATTAGCCATTTGGACTCATGTCAAGGTTCAGCAGAAGAAAAGCCATAAAGGCTCTAATGAGGTCTATGGAGCTACTCCAATTTACATCAGGTGAGGATCTAGACCATGTCGTCTGTCTTTTTAGGCTTCCTGTAGATACGGCTGTACCAAGGCAGCCCCAGGAACTCCCCCCTAAACACTATCTGCATCATGGGGGGGTGGATCTATCTGCAGCAGACTCAGTACTCACCGACGGTTCCAAGTCCTCTGCATTCCTCCTTTGGGGTCTCCAAAAGACCTCTGTTTCACCCATCCCTCCTACCCCATGCAGAGCGAGCAGGGTTTATGGTGACACGTGTCCAGGGAAAGGGGTAAGGGTTTGCCAAGTCACGCAGGCTCTGGTGGCCACTCAAGAGCTAGGACAACTAGCGGCCATGCAGTTAGCACAGTACATAACGGGGACCAAAAAGCAATCACAGCGCATTTAGAGTGGCTCTTGCTAAGCCCAGCTTTGCAGGAGCGTAAAATGATTCACAAGTGGTCTAGATTTATAAAAGGAAGCTATGCGGCAAGTGACTCTCATAGTGAGCTTTAAATAGAGGGGGAATAAATCTCCCAGAGAGACAGACAGACAGAGGTGGGAAACCCAAAGCAGGGCCCAGCCAGGCACTGTTTAGCCAAGTCTGCCGGAAACATTGTGGTTTCTCTGTTCAATTAGCTAAGGTGATATCAAAACATCCAGCTTCCCCTACACCTTGTACAGAGTTAATTATCGTCTCTTCTTACATTCAGAGCAGCAGCCCCGCTTCCAGTCGGAATACTTTCTTCGGCTAATCGAGACTGCCTAGCAACGGCAAGCTGGCTAATGAAGAGTTGCTCACGCCTTAGTCCTGACCCAATATCGCACACTGAGAACAAGAGCCCAGCTGGGGATGGGGGACAGCAACAGGCATTTTTGACAGCGCTGCTTAATTTCAGATGAAGGCTTTATCCGATATGAACAGCTGCCTTTTCTCCCCTTTGCACAGGCATTACACTGACTAATATTTCCTTGTAATGCAGGAGTACAAACTGGGTAGCACACGGTAGAGTCGGTATGGAAAAAGAGAGAACGCTTGCCTATTTTATACCTATATCATAGGGCTTTAACCCTTGCCATACCCCATTCTATTTTAAACTCTATGTTGAGAGGTAACTGCCCACAACATTTTATGTTCCAGCTGAGATCAGAAACATATTGCAGTATTGACAATATGCTGCAATTATCCCCGGAGGCATTGAGCGAACAAGTGACTTGACCAAGGTCAAACAGGAAGCATGTGGCAGAACAGGGATTTGAACCTGGGTTTTTCAAGTCCCAGGCTAGTTCCCCTAACAACTGGGCTATCCTTCCTATCAAGAGAGGATAAACATATAGTTACTATGGAGAATAATGTCTCTCACTCATTCATCTTGCCACATCCTAAATGGGGGACACAATGTGTGATAAAGATCCCAAATTAGAGGGACCCGTCTATTATTCATGCGGGGCATTGTGGGATTCCTTCCTGTAGGTTTCATCACTTAACCATGAAATTGCCATGGTGGAGAATTCCCAGGGGAAGTCATTTTCAACAAGAAAGGCAAGAGGACCCTCAATTTGTGTGAAACGTAGGCACGCCGTGACTAAAATTAATGAAGTCGCTATATGCGAGGGGCATTGGAGGAGCCATGTACACAGAGGTGCAAAGGCCCCTTCCCACCTCTATCTACATAAAGCCAATACAGGATGGAAGCCATTTTGTGTACTTACTCTCAACGGATACTCTCAACATCCGCACAACTCTGCAAAGTGGACTTAGGGCAGAATTTGACCTGCAGATTCGATGGCTGGGGCTTTTACTCATCCTGTGGAATTTTGTTGTCCAATTTCCACTGAAATCCAATGGAAATTGGACACAACTCCCTTTACGTGCCTTGGGGGGGGGGGGAATCAGTCCCATGCTGCGTCTGCGGGTCTGGAAATCTGTTACCTGAAACTTGAGCAAATTTATCCTTGGTCCACACTGACCACAGATGCCCCAGGAAGTCATGTTTGCAGAGTAGAATCACCCCCTCCTGTGCTAAGGGGCAGGCCCCAAAGTGAAAGTGGGAATGAGACTCTTGCTTTCCAGACGCAGGGCTGGCAAGAGAAAAGAAATGCTGATCCTTAGCACTTTGCATTCAAAGATCTACCAGCAACAGTTATTTCTTCAAACCACCCCACGGGCTTTTAAAGCCAGCTTCTGCTTCCACTGCTTGAACCTCTGCGCCCCGATCAATACTTTGTTAGATATTTTTAGCCACGGGAGCCGTGTGCTGTGAAATCCGTGAGAGGAATTTAGATGGATGTTCTCCGCAGGCTAGCAAGTGTCTCCCACGGCTAAATCTGATCGCATGTCAAAGAGTATTTAAAGCATCAGTAGAGAGGAGGCAAGGATTTATGGGCAGACATTCATTCCTTTGCAATTAAAACGAGTTTTAATTCCCAGCAATATGTGGTTAGTGTAGAGATGGTGGGGGTCTGGGGCAAGAGGGAGAAGAGGTCCAGATTTTTACAACCCTGGCAAGTGTAGGCTGGATATTCAAGAGCCCAGAATCCAACAGCACCCATTTTAGGCACCTAAATGAAGGGACCAGAGTTTACCACCCCACATCTCATCTTCTCCACAGGAGTGGAGTTCTTCTGAGAAACTGACCACGCAGTTCTATTTATCCACAAGCCCAGGCAGTGTAAGTTTCACCCCACCGCCACAGGCATGGACCTCAACCCAAACTCGAAGCAACCACTCTCCAGGGACGAGAGGGTTTTTTTCTCCAAGTACTCATTCAAACTTTGACATCCCTGCTGAAGGGGCAGGAGTTTTTCCTGGCCCTTGGTACACAGGGGTTAACTACAGTTCAGCTTTCTTCCCTCCCCACAACTTCAGGTGCCTTTGGGAAGACTGCCATCCGCCCCCATAGCCATGAGATGGTCGTTATGCTGAGGAGTTTTCCTGATTGTGTTAAACTATTTCCTTATTGTAAACACTTGCCATTAAGTCTCAAGAATAGAGGACACGTTCATGGAGGATAGTCCATCAATAACTATTAGCCAAGATGGTCAAAGACGCAAGCCCACACTCTGGGTGTCCGTAAACCTCTAAGTGCCAGAAGCTGAGCCTGGACGACAGGGATGGATCACTCAATAATTGCCCTGTTCTGTTCATTCTCTCCGAATTATCTGGCATTGGCCACCAGCAGAGGACAGGATACTGAGCTAGATGGACCACTGGCCTGACCCAATATGGCCGTTCTTATGTTCTTGAGGAAGAAACTCCAGTGGGACTAAGCATGTGTCCAAGTGTCTGCTGTAGATCATGGCCCGCTGCACAGATACATCATGTATATAACATTGCACTTCGCTCGCACCGCGGTGGAAAGTAAGATGTGCCAAAGAAGATTTTAAACACCCTGTAGCCAAATGGATGGCATAGGCATCAAAACCCTACCAGATTTTTACAATTTCTATTCTTGAAACACCACACCCATTGGAAAGGTAACAAAGTCCTATGGCACTTGGCATTGGAAAGGCATTTTGGGACACACTCTGCCATCCTTACTCATACAAATAGCACCTTATTAGCGCCAGTGAAGCTAATGGACTACTCATGAAGGTTCTTCTTAATGGGAATATAGGTGCTGCGGCGGGAGGACCAGGGAGGGTGATTCCCCCTCCGAGCTGAACTTTGAGACTCACAAGTGCGCCAAAGAATTTTAAATATCTAAACTTGCTTAGCAATATTGACACTGCTTTGTTGATTGGCACTTGACTCAGCTCGGATAATGGTAGCGACGGTCAGCATCCCTTTCTGGTTTTCGAGAACTAGCTCCACATCGCTGTGTTTGGGTCTGTCAAGGAGGAAAGGGAGGTTGATGCCCTCACCACACACAATTCTGAATGGAAACCTCTCTCCTTCCACCACCTCTTGTAATAAATTCACTCCCCTCAAACTGTCAAATCCATCTTGGATAGAACGCAGCTAGAGTCAGTGTTACGACAAGGCTTAATTTGACCCAGAGGAACTCTAAATAAAAAGGTATTAGAATTACTCCGTGGGAGCCTTGATTAGGTTTCATGGGTCCATTTTTAATTACGTACATGTGTGCTGTGTTCATGAGGGACGGTGCAAGCTGGCAAAGAGCAGTCAAAGGTGGTGATTAAAGTGTTTTCACCCAAGCCAGGCTACCTATTCATTAAGTTAGTCAGTTTTGCAGGGGAAAATCGATGTTAGCAATGCAAAAAAGGAAGAAGGAACTTCAGGTGGAGAAATCAATGCACCCTTCCAATTCGAGAGCTCTGTGACCCGAAGCATGTGGCTTGAGGCATAATATTTTGTGTAACCTATAGATGCGGACCACTGCGTTACATATTGAAAAGGCCAAGCATGACATTTTCAAAGCTGCCCAGGAGATTTGAACACCCCTGAAATGGATGGAAAATGGACAGTCAAATCTCCCAGGTGGCTTTGAAAATCGCATAGGTGCAAAACTATCACCCAGGACAACGCTGTAGGAGTCCTAGTTATTAGTACAGATACAACTCCCCTAAGCTATCCCAATCTTGCAAAACACACAGAGGGTCATTTTTCAAGGGACCTACTAAACTCTCTTCACTGCCTACTTCTAAGACAACAATATTTAGCCGCATCTAGCGTTTGGGTTTCTCAAAGCGCTGAACAAGCAGGCCATCTTCACAGTAGTCATAGAAAGAGTTGGATGGCAAGCCCGATTTTAAAGATGGAGAAACTAGCGCAGACAGGTTAAATGACTCGTCCAAGAATTAGTTCCTGTTCCCAGACCTCTGCTCAGCCCACTCACCCACACGACTGCACCCAGGATGGCTCTGATAAGTGGGGGGCGGGGGGGACACTGTGTGAGGCACAGTACAAACGTACAGTGACAAAATCGCCTCTGCCACAAAGAGCTTACAATCGAAATAGACAAAGGAGAGGGAAGTGACTTGCAGCGAGTCAGTGGCGGAGATGGGAAAAGAATGTAGATTTTCTCAGCCCTGCCCCAAAGCCCTGTACACTGGACCATGCTACCTCTCTCAGATACGGGGGTACGTGATCATTGTCATGAGAACATAAAAGGAGCTAAATGTGAGGGAGCTGGCGGGAGGAAGGGGCTGAATTCTCCATTTCCTAACTTTTGTAACATGCAGATTTCTGCTTCCGCAACGCAACCGCGGGACACATACACCCACCGGGGAATAAACAGGGATTTTAGAAAGAAACTAAGAAGAAAGGCCACCGGTGAGCTGAACCGGTCTGCAAATGTCTCATTTACCACACAAGGCGATGATGTGACTGCTGTCTTCGTGCACAAATTTCCGGGTGACGGCTTCTTCCATGATCTGTTTTACCTGAAAGAAAAGACAAAGCATATTGATGGGAAGATTTGACATGTCGGTTGCATCAGCTCTGGGGAAGGAGAGTCCAAGGCAGATAATTTCCCCTTTTATTCCCCTCCGTATTCAGACCTCTTCGTTTATTCGAATTGTTTTTGCTTTTGTAAATCCAGGATTTATTTCTTTACCCCAGTGCAAATGAAACGCCCTTAAATGCATCACCCCAGCTGAATGTCAAGGAGACAGGACAGATGGAAACGCCAGGTGCTGCGGATCTAACCAACCCGGACTATAGAATATGGTTCCTTGGCAGTATCGCTGCACCACGGAGCTAAACACGATCTCCAGCCCTGGCTCTTTAGGTTAGTAGAGAACAGGAACGTAGTCAAAGAGTGGCTTCTTACTACATCGTCGTGCTACACGAAGACAGCGGTTAGCGGCATTAGATACAAGGGTGGCTGCTTCCCTGGCCTGCTGGCCGTCAGAAGACTGCAGCCAGCGCAACCGTTAGCAACAACCAGGACCCAAAGGGTTAACAACCACACACTGATCTCTTGTGAGACAGCTCCTGACAACAATACAGAAGAAGGCTGGCCCCGTGGCATGGCGGAGCTGGAAACCCAGGTTAAGCTCCCTGCTTGGCCACTGCTTGACAGCTCACTGCGGGGATATGTCGACACTGCAGACCCGGGGTGCTTCATTGTTACTGATCAAAGCTAGATCAAATCCAGCGCGCGTACATTCTCCGGCCGCAGTATGGACCAAGCCTTCACCTCAGATTCAGAGTCACACCTGCTCACGTGAGTGACAGGAACAAAGTTTGGCTGCTGCCCGCACAGCTCAGCGGGCGAGCAGGATCCCACTCCCTCCCGTGTTTACTAAGCTCCAGGCCTTGACACCTGTGCAAACCCACTGAAAGCAGGTGCTGCCAGTGCTCCATCTGCAGACAATGGGGTTGCAGAGGGGCAACGGAGAGCAGTGCTTGGCCTCTGGTGCCTTTATTACAACAGGCGATGAATGAGAAGAAAAGGACCCAGCTTGACTCTCAGCTCCCAGGTTGAGTTTGCAGGGCTAAAGTTAAAAGAGACTTTTTTTTATAAAAAATAATAATAATCACATTCCTTAGGGAAGCCACCGAGAGAGAAACCCGGGACCCATGATTCTGTTTGTGACAATCCTCGCTGAAGAGGAGAAACACGCTTGAAAGTGTCCAATGGGCCCATCGGAAGGTAAAGTCCTCTGTGCAAGTTTCAACGGACTGCACAAACCTTTCGGAACACCACATGCCTTCCTGTGCATAGCCCCGTCAGCCCATTAAATAAGATCATTCTCTCCTCTGTTTCTCTCCACTGGCTGCGTTCTGTTTTTCAAACCCACAGCCTCTCCCGGTGCTATAATGAGACAAGCATCCTCAGAGAGGTTTCCAGTGACCTTTCGAGCAAATTAGGTGGAGAGAAAAACCCAAGATCAGGCTGATTGCAAATGGCTTACAGTGAGGGTGCGAGGCAGTGACATTTCGTAGCAACCGCTCAGACAAATGCTTCCTGACACCGGATCTCTTTGCAGGTGGGTTGAATCGACAGAAGCACATCTATTTTCAAGGGAGGCATGCAGGGTTTTAACTGTGCAGCTCCCACAGACTCGGGGGGGAGGGGACCCAAAAACCAGGTGCTGCCCAGCAAACACCCACACATGTTGCTTTGAAATTCTTTCCCCCAGATCTGTTCGAAACAGCTTCGGGGAGTGTGAAATGAAGTGATAAAGCATGGTAACACTTGTTCATGGCTACACAGATACACAAGATTTTATGTTTAAATGTGCAAGGGAGGCAGCGTGTCCTAGTGGATAGAGCACTAGACTGGGACTAAGGAGACCTGAGTTCTAGTCCCATTAGCCTGCTGAGTGAGCTTGGGTAAGTCCCTCTTTGTGCCTCAGTTTCCCCCTCTATAGAGAAGCACCTCCTTTGAGGTCTGTGCATGGAAAGCCCTATACGAGAGCTAAGTATTACTATATACTGACAAAGGTAAGTATTTGGAATGGAAAACGTGTTCACGTCAAGTTTTGGTATAGTGCCGTGTATTCTTATTACTTGTACTAGCGTAGCACCCAGAGGCTGGCACGGAGACCCGGGCCCCTTTGTGCTCGGTGCTGTAGAAATAGAGTAGATGACATCCCTGCCCCAAAGACCGCCCAGGCGAAGCAGAGAAGAAAGTATCATCTCCATTTTAGAGAAGAGAAACTGAGGCTCCAGGGGATTCAGTGACTGGCTCCAAGCCATGCAGGGAGGCTGCCACAGAGCCAGGAATCCAACCCAGATTTCCCGAATCCCAGTCCAATGCATTAACCACCACACCATCCTTTTTGCAGTGTAAACAGCCAGATGGGAGAGTTAAATGGGCAAGACCCCCCCCCCCTCCAGCGCCTTTAATATTATACCCTGGTCTCCTTTTATTTATGTGTTTCTACAACTTTATACACACTTAGGCTTTTATCCCCAGGTGAACAATTCCTCCCCTTAACAGCCAGGCAGCAACCCATAATTTCCTCTTAAGTAGATCTCACTTCACTTCTAGGATGGGCAATCACCTTCCACGTATTCAAAGAGGCATAAAACTACTTATCTGCCATTATTGAAATGGTTTAATGATAGGCCCTCACGTCTGCCGGAACATATGTTAGCTCGCTTAAAGGCCAGTAATAAAAACGGAGGAAGATTTCAGGCAGAAAAATCCGACATCACCAGGGATCGAAAGCCTGGATTTTTAGCCCAGCAGTTCCTGGATCCAAAGTGAAGGGCACAGGTGGTGACGGTGAATGAGAAGGAAAAAGCTCCAAGATTCTAACAGTGCTCATTGAAGGGACGCGCCACTATGAAGTCGTGGCCCGGTTTAGCAGAGAACGGTGTGAGCCACGGTCACCGAGGCTAAACACCCCAGCTCCGAGAGCGGACTCTGTAAGGCAGCACTTGAACCAGTTTTGTCTCCCCGGCGTCGTATTTACACCAAGCTTGTTGACTTACAAGCTTGATTTGCGTTTGCCTTGGCAGGAAAACCAATAAACCGGATCCCTAACCTTTCCCCTTTGCGACGTGCCCGATTGAGGTCACCCCACCACGCCAGCTGGAAATGAAAAAGCCAGGCTACCAACGCTGCTTTGTCTATTCAATTTCCATCGGAGGTCAGAGGCCAGCTAACAATGAGCCAACGTTCCAGCCAGGATAGCCCTGGGGGAGGAGTCAGGAGACCAGAGTTCGAGTCTTTGCCATTTATCTTGGGCAAATGACGACGACCTTGGATGAACGAGGGAACTGGGATTATTTAGTCTGCAGATGAGAAGAATGAGGGGAGATTTGATAGCAGCCTTCAACTACCTGAAAGGGGGTTCCAAAGAGGATGGATCTAGACCAGGGGTTCTCAACCTGTGGGTCGTGACCCCTCAGGGGGTCGCCGACCTGTTCCCGAGGGGTCGCGAGCTGTTTTTTCCGCCGAAAAGCCGCCACCGTGATCACGATCGCTTCCGCTTTCGGCGGCTTTTCGGCGGACATGCCGAGCTATTTCGGGAACGCTCGGCATGTCCGCCGAAAATAGTCGCTGAATGCGGAAGTAATTCATTCGGCGGCTTTTCGGTGGACACACAAGAGGTCGCGCAGAAAAAAGGGGTCGCGGTAAAGGTAAGGTTGAGAACCGCTGATCTAGACTGCTTTCAGTGGTACCAGATGACAGAACAAGGAGTAATGGTCTCAAGTTGCAGTGGGGGAGGTTTAGGTTGGATATTAGGAAAAACTATTTCACTAGGAGTGAAGCACAGGAATGGGTTACCTAGGGAGGTGGTAGAATGTCCATTCTTAGAGGCTTTTAAGGTCAGGCTTGACAAAGCCCTGGCTGGGATGATTTAGTTGGGGATTGGTCCTGCTTTGAGCAGGGGGGTTGGACTAGATACCTCCTGAGGTCCCTTCCAACCCTGATAGTCTATGATTCTGTCACCTCTCTGCCTCAGTTTTCCCATCTGTAAAATGCGGATAATGATACTGACCTTTCTTTGGTACAACGGTTTGAGCTCTGTGGTGAACAATGTTCTCTAAATCCACACTTAAGCACCTCAAAACAGGCCTCATCTTCAGAGGAGTCAATTATCTACAAGTGCCACTGCAGTGAAGGGGAGCTGCCAGTGCTCAGCACCTCTGGAAGTCAGGCTGCTGATTCGGGACCACAAATATGGAGCAAGGGGGGGTTCAATTCCCTGCTCTGTCACAGACTTGCTATGTGGCCTTGGGCAAATCATGTCATTTCTCTGGGCCTCACTTCCCCACCTGTACAATGGGCATAACTGCTCAACCTCACTGGGGTTTTCTGAGATCAAAGGTGCTTAGATACTCTGTCCCTAAAACAGATCAGGGATTAATGCAAGTAAGAAAGGACTCTGGATCTATTTCCTTAAGGTTCTCATCCTGCATGATCCCCAGAGCTAAAAGCATGAGTGACTGCTGATTGTACTACAGGAATAACTCCGTTAGCTGAGGTAACAAAGTCCTGTGGCACCTTAAAGACTAACTATAAAGTTTTGAAGCATGAGCTTTCGTGGGCTAATACCCACTTCGTCGGATGCAAGCAGTGGAAGTGTCCCAACCCGCACTATTCCAGGGTGGTCCTCTGTCCCCCTGTAGCGGCCGGTCCACATAAAGTGATTTAAGAGTCGGTTGCAGTCTTCAAGCAAATGGACCTGGCCCTTTAGCTCAAGCAACTGAGTCAGGAGATCCTGGGTTCAAGCCCTGAAGACAATTCAGGTTGTAAGCTCTTTGGAGCAGGGATGGTCATTTTGTTTTGTGTTTGTTGTAGCACCACAGGTACCTGATCCATGATGAGGACTCTTAGGCGCTGCAGAAATAGTCACCACCACCACCTATCCGCAGGCATTGTTTCACGATCAGCTATAGTAGGCTTTTATCTTCTTTTGTGGACAAGCCCCACCAGGGAAACCGGGACCCAGGTTTTGCCAGTGCAGATTCCACTGTCAGCGGAAAGAGGAGTAACTCTTTGGCTCTTTAAGTGAATCTTTTGTAGCCCCAATTTTCTGCCATTGCATTTCCTTCAAAAGGAGAGAAAGTTTCAGTGGCAATGGAAAAGCAAAGAGCACAGCTGACTGCATTGCTGTGAAGATGAAAAGGGCCCTGTAAGTGCACCCAACTTGCGGGAGGATGGTAGTGGTGTATTTTTGCATGACCGCTCAAAGCAATCCAAACTCCCTCACAAAAGGTCCCCAGAGGCAGGCACTGCTGCTCTGCAGATTCCCCCAGGAGATGTAACAGCCACAAACAATTAGTATTAGATGCTGAATATAAGGAGATTGCTACATTTTGGTTTCCCAGCAACCCCTCGCTTAGGAAACGGTAGCGAAGGCTTTCATTTCAACCCCTGGTCAGCTTTACGATGATAGATCGGGTCATAAAATCTACTGAGCTGCGTTCTTCTGTCTCCCCACTCTGAAAGTGACAGCCACAGAGGCCAAGTCATGGTTTTAGCAGGACATGAGCAAGAGTCAGGGAGGAGGGAGAAATCAAGTCACCTTCTATTATGTTAAAAAATGTAGGGAAAAGCCGGACTTGAGAGGACTCATTGGAGCAAGGGTCACTGTGTCAACACACCTTAGTGTGGGACAAGTAAAAAGGGGGAAGCCTTGCGCCCCCTCCCGCACCCCAAACATCTCATCCCTGGATCCACCCCAGAGCTCTCATCCCTCTGTACCCCAACCGTCTGAACCAGCCTTGAGCCCTCTCCCACACCCCAAATCTTTCGGCTCCGCCCCCACCACCTGAATTTTGTTATGTGCAGTGACATGGAGGTGTATCCCATATCACATATTGGTGCACGTAACAAAATTCATTCCGCACCTGGGTGGGAAAGATTAGAGGGAACCCTGCAAATAAGAATTAAAAATACCTTGCTCTTCGACAGCACTTTTCATCAGTAGATTATACTGGGACAAAGCCTGGGTCAGCAAACATAGGGGGAAGGTGGAAAACAAGCATGCTCAGTAACACTGCTGAAGCCGGCTGCTCTCACTCTGGCCCTCCACTATCGGCAGGCTGGGGTTGTCTCTGTCTGGTGGGGTTATTATGCCCATTTTACAGAAAAGGAAAGTGAGGCACAGAGAGTGGCTACCTCAAGCCCATACATGAAGCATAAAGCTGGGGAAAGAACCCTGGAGACTCCACTCGAAGCGTACAAACTTCTCCCCCAATGTTTTTATAAACCACCAACGCTGGTAATTAATCTGATTACCAATAACTTCATTAACCAGCATCTCACCACTGTGCCCACTTGAGACCCCAGCGTGACCTACAGCATGTGTTAGACCAGTGGACACATGTATGGGAAATTCGAGCCACATCATGCCAGGCTAACGTTGTGAACGTCTGAAATTCGGCTCTGAGCATTTAAAAGGGGCGGATTTAATACCAAGGGCACTTCACTGATCTAAACTAGAAGGAACCTCCAGCAAAGCAGGTTTTTACTTGCAGAAGCCTTTATTTGCCTTTGATTTTCCTCAGTTCTTTTCCTCAGTTACTCTTATTGCAGTACTGCCAAAAAGTGCCAGCCAAGACAGGAGGACCATTGTGGTAGACTCGGTGTACACATACACACACGTTGTAAAAGACCCCAAAGCACGTGCAAGCTAAATAGAGGGCAAGAGAAAGGAAGGGTGGTTACTCCCATTTTGCAAATGTGGGAACTGAGGCACAGAGCAACTAAAGGACTTGCCCATGATACCACAGAGAGTCGGTGAGAGAGTTCAGAACTCAGATCTCCTGATTCCCAGTCCACTTCCAATAAGCAGGTGCTTCCAGAGAACTGTCTGACTTCCCTCTGAACCGACCCACCAATAAGATACAGCAAAACATTTTGATTCCCCCTTTGATTACTTGTATTAAAACCCCGCGGCAATCTCTCTCCGCAGGTCAGAGGTCTGAGAAAATAATTACATATCGCTGCAGAAGGCCATTGGCAGCATAGCCTCCACTCACAAGAGCGATTTAGACGCAGAGCGAGCCTTACCAACGGTCTGGGGAGATCGTGACCCTTAATGGGAAGTGCTTTTGCAGCACGAAAAGCAGACGCTAAATGTCAGAAGCTGGAATACATCATTCGTCGTCGCCACACAATTCCCAGAAGTTCCAGGGGCAGGGAACCAAGACAATCTCTTCTCTGTATTCCGATGAAATGGAGTTGGTTTGTTGTTGTTTTTAATGCTAGAAACTGGAGAACATTTCGAGATAGGGAATTATTCCGTCCTCTGCCATGTTGTCTGCTCAGGAGAGGCAGCTTGAAATCAGGCCTAAACCTGTACAGATGCCCATGAACTGGCCAAACTAAGAGTATGTCTATACTACACGCCGGATCGGGGCGGGGAGGGGAGGTAGCAATCAATCCAGCAGGGCTTGATTTATTGCGTCTAGTCTAGACACAATAAATCAACCCCCAGGTCTGTGGGACCCAGGATGGTGGACTGGGCGTTTCCAAGCCCATACTGGGCAAACCTTCCGACTCGGGTCTGGGGCTTGAGCCGGGTCCACACTGCAAAATGACAGGGCTTGGACCAATCACAGCAGGACTTGGGCTCTGACCCGCCCCCACAGCATCAGTTTCAGTTGGACCAATCCTTCATTTCCTCTGCTCAAGAGTTGTGTGGCCCTGCTGGGGGATGTTAAACACAAGCCACAGCTCACCCTAGAAGCAGCTGCATTTCAGTGGCAGGAAAAACAATTCCAGTTTCTAAAGTGCTTTGGGATCTTTCAGGATGAGAGCCACTAAGGTTACCCTTCTTACATTCCCTTCCCAGCTAGAACGAGAGCTTGCTTTGAGTACCATAATGGCAAAAGCGCCAGTTCAGTAGACGGCAAATAAAGAGCTGGAAAAAGCCTGCATTATGAGCTTACTTGTCACAATAGATTTTCCTGCAGAGAGAGAGATGTTTGAAACACAGATTTATGGGTGGCCTCGGCACGAAGCCCAGTTGAGTGAAATCTTCAGAACATATGACACGTCTCTCTCTCTCTCTATTAGAGTCAACAAAGTAAATTCTTTACCAGTGGAAACCCCCGTGAAAAAAAATCAAATGCATTATTAAGCATTTCCAAAGGATTTGACCGAAAGGTTTTACAGGAAATAAAATATAATATATCGTTTTTTCAAACCACTTGGCGCAAATTCTCACCAACTTATTCCCAGAGAGAGAACTGAATTTCAATAGATTCGGTAGAAGCAGTGGGAAAAAATATAAAACGACACGATTATTAAAGATGGAGGTGATCTGGCAATAGTGTGATGTGGGAAACGGACGGTTGATTTAAGGAGCGAGTGAAGGAAGCCGCAGCCTGTGAGAATGCCCCTGTGGAGATGGGGAAGCACATTGTTTGAGACGGGAGAGGAGAATACATGAGCAACAGGGGTGATGTAACTGTCAGGCATTAGCAGTTATACGGCAAGCTGGGTGAAGTGAGGCCGCAAGGATGGAAATCCTACATATATACCGTTGCTGAGAGGCAGCACAGTCTAGTGGAAAGAGCACTGGACTGGGAGCCAGAAGATCGGGGGTCACTTCCTGGCCTTGCCACTGACCGGCTGGTTTGACTTTGGGCAAGTCAGCGGCTGTCTACACATGCTTTAGTGAGGTGTAAGTTTTAACCCGCACTAGCATGTTGCACACTAATTGGCCTGTGCAGACCCTGCTGACATGCACTAAAAGTTCTCCAGTGCGTTCGTGGAACGACATTGACATACCCGAGGGAACATTTAGTGAACTAAAATTTACACCCCTCTCGGGCAGATTAAGGCATCATGTAGACAAACCCTCACTTTAAATCCTTGTGTCTCTGTTCCCTCCCCTCCCTTTGTCTTTGTCAGTCATTGTAGACAATGAAATCTTCAGGGGAGAGGCTCTCTCTTACTCTATGTACGTTCAGTGCCAATACTCTGTCTGGTTGAAGCCTCTATACCTAGTGGAATTAATGATTACATCCACAAAGAACATTATTTAGGTGGCAAAGTCGAGCATTCCAAAGCTAGAAAACACCAGATTTAAGGCTGCCTTTACAACCTTAATTCTTCCCCCTGGTGCACTCATCCTGTGACTGAATGAAGCAGGGTTCCTTTGGAAAAAAATAGTCTATTATAATGTAATTAACGACTGGACCATAATGCATATGTACAAGTGGGCAGAATTAAAGCTGTATTTAAAGTTGCCCCCCGCTGCCTGAAATTTCACAAAAGATTCATCCTGTTTACTGACCAGTTTTAGCCAAAATTCTCCAAGGAATGCAGGCAGAGAGTAGACATGGTGATTTGTAGGAGTTTCTCTCTCAGCAACACCTAAATGGAATTTCTTTAGACAAAGAAAAGGCACTTCTCTAGCCAAAGGCTTCCCCCTTGCTGAATTTCATAGGCTGCAAATAATGAAGATGTAATATATTGCAAGGTCCTTTTATAGTGGGAAGTGTTTGGCAACCCATCTAACGGGGTCACTACCAGCTTCCCCTTTAATAATCAAATGTAAGTGGATTAAAACAAACCTTTAAAAAAAATCAGAAAAACTATGGAAGGAATTTTCAAAGGGATCTAGATGATTTAGGGGCAAAAGACTCGCTGAAAGTTATGTAGGTGCTTTTGAAAGCCCCACCCTACCTGTTTTAAAATCCTACATGCTATCTACCTTCCTCACCCCAATTTGGCTTGGACCATAAAGATTAACTAGCCAGTTTCACTTCAGATTCTCATGCACTAGGTTGATACTACAATGTTTGGGTTAAGAAAAGCATGTCTCTGATTTCTTTATTCTAATATAACTAATTCTAGTTATATGAACTCATACACCCAGATACACCCACGGACACTTCTGAACAAAATCCACTAACTGGCCTTAAGCTTCCTGGCGGTCTCTCTTTAAACCCAAAATCTGGACTATGTGTCAGCTTGACACTTGCCCTGAACCGTCGTCATCACTGACGACGGTTCAGGGCAATATTCAGGGCAATCAAATATAAAAAAAAATATTTTTATATTTATATATATATTATATTATATATATTATATTATATAATCCAACATCAATGGCCAACCTACTACGACAGTTTCATCTGGAAATACGCTGGGTCGTTTTGTGACATGAAAGTTAAAGCCATGGGCTCCATGCTGGTTTTCAAACACTGGCCATCCTTTGAGTTTCTTTTCCGACCTAGTCACTCCCAATCAAATTACACCACATAAACGAGCTTCCTCTGCTTGTAATGCGATATTGATGTGATCAGACTCAGGAGTCCGGCTCTAGCATTAACTTGCTGCCTGACCTCGGCCAAGTCACGATCTCTCTCTCCCTCACTTTCCCCACCTGTGACGTGGAGTGGGAAGATAAAGGTAATTAGCTGCTTTGTACAGTACTTGGAGCGTTACGGTGAAGGGTGCGGTTACACCACCTTGCTCACGTTTAACAGGGGAAGGCAAAGCACACCGGCTATTATAGAAAAATAGGAATCATGATACTGATCCCCTTTGTAAACTGCCTTGAGGTCTCCTGTTGTGATGGGCTGTACCAGAGCTAGGGGTCCTTCATATGTGACAGACAAAGAGTGTATCTGGTGTATTACAGGGGGAGAGTAGAACATTAGTGATTTCGAGGCTGGCTCGCTCAGTCTGCTGGGCGCAACTTTACTCTCCTGTTATGTTCCCCAGCTGTGCAAGCTCTTCCGTCACGTGAACAAGGCTCAGAGAAAAGCAACCGGCCCCACGTCTCCAGACATCCAGGCGGTAAGCAAAAGAGGACGGCGGGGGCCCAAAACACCCTGCGCCCAGCCACGTCTCTGAATTCAAACAAAAAGATCCTGGTTCCAATGTAGCCAGCAATTCAGTCCCGGCGTGAAGTCGGAGAATCATAGAAATGCAGGACTGGAGGGAGGATGGGTCTGAGCTGACAGCAGGACTCAGGTCATCCTGGCTCCCAGTCCTGCACTCTCCCACCCCCAGAATTCTACATCCATGCTCTACGATTGGTTTACTACACAGACTGCATTTTACAGGCGTCGTGCACAGGAGAGGAGACTAAAAATCAACACAAAAGCCAGGCTGAAGGAAACAGGCAGAGAAGCCAGGTACAGGGCAAGATGTGGGTGCAGCCCAACAACGCACAACAGGTTGGCCAAGACCAGTTATGCTTACAGTTTTCTTACGGCCTTCTTCACACACCACAAATATGCTGCTTTGCCCCACCCAACGGGAGCTGCTGCTCACAGATCAGCTGACCTGATAGGGCCTTTCCATCTCTCGCTTCCAGCTGGCAGAAAACGTTATGTCCCAAACGTCCTCATTAATTATACACAGAGGAGTTTGGGCATCTGTCCAGCTCAGCCGGACAGGTTTCCTGGACCCAATATAAGTTAGACGTACCACAGACACCGTACCACAGACACCGTACTTAAGACACCGGTATTATTAATACAATTCAGAAGAAGAGTGAATAACTGTCGTACAACAACTGGCAAAACCAGCCCCACGGGAGGACTGGCTTGGAAGGGAAAAGAAAAAGCACGAAGCAGGAACCTTGCAACTCTAGCCCCACTAAGGTTCTTAATTAGTTGCAACAAGCAAGCTGACTTCAGCTCAGCCACAGCTTCATCACTGAGCCTTGTTAAGACACCCAGTTCTGGCTCCCTAGCGATAGATTCTCAGGGTTGGAAGGGACCTCAGGAGATCATCTAGTCCAACCCCCTGCTCAAAGCAGGACCACTCCCATTTTTGCCCATATCCCTAAATGGCCCCCTTGAGGATTGAACTCCCAACCCTGGGTTTAGCAGGCCAATACTCAAACCACTGAGCTATCCACATGAAGGGACATGTGAATTTTTAGTACATCTGGCAGTAAATTCCTTTCAGTGTTAGCCACAAAAGTGCCATGTGAACGCCTGTTCTCACTTTCTGGTAACATTGTAAATAAGAAGAGGGCAGCATTATCTCCTGCAAATGTAAATGAACTTGTGTGTCTGAGCAATTGGCTGAACAAGGAGGAGGACTGAGTGGACTTTTGTAAGCGCTGATGTTTTACATTGTTTTGGTTTCTTTTATCAATGTAAATATTTGTAATCAAAAATAATATACAATTTGATTTCAATTACAACACAGGATATATATGAAAATGTAGAAAAACATCCACAATATTTAATAAATGTCAACTGGTATTCTATTGTTTAACAGTGCAATTAAAACTGCGATTAATTGGGATTAATTTTTTTTTAGTTTATCACATAAATTAACTGCGATTAATCAACAGCTTCCTTTTTTTTTTTTTTTTTTTTGCATTTCACTTTCCAAATGATAAACAGAAACAGATTTGATCTAAGGACAACCCACCACACACTACAGGGGGTAATTAACCCCTGGCTCCCCTGATTCCCAAACTGGCCTTTTTTAACCTCTCCCCAAACCTCTCCCCAGTGATCATGCTTTGGATCCAATCCCTGGACAACCGCTGAAAGAGCTGGGAACTGTGAGTGCCCGAGGAATGCAGGATCAAGCCTTCTTAATTTAATTTATGCAAGATTGGAACATGGCCATACAAACATGGAGGCAAACTACTACATAACAATAAGAAGCATCATTACGAGAAGGGAATGTCCAAAAACATTGTTCCTAAACACAGAAAGAACCCCACATGATATTCTTGTAAGGCCACAAAGGAGTCAAGAGGTTTATAAAAGCTTTATCCATAGAATAGTGTGAGTTAAGGCCAGCTTCATAGTGTTTAAGTGCAAACAGGACCATTGGATCACTAGTCTGACCTCCTGTATATCACAGACCATTAAATCTCACCCGATACCCCTCGGAGCCCGAGTAACTTGTTAGACTAAACTGTGTCACAGGCACAGAACCGGAGAGACTGAGGTGCCCCCAATGCCTCTGCAACAGTAGGGAATTGGACTAAACTTCATCTTCCAGTCACTGGATCCCCAAATGACCCCCCATGAAATTCACTAGAAACGTTATTATTACTACTGATTTTACACAGAAGGGACTCAGACATTTCAGCAGCACAAAACCAATAGATTAGATGCAACGCTCCAAAATTTCCTTTCTTGAAGTGGAGGGGCAGCTCGGTAAAGTTTTTGCTAAGAACTGCAGCTGCGCTTTGGCTCCACCAACGCCACCTTTCGGAACACAACTATGAAATTAACTTGTTATTTGCCTGGGCAGATCTGACAGATTCTTCAATCTATTTTGCTAAATCACGAAGTCACGCACAGAAAGGGTTAAACAATTGCAGCTGAACAAAGCCTCCCTCTCCCAGTCATTGCCACCTGGAGGGAAATTAGATTTTAATTCAATCTGGCCAAAGCTTTATTTTATTTACTCAAGGCAAACTCTTAACTCTATCAGCCTTATTGGCAAATAGATTAAACAAATTCATCACATCAGAAGCGCAATTTTTTGCTGCAATATTAAACCTGTCACTTAAGAGACCAAAAATCCAGCAGCGACATCCTGATTTTTCAACAGACTGAGTGTTTGGCCTAAGTGTTTATTTAGACTGTAAAACCTTTGGGGCAGGGACCGTCTGTTTGTTCTGTGTTATACAGTGCCTATAAAGAATAAACATAACTCGCCCAGTGCTCACAAACAGGCTCCTGGATCATGTTCTTGACCTCAGTTTTATGCTCTCTAAGGCCTGGAAATTAGGTTGGCATAGCTACATCGTTCAGGGGTGTGAAAAATCCACACCTCTGAGCAGTGTAGTGAGCCAACCTAAGTCCCCACGGAGACAGCACTAGGCTGACAGAAGTATTCTGCCATTGATGGAGCTACTGCCTCTTGGGGAGGTAGAGTACTTACACTCCCTCTGGCATCGTTAGTGTCTACACCGAAGTGCGACCACGTTTAAAGTAGAGGTAACAAAGTCCTGTGGCACCTTAAAGACTAACTATAAAGTTTTGAAACATGAGCTTTCGTGGGCTAATACCCACTTTGTCGGATGCAAGCAGTGGAAGTGTCCAGAGGCAGGTATAGAAAAGTAGGCAAGAACCAGGTGGGAGGTAACAAGGTTAGTCCAATTAGGCTGAACCAGCTTGTTATCTCCGATCAGGGAGGGTGGGTTATTCTTCTAGCATTTGAATGGGGGGTGTGGACAAATGCTAGAAGAATAACCCACCCTCCCTGATCGGAGATAACAAGCTGGTTCAGCCTAATTGGACTAACCTTTTTACCTCCCACCTGGTTCTTGCCTACTTTTCTATACCTGCCTCTGGACACTTCCACTGCTTGCATCAGACGAAGTGGGTATTAGCCCACGAAAGCTCATGTTTCAAAACTTTATAGTTAGTCTTTAAGGTGCCACAGGACTTTGTTACCTCTGCTATTCCAGACTAACACGGCTACCTCTCTGATTCTTGACACGTTTAAAGTGTAGACGAGCCCGAAGGTCCAATCCTGTGAACTCTTAAATCCATAGGAAACTTCATTCATTGGGGGGGTGCCCTTCAAGTCAACGGGACAACTCCCGGGATTAATGCTAGGCATGGGTCAGTAGCGGCAATTCAGACGTTGCTTGGGGGTTAGGGGCGAGAGCAAATTCCAATCCCTGCTACCATCCATGCACTCTCATCCCCGCTCCAGGGATCCTGGGTCTCCCCAGCTAGGGAGTCTTTCCTTTCGGTTACCCGCACAGTGCTGGCTGAGTCCCAGGAGCTGTAACCTTCCTGTGCAGGGCTCCCCTCGTGTGCCTGGTTGCAACACCACTTAGCCCCCCTTCCGTCTGCACAGAGGGTCAGGCAGGTCAGATTTCAGCGACGTTTCGGACCTGGAGCCGGAGCAACTCTCTGGACTGCTCCAGCCATACTGATTTCACGTGTGACCATTACCTAAAGGGGTCCTGTACTCATCAGCCCAGCTGCTGCTAGCGCAATCTGAGGTCAGGCCTGCCCCCGGCTCCGCAGCCTACGGAACCTTAAGCAAGTGCAAAAACCCAGGGGGGTAGGAGGCGTTCGCTCCTCCAGTCCCTCCCAATTGGCACAGGGGTCATTACTCGCAGGATTGGCGCCTCGGCCCGACGCTATGGATTCCAGCGAGAGCTTGTCTCACTTGAACACCCCGTCCCAGACGCCAGCGGCTGCGGCTCTATGGAAGCGAACGGAGCGGACGGGGCCTTTAGATCTCCCCCACGGCAGGCGGTACACGTGGAGGAACACAACTAAAGCCACCCGGGCAACAAGCGCCCGGCTGGCCAGGGCAGAGCTCCCGGGCCCGGCTGCCGGTTAGATGCCCCCAAACTCCATTTTCTTCTTTGTGGTTGAAACCCCCCGGGGATGGGAGACGTACCCACCCCGATGACACCGGCCCCAGTCCCTGCCCCGAAGAGCCTACCCGGGAGCAGCACCACTCTGGGCAGGGCTCCATCTGTTTTTTTTTTATGAATGAGCATGTCTCTGATTCCCCTCCCCCCCCACTACCATGGGAGTGTCACTGGAGGCAAGGTGGATGGGGGGTGGGGGAGGGTTTCCCTTCCCTCTGAGCCCGGAGCTCACCAACGTCTCCCCCAACCCAGCTCTCTCCCCTCTCCGTGCCCAGGCTCACCCCCCAGCCCTAGTTTAAGGGGATGTTGGGGAGGGGCCGGGGGAGTGTCTCTTGCTATTCATTCCACTGACAGGGCAGGCCTCCCACAGCCACTGGGGGAACAGCCTGGGGGGGGGGGGGTCATTGATCCCCCAAAGGCAGTGGGGGGGGGGAAGAGACTGGGCTTGGCCCCAGCCCCCTGGTGTCACTGGTGTTTCTTCGATGCCTTGTGGGGGGAGTCGGCCCCAGCCCCCTTGTGCACCAATTTCTCCTCCAGCCAGCACCTCGTACCTTCCCCGCTACCCAGAGGGGCTGGGCACCGGGGAACCGTACCTGGAAGCAGAGCAGCCCCCCGATCCCCAACTGGGCGGGGGCAGCTTCCACTGCTCCCCAATATGCCCCCCGCACAGCTCCGGTGCATGGAATCTGGCGCTGCCCAGATGAACCCTGCAGACCTCCCCCCTCAATGGGGGACCCCCGGGTGAACCCCGCAGACCCCCCCCGGAATGGGGGACCCCCCGACGAATCCCCTCAGCACCCCTTCCCCGAATAGGAGACCCCCCCGGACGAACCCCGCAGCCTCTCCTGGAATGGGGGACCCCCCCGAACGAACCTCTCTGAGGTCCCCCTCCCCGAATAGGGGACCCCCCCGGATGAACCCCCTCAGAACCCCCCGGAATGGGGGACCCCCCCGGACGAACCTCTCAGGTCCCCCTCCCCAAATAGGGGACCACCCGGACGAACCTCTCAGGTCCCTCTCCGAATGGGGGACCCACCCGGACGAACCCCTCAGAATCCACCGGAATGGGGGACAACCCCCCCGGACGAACCCCTCATCCCACCCCGAATGGGGGACCCCTCGGATGAACCCCTCAGCCCTCCCCAATGGGGGACCCCCCCGGACGAACCCCTCAGCCCCCCCCGACTGGCGGACCCCCCGGACGAACCCCTCAGCCCCCCCATGGGGGACCCCCCCGGACGAACCCCTCAGCCCCCCCCCGACTGGCGGACCCCCCCGGACGAACCCCTCAGCCCCCCCCGACTGGCGGACCCCCCCGGACGAACCCCTCAGCCCCCCCAATGGGGGACCCCCCGGACGAACCCCTCAGCCCCCCCCAATCGGGGACCCCCCGGACGAACCCCTCAGGTCCCCCTCCGACTGGGGAACCCCCCGAACGAACCCCTCAGCCCCCCCCGACTGGCGGACCCCTGGGACGAACCCCTCAGCCCCCCCCCGGATGAACCCCTCAGCCCCCCCCGAGCTCTCACCTCCTTCTTGACGTTCCACAGCAGTTTCTCCTTCGCCGCGTCCCCCGCGCAGCTCATGGCGGGGGCGGCAGCCGGGGGCCGAGGCGACCCCCGCGGGCTCAGCGCGCTCCGGCCGGGGCGGGGGCCCGCCCCCGGGGACACCGCCGCGCGCCCCCCAGCCCCGCGCCGACCCGCCGCCGCCGCCGCACTGGGCGCCCCTCCGCGGCCATCTTCCGAGCCTCCCGCCTGACGTCAGCCGCCCGGCCCGGCCCCCGCCCCCGGGGAGATTATTTGGCAACAATGCAGTGCGGGGGGGGGAGAGGGGGCTGCGTGCAAACGCCCGGAGCCGGCAGCACCCAGCAGGCACGATCCGCCCCCCCCCCCCCAACCGCACCGATCCGGGGGATCAGCACCCGGGAGGGATCCAGAGCCCCCAGCGCGGGGGGAGGGGGGGAGTCGGCGAACATCAGAGCTAAAGGCACCTCCATGCGGGGGGGAGTGGGGTGCACTGGGGGGGGGGGCTGCTCCCTGCCATCAGAGCTAAAGGCACCTCCATGCGGGGGGGGAGTGGGGTGCTCTGGGGGGGGGCAGCTCCCTGCCATCAGAGCTAAAGGCACCTCCATGCGGGGGGGGGGAGTGGGGTGCACTGGGGGGGGGGTAACTACAGCAATTAATGATGTTGTGGTTAGAGTCCCTGGGGGACATGGACAAGCCAGGCTGGTGCAGTCTGTCCTAAGCCGAGTGCCCCCCCCCCCTCCTCCAGGGGTAGGGGTAGGAGAGGGGGATACAGCAGATTTATTCTCCCCTCGCTGCTTCTAGAGCGGGTAGGAACCGCAGACCGTGAAGTCCTCGCTGTTCAACCCTCTTGCAAAACCACCACCACCCAAATCAAAATCAGGGCCCTGGAGTTAAATGAGCAGATTCACCTGCTCCCAGCAGGGAGGCAGGGTAGGATGGACTAGACCCGCTACCCAATTCATATCGACTGCTTTCTGCTCCCAACAGAAATTAGATCGGTTGTCCTCTTACGTTTCACTCTCGCCCCTTCCGGGGCCAGGGCCAGTGGCTTCACCCCACCTTCCCTTGTAAAATTGCCAAGGAAACCGGCGCCACCTGTTTGCAATAAGCGGTCGGTTTAGCTTCAAACTAATCCTGCTACCAGGGCCCTTTCAGCTCAGCTGAGGTGTTCTGAAGGAGTTGGAACAAGTTACAAATGTCTGTACAGCGAAGCTTCGGTTGCCAGAAAGTTTCTTACCCCTTCCATCCTTTGACAAAAAGCTCGGGCTAACTCATTGCCTGAAACTAGGTGTACTCATTCCAAACAAAGCAAGTGAGCAAACCTGGACCTGAAGACAGGCTATGACTGAGGAAAATTTAAGGAAGATTAAATATTCACCATAAAACAGGGCCCGGTTTTGGGTATGTGGTTTTTTTAAGGGCAATGCATTAGGGTAAAAAAAATGATGTACCTGTCTTACTCACACTTTAGATTTAATTGAAATTTTACAAATCTACATTTTTAAAGCATTTTAATGTCATCTTGGCCACTAACAAAGGACTAGTCAGTTTCCCTTTGATTCATGCTCAATTTCACTTTCAAATCCTGGTAGAACAAGAACATTTTGATCATAAAACTGCAGGGAATATTTATTTTTAAGTGATGGAAAATATTTAAAGGGAAATATTTTTACTGATTGTGAGTTTTAGAAAAGCTTGCCTTTCTAAAACTGAAATTAGGAATCTGGGGGGCAGGACCATGTCTGAAAATGTACGGTGCCTAGCACAATAGGGCCAAATCTGTTAAGGGCTCTAGGTATTACTGGAATGTGCATACTATAGCATGTCTACTTCGGTCCTCCTTGGAGACAACTGGCCACACTATGCAATATTCAGGAGAATGGAAGAGTCTTAAGAGAAGCATGTAGAAAGGACAATGTTGGGACCAACTTGATCTGAACTGAGGAGCAGAGCACATGACAGATGAAAACCCTATTACATAGGCAGAAGTGGGGGGGGGGGGGGGGAAATAGCAGCAACCTGTGTGGCAAATTACACAACCCTATGGAAGCTCAATGAGGACCAAGATTCAGAGGAGTAACACACATCCCCCAATCAAGAGGAACAGCCGCCACACCCAACAAGTGGAAAAGTGGGGCACAGTAGTGGAGAGCATGAATTCTTATAGTGCTTCATGCCATCACACGCTTGAGTTTTAGAATATCTAAAGCCAGGGTCGAAGCTGCCAAATCATGGATGAGCAAGTTCTCCATGAGGGCTATGGGAACCAAGGGTAGTTTGTGGCTGAGGTTGGAACCAATGGCACAGTAGTGATAGGGGAAGTCTGAAATTGTAGCAAATCCAGACTGTAAGCATAAGAAAGGAAAACAACAACAAAACAGTTGAAGTGAGGAAAGGCTCCTTACTATACACCCACCACACTAAGTAGACTAGAAATCTCAACTAGGTGGTTATAAAATATACATATTATATATACACACATACATATGTATATACACACATATACATACACACCCAGGTGCCAGCAGCAAAGGAGACAGCTAAATTAAGCTGGAGGCGAATGAATACATACTCAAAAAGGTTAAGACAGCTACTGAAAAGGAGACAACTCTAGACATTCTCAATGCAAGTTACAGTAGTAGCTGTGAAAAGTCTCACTTGTTTCACCCTTTGTTGAAAAGAACCACCAAACTGTTGATCAGCTACAGATTATAAATTGTTACAGTGAACATGAAAAGCACCGAAACCAGTACAAACAGCCCTATCAGCCTCTGGATACAGAGAAATAAAAGTCCAGAAAAATCATAACATGGTGATGTAGGGAAATATCTAAGGTGTCCTTATAAAAAGGCAGGCTGTACACAAACAGGAAAAATGTCATTTGATGGACACTCTAGTTTAGCCTGTATTTGCAGGGGGAAGAACTTAATCAAATGGGTGAAAGATAAACAGTCTTTTAACAGTGCACAGCAACACAACCTATGGGTCAAGAACTAGCATTACATGTCTGTGGTGCAAGGAATATTATGTTTGAGGTGAGACCTGGAACCAATGCATGAACTAATATTGTGAACTCTGGGTTCACACAAGCCAGTTCGAAAAAAATCTCTAACGCCAATTCACATGAGACACTTAAAATATAACACAGTTTATTAAAAATTAGTGATCCATTTCCATTCAATACACTACAGAAAGTCAGAGAAAAATACTGTATTATTGGTTAATAAATTTACTCAATCCACTTACTTCCCTTGAAAGACTGACCCTTAAGAGATTTAGAATCCAGAACAAAATAAAAGCTCCTGTGGTCAGAAAGCAGCTTGTTCACAGAATGTCAGCTAGATTATGAACAGTCACCATAATTTGACCTCTCTGGTAAAAACAATGACAGTAGTCCAAGGTGCTTTATAAAAATTAATGAGTTAAGCCTCAAGACCCCTCTGAGGTAGGGAGTGTCTCACCCCGATTTTCACTGATGAGGAAAATGAGGCTCACCAAGGTTAAGTGACTTGACTGAGGTCACGTAGTGAGTTAGTGACAGATGCTGATCTCCAAGTCTCTCAGTAAAACCTCATTTTCCCCAATAGAAGGGGTATGACATGACATTTGGTTAAATAGGAGATTGTTGGGGGTTTTTTAACGCAAAGGATTGTCAGAAAACATGATTCAGTTTTGGATTGTTTGGTCAGCAGCGTTCAGAAGAACCAAACTTACTCTGCTTTCCGGGTGTCTGAAGAGCAGAACAAGCATTTTCCACGCCAGCCAGAATGCAGCTCTCAGAAACAGCACAGCGTCAGTCACTTCCGGGCCCCACCGGTCCGGATTTATTTATTTATTTTCCATCATTTAGTACAAGAGAAAACGTCAGCGAAATGGAACGTTACCATAGGATAAACGTCTCCCGTTCTGAAACTTAAATGTCAAGGTGAAGGTTAAACATTTAGTTTTGTCTCGGCATTTATCAAGCGGTGGGAGACTGCTACCCCGCAATCTTATCCCAACTGAGATTATCACCTAATTAAAACGGATACTAAAGTGCTTCTTAATATAAGACATTAGTTTGGAAAGCTCTAAGTCCCCTTCCGGGTAGAAAGGAGGAGGGCATTTGCAATTCATTAGGACCCCATTTCAGGCAATGCAGCTTTTCCAGCACAGATGCCAAATAAACAGTCCTCTGTCAAAGGGGTCATGTACAGATGTAGGTTAATATTTCTCCACTCATCCCCTTAATCTACAATCATAATCTGAATACATCAAATTAACTCAAACACAAGTGTGCAGAGGATAGCAGGGCTTCAAAAAGACTGCACCAGCTAATGATTGCTTGCTGGTGTAGTTAAAATTCACACACTGCAAATGAAGCAAAGAGGTTTTCTTTTCTCTTCCTTGGAAAGGCTATTTCAGAGTCACAGGCACATCAATAGAATGCAAACGTAGGTGATTATGGTCTTTGTAAGAAGTTACCACAGATCTCTTAACGTGCAGCTGTGAATACCTCAGATTAAAAACCTAGGCTGTTATAATGGGGGGGAGGGGTGTCATAATACGTGCTATTTAAAAACAGCAGAGGAAATATTCTCAGCAAGAATGGCTGCTTTGTCAACCCTGAAAAGGGTATTTTACTATAAATAAGCAAAGATTGTGCTTAGTACAATGACTATTTCAAAGCTGCATTATCCTTCACAATGGTACTTGTTCTCCATTATATAAATGTCAAAAGTGTAACCTAGGATTCAACAACATCTAAGCAATTTACAACCTTTAAGTAACTAAAGGAGGGTTAAAATGATAATACAGAGCACAAGTTACATCAAAACTACTACTATTAAACATAGCCAGAATCTAGGTAGTCATCCTGTACAATCAACAGGTCATAGTTCAGGTGCAATAAAAAGAGAACATTCAATTAACATTCTGTATTGAAATATGCAGAAATCTTTTTTTTAAAATCGTTAGGACATTGAACCTTTCTGGTTAAAAAAATAATGTTTCCTATGATTTAATATGGAAACAATGACACTGCCCAGTCCTGCATTTGGATTTAGTGAGACTATATAAAACCGTCCAACGAGGTAATCACCTGGGCCAAAAAAACCTAGTATGTTCTATGCTCTATATGGATACTATCTTACTTAGCAAGTCTAATGCTACAATCATTTAACACTGTGAAGGTCTGTTTATTAGCACAGGGTCTATACCTTTCCTTATGAGTGCAGAGAATCTTCTGATGTTCTCCCACCACTGATCTATCCCTGGGCCAGGTGCACTCCTGCTTGTAACAACGGAACTGCTAGTTTTGCCCAACTACAGGCATTTAAACCTGTCCCCTAACCATGCCCTGAACAGCTCTGATTGCTCCTATTAGTTTCACAGAAAAAAAAGGAGTAAACCAGTCCGAGTCCCTGGATTCACAGAACTCGTATTTCAGAAGTTATAGCAGGGGGAGACTGACATTTTTTAAAGTAACCAGAATTCAGAGATCTCTCTAAAGCCTTCGTCAAAACAAATCTCAGCAGCTGTATTTCTGCTGGCATGATGTCAAAACCAGCTGAACAAAACATCACCGAAAGCAATAAAAAAGGGGGTTATTGATTTGTATAGCATTTTAAAGAGGCCTTTCAGACAAAGGCAGGTGCGGTGCATTACTGTGGCAACACTCTCTGCTGGATGTGAAGAGAATTAAGAGATCACGTTCCACATGCAGGAGGTGTGGCCAGACATGGAGAGGGAATCTGTAACAACTAACGCTCTGTAACGAGGCACATACAATCTTGTTTTGAAAAGACAAAAGCTAATGGAGGCCGATCCCCTATTCTTTCCAAATATCTATTCCCACCAAAATACCCAACCGGCCCCACGCATGGTGCAGCTTCACGCTGTGAACTGAAAGACTTTGCAAGGAAATAATCCCATGGGATTTTGCTTTTAAATTTGCACGTGAGCGTAGTGGTGTGAAAAGAGCACCAGCATATGGTCTTGGAGACTGAAGTCCATTTCTCTAAAGAACAGGTATGGAATGGGCAGTGCGTAGCACAGCATGCTTACCACAGCACTCTCCCCATCTATCTTATACCTGGCATGGAAGGGGGGGAGGGATTTTAGTTTTTCCATGGTCCTTTCCATCCTTGGCCATTCTATGTAGTTGAAGTATTCAAAATCTTTTGTCTAACCAGACTGCTGGAGATTGGGATCTTTGTCTGGAGAGAGGGAGAGCACGAAATGAGCTGAGTAGCTCGGGTTTTTGAGTGATTTATTAGGTGGAGAGACAAGGCCAATCTAGCAGCCAAACCTCATTCCTCTCTCCATAGACAACGCTGAAGGCAGTAAGATCCCCACACCTGCTGCAGCCTATCCACATCTTTTAAAAGGCCTTGGAAACAAACCTTATTCTTACTGAGACTGTAAGTCAGCCAGTTTGATCATTAACCAAGAGTCAGATCCTGAGAAATTGGAACGTACTTGCTTGAACTTGTTCGGATTTGGCACATCATTTCTAAATTGAGACCTTGTCTACACTTGTAGTCCCAACGCAGCCTTTGGTGACTAGCAGCCAGCACCACAGAGGTTTGCACCTATTACAAGCAGAGCTCAGCCCCAGTCAGGCGAATGGGTACAAACCTTGGCACTAAGCCCAAATTCTCCAATGAAGAGAAAAAAAGAAATAACCTTCTAAAAACACTGGAAAGTCAAGCTCGGAGAAATCCTACCAGCCAGCACCGCTGGGCAAGCAACAAGCCACTCTAGACGGGTGGCAATTAATTCCTGGCTGCTAGACAAATTGCTGCCCTGAATTAAAACAATCCTGGATGCAATAATGAACCAGGGCACACAGCTAATTGCGCAATATATATAGTCATCTCCCACGTGCAGTAGGGCTGCCGCCCCAAACAACCACCAAACAGATCAGAGGCCAGTTCTTATCTGAAGCGGAAAGTTGGCCGCCTTGGTTAGTCGGCAAACCCAGATGTTTGAAGTGCCAGCTGGGATCACCTGCACTCCTTGAGAGGGAGAGAGGCAGGAAAACTTTGGGCCTGATTTTCAGAGGTGCGGAGCATCTCCCCCCACTGGTTCAGCTGGAGTTGTGGGTGCTCTGAACTCCAGAAAAATCAATCCCTTACGTTTTCACCTAGGCTACCAAATCAGTTGGGACGAATACGTTCTCCCAGGATAGTGTAAGATCAAAGCTCAATTCCGAAAAACCCCACGCCCAAGGAGAGTTGACACTGTAGTACCAAGAGGGGAGGAGTACACACTTGCTACATCCCCTTTCTTTTTAAAAATATATGTTTAAAAAAACCATTTGAGTCACAAAAGATTTTTTAAAAAACATACTTACAAAAACCGTCAGTTGTTTAAAATTCAATATAAAAAGTCTCTCCTGGGGCTATGCAGAGACAGAGCTCCTCTCCGTAGCAAAGTGGACTGGCCTTTATCCGTCCACTCCCACCTCCTGGCCTCAGAGAGGGGACTTGGAACAGAAACACCTGGCCGACCCCAACTGTGCAAGAGGAGTGTGCTAAGATGCTTTCGTTGGTCTACCCTTCAGTTATTTTCCCTCACTAACCCTGTTTTTTCCCAGCTTGAGGAAAGATGACACCAAGCAGTGCTTAGGGGCTTTTTGATCTAGTGACTAATTCTAGAGAGATTCCCTCAATTCCCTAGGATCTCCTCACACAGAGTTCCCCTCCCCAGTCAAAGCCCCAGAGGGTAGAGGCAGGGCCGCCCAGAGGATTCAGGGGGTCTGGGGCAAAGCAATTTCGCGCCGGCAGTGCTATGGATCTTCGGCGGCAGGTCCTTCACTCGCTCCGGGAGTGTTCGGCGGCACGGAAGGACCCGCCGCCTAAGTGCCACCGAAAACCCAGAGCACCAATGGGTACCATATTCTCGGGGGAGGGAGGGGGGAAATTGCCCCACTTGCCCTCCCCCCGGGCAGCCCTGGGTAGAGGACCACCATGCTCATGTTTTTGCCAGGTCTCTGTTTTCTTGTAAGCTTCACCACACCCACACCTTTACCTTAAGGTGTTTTCTGTTTTTTTTAAATAATCACATCATTTAATATTTACTCTCAAAATTTCCCACACTTGGCCCATTTGTTGGCATGATTCCTAAAAGCTTGGCTTACAGTGAGACAGGCTAAGTAGTTTCAACACCAAGGGTGATCTTTGCACCAAAGGGGGAAACCGCCTCCTCTCATGCCATGGGAATCTAACTACTTGCTCCAGAAGGAAAGAGTCACTTGGCCAGCGGGAAGTAGCGTTTGTTAAACGGGCTGTGTTCGAAACCCCCGGGGCATCCGTCGTAACAGAATTTAAAAACTAGGCAATTCCACGGCACACAGCTCTGGCAATGGGTTTTCAAACAGAACCATCCTCAAATGGAAAAAAACATCACTCCTCATAAGACATACAACGCCAGGTGGCTGAAACCTAGATCAGAACAAATGAGTTCCACAGGCAGGTGCTTGGGATCCCCTCCCATCCGCAGCATACGAAGAACTGCTCTATCTACACTACATAGTGTACAAGTAACATGTCACAATGACTCTAAAAGCCTCTGGTCTTAAGTGTTGCTTTTGGTTTGTATGCATAGATGCCAGACTGCTTCTCTAGGAAGCACTGAAACCATTTGAGGATCAATCCCTGCCCACCCCCTGCTTCCCGGACTAACTCCACATACTCAATAAGCTCTATGAACAAAGCAAACCATTTCTCTTCTGCCCGTAGGCTAGTGGCCAAGCTGCCGGTCGTCATAAGTGCTGTATCTCTTCACGTGGATGCGGCGCACCCGGTCGCGCAGTTCAAAGCCCTCGTCGTCCTCGCTGTGAGACGCCTGGCTTCGGTTCCGGCTCGTCGCCTCCAGCAGGGAGTTGTCAGGTACGCGTGGAGTTTCATAAAGTAAAACATTTAGTGTCTCCTCATAGATGCGCGCTTCGGGGAATTCAACCTAGGGAAGAGACAGCAGGCTTTTTCCTCATGTAGCCTGGGTAACAAGACAGGAACTCCTCTACCGCTCATTGGCGAAGGAATTTCAAATGCTAATGCATGTGAGGATGGAGGTAAAGACAGTAAAACTGTTCTAAGCAGAAGAGACCTGTGAGAGAACCTCCTCGAATCCCCCAGGGTACCATTTTACTTCATGTTCTCTAGTACTTTCACTAGCCTAGGTTTTGATGGCCTAACTCTTGGGCCATCTGCCACTTCTTCTGGGAGACACTTGCAGAATCTACAACATCTCATTGTCAGGATGTCATTTCTAATACTGAACTGCAAAGTCTGGTCTCATTCTAGTGTCACCGGCACAAGTGAAAATCAGGAGTACCTCTGTTGAGACGGGGGAGGATTACTCTAGATTTGTCACATTGTAATTCATAATAAAGCAACACATTTTTCTTCTTAAAACAGCTAATATTCAGCCCAAATTTCCCTTTTGTCAATTTTATCCTACCCTACTTTTGCACTGACATGTTCTTCTCTGAACAATTCTCCTCTTTTGACATTTGCATTTTCCAGTCTTTGACAGATGGTTATGCCCACATCACACACCATCATTTAGTCAAGCCACACAGTGGGTCAAATTCTGCTCTGTTACACCAGTGTAACTTTGGAGTAACTCAACTGAAGGTCATTTACACCAGCTTAACTAGAAGAAGAATTAGATCCTTCACTCAAGAGGGGGATTTTTCAAAAGCTCTTATGTGACTTAGGAGCACTAAATTCTATTGACTTTCAATGGGACTGTTCTTTAAAAATTATTGAAGTGCTTTTGAAATTCCCTCTCACAATCTTTCCTCGTTATTTATTCCTTTCAGTGATCTAACCATAGTTTGCTCTTCTCTGAATTCTGTTCAGTCTGTCAGCATCTTTTGGATACTGATATGCCCAGGACAGAAACCATTAAAATCTTGGGGAACCAGCCAATGAATGGCCCCTATCATTTGGATTTCATTGACCATCAATGGCAGTCAGGGAGTTGAGGCCACCCATGACCCTTGACCCATGACCTTTACCTTCTCCTGCTGATCTGGTCTGAGTCTCAGAGATCTCACATGGCTGCACAAAGCGCTACCAACTTCGTTAGTTAACCAACAGATTCAAGGAGGACAATTCCCAGTACCTTAGTTTGTTTCTTTTCCGTGGCGTACACTATCGAGGTGCAACAGACCTCAGCGAGCTTCCGCCCCTGTCCGTAGAAAGACCAGCAGCAGATTTCATCCCCAATGACATCCTTAATGAAGAGGACTCGGCCGTTGAAGCGGAGAGAGAGTTTATCGAACAGTTCTATGTTCTTCAGTAAGTTATCGTCCGAGTTACTGAAACACAGAAGCAAAAGCAGTGAAAAGATCTTTGTGGTTTAGTAAACGGCACAGGCTTAATATTCCTAACCCACCACGGCTGCTAACATGAATCTAACCGGAGAATACAGCTAGTGACTCATTGCTATGCACTGGAGAACAGCCAACTTGGAACACAAATAGGATGCTCTGCTCCCATGAGCAAATGCTCCTTTAGAGGTCAAATAGTTTCATTAATATAATGGTAGCAGTTTCCTATGTCATTATAGCAACATCTAAACTTACATCCTGACCAACGCCGGAGCTGATTAAATCATATGCTTACTATGGTTCTATTTAGCCTGGCAACAGGAAATGACCCCAGAGGGTCAGCAGAACGTGTCCAAGCATCAGTGGAACTGTCACTTTACAGCATCCTCCTTATACCATCAATGGTACAGGGCAAAATTTTCCAAAGCATCTAAGTGAGGTAACTGCCCTTGAAAACTTTACCCCCGTATCACTTGAATATCTTTGAGTTTAATAAAGATGTCGAGTGACCTGAGCCTATCTTGGTAATGATGGAATGTAATTCACGTTGTAAGGTGTGTAAACAACCTGGTCAAGCAGATGCTAAAACCCACTTTGACAAACTCTAAGACAGGCCCCTGCTACTCTGGCATTAACTTCGTCCCAATTCAGCCAAACATACGTAACCCACTCAGAGCGGTGCTCTGTCCCCCTCGTATGTGGCTTGGCCACATGGAGCTGTGAAGTAAGGCACTCCCCATGAGAAGGGTGGCAGAAGCAGGCTCTAAGGCCATGAGTATTTGCTTTAGAGGCCTGAGAAACATCGGTGATCAAAACGGAGGACTGGTGGAACAGAGCAGGCCAAAGGCTTCCGCTCTCTGGGGCAGGAGACCGATTGGCCCCGAATCCCAGAAGTGTCGCAGTTCAGCATTTAGTATTGGTGAGATGATTTGGCCTGGCATTCAGCTGATGATCTTCAGACACACTGTGGCAAAACTAAGCCACTGCGTCATCCCGGGCCAAACTAGCTTGGCCAAACTTCAGAGGCCTCCAAACCTGGAGGTGGAGAGAGGGATAGCCAGGCGAGAAAAAGAGCTACAGAAGCAACATAGTAAAATGGACAAGCCTTAAAACCCTAGATAAAAAACACACTTTGTGCTTATGCAGCACCTTGGAGAGTCTTCTATGGGTATTTTCCATGATGATAGGTAATTGTCACCATTTTATAGGTGGGGAAATAGAGGCTTTAAGTGTTTTGCCAAGGTAACAGAGCAAGCGGCAGAGCTGGGAAAAGAACCCAGGAGCCCTGGCTCCCCAAAACATTCTTCACATCATCTCCTTACTGACAGTACATGAGCAAGCCGTCTTCTCTGATGAGGATTGGGAAGAATTGGCAGGGCAGGGGAGAATATTCTCTACCCTGATAAGATGTAGTGTCTATAAAGAGATGCCTCAGAGATGCCATCAAGGGATAAAGAGCCACACAAAAGGAGTAATTAGAAGCTGAAGTTAACTGAGCCACCAATGTGTCCTTGCATACTGCTCCAGGCTTCTGCCACTCTCATTAGTGCCTCTCCGACGTCAGACCCCTCCTGATTAATATGCTATTTTGGCCTTAGCTCAGCAACGTTGCTGGGTAATAAAGGGAAGCACGGCCAGGAGCGCTGAGGAAAACAAGGATCCAGCCGGATGAGGAATGTGCCGCTCTCTAGCATTCCCTAGTGGCCACCTGCAATTACGCGATGGTTAGAATCCGTCTCTCCGGTGGACAACAGCATCTGTGACTAGAGACCCAGGAAGGTTGACCAAACCTCCATGATTGTGTCTCAGAATGAACAGGCAAATGGCTAGGAACCCATATGGTCCTCTTAGGGCTGGTTGTGTTGCTTCAAGCTCCTGATGTGGGAAAACCAGGAACCACTTTGGCAGTGGTGTGGCACTGAGGGAGAGGGGGGTTACACCACAGAACCCAAACACTGTTTCTTCCCTCAGTGAGACACAAGGAGAGCAACTATCGTTCACGCTAGAGCCTGGCAGTGCCAGTTCCCGCTCGGATGCGTTTCACAGCTCTGCTTTATACATCTCCCTTACAACGATGTCATTTGTTGATTTCAAAATGGGTATGCTGGAATAACCAGGAGTGCTATGGTCAGGACCAAGGTGGGTTCGCAGCACTCAGATGCCCGGAGAAACACCCCTGCACACCCAGCCCAATAGCCCACGGACCTTTGTTGTCCACGGGGAACACTCATGACATACCTGGTGTAAGAATATTTGTTGTTGCTCCTGTTATAAAGCAGCTTGACAACAGGCTGTTAGGAGAGAAGAATAAGGGCATAGCAGGTGAGTGGTGAACTGTAAAGAACCTGGCGGCAATAGAGTAAGAGGTGATGGAAAAGCAGTTACTTTCATGGAGGATTCGATGAGCCTCTCTTCTTCCTTTGGAGACGTGATGATGGGGATGTTACAGACGGGCTCATACGAGTCTTTCTTGTCCTGGGTCAAATGAAATAAGAGGTATAACTACTGTGGGCACCTCCAGTCATGTTCCCCACCCCTCCAATGCAGGGCAAGAGCACAATGTTGCTATAGTAACCCCACAACGTTACCGTGAGCTACAATCCAGAAATACACCGAAAGGCAGTGATCATTGAAATATGTGCATGCAAATGGAGATCATTCCTACATAGGGGGAAGATACCGGGCCCGCTGTGAGTTCTTGTTCAGAGGCCGTGGTGTTCTAGCCCCTTTGACAAAAGGAGCAGGGGAAAACGCTTGGGTCAGTTTTATCAACTGCCCACTGTAGACCAGTCACCACAAATCACCCATTTGCTGGAGAGAAATGCACCTCACTGAAATGGACTCAAACCCTTCGTTGTACAAGCAACAAGCTATTGCTTGGAGCAGACGCTAATTCCAGCTTCCGGAGAGTGAATTACAGAGCCAACTACTGGTTTCTTGAGTAGAAAATATATCTAAACAAATCAAAATCAATTGTCTGTCTACTTACATGGCCCGGTACGGTCGTGTCTGAGTATCTCATAATGTTTAACACTCTCAACCCCCAGAGGAGTCAGGTAAATGCTATCATCTCCAGTTTAAAGAAGGGTGGCCTAGAGAAGTGGTGACTTGCCTAAGGTCACACAGGGAGTTTGTGGCAGAGCAAGAACTTGAACTCAGGTCTCCAAGTCATAGGCTCTAACAACTGGCCATCCTGCCTCTTTTAGGCTGCGATAGCGCCTTATTCCCAAAGTGCTTTGCAAGCCACGTACAAACTCAGCACTGCTAAACTTCCACCCCCTGTAGGGTGGAAGCCAGAAACTCAATACTGTGATGAGCTGGGGATATTTTGGCCAAGTGATCGCTCCACATCCCTTCTCTAACAAAAAGCATCAGAGGACACAGTGTCCAGGCAGAACAAAGAACCACATGGTTTTAAGCTCTTATCCAAAAGAGACACAAAGCAAGTGGTATATGCCTGGGAAAGAGACCCAAATGGGGATCAAAACTGTGACTCTAGCCATTTCAGACTTGATATCAGATATCCCCTGGAGTTGCACCAGGATTGGAAGCTAAGCAGGGTTGGGCCTGGCTAGTACTTGGATGGGAGACCTCCTGCGAATACCAGGTGCTGTAGGCTTAACACCTGGCAGTAGGTATAAAATGCCTCCAACGACAGATGGAACGACGCATCGGTTGGAGTATACCCCAGTCGTATCACTGGTTGTGTCCAGTCTAAGCGGACCCTGCCATAGTGTGGGAATAACGCTAGGAAAAACACACTTTCAAAGCACATACAATAGAAGGTAGGTAGGTCCCCGATAATTTTTAGAAATGGAAAAAACCTCAGGCTGCTGCCGCATCTTACCTGGAGAGCTGCCTGGCACATGTCTACTAAGCCCTGAATTAGGTAATATTTCGCTTCTGCCATCAGCTCTTTGATCTCCTGCCTGTTTTTTGGAAGCGCGATAGTGTCATCTCGAAGGTAATTTAAAATCCCACCAAAGTGTTTCCCACAGCGGTCTATAAGGATCCACCCTGAAAGACAAACACCACGAGATCTGAGTGCAGCGCCGTACCAAGGGAGGCAAACAGCAGCTCAGTCAGGAGGCAAAAAGTGCAACAGCTCTCAGGCCTCATCTGTGGATAATTCATCTTCCTACTCTCTCCTGCAATGGAGCTTGAACAAATTCCCAAGGTGGTCAGTGGGAGTCTTTTTTAACTTCAGGGGAGCTAGATCTGGCTCACAGAAGAGAAACTGACAGAGGAATTGCTCTGCTCAATGGCCCAACCACCAACCGAGGTCCACGCAGATTCCAAAGCCAAATACCACCTAGATGAAAGACTCTGAAAACACCCCGGCTTTTATTTACGAAGGACAAAAAACAAAAAACACACACAAGAATCCTAGTGCATTGTTTTCTCCACTATTAATCCACACCCTTTCATCCCAGAATTGTTTTCTGTGCTTTGTCTATATTAGACTCCAATCAACTGGGAACATGGAGCCATTTAAATATTATTGAAAGTTAACAGCTGGCAATATTACAATAGTTCTGTTTAACTGACTAGGTAGGCACTTAGATTGTTAAAAAAATGCTTTTTATTAAATGTGGGTTAATTTTTTTAAGAAGCTCAGCGCTATACCAGAGAAGTTGGTTCTTACTGCCTTCATGTCAGAGTCATTTCTGTTGCCTACAGGTTGTGTGGGAAAACAAGAACATTACAACCACATGAAATGCAGTGAACACTGGAACCCAAACTCCAAGATTATAGGCACGAGAGTGAGTTTGGGGTGGGGAGGCCTTTCAGGAGTCCTACTGGATTTTATTTTTTAAGTTGTTGGAATGGATTTTGTGCTTTTTTTAACCCTTGCACCTAGAGAACATGATAAGCTAAAACATGAATAAATATCAAGTTCTAGGTATTCACAGGCAATAGCAGATCTGTTGGACTGTTGTAGTAACAAATATTTTATAGCAATTAAATATTTAAGTGTTTACAACAAATATGCATAATCCAATAATAAAAGCTAAGTGAATATACATGACTCTTCCCTCAACCCTCTACAAGGGATGGGTTGCCATGCGGAGAAGCAGATGCAGTAGCTTAGGACTAAGAAAGTATCAGAAAAACTAGAGACTTGGCAAAAGCGGTTGCAAATTCTACATGGATTTGAGTCTATGTTCTGCGCACCACCTGCTGGCATTTGGCAGAGGCTTCCTCAGTCCTCTTTCCCAGTTCTTGAGAGAGAAATCAGAGCAGCATTCCACAGATGCCAAGATATAGAACAGGCTAATGAAACCAGTGAGGGAAAAGGCCATTTGATAGATGCAGGGAGAAATGCAGGAAAGCCACTGAACAGGAAAAAACTCAGCACAAGTGCCTCATTCACTGTGGAGAAGGATGTAGAACTCACCATTAAACAACGCTAGCAGGAAGCATCTGCCTGAAGCGCCTTACGTAACAGGTGGTCTAATGTGGAGTTAACGGGATGGACAAGAATGATACTTTGGATTTCTACAGCGTCTTCCATACCCGGATCTCTCAGAGCTTTACAAACATTAGCAGATTCACGTCTCTGCACACTTGGGGTGGTATCACTCTCCCCATTTTAGATCTGATCTAACACACTAACGATACGCTAGCACACTGATTTACTTAAACTGAGGATTTGACAGGCAAGCTACACCAAGGAATGCCAGCTTCATACCAAAGTAGAATATCCACACACAAAGCTGAAGTGAGTTAGTTTAAACCTGGTGCAACATCGCCCTTTAGTTTAACCAGTGCAACATCTATGTGTAGATGAGCAATATGAAATACCAAGAGGTTAAGCGACTTGCCCAAAGTGGCCCAATAAATACATGGCACAGCAAGGGCTAGAATCCCGGTCCCAAGCCCACAGTCTCGACATCCAAAATCATTCTTCCCTGGGATGTGCAAATAGATTTCTTCCTGCTTTGGCTTATCTTTGTATTGAATAATTTTGCTTACCTCTGTACTGGATAATTGTATTGTATTTGTACCTAGAGGGCCCCAATCTCGCTCTCTCAACATAACTCCACACTCTATCGAGCCCACATTTTTTCTGCTCCTAAACATGTAGCTTGGTGCAGCCCACTGGTAGGCGACAGGTGAAAGCATTCCTGGCCACTGCTCACACGGATGCTCTTCCTTCTCCTTTTTAAAGAAAGCTGCCAAGCTAAACTCATTTAGACTGTAAACTCATCGGGGCATCAACTATCTTTTTTATTATCCGTATGCACAGTACAATGTGTTCCTGATCCCTGACAGCGGCAACACGGGTCAGCGCTTAAAACAATACAAAGTGATGCCACTTGTCTGCCCCCTTCCCACATTTCAATTGACGTCTCTCCACGACATCATACGAGAGCCAACCCACATGCATATGTTCACTCCTGACAGCAGTTAAGCCATCCACATACCAGCTGCGACAGTAGAGCGAATGATTCCTTGCTCCAACTAATGTTGGTAATGAAGGGGGAAAAAAACCCTTCGCCTAAATCCCATGCGTTAGAGTCCTAGACTCAGACAGCACGCGGCTCCTGTCTGCACCCCCTTACCTTCCTTGTCAGTCAGCACTTCCATCCTGCCACTGAACATGGCCTTTAGCATGGTGTCGTGCCTGGTCAGCACCTGCACAGTGGTGTAGTACAGAGAGCCCCCAATGTTGAGCCGCACATACTTGTTGCCCAGGCTACCCTCTTTGAAGCTGCAGGTTTTGGGCTTGGCTCCTGAAGACCGGCAGAGGGTGGTGAGGCACGTGTCCCCAGACATCTCCTTCCGCAAGTAGATGACGACTCTGCAGAGGGTTGGCTTGATGGATTCCGCCGTGGTTGGGGAGGGGTCACGAATTGCCAGATGGGGTGGGCAGGGTAGGACTGGTCATAGGTCGCTCAAGCCCTGAGTGGAGTTAGAAACAAGAAGAGGATGAGATCAAGGAGGAAGCCTAGAATTACCATCTGCAATGAAGACATGCAGCCTGCATCAAAGAAGGGAGGGGACTGTTAAGAGGATACACTCATTCACCCTGAGGTTTCCAAGTCAAAGCTAACCTAGATGGATTATTACCAACACCTAGCTGATGGATAGCTTCTCCAGTGGAGTATTGAAGACACCTTCATTGGTTTTTACTACACAAGCTCTGCAGTTTCTGACCCACTCAGTCTTGGTCTGGCACCGTTACGTCCATTGACTTCAATGGGAGCAGAGCCAACGCACTTCTAAAAGCCCCACCTAAGATGTTTATCCCCATCCTCCTTTCCCCCCCTTTTCTTTTAAGGGGACCGAATTTGGATTTTATTTTAGTAGCCAGTCAGGAACATTGCTGGCCTTAATGCATGTTTATACACCACTTTGATAAGAAAGGCAAGGTATTAGCAGCAGGCATCACCGAAAGGCTGAATGAAGGACTGAAATGGGGAAACTATAGAAGAATTCTTTGAGTTTCAATGTCAAGGTTTGAGTGCATGCGTAATTACAAAAGTGTCGGGAAATGAGCTATTTCCTCACAACAAAGTCATGAGAAAAATAATCAAGCCATTGGCGTTCTGTAAGTGTTTAACAAAAAAGCCTGCACCAAAAATTTTTGGCTTTGAGTCGCTTTTCAATACAAGAAATCTCTGTAGATTATTTCAAATGATGGATTGAAAATAAAGGCACTTCCACCCCATTTGGCCAAATTACGTTTTTCTGGACTTTGTAAAGCTTAGCCATCAGCTAAACCTGAAGTCACTGTGAAATACTGCAGTCTGAATGTATTTATCTGTGCAGCAGCAGGAACTCTGCTCACTCGCTCAGCTTCCCAGAAGGATATGAGCAAGAAGTTCAAGACCCTATCCTACACAATAGGAGGGTTTCCTGCACTTCCCCTAGCTGAAATAACAGCTTGTAGATCTTTTCTTTTAATTGGAAATCTATACAGCAGCTGCGGCAGTCTCCGTTTTCAATTACTACAATTAAACCCTGTAATCACTGTTTGGGCCACTCCATTTCTTCATCCTTATTCCATTTCTTGGTACAGCTTTACAGTCATAGTTGTTCCTGCCGTATCCTAGTGGGTAGGGAAGCTGATGCTGTATTAGAGTTCTAATATGGAGAAAACTGTTTGGTCTCTGTTGGCTGGAACATCCCTTACTGATGAGTGCAGATAAGAAACTAAGATAACCTGTCACTAATACAGTCTGAGCCCCACCTTTGCCTCTGCTTTCCTCCCCACACAAGGTAAACGAGAAATGGAACCGAAAGAATAAGAGTCAACATGGGCCAAATCTAACATGTCAGATCCCAAATCCTCTAACTGGAAAAATTTAAATCTAGATTTCCTGGGCACTGCACTGCGTTCAGCTGAACCCAGGAGCAATTTCACTTTGCTACCAGTGCTGAAATCTTTCTTCTTTCCCTCCCACTATGCATCGTCTACTTATCTGTCCATTCCAGATTGCAAAGCTCCTTGTCATCTCGCTTCTCTGTACCATCAGTGGCCTTGTACAAATAACCAGCTATCCAATAGTGCCGTTCTTTAGCACCATACATGAAAGAGCTAAGCATCCATCTGGTATAGAAAAACCTCTTGATAGCTACAGATGGCATCTTAATTGTAAGATTTGAAGAACTCCTGACTTCACAAGCATAGAAGAATGCTCTTATAGCGTCATTTCCCATTTTGATTGTTGGATCTGAGTAATCACTACAGGCGGGCTCTACTAATCCACAGTGAGTAGAAAGCAAACTCTGCAGCTTGCAAGGACAGCAAATTCCACAAAGCATTTTTTAGGCCAAAGCAGGTCAGTCAGGTTATAACTGGCTCTAATTGGCACTCCGATGCGCTGTCAACATTCTCAACCTTGAGCTGAACAGTCTGGGAAAACAAAGCATAAATTCTTTTCTACTTCTGAAGACAGTGAAGTTGCTTCCTAGTTGACCAGGTTAACCAAGCATCCCAGAGATCACTATGAATCACAGGCAATCACACATCTCAATTTTTGATCTACAGGCAATTAATCACTATAAGCTGTGATCACCAAGATCTGTTTGTGTGAGTACTGTCACGCGACAAGATCACTGAACAAAATAATACCTTTCATTTCTCTAGGACCTTTTATCCAGGTCACGTAACTCTGTCCCTTTAAATAAAACCCTTCAGACTGAGTGATAATAAGGTTTTGAAAAGGATGGAAATAAAGTGTCTGATCTTGCAATGAGTGGCAGATCTCCACACCCAGAGTCCCATGAACCCTACATGGGTCTTCCTGACTGCATCTCACTGCAGAATCATGGTCCTTAGTGCTATTACTTTCCCTAACGAAGCAGAGCTTTCCCCCAACGAAGCAGAGAGTAGAGTAAAATGGGGAAATCCTTTTTGCCAACTATTCAAGCCACGTAAGAGCAAATACCATTGATTTAACATGTTAATAAAGACGTAGGAGACTTCATCCATACTCCGCAAAGGAAACCCTTAATTACTGTCTTTACTGTAAGAGGAAAAGTTTGCTATTCTGTCCTTCTTTCCTGCCTTATAAGGGAGGAGAGAGGCAAGATTGTACACACAATAATACAACATTTTATAGCTCACATCAGGAAATTGTTCCAGTTCATAACAGCTCAAGAGAAGCATTCAAACAGCATCATTTGCAAAGCATTATACAGGACATTCCACATCTGTACTCTAAGCATTCGACAGGACACTCCCCATCTCTTTGTCCAGCCCAGTAGAGCGCTAGAAGATAGAGACAAACTGGTGTATTAGTTTTCACTTGGGGGTAGGGAACTCTAAGAATTCTTAGCCCCAGTTCACAGGTGAAGAGAAATATTGCCCAGGCCCCACTGAGCTAACTGTTGGGCTGGACGCATCACCTGAAAACACTGTAAAACTCTTTGGGGCAGGGGCCACCTTTTGTGTTCCAGGTGCTTATAGCTTAGCACCACTGGGTCCAGGAGTTGGACTACTAGCCACTACTGCAATGAATAACGACCAACAATAAGGGGAAGCGGGGAGAACGGCTGCCAACTCAGGAAGTTACCGTAAGTCTCACCACCCTGAGCATGATCTTTAAGACACTTTGTGAAGCGTTTTGAGATTAAAAGTGCTGATGAAAAGCGCGGTATAAGAGCTCGGTTTTGTTGTTAATAAAGCCCCGGCTTCGGGAATGAAACAACAGGAGAATTTCAGCCCATCCAACCCCCCTTCCCCTTTTTTTCATTACAAAGAGAAGGCTGGAAATGGGAACCCAAAAGGCTCCAACATGGGGAAACAAATTAATAGAACCCAATATTGACTATTAGGTCCTATTATTTTGGGGCCAATCTCATCAATCCTTTTGACTAATGATACTGGCGTGTTTGGGGCTGGCAATATTGGCTACAAAACCCATCACGCGGAGGGATGCTTCAGTCCGTTATGTGGATTCCTTAAGGGTCCATACCTACAAGATGGGGTTGGTGCATGTCCCCATATCCCCCAAGGATTTACCCAACTCCTCAGCTCCCCCACTGGGTATTTACCCGGATCCTCAGCTCCCCGCTGACCTCCCCCGGGGTATTTACCCGGCTCCCCACTGATCTCCCCCGGGGTATTTACCCGGCTCCCCACGTCCCCCGGGGTATTTACCCGGCTCCCCCACATATTTACCCGGCTCCCCCAGGGTATTTACCCGGCTTCTCGGCTCCCCCCACCAGCCCCCGGCTCCTTCCCAGGGTATTTACCCGGCTCCGCGGCCCGCCCCGTAGGTATTGACCCGGCTCTGGGACCGTCGCGCTCCCGGGGCTTCCAGCGATGCCGCCTCACAGACGCCCCGCGCCAGGAAGCCCCAGCCCCGCTCCGGGCACAGCCTCCAACCGCCGCTTCCCCGGCCTGGGCTGAGCCGAGCTCCCCCCGCCCCCACAGCCGGGACCCGGGGCCCGGGACCGCTCCCTGCAGCTGGGACTACGGGCTCCAGCATGCACCGGGACCGCCGGCCCTTAAAGACTACGGCCCCCAGCATGCAACGGGCCTGAGTCCCCTAAGGACCACAGCCCCCAGCATGCAACGGGGCCATCATCCCCTAAGGACCACAGCCCCCAGCATGCAACGGGCCACCATCCTCTAAGGACTACAGCTCCCAGCATGCAACGGGGCCACCATCCCCCCTAAGGACTACAGCTCCCAGCATGCAACGGGGCCACCGTTCCCCCCCCCTAAGGACTACAGCTCCTAGCATGCAACGGGGCCACCATCCCCCCCCCCTAAGGACTACAGCCCCCAGCATGCAACTGGACCACGACGTCTTAATGATTTACAGCCCCCAGCCTGCAATGCCCCTTCACCCCCCCCAGCCCAGTGGTGCCTGTGGTCCCGCCCCCCGAGCCACTTGCTACCCCCCTGTTGGGACTACAGCTCCCAGGATGCACCGAGTCTCACCCCCCCCCCCGCGCATGGTACGTTCCACGGGGGTGGGGGGGGGTGACACCCGGGCTGTCGCCGTGGCAGCCAGAGGCCGCAGTGGGGGGCGGGGGGAGCGCGGCGCGAGCCCAGGAATCTGACAGGTAAATACCAGCTGCGGGGCCCAGGGGGATTGGAGGGGGGGGGGGCGGGGTTGCTCCCGGACGCCTGGGTTCTACTTCCAAGGGGTTGGGATGCTCCATAGGCTGCCCCCGCCCCCAGCCCTGACCCGGCCTCCCCAGCCAGCCCCAGCAGCAGCTTCCTCCCCAGAGACCCTGGGGAAACTGAGGCACAGCTCGAGGGACCGGGCAGCTGTCAGGCAGCGGGGAGCCGGGGATAGAACCCAGGAGTCCTGCTGCCCTGATCTGCCTCCCTGAGGAGCTGGGGTTGGGGGAGCAGGAGGGGAGGCGGCTCACCTAGGCTGCAGGTACCCCAAGGCTTTTCTGCAATTCTCAACAACTCATACACGTGCGATGCAGCCCGTCAGGGGGCAGGAGCAAGGACTAGTAATTGCTGCACTTTTATTGGGGTAGTTTTAAGGGACATCTTGAATCATAGAGTAGAGGTTGGTCCTCCCGTACCATGAATTATTGCCTTGGGTAGCTGCTGTGAATTTAATGCTCTTCTTTGCATGCTGTTCACTCCCTCCACCCCCACCCCCTTTATACATTTAGTGCAGTTTCCCAAACTTACAACATTCATGTACCCTTTTGAGACATTTTTCTTACCCGTGTACCCCTTCTCCGGCAAAGATAATTGGGGGGGGTAGTCACATTTTTATACCACACTCCTAATTCGTTTTATTCTGGATGAAATGTTTATTAGAAATAAATGTTCGTGTACACCATTCTTATACATTAAATTTAGTGAAGTGTTTTCTGCTGCTAAAAAAAAAAACTATGATAAAGTAAATTAAAAAATTCTGCCGCGTACCCCTTGAAACCCTTTCGCGTACCACCATGTACCACACTTTGGGAAACACTGATTAAATGCAACCAGCTTATTCTGTGTTATATCCTGAAGCAAGGGAGATGGCCAAAAGCATTCTAGGAGATGCAAGTCTTCACTTCGATGAGCTGAATAAACTACGAATTTTGGACCCAGAGGTTACACAACAAACAGTTGAACTCAAAGAAGAATGCAAAGCTTTTGTGGACAGTAAGTTTTCCCTTTTATTGGCTAGGCCTAGGTCAAGCTCTCAGCAATACGAAACAGCAGGTCTAAATACTGATTTTGCTGCTGGGTGGCCTTTTACTATCTTTAAAAAGAGTCCATGTAAGGATAAAACTGGAAATAGTTACCATTCCTAGATGGAATTTGGAAACAATACCATAGGTCCCTCCCTGCATTACCTCAATTAGTTGTGTGGTCAGATTGCTTGAAAACAAGCACCCAATAAAGAGTAAGAGCACTGGAAACAAGAAAGGATGCAAGTCTAAGCCAAGGGTCTGCTTTTGTTTTTAGAAGTCTTTTTGTTCATTGATAATGTTAGGGTGCAGCTTAGGTTAGCTTGTTAAGTCTGCCTTTTCGCGTCAGTTACATAACATCAGGGGACAGGACTAGATGACTCTCGAGGTCCCTTCTAAAACTATGATTCTATCAGTGTTCTTCAGCGGTAGTTCCCTGTAAAGGAAATCAGACCCAGAGCTCAGTGTCCGTCTGCCAAGTAGCTTCCCACAATAAACCCTACATCTGAAACGCTAGATCATAGTGATATTTTTCCCCATACACAACTTTTGACACCGTTTAAAAATGTTTTGTGAAGCTGACCAGTCAATACGGGCAGTGTGTCTGCTGGGCAGACACTGTTGTATTGTCTTCCATCAGCCCACAGTCTTGTCAATGATGAAAAAAACCTATAGAGCAACCTCTGTTTTGTGAATTTTAATATCTGGGCTGTGCTTACTGATTATAGGTTAATGAAGGCAGAGACTTTGATAATTAAAATGTGCTATTATTGTAACATTCTTGTCTCCATCATATGAAATAAATAATGTTTCTGATATAGGAAAGGAGGGCTTTTTGGTAGCTGGCTGGTTGAATTTCTATTTGAAATGATTAATTTTGCTGCTGGGATTTTATGGTATGTTAGGGCACCTTATCCTTCTGTAGGCATCTTTTTAAATTTTGATCTGAATCAATAAGAATATAGGGACGTCAGACTAAGATTAGGTGTCCCAGTAGGAGACAAGAATTCTGAACCTCATCAGTGCTTAACAACCTTTCGTTAGATTTTCCTCTTCTCCATCTTAAGTTTAGTAGCAATGAAGATCTTAAACATATGCCTGATACAATCAATTTAAAAATGTTTAAGAATATAAAATACTAAGAAACCTAGTTAAAAAGCACTCACATACTATGGACAAAGAATGGGCGTGTCATTTGATGAATACTTTTAGCTTAAACAGCACCATTTTTTCCTTTGCAGAAATTGCAGAGTTTCAGAAAATAGTGGGTAACTTAATCGAACTTGTTGATCAACTAGCAAAAGCCGTTGAAAATGAGAAGATGAAGGTACTGTACATTTACTGGTAATTATTGGCCCGTGAAGAACTCTGTCCTGTAGAATACTCAGACAGCCCCTGCCCTACCTATGATATGATCTAAGCAATCTAGCTATTTATTCAATTGGTATGATACAGATCATTTTAAGGATCTTTTAGGTTGTAGAGCAGTTAACCCCGGTCTGTGGATTAACATCATAGTTGTCTGTTACCAAGAGTTTAAAGGACTAGTACTACGTAGTGCCAAACAAGCCAGGCCTTTAACATATCATATCATTCTAGCTGCTTGTTTTTCCCCAGACCTACAATATCTCAATTATGGTTGCATGTAAACAGCAGATTCCTTCTTTCTAATCAGTATTTTCCTTCCACCTGTTCATTCAGTAGGGCCAAAATTGAGTGCCTGGACATTAAGCATCAGCTTTTGATGTGTTGCAGTGGGCAGGGCCATCACCGAATACATCTGGCAAAAGGAAGCGGCTGATTAGAAACAAAGAGCTTTTATTTATACACCTCTTGCTATTTATGTGAAAGTTCTTGTTGATGCACATGTAGAAATACATGCCCCCAAAATCTGTGTTTTATAGGTCAGTCCAGAAACAAGCTTGGACATTTGGCGTGCTTTAAAAAGAGCCTCCCACAAACTTATTTATATTGGAAAAAGTTCAGAACTAATGGTCAATTCTGGGCTTACCTGTCCCTCCTTGCCCCAGTCATCCAGTTGTGAAGTGATATGTCTAGACCTGGCTTTGCATTGACACTCCTGTGCCCTTGCGCAGGTTACTAACCCCTGGTCAGTCAGAGGGGAATATTTGAAGGAAGCTCTACGAAGCTGTTATCTTCCTTGATGTCTAATTATTAAAACCACCTGGAAAGCTGACTTGTTAGGAATGATACAAAAACTGTTAGAAATGACAGTAGTAAAAAAGAACAGCTCCATTACTAAAACCCAGACTTGTTTCCATAGGCAATTGGTGCCCGAAACTTGCTAAAGTCTATAGCGAAGCAAAGAGAAGCTCAGCAGCAGCAGCTTCAGGCTTTAATAACTGAGAAGAAAATGCAGTTGGAAAGGTAAGCCAAGAAATTACATGAAGCCAAGACCGATAGTTTTCCAGGAGTTTGATTTAATATTTGGAAAGGCTAGATAGTAACATAACAAACGTGACTATCAATAATCACTGGTTTTGTGGATTAGAAATCCAGTCCCAATGTTTAAAGTACAGGTTGTAACCACTCTCTCTCTCTCTCTTTCAGATACCGAGTAGAGTACGAGAGTCTGTGTAAAATAGAAGCTGACCAGAATGAATTCATTGACCAATTTATTTTTCAGAAATAGACGATTTAAGACCAACCTCAGCTGACTTGGCAAACTTGTCCCTTTCCAGTATCCTGATGATTCTAAAATATGAAGTTTTGTATTGTGTACCAGCAAGCAAAGCAATTTGTATAAAGTAAAAAAAAAAGGATCAGTTTTTTAACACTGTGTGAAGTTACATTAAAATGGCAAAAAGGAGGGGCTTTCCAGGGATGTGTTAATAAGAAAAGTTCTAACCTGTCTCTTTGTTTTTAAAAAATTTGTATGGTCCTTGTAATTTGAATTCAATTAATCTTTGAATTGACACTACAGTTGCTAGATTACATGGCTCCCCCCACCCCTTTTAAAGTTTACAATACTTTGAGAAATCAGGAAATAAATTATTGTTTTTAGAAGTTGCTTTCTTTTCAGATTGTTTTTGGACCTGCCAAGAATCAGCTGCTCGTGTTATTTATATAATTGAGACTATTTCCCTTAGATTTAACTCGTTCACCAGATTGTCATATTAATAGTTTACCAAATACAGCTTTTCATGTCTACACAGACACAAAACACAACATTATCAAGAAGTACCCACAGCTTGTTTTTATTTAGACTGATCAGAAGAGAACTGCCATCCAGTTTTTAAAAAATACACACGAATGAACCCACAAATGACAATCCAGAATTGGAAACCATACAGCAGAATTCAAGACAGATTATCCTGAGGCTCACAGACTCACATTCAGAACAGCAGTTCCCTGGGAATTTTTAATGGTGATCTAAACTGCCAATTAATAAGACAGACCTTCCTGACGTCTTTGTGGCATGAGCGGATGTTAACTGTAAACGGATTTAGACCATGGATGTCTATAGGTAGGTTCCAAAATCCACATTTACAGATCTGAACATGAAGGGCCTGATTTCCAGAAGTGCTAAGCACCCACAAATCCCATTAAGGTCACCAGTCGTTGTAGGTACTCGGCACCTGAAATAGAAGTCAGGCTGCTTATTAAGTGCCGAGATGGGGAGTTGTAGACCTAATTGTAGGCCTTTGTAATTTAGACCACAGCACTCAGCTAAGTCTTCCAACATACTTTCAATGACAGAATAGTCCTTAACATCAGTTCTTTATGATGTCAACACAATTTAGAGGCTAATACTCTCAACCTTTTAGAAATTTGGAACAGGAGACCAGACCGCTTGTGGGTCTATGTCTAACTGGAATGCATTTGTGCATTTCATCCCAGGCCTGGCTGCAGCTTACCGCACTGTTTCAAGTGGTTAAAAGGAAGACGCGGTGCCGCTCAGGTTTGGCCTGGCTTCCCCTCTGTAGATGGAAATGAAGGGGTGGGCGGGTCAAACCTAAGTGGCACTGCAATGCCATGCCACCACTAGGTATGGGGGCCCTCTCAAACAGGGAGCCCAGGGCAAACTGCCCCTCCCCTGGCAGCCTTGAATGTGAGGAATGTTCACTTCAACTGGGACGGGCGTGGGGTCAAAGTAGGATAGCCCCACGAAACCCAGGACTGCCGGGAAGTGCGCTGCAGGTCAGACATGGGTGACAAGAGCCCTGCTTATTTAGGACCCTTTGGGAAGAACGGTGTTAGACAAAAAGCAGATGTACGTCAAAGTAGGTTACCCTTTCAGCGTTCAGAAATCCACTTCAGAAGTAGATCTTGAAATAGACCCTGAACGGTGACTCAATTTCATAATCAGAAATGGAGCGGGGGACAAGCAGAATCTTTAGAAACGGATCAGACTGTAGTTCCAGAGGGTTCGGCAATGGAGGTTGAGCGCTTGGATGCAGCCTGGCAGGCACGGCCAGGCACAAGATCAAAAATACACAAACGGCTAGAAGTTTTGGCCCACAAGTTCAGAGTTGCGCAATCTTAAGACTTAACGTGATTTGGTTGCATCCACATATATTCAGTGAGACTCTTCACTTCAATGGGCTAGGTTCTGCCCCCAGCAATACCCAAGACAATGAGATTGTGCAGACGTACCTGAGGGCAGAACCAGACCCTGGTTTTACTTCTCTAATAAAAATGACACGGAATAACACTTCCTCCCTCACCACCTCTCTACTCCCCAGCTGCTTGTAGTTAATTAAGTCATAACACTGTGCAATTATGCAGCCTCCAACACATCTTATTTTTAAACAGCCGGGGGAATCCGTGGTTTCTCACACAGGTATATTTACCATGGTCTTTTGGGGAGGAGAGCAGCTGACAGGGAGGCAGAACACAAGTGCAATGCTCTGTTTTCAGTATCGTACCTCAAAGGCTTTACATGTTTGTTTTGTTCGCACCCAGGAAAATCACCAGTTTGCCAGCACCCAGGTCCCTCTAGCCACAGCGACAGGTACAGCAGGGGGAATTGTTACTTCAAAGCAGTGACTTCCAGCCAATTCAAGCCTTCTGCTGGGGACTCATACTGGTGAGAATTGGGGCAGCAGACTGCACTAGATGGGCACTCATCCCACAGGACCTGGACAGAGACGATTCAGAGAACAGATGGGACCTGATGTTTAGGCTGTTTCCATTCACCATTATTTCCTTTTCCTTTTCTCCACTTGGTTGTATTGGGGGCTGTACAACATGGTCAACAGGATCAGCAGTGGAATCAGCAAATACGGTGCATAGATGGATAACAGAGTAAGGCGTTCCTGCTGCGTCTCCGGCCCCTGCTGCTTGGACGCGGAGAAATCGTGAAACAGGATGTGTGCAAGGATAGGAAATAAAGTGGTAGCTACGTGAGTGGAGTAGATAATTGCCGGAGTCCGTATCCATTTGCAGCCACCTGTATTGGAGGCAGAAAAGAAGTATAACAATGTTTGTTTGAAATCAATGGGCAGCATTCAAGAGCCTTAGGATAAATACATTAAAGAGCAGGAAAGCATGTTGAGATTAGGGTGACCAGATGTCCCGATTTTATAGGGATAGTCCCGATTTTCGGATCTTTTTCTTATATAGGCTCCTATTAACCCCCACCTCTGTCCTGGTTTTTCACACTTTTTGCCTGGTCACCCTAGTTGAGATCAACTAATGAAAACTGCTGAGAGAGTTAGGTATTAACAGAAAATTAACCCAGACTGTACGAGCCTCAATTGCAAGGAGTATATGGTAGCAGGACAACTAATCTGTTTTTATCAGGTGGAAGAGTGACGACACGAGGCATGCCGACCGGAAGTTTAGAAAGACAGGCTGAAGCTAGGGGTCCTGGGATCTCTCTTCAAGGCAAGCTGAGAAAATGTTTTCATTATCACAAAAAGAGACACTGATTCCAGAATTATATCCTTAGGTTGACCACCAGGTATCATGTAGACGCCGAGTATCATTATACCCATTTTACAGAAGTTAAGTGATTTGTCCAAGGTCCTATCAGAGGTTTGTGGCAGAGCCTGGGATAAATACCCCAAATAAAAGGGCTGTTCTCTCCCCCACGGAGCCCCATTACTTAGAAACCTAGGATTTTTGGTTTAAGATCTCTGTTGTAGGGATGAAGTGTATTGTGCCAGACTTGCATCAGTGGAAGAAGAATTTTTCCTGTTTTTCTTTATTTTCCTACAGACTCTATTCTACGCTCCTTACTGAGGCAAAACTCCTAGTGAAAAAGCAGAACTCCCACTTGATGTATTTGTAATGGCTTTAATGTACAGAACAAGCTAAAATGAACATCTGCAACAAGACTGCATGCACAAGATTGTTCTTTCATTCCTTCTGTACCAACCTTTTAAGAATGCATAGGCTGCAATGGGAAAGAAAGGCAATTGTAAGAAGGCTTCACAATATATAAACGAGTTAAACCACGCAGGGGGCTCCAGCATCATAGGATCTTTAAAGGCAACCGCATACCATTTTAACAACTCCGTCAGCTTAAGAAAAGAAAGACACACAACAGATTAACACACGTGACGGTAACTGCAGTGAGAAACCAGGCATTTTACATGATCCATTAGAGGGAGCCGCCCTTCCCGCCAGAGAAATCTTTTTAAAGATACAGTCTCATCTGGGCACATCGGGCTTCAGCTGTGCAACTATTAGCGTTAATGGGAATTACGCTGCAAGAGCCACTCAAAGCGGTGAAAGAACCCCGTCAGCAGACATTGCATTCTGCCGCATTTTGTTCCACACGTTTTCGGGGTTATTAGACCCTTACATAGAGCCTGCTGCTTCAGACCTGATCCCTTTTTCCACGTAGGGGGGAAAAGACCCGTTTTGGGGAGGGAGGAAAGATCCTTGAATTCTACTCTTCGTGGCCCTATTTACAAAGGTATTTCAGCACTCCAAGAGGCAGACAGGTGCCTAGTAGACTTCACTAAAGTGAATATGTTTGTACAGCACCTTTAAGTCCACCGCTGGGTTCCTAGGCACTATGACAATAACAATTCAATGCCTAATTCACTTAGGTGCTTTTGTAATTCCCACTAGGCCCCTATCTGCATCTTCAGGCATCTATATACTTTTATACAGCTGGCCCAGTGTTTAAACAGCCCCAGGGTTCTGTCCCAGCTCAGTGTGATGAGATAATGTTAAACGAGTCTGAAATGTAAATGTGGTTTCGTTAGGAGGCCTTTGGTTGAAAGTCCACGGAGATTCGCTAGTTAATTTTTAATTTAAAGATGGCTTCTAAAATAGAAGAAGCCTCCTAATTGACCAAGAGAAGGCAGAAATCAAATTTGCTGAGTAAGCGGCCGGATAGCCGTTGGATATGGATTATATTTAGAGTCTTCTATCATACTGAGCAAACAAATAACTCCTATTTTGGTGACAAAAATATTTTTTTTTACAAATAACTCGTATTGTACCTTGATTGGTCATATTTTGGGAACCAATTATCTCTGCCTCTCTCATTCATGGTGGGGTTTTGCACAGAAAACAAATGTAGTGACTCATGAGCTCACAGTGTTACAGAAATCACTCAATGAACAACCGTTCTCTGCTCGGAACTCTTCCAGGCTCTCTCTTGGACTGCAGAGGTAACAAAGTCCTGTGGCACCTTAAAGACTAACTATAAAGTTTTGAAGCATAAGCTTTCGTGGGCTAATACCCACTTCGTCGGATGCAAGCCAAGTCCGACGAAGTGGGTATTAGCCCACGAAAGCTTATGCTTCAAAACTTTATAGTTAGTCTTTAAGGTGCCACAGGACTTTGTTACCTCTGCTATTCCAGACTAACACGGCTACCTCTCTGATTCTTGGACTGTATTCGCTTTTTAAAGACAAGAAGTAACATGTAGTGATTTCCATAATGCTGAAGAAATCTAATGACAGCCAGATATTCAGGTGTTTCTAGGCTGATTAGGTTAGACTTCTGAAATAACTTAGCATGCTGGGAAGATAAAAGGAGGAGAGATTTTAGCAAGGAGGTTTCTTGCTTTTGTCTGACTTGTTTAGATTTAACTGGCAGAGGAAACTTGCACAGCTTTTGTTTGCTTCTTTGAACAATTTTGGAGGCCAGTGGATTTGTGCCCTTGTGAACTAATCAAAGTGAAATGTATCCTAGTGACCCCAAAGGAATGAGCTTGGCACAAGATATACTATCTATATTGATACTTAATGCTATAGAAAGCTTAGTGGTATTGTAAAAAACTGGCTCATTTTTAAGGCTGTACATTAATAGCTGTCTCCTGAATAACGAGTCATTAACACTATAGAAGGAAAGCTGAGATTTTTCTCAAAGATGCAGCAAGATCAGGCTTTTCAAGCTAAAGGCTAGTGTCAAAGTAATTGCTATTCAAATCCTTGCACAGAAGGAATTCTCCCCCCAAACCCTTGTATCCGACAGTCCCTACAGATTTTTCACAGAGCTACAAATCACATTGTGGTCGCTACTTACACTCTGCGGGTGGATGCCAGATCCAGGCACAAGCGCTTGCAGGTCTATCAATAGAGTGATGGGAATATGAGTGAGGAAGTACAGGGCAAAAACCCACTCCAGGAAGCCTGTAAGAGCAGCCATACCTTCCTCGGTGCAGTGCAGCAGCAGCAGGAAGTCAGCTTGTAAGCAACAGACTGCAACAGACCATCTTTCTCCGGCTCCCATTGGCTGCACTCTCCGTAGGCTGGGTTTCCTGCTGGGACAACTCACAATTTAAAGGGCTACTCATTTTGCTGAAGTCAAAACACGTGCAGCACCTTCCCTTAAGGAAGATTCCAGATAACTTTACAGGAGAACTTATTGTATTTGCACTACAATCTATTTTAAAGACTTAGACATTTTCATGGCTTGGTTAGGGGGGGAAGTATTGGTTCGATCTTTAGAGTTTAGCCCAACAAATTAGACTGTATTCAAGGCCTCAACCAGCAATGCAGCACAGGAGTTAGCAGGTTGCATTTGAAGCAGGTAGCAGAAGGTCAGAAGTCCTCTGTGCCTACATGCACACTATTATGGGTTCCCCAAAGCATCTAAGGGACTCAGGAGAATAAGTGCCATTGACTTTCAACAGGACCTGTGCAGTTAACTAAGCTTAGGGGTGACATTTTCAAAAGCACCCAATAGATAAGAATTCCTGGTTAGCAGAAGAATCAGAAGTTGTTTTGAGATGCTCATATATTCTTGCTCACGTTCAGTTCTTTACTTTTACCAGTTCCTCGTCCTAGTCCAATCACTAACAAACCTTCTGCTTTCTGGCCGTCCCACTAGTTAACTTGCTCCTGGATACAAATTTGCAGCAGGCTAAAGGGTTTTGGCAAGATCCCAGGGGTAAGAAAGGAAAATGTGTCTAAATGTCCTAAGAGTGCTTTGAAGATTTCAACCCTCCTGCTAGATGAAACAGGAGTTTTTGCATTAGAACCAATGCACTTCCCAGTAACAGGTTGTGTTCCTGTCTCAAACATGTGTTGTTTTTTTCTAAATTATTAATAGGTTTACTTCAAATCACTGAGCCAGTTTTATTCCTTTCCTGAACTGGAAGTCGACTATGGTTAAAGATCCAGTTTATGTATCAGATTATTATTGTGCAGTGGCTGTAAATGTCTTCCCTTAATACAGGTAGTAAACAAAGCTTTCAAGAGTAGAAATACTACCTGATTGTCACCAGTGCTAGGCATGGGCTTTTCACAAGGGGGTGATAGCTGACAGCAAAGATCTATCATATCAAAATAGATAATTGAAGAATAGGTGCATTTCAAGGATCTCAAGATATCCTAGTACTACAAGAAATATAAATTGCAAGGAATAAAACTGGGAAAGTCAATACACAACGGACCGAACATACAGTTGATAGTTATTGAAAATTCAAATCCTGTTAGCAGTTCAAGTGGGATACTAGATTTGGATACATTTGCCTTATGCTCTGGTGGCATTGTCTGCCTGAAGTTGTGCCAACATTTCTACTGGAAAGCCCTTAACTTTTAGCAGGACTAAGTTTTAAACATTTTCTCCCTGTTCAAATGCTACATTGGACCATGTCCTCTTCTGCTGGTATATCTTCGTGGAGCTATACTGATTTACACCAACTAAGGATCAAGGTTATAGGGTGAAATAATGGATCCAGTTAGGTCAGTAGGATCAAGATTTCATTCTAGTGCTGATTTATTATCAATACTAGCCTAATTGTAACTTACTACCAAGTGTACTGTAGTCTCTTTCATGCAAGACATTCTTTAAGGGACTGTGTCTCCTGTGTATTGAGAGAGAGGTTCATACCTTGTGAGGGGCGCTGAAAACCAAGTAATAAGCATTGTGTGTCACTTTTAGTCTCGGCTTGTGTCTTCCAGCTGCTGTCTCAGTTTGGGAAGATCCCAGCCCATCTCCATCTCAGAAGACTAAATTCTTTAATGGAGGTGGAGATTTAAATGCAGTCAAAACGCCAACATTCAAATTAAGTCACGTTGTTGATGCAAATAAAGAAAGTGCATTCATTGCATGAGAATGGTCCTACTGGGCCAGACTAATGCTCCGTCTAGCCTAATGTCCTATCTTCCAACAGTGGCTAATGTCGGGTGCTTCAGAGGGAATAAACAGAACAGGGCAATTATTGAGTGATCCATCCCATCATCCACTCCCAGCTTCTGACAGTTACAGGCTTAGGACACCCAGAGCATTGGGTTGTGTCCATGATCATCTAGCTAATAGCCATTGATAGACCGATCCTCCTTTAACTTACCCAATTCTTTTTTTAAACCAGTTATAGTTTGACTTTCATACCATCCCCTGGCAACAAGTTCCACAGGTTGACTGTGCATTGTGTGAAGAAATATACTTCCTTTTATTTTTTTTTGCCTATACATTTCATTGGGTAACCCCTGGTTTTTGTGTTATGTGACTGGGGAATTCACGTTCTCCACACATTCATGATTTTAAAGACCTCTATCACATCACACCTTAGCCATCTCTTTTCCAAGCTATGAAAAATATATGCTTATGTGTAATTTGCAAATATATACCCCAAACCTACTAAACCTATTGGATTAGCTGATAAGCCAATATAATGCAAGTAGTACATGTAGAAATAATGACTAAACCGTAACACAGTAAATTATACATTTATATGCGACAGACAGTAAAAATCTCTGCAGTTAATTAAAAAAGCCAGTTCAGAAATGTAGATCCTTTTTGAAAACTGTAGTTTTGTGGACGAGCTTATCATTGGCTGAAGAAGAGAAGAAGCTTTGTTCTCTAAGCCAATCAGTATGCAGACAGTCAATGATATCTCATGATCCATTAGTAGGTGGATACTAGTTATCAACTCCTACATAGTTGATCTTGTGTCTTCATTGCTGTTCTCTGCCGTAACCTTGCTTTCAATCAAAGTATCTGCTGGTTGTATGTGTATTGTGAGCATAGAGCTTCCAATAGCTAAATCCATTTTTTCATCTTTTTCTGCCCTTGTTTTCTCCCTTCTTGCCCCCAAGAAACCACCCCATGAAGTGCATTTGTCAAGCAGCATCTTTGTGGTAACTGAAAGCCAGTTGTTTTAAAATTATTTTTCCCACTTGCTAATTCTGCATCCTTTACCAGTGCAAATCTAATCAGTGCAAATTTAGCATGAGCCGAAGTCCAAAAGATTACAGATCAGTAGTGACAACGTTGTTGAATCCCTCATACAACAGGAATTTGAACTGCTTAAAATGCAGCCCAGGAAACTCAGACAGCATTAAATCGAGTTTATAATAACTGAAAAGCTAGCAAACATTTTTGGGGAGGTGGAATGAGTCAGGAAATGAAAAGATAACACCACTTCTTTTTCAAATGTCACATTTAATGTTTTCACCACTGTACTTCAAATCTACATTTTACAAAGTGACCAGCAAGTGTGCCACATTAACTGTCCAACCTCTGAGATTTTACCTTTCATACCAGTGTCTTCTTGGGCTCTTTTAATTAAACACGTTTCTCATTCAAGTGAATTGAAATGTTTCAGTTGGTTTTATTCTCAAGAGCCTCATAAAAAACAAAGATATTGCACCATCTTTGTTTAGTAATTCAATGTTTGTTTCTTTCACAGCAAATAATTACTTCATTGAAGTTAAAACTTCCAAACATAACTTACTAATAGTCTCCAATTTCAGCTCAGATCACTCTTGTTGAAAATACTCTGCTAAATACAGATAACTTACAATAACTTTAACAGTTAATTGTCCATAACAAACATCAAGGTTTTTCCCCAGACCAATGCTCAAAATTTAAGACCATCCATTAGTATTTCTTTGTACAGGTGAAAAACAGTCTTCAATTTTCTTGTCTTGTTTTAAATATAAAAGTTGGAAGGGACATTCAAGTTTCAAGTCTCCACACTGAACTTAAAAAAAAATAATAATCATGTGGAGGTAAACAAACCAAGTTGTACACTCCAAGAGGTAGAGGCCTTCAATTTGTGTTCATATATACATATGCACAGAATAATTCAGTGTTCCAACAGAAAAAAGAATTAGCCAAAAAGAAATAAAAGTTATTTACTACTGTGACATTTCAAGACTTCCACAGCTTTGCCTAAAGACACAAACACAATGAACATAATTCCCTATGTGCTGTTTTATTTTTTTTTCCTTTTCTTTCTTTCTTTTTTTTTTTTTTTCTCAACTGTCCAGTGCAGGAAAAAATTCTCACAAAATTTCACAGACCTAAAATGTGCAAGCTAGTTTCTCTCTATACAGCAATGATGTCAGGATTCTTTGAAATTAGCCCATCAATGGAATTATTTACACACATAGAAGATGCATGCTTGGGGGTTTTATGTAAGAAAGAGCAGAAAAACTTCTAATAAAAATAGATTAAATATATATATATATATTTATACCGGGTAAGGAAACAGAAGTTTATTCTCTCCTAGTCACAAACTCATTCTCTCTACTCACAACATTGGATTTTAGAACAGCACACATTACCACAGCTCTAGTGAGAAGCTATTTATAGGATTCGATCATCAGGTGACATGTCCATTCATAGGCTGGTCGCTGTCATCTGATGTGACTTCATGATTGGTCGCAATCAAGTTCTCTGTATTCCTAAATTTTAGAAAACCCCAAATCTTCAGGAATGGCTCAATATCAAAATGTATGTCTATCCTTTTTACAATCTCACTTCAATTAAAAAAAAATCAAAACAAGACACATAACTTCCCCAAATTTGGTTCAATTCTCTGTTTGTTCCAAGCTGAGCCATCGCAGCTGCGCCAGAATTCATAAAACATGTGCAACTCTGAGTAAAATATTTTCTTCTAAAAGCACAACCACTTTACAAGATTAAAAGTCTAGTACATCTCTAAATATTATTCGTATCATACAAGTAGTGGTTGTTAATTTAAAACTTCATTAGTAAAATTACAGTACAAGCATGATTAACCTCCAGAATTGCAAATCCCAGACTCCAGTGGAAAGCTACGTTACATCTTCAGTAGTATATCATCTTCTACTTTTATTCCCAAACCAATGGAGATGGCGGCATCTCGGATGGCTGAGCAACGGTGGAACTGGAATATAACACAAACAGAAAATCAGTGTTCATTAACAATGGGTAACAGACAAGCAGCACAAGAAACTTAAGGTTTGATTGGTAAAACCCACATTTATCCCTAAAACTCAGATCAATGACCTTTTACATTAAAATATTTAAGCATACATTTTCATCATTATCCTTAATTGCTCATTTTCATAATGTTTCTCCATTTTATTTGTCATTTTTTTGCGGTGCAATTATAAAATTAGAATCTCTCTTGCGTACACAAATCGCTCAGTGTTAAACTTTACATGCTGTCACACTTTTATCTGTTCACAAAGAGATGATCTATTACTTGAACTTTCTACATGTTTTACTGAAGTGCAGCATCTCCCAAATAAAAGTACTTTTAAGTTTAATCATAAATGTTTAAACTATTCTTAGCAGAAGGCAATTATATAGAACGTTTCCCCACTCCCCTTAATTCAAAATTTAAAAAACATTTCAAATGTATCATAAATGCTGTACAACTAAGAAATGTGAATTAATATCAGATGTGATTACATACAGTTACCTAATAAAGCTCTTAAAAGCAGCAGATTGAGGGTTGATGCAGAGCGGTACTCTGTTTCCTTTCTGCTGTTCCAAAATGAATTGATGAATTATTTCTGTATAAGAAACAATTGACACCATTAGGTTAGCACTTTTTGCTAGATGCAATGTGGAGTAGAAGCAAACATCGTTTTCTTTGGTCAGAGTACATACAATACGATTATTGGGGATAAGAGTGCAAAATAAGTCACCCAGTTTCCCCACCACCAATGTGACGTAGCCTACTAAAGATCACAAATGCTCATGGTATTTTCATATCTACATTGACATAAAGTAAAATAAATACCCATCCCCTACTAAAACTAACTGATGACAGACTAGGGATTGAATATGAAAATTAAAGGGCAATTTCTTGAAGTGCATAAAACTCTTAATAGCATTAACTGGAAGTGCAAGCATGGAGAATACAATGGGTCACTACATACAGTGGAGATTCCAGGTTCCAACTATATACTACCCAGGATAGAGCAGGAGATGCAAACCTAAATACAAAGAGTGCACAATACTCACCTTTCACCTGACGAACAGAACTGAGGTTCTTTTCAAAAGTGTCATCAAATTTGGGATTAGTGATTGGTTCAAAGTCACTGGTATAAACTCTTCCAGTAGAGGTGGAAAAACAACATTTACACATACAAGTGTGATATCGCAATCGCCCTTCATCAAGATACGGATGAGCTAAGGCATCCTTAGCGGATATTCTTTTGGACTGAAATATTAAATTAAAAACTGTTAGTGTATTTGTAATAGAAAGTAAATATTTTCAGTGCCTTGTTTTGTACACAGAATGTTTTCCCACAGATTCACCCCTAATGTTTTCTAAATCCCATATTACGAATACTTCACAATTACACCACTAGGGGGAGTATCTTACTAAAAAATGAGTGTGTGTGTGTGTGTGTGTGTGTGTGTGTGTATGTATGTATGTATGTATGTATATATATATACACATATATATACACATTTATATATTATATAATATATATAAATAATATATATATAAAAATAAACCTGTCTATGCAGCATCCAGTATCAGAAAGTTATCCTATAAAAAAAACCTGTTCCCAAATACATTTCACAATAATTACTTTTTACATTTAAAATTATAGTAAGTGATACAATAACCATAATATTCCCTAAAACTTTTAACAGTAGCAAAGAATCCTTTGTGCTAGTACAGGCATCTATTCAGGAAATCATTTCAACACATGCTTACGTTTAAGCCCTTATTGGGCAAAGCATTTAAGCACATGCAAAAAGTTAAGTACATGCTTACAACCCATTAAAGTCAATCAACTTAAGCACGTGCATCTGAGGTCCTTAAGAGCACCTTATACATTAAGTTTCACAGTACCCTTGTTGAAGGAAGTACAGTAAAGTAGCTAGGATGACGCAGAGGTTAGAGCTGTGGACTTTGATTATACAATCTACATTTTATTTCCAACTTGTTGAAACCGGCTCTTATGTGACAAAGCAAGCCACTTAATCTTTCCATGTCTCTGATTCCACACATCTGTAAAATAAGGAATAATTCCCACTTCTGTAAACGGCTCTGAGCTATCTTTTGACGGAAGCTGCTATTGCAAATGCAAAGCATAATTCAATTCTCCCCTCACAGATGAGTAACAGCAGAAAGGTTAAGTGACTTGCCCAAAATTACTGAGCAAGTCAGTGGCAAAGCTAGAAATAGATCTCAAACATCCTGAGAACCTGTTTTAGCCACTAGACTACACCATCTCCCCTCTTGAAATATCAAAGTATACAGCACCTGTTCTTAGGACTATTGCCTTGATTTTCAAAGTAGCTGAGCTCCCACAGCTTCAATTCACTTCAATGTGATTTTTGGGTGTCAGTGCTTCTGAGAATCAGGCCATATGTAAATAAGTTACTATTCAACATCTGATTGTTTTAAATTTCCCTGTTTGTTTGCAAAAAGCTTTTCCAGTATTTTCAGTTAAAAGCAAAGATACTTCCTTCTGGGCACTCTGATGAGCAGCTGCTGGCTTCCTGCTACTCTGCCCAGTCACCATTGGCTTGTCTTATCTTATTCAGTTGCATTTTTAAGGATTTTCCTCTCAAGGTGACAGTGCAGAAATGACTATAAATTTAGATATCGAATTTTTAAATGACGAAGTCGCAGAGTAAGCCCAAGAACTGAAATCCACAGCAGCAAGGGTTTGATTCAAATTAGAAAGACAGGTGCCTGCTGAAAAATCCCTTATGTGATGGCGTGTATAATACAGAAGGAAATGTTCATGTTACACGACTATGCATGCCCACGCATCACTGATTAGAACTGAATTGAAGTATCTAACATTCTGCTACCTACACCTAACTAAACTAGGGAGAAAACTGGCATGATTCACAAACACCCTCATATGCCACATTTCCACGCCTTCTTTCCTTAAAAGGGAGCCTATTATTTATAGGTGAACTCCAGATTGTTCAGTGTCCTCTATGCCCACAGGAGCACTTATATGGACTTTTGGAAGTCACAAAAATGGTGGTATAGAAGAAACCCAAGGAAAAGCAATCCTTTATCCACAATGTTCATCTATGCAAATATAACAAGATATACAACACTATTTAAATGACATAAAATAATTTAAAAAAAACAACACTTACTGGATCAAAGACCAACATCCTGCAAAGGAGATGAACTGCTTCATGTGTAGCTTGGCTGGAAAGTGTATATAGGACAGGAAGGGATGGCTGTAAGAAGGAGGAAAAAAGTATTCATCCGTCATGTCACATCAATCTTGTACAATATAACAGAGTAAAAAAAAGTGCTTATTACATCAATTACCAAGATATATGTTTTGCTGAAAGGGAATTCTCCATCACAGGCCATTTTTAAATCAAGATTGGAGATGTCTATTTGAAAAGGAAGGATTTGGGGAAATTCTACAACCTGTGTTATACAACTCAGACAGTGGTCTCCTCTGGCCTTGGTATCGATGAACCTCAAACATGAATATCATTGCTATGGCTAAACTCGGCAAATCTGAACATAAGGTAATCAATTCTTTTTCCTTAATAAAGACTTTAGAGACTGAGTTGCCATTCTATTTCAATTTCCCCCACAAGTAAATTTATATAGTGGTGGCCATTCAAAAGTGAACTTTTTATCACTAGCTACCACACAGAATCAATCAGCAGTACTGCCCTACAGTTCATATTGTAGTTATCTGGGGTACCTGAGATACCACTGTGTAGCATCTATGAGTACATGTTGATTTTTGATGGATCACCACGGCACCTGTTGCTGAAAGATTTTGAGTTGTTCCTAATGTCCTATTGCAGCACCACTACTACTACGAAACATTGTGATGTTCTATTTTTTTTTTAAAATGGGTCATCTGACCCATTTTTAAATGGGACTATCTGGTCATAGTATACTCCAGATTATCTAAATAGCACAGGGGGACACGGCTTTTATTTGGCTAATCAGAAGTTAGGAAAATCGTGAGGGCTGGAGCCATTCAGCAGCGAGGTGAACTTCCTTGCAGCCAGGGGCTCGTCCTCCTCTGTCCCACTCCCTCCCAAAACAGAGTGCGCCCCGCACTGAGGCAGGGCTGGTGACACCTGGTTCCTTCAGATGCAAGGTTTAGGGCAGAGGAGAAATCTCCAGCCAGGACTCTGCTCTGCTAGGACCACAGCCTGCGCTTGCAGAGATTGGGTGTCACAGGTCTTGCAGCAGCGAAGGGAGCCTTCTGCAGCTCGACTGACACAGCCCTGCTTAAGTCACTCTGGAGATACGGGGGGGATAAGAAAGGGATTCTGATAATACAGTTTTTGGATAATCAGGAGAATACTGTGGAGTATGTACACACATACACAGTCCAAGGAGCAGAGGTTTGGATTTATGGCTCACTCTGCACCTGAATATTACATTCATGACAACTCTCTACTCCCACTAGCCAAATATTTTCAGTCATTTCAGATCATCAGTACATACACAAAACACTGACTTAAAAACCTTGAAAGTTAGAGGTCTTTGTAAGATCAGAAACAGCTTAATGCAACCAGTCCCATTTGACTGTATCAAAAACTTTTACCCTCTACTACAATAAAATTACTTAATACACTGATTTGGAAATTAAAAAACATCATGTTGTGTGTTTGCAATATTTAAGACAACAAACTTCTCAGGAGATAATATTCACCATATTCTGCAGGAAAATCATGCCTTGCTGCCTTAGTGATTCTCCCTATCCATGCTGGCAAGAAGGCAGAGGGAACTCGCAAACAGGAAAAGGGACTCCCAGTCCCTAACTAACTGTACTAAACCAGTTAAAATGATCTACAACTATTTTTAATAACTAGAGATACAGAAGAAAGCTTCAAGGACACTGGAGTGCTCTGTCTCAGACCATGCACTGGTCAGAAAGAACTGGAGAGGCAGACTGTCCACTCCCCCACTTAAACTCTCGGTTTAGAGTGAGGAGAGAAACTGCAGAGCATGGATCAACAGACACTACGAGCAAACGTCTTCCAGTTTCAGGCACATGAAGCGCATGCATACCGATAGTGAAATATGCACTTTGAGGTACCAGCAAAGAGCCTATTTTAACTATTTATGAAAATTTCCTTTCAAATGGCACATCAGTTTTGATGCATCCCCCCCTCCCTTTTTTTTATTTTTCTCCATAGGTGGCATTTGTCTACTAAGGTAGCTAAGGCCAGATACATTCCACAGAACAAGATAATACACTGCATGCTTTTGTGATAATCTTGTCCTCTGAGAAGTGTACGTGGGTATACTTCTAGGTTTGCATGTACTAAAGACAGTAACTTGCATGTCAAGTATGAGGAAACAAGTTTCTGATAGATGTTATATATACATATAGTTTAAAATATTCATGTCACAAACCCATTCATTTTTTAAGTAGTATGTCCCCAACCTTTTATCCTCTTACCCAGCGTTTTGACACAAAGTTCAAAGGTTTGAGGATATGGCATGTTAATCTTCTGTTAGTCAGATATTAACCATTTGACAGAGACCAAATAACTTTTTGTTGCTTATTAGCTGTAAGGGTGACATTGCCAACCATTTTATTTTTATTTTATATGGCTTTTGTAATCCACAGCCTCACTGAAGTTAGTTGACTGTACTGATAAAAAAAAATCCATTTAAATTGTATTCTGACCATTGCTTCCTAATTCTATCCTATTCTGCACATATTTTTGTGAGGATATTTAGGTCCTATGTGCATTCGCTTAACTATCCCAAAGGGCCATTGCTTGCTTGTTCTTCAAGGTAATCCACCAAACAACATAGAACAATTCATTTTAAAGTGATAGTATCTGCAGATCACCACGTGGTATATCTGGTTGTCCACTGTATTATGTATTACACACACAAAAACAGGTTTGACTAATGTAAAAGTTGCGAAGTCAAGGATTAACATGTCCCATGTACATATGGGTTATCATACCGTCTTTAATAACATGATCACTGAGGCTAAGATTATGTCAAGGAGGTCACGAAATCTGTGACTTCCAATGACCTCTGTGACATTGGGGGTCCGCAGCTGACCAGTCACTGCCAGCGGTGGGAGACCCTGCAGTAGCCCAAGCTCAATGGGTGGCAGGGGACCCAAGTTGGGTGGAAAATCAGGAACACACTGTATTAGTGACCACGTGTGAAAAGTTTGGTTTAAGTGACTTGAATTAGGATCACAAAGGACTCTGGGGCAAAAGCAAGGATAGAATTCAATTCTTGGGGGTAGTATTCAACTGCCTTAACAGAGACCTTCCTGTCGCCTCCTGCAATCCCCCGCCTCATTTACCACACACCTTTCATTTCTGCTGGCGCCTTACAGACGACAGCCTCCTTGTTTCATTCCCAGAGCAGATTCATCCTGGGCACCGAATGAACCAGGGGCCCTATTTAAGTCTGGCTGTTCTAAGTTACCTTGCTGATGTGGTCCACATTTGTTTAACGATGCTTTATTTATAAAGTTTGCTTTTTTCAGATTATAATTATTAACGTTGTCAACTTGTTTCGTGACATTGTATTCGTTGTAATACTCTGTGTAGTATTAGTTATTTGTTGTTTTTCCAAATGCTCCCAAATCTTATACTGACACTTAAGCATTTCAGGCAGGGATGACATCTTTTTGTTTGTACCCTAACAACCAGCACACTTTGGAGCACTGTAAAAATACTAACTGTTCTTTTATGGTTAAGTCATTTAGATACCATGGTGTTCTGTGCCAGGATAGAAAGCAAAAGGATCATGCCCCACGACTATCAAAAAATTCCCTCCTACTGAGTTCTATGGACTGAATCTATTAATATAATTTACTTTCATAGCTCTGCTGCAGTCCATAAACTGTCTGAGCTTTTCTCTCTAGTTTATAACACCAGAGCTTCCCGAAGGGACTACGGCTTTCATTTACTATTTAAAGCTCCTTTGTAGAAATTCTTGATGTCATTAATCTCAATACCAGTGGCAAACGAACCTATACGCTACATTTGCCCACAGACTTTGAGAGTATTTTTCTAAAGGCTTCTTGATTCATTTATTTTATGAACATATGTGCAAGTCCAAACCTGCTCCTACAGCTGAAGTTTAGTAAACTGCATCATTTCCTACACTGTTCTAATCTCAATGTTTTTCTGTTTTCCTTTCTAATATCACATCCAGTGCAAAACAATCAAATTTCCAGACATTCAGGGGTTTTACAGTAGTTAGAAATAAGCAGGCCAAGAATCGCAATTCAGGAACTCTGAATTGTATTTTTTTCAGCAAGCTCCACCTTGTGCTGTAATGAGGTACCTGAGCCAGGAGTCACATGTCAAAAGTAGTTACAATAAGTCAGCAGCTGATCTGCACTCCAAAAGAACACACTCAAATACCAGTGATGCTAGAAAGTGGCACTCATTCCAGTTAATAAATGGAGAGCAGTCAGGCTCATAATTTTTTAAAATTGTACGAAGATACAGCTCTGTTGATCCTCTCCCATGCTTCCTCATCTTTTAAAAATAAATGGGGAGGGGGAAAATCTAAAGTTAGAGCAAACTGTATTTTAAAAACTAGCTAAATCAACTACAATCCTTCTAACAAAGGCTTACATATTTTTATTTAAAAACAACAACAACAACAGGAAAGGAATTTAAAAAGTTTCAGGAATCCAAAGGCTCTAACCATGTGGGTATTTGACATATGCAATATTTGACAGAATTCTTTAGAAAAATATAAAACCCCCAAACATGATTCTACAGATTATACCATGGCAGAGATAAAATAAGGGATAGTTTGTCAATCCACCAGAAATCTTCAAGTCGCATAGCTTCAGGACACTTTTCTTCCTCAATGTGTGTTCAGAAAGCTTTATAACAAAACAATGAAAGATCTCTGACTCTGTTCAGATGAAGCCTTATCTGTATCCTGTCTCACTTTGCCATCATCCAGATTTTTAAAAATTCATTGTTTCCTCTGTATATTTAGTAGCTTACCACAACAGAAGCCAGTTTCACCTCCCATCAAACATATTAGCTCATAGCTGTGTAATTCACTTCTCTGTCTGTTTTCATATTAGCAGGTTTGTTTGTTTTTTAAACTTTAATTCTATGGGTTTTGGCATTTCTCTTATGTTCACTTACTGGACAGCAAGTAACCTTCCCAACCTCAGGGATCTGAAGGCAAGTAAAAATCTCCTTAGTGATAAGTGCTTTAAGAAAACGGATTACACAGATTGACATACACAGTCAACATTTTCTTCAGTCTCTGCATTATATCTAGACTCTGCCACACTGATATCTAGATACCAATTTAGCAAGATTTACTTAAACATCTTTATGGGTGCCATTTCAGAACAACTTTTTACCCTCAGACATTCCCTGCCCCATATGCCTCCCTTAACTTTTAAATGTGGTCTCTGGTAACCCCAGCAAGATTTAACTGCAATTACTAATGTTTTCAAATATTTAGTAGTTCCCTCCCGATAGATAGATAGCTTAAACCTTCTTCCCTTTTCTAAAATCCTGGCAGAAATACTGCCCTAATGTTTTTAAAAACAAAATATTATGATTCTGTATAATGTCCATTTTAAATGGTTAGCCACTTACCAGATAGGAAAGGGCTGCCAATGAACTATTTTCTCTCTCTCTCTTTCTTTAATTACACAGCCATATCAGTCTCCCAGATCAAATACTAAACTTCTGTATCTTAAAACACATTATTCCTATCATCAGACCTCTGCATGGGAAATAGATTTTTGGACCACATTCATTTCCTTTTTCTTAATGCACATTAAATTTGATTCAAAGAAGGTCAGTTTCAATTCTCTTATGCCATAGTCTTCCTGAAAAGGTATCAATAATTCAGTTAAGAAAATGTTCCCTCCCTGTTTGAAAGTGGAGGAAAGCCTGCACTTGGAATCAGTTATTCAAGACCCATGTTTGTCCCCCCTTACCAATAGAAATTCTTGTAAAACGGTAAAGAGTAACTCCTCTATTGTGTAGCGAATTTCAAATTATGATGAAGGTAGAGAGAAAAGCAGCTTCTTAATTAAAGTAATTTTCACAGATAAAAATAGAACTGACCCCTTTATGCAAATCTATCAAGCTGTATTTTCTTTAGAAAACTACATAGACTAAACTTCCTGCTTTGAAGTTTGTTACTCTCAAAGCTTCATACACTATCATTTTCCTCCTTTTTAAACAGTACCTGTACAGCTGTTTACTTCCCATGCAAATTCAAAAAACACTCTCACTGCAGGAGACCTAGTGAGTGCAGGTGTTAGGAAGAGCCATTAGGACAGGAAGGGTTATAAAGAATGCTCCATTAATGTGTATGATTAATTACTATTGAGATGTGGGAGGAATATACCATTCTGCTGACGGAGAGGACTAAAATACTCTGCCTAGAATATAACTAAGCAATTGAAAGCCAGCTACTGTATTTATGGGACAATACTAACGGAAAGGGTTAGATTCCATGGTAGGTGTGAATGAATTAGAAGGATTTACAGCAGTTCCTTCACAAGTTTGGTGATATCTTGTGTTTTGAACACTTGTTTATACAGCATTTTGTTAAAATTGAATTCCTGAAGGAATTCATGTGGGTTGTTCTGGGACAATTCTTTGCTGCAACCGATTGAACATCGCTCAAATATTTAATTAGAACTATTTAAAATGCATACTGCTTGCTAATTTATGCAAAGGTATTATTTCCATAACATATTGGTGTTAAGTGTAATTGAAGCTTTACACGTGTTTATTTTCAATATATAATGTCGGGGATTTTCATTGCCTCTTTTACAATATGAGTGAATACAGCAGGTGTAAGTCCCATGGCAATGTGCAACCATGCATTTAAGACACCGGTGAAAATTAGGGCAAAATGAACTCAATTTGAGTTAAGCTCCCTGAAATGGAAGGTGCTACAGAAGTGCACAAGTATTTTTAGTACGCATGGAATTTGCTGATACAAAATAATATAAAGGCAGCTTCTAAGGCATTCAAACCAGAGTATCAGAAAAGCTATTATTTACACCATATAGACAGCAGGTGGTGATGTGTCTATTTGGGTATTTACACTGCACACATTCATGTCAGAGCATAGGATCTGACGGCTATCAAGTCCCCCATAGTTATCAGCATTAGTGTCTGTATCCATTCTGCATCAATGTCACAAGAAAGACAGCTAGCACAGTACATTACACATACCTATAACAGTTAACTTACTACATCACATTGTGCAGGCAACACATCCATAAATCTCCCTCTACTGTTGCTACTATGCAGTTCTTTGATGAAAAATATCAGAGACAGATTCTGCTGAGGTGCAGAAACTTTTCTCTAGAGGGTGGAGTGGCATTGCTATGTTTGGCATTTACTATTCTCAGTATTAGAACCTTCAACTAGACAGAAGTGGTACTGGCTTATAGTAAAACAGTCAGTTCCTACAGAGGCTGTTAAATTGTATTCACCTCCTGTCACTCTATGTCCAACACTATCCCCCGAAAAGAGAAGTTCACTGATACAGAACCTCTCCCACACCATAAAACTCATTGTAAGAACAGGTTTTACTGTATCTGACTTTCTACATACCACTGCTCTCAAATTATGTTTTATAGTTAAATATATACCAATGAAAGACAGCAGTAGTCACTTTAAAAGTTTGGAGAAATGGTAAACATGTATTCTTCTCATCTTTCTCATTCCTTAGAACTTAGATATGGATTCATGGAATTCCTTAAACAAATTATGGGTCTGATACTACACCCTCTCCCCCACACACTCATCCTCTCTTCCTTTTTTTTTTATCCTAAAAATACTCTAATTTTTTTGGAATCGGTAGTTTTGGTTTTAAAGCATTTGAGGAATGTCCTTGATCTTTTAAAGAGTACAGTCCTGTACATTTAAAAAAAAATGGATACCGGACTGCTTGCTTTACAGCATCTGAAACAGTAGTTTATTTTCAGTAGTTCGCTTACAGATACCTTCCTGAGAGTCAATGTATGTACAAATCCAGACAAAGCAGTAGAAATGTTCTAATATTAACATCACTTTATAATCTCAAAGTGCTGTACAAGAATTAGTCAAGCCTCTTACCCCTCTTGTTACCACCCCATTGTACAGATGGTATAAAGAGACAGATTAAGTGACTTGTCCAAGACCAGCACTGGGATTAGAACTCAGGAGATATTTATGTACATAAAAAAAATCACACACTAGTGAAGCATTTCTGTGTAGTGGATTTACATAGTTTGCACGCAAGAACTCCTAAATTCTAATCCCAGTGCTCATATGAAGCCTAACCAGTGCTTGTACAGCTCTTGGAAACTGTGACACAAAGGGATATAAATGCTTAGGGCTTAAAACTATTTTATTTTTAAGAGGTATGCATTTCTAATGCTGGGTATAGGTTTGCTCATAACTTCTAGTGATCCAGTGCATCTGTAAGCAAAACATGGACAATAAACACTCCTCTTTCAGACACTGAAAAATAAGCAGTCTAGTAATCATTTTTTTTTAAATGTACAGTACTGCATATTTTAGAAGACTAAGGGACATTCTCCTCAAGTGTTTGCAAACTGAAACGGCTTATTTTAAAAAACTGATAGAGACGACCCTGAGAGCATTTTTCTACAGTAAACAAAAAATATCCCACAGCAGTGTAGAGGCAGCTTGAATCAAACATGGTTAGGAGATAAGAACTCATGAGTTGTAATTATGTAGCAGTATATCCACAAAACACTAATTTCTTTAGTATTACTGCTATTGTGGCATGAACTAGGCTCTTCAGATTAATATGTAGAAAGAAGACACAAACATACATACATCAAATTTTTCAGTTATGTAAAATATACATGCCATGTGTTTTGTTCATTTTTACCATCTGTCTGTCAACTGACGAAGTGTTCTGTTTCCACAGAACCAGATATTACAGATGGAAAAGACCTACTGATCGAACCTCCTGTCAATACAGAAGCATCTCTGCAGCTTTCTGAACTATACTATTGATTTTAATCCAGGCCTCTCCTTACATCCTCTTTTAAAGCAACTGTCATGATGCGGCCTGTCTTTCTAAAATTGGAAGGTTTTTCCCCATGCCAGTCAGAGAAATATTTGTGAGGTCGCAGGCACATGTGCAATTTACAGATGAAAAACTGCTTTGTCTCAACAGCATTTTGACTAGCTGCAGTTTTGATCAGCACTAATCCAAGAGCCTATCTTGGGTACAGTCAGGATTGGCTGACAGGCAGAGGCAACATGTTAACAGATCATGTTAATGAATACAGGAGGGTGAGATGCTTACATAAATTATTTATAAAAGTACAGGTGACAAATAGGAACCATAGGGAAGAATGGCAGGTGATGTTTTTTAAACTTCTGATAACTTCTTGCATTAAAGTTACCTTGATTATTTTCAGTTTTCCCCATGAACTTCTTAGACACGTTGATCTTAATAAAACAGGGAATTTCACAGAGATGAAGCTAATACTTTTATTGTACAGGATGTGTACAAAATAATCGATCAATCTTTTACTGTATTGTACTACGTCTGGCTTTTTTGTTGGCCTGTTAGTTGCCAGGATGGAAAGTTTGAGGTGGGAAAATCCCACATAGAAGAAACACTAAATTTATAAACTCCGATTTAATGACAGTCTTGAATAGGCAAGAGCAGGCTCAGTAGATTGTGCATATGTGCTCGCACGCACACACACGAATGCATATATATATAAAAAATCGTGTGTGTGTGTAAAAATGAATGAATGAAGTGCATTTCATACCTGTTTATGAGGACCCCTGAGTATGTGCGCCTTGGCGCCTTCACAAGCTGTCCTCATTGCTTCCAGTGACGGTGTTCCCAATAGATCCGTGATCAAATCCAACTGCAGGTGTAGAATACATACACTATAGATTAGTTTAAGAGATATGCTTATCTTTGAATTCACACAAAGTTGGAACAATGGATTTGTAAAGTCTGATTTAGGGCTGGTCTCCACTACGGGGGGGGGGGAGGGGGGGAGGGGGTTGGGTGGGAAATCGACTGCAGATACGCAACTTCAGCTACGTGAAACACGTAGCTGAAGTTCGCGTATCTGCAGCCGACTTACCGCTCGTCCTCATGGCGGCGGCGGTCAGTGGCGCGCTCCCCCGTCAACTCCAGCTTGCGCCTCCTGGCAGTTCCGCAGTCGACGGGGGCGCCGCGTGCGATCGATTGCTACCCGCCAATTCGGCGGGTAGTGAAGACATACCCTTAGTCTGAAATAAGCTTCCAAAGTTAAATTTTACTTTTAATAAACTACATGAGTGCAACCAGATTTAAATAGATCTAAATAAACAGAGATTAATGGCAAAGGCAAATGTACCATTCACGACCATGTTTTGGATTATTTTGTGTAGTTTGCGAAAACATTTTATTGTAATTTAAAAAAATTAGATTTGCTCTGTTATAAATTTTGAAAATACATTTTAAAATAAGTTATGCATACTACAAACTGAATGTCTAGTCTTGTTTGAATGTCAATATACACCGCTAAAAGATAGGTAATAACAGCCACATACAAATGTACTTACATGGCAAAATATTTTTCAGTGATAAAACAATGTATGATCAGAACTACTATGCAAAGTATTATATAAAGCCAAATTCCAGTACCATCAAGTGTGATAAATTCTTATGTGAACAAGAGTGCTTAGTCTGTTTAATGTTACTTTAGAGCAAAGAATGAAAATATGAAAAATGTCCAACAGAACCTGCTTTAGTTTTCTTTTTAGATTAAATGTTCATCAGTAGATATTTAGGCTATATGTATTCAAATTTGTGTAGCCTTTTAAAATGAGATGTTCTTGAATTTAAATTATCCATTAGATAAAGAATGATTTCATTCCTCCTTTGTAGAACTGCTGACGTAAAGAAATGGTGTTAAATTACATGAGTGGTGAATTTGTTTGGGAGGCAAGAATAAATAAAAAGTAAAAGGCCTGCCCAGGACCCCGGGAAGAGTACTCTGGTTTTGGGTAGTGGGAAAGCAAGTTAATTGTATGGGAGTTGTTGTTACCGGTAGTAATATTGTAGTGTCAAGGAGCCCCAGTCATACAAGGACCCTATTTTGATGGGACACTGGACAGACAGAACAAAAAGATATTCACTACCCTATACACCTTAGATAATGCCTTGTTTTGAGTTATCTTGTTTACATTTCTTTATTTGGGAAAGCAACAAATACTTTATAGTGTGATTTTTTTTACTCTCATTTCCCACACACATGTGCAAGTACATGCATATTTATGATAAAAAAAAAAGATATTGCCAAATGCCAGGTAAAACTCCTGAGAAAAAGTCAGTGGGCAGATTAGCACTCAAGTTCCAAATGTTCCTATATGACCATAATAAACTTGAGCCAATGGATTAACTGCAAAGCTTTCCCTGCAGAGTAAAGCCATTATCATTGTACAGACTAATATGGATGACAACCCACTTTGACTCTCAGTACAAAATAGGGAAGTGTGATTATTGCTTACACACCACCAAAGCATTTGCTGCGGTTAAAGCTGCCAGTCCCCTGCAAATATGAGAATTTCCTACTCTCTAGCAGACACCCTAATCTATAAAGGTGCCTCTTTGCACACTTAACACTTCTGCTCGGTGTTGAGTATAGGTCTAGTCCCCACTCTCCACCCAACAAATCATCTTTAAGTATAGGTACTGAAGTAGTAAAACAAAAACCTATAAATGATATAGCTCATGCATTAGGGTTTTCTTCTTTTTGAAACTGGGAAAGTATATATTGTAAATTAGCCAAACATAACTGTAAATATGAAACCAGCAATACCATTGTGGAATTAACTGATCAGATCCTTAGCTGGTATAAACCGATGTAACTATCAACTTCAATGGAGCAATGCCAATTTACATCAACTGAGGATCTGTCTCACATCTATAGTTTCCCAAATACCGAACATTTAACTAGAACTTTCTCCCCATAACCATATTTAACAGCTCAGGAGATACATAAAAGTGTCAGACTTTCATCGTTAAGTCACTGGGTTGCATTCCTATAACATCCATCGGTACTCTGAAGTTTCAGGGGCCGATTTTAAATAATTTGATGGTCTCAGTATAGTTCCTACAGAACAGCTGTTCACACCACTGAAGTCACCACTGCAGGTGAAACCCTTGTTGATGTCTGGCATCTAAGACTATCACACTCAGCTTGAGAATTGCTTCTTCCAGAACAAGGTTGAGGAACACCAAAAGGCCTTTGTTTTTTCGTTTGTTTAAAAATCTTATGTTAGACAATGTGAAGGTATCAGTATTGAGGGAGTATTCCGATCTACTGTTCAAATTCTTTTTAAAATCATTCATTAATTATACAACAGATCGAAATATTGTTTAAAATTCATGTATTCTGAACTCTGCTAAAACAATCGTGAAATAACTTGACCATTAATTATACTAACTGCCAAATTTATTTTTTCTGTGTACACAGTATCGGCATGTAAATATCAAATAAAACCCAATAGTGGTTTTTTTTGCACTAAATGGTAAAATCAGTTGGTCTCAGATGACGTTCACCTTATTTCAACACAGACCAAACTGGAATTTTTTTGCCTGTGTGTAAAGCGGGTGATACAAAAGCAGGTTGGAGGTTCCAATGTGATGATTTCAAGGTATTCTGCAGTATATTATAGTGAAGATTTTTACAAGGAAGTTTAGTTATACCTGCTGAATGGGACTTTGTGCCTGAAACAATATTCTTCGGCCCAGTAGTTCTGCAAAGATACAGCCCACAGACCAAATATCAATAGCATTGCTGTAGTGACGGCTACCCATCAGGATCTCTGGAGCCCGATAATACTGAGTGACAACTTCCTGAGTCATGTGACGAGATTCATCTAATTCTTCCACCCTGGCCAATCCAAAATCACAAATCTAAATTGAGAAGGTAAATAAATAAATAAAATGACCAAAATACTTAGAGCATTTCACACAGATATGTCTTTAGTAACAAAGTCTAGAATCCCAAACCAGCATTGCTTTTAAAAATCTGCATACTGCAATAACTACATAAGCAAGCTTTACTTTTATTTTTTAATAATGTTTGGTTTTTTGGGGGGGAGGGCTAATTATGCTGTTTAGCTGCATAAATATTTAAATACCTAAAATGTCTATAATTATTTAGATTTTTTTGAAGTGCCAATATATTTTTCAGCTGGCATTACACGGTCAAGTTTAATATCCCAATCCAGCATTTTACCCTTAAAAGATCACTAACAACTTCCTGGGCTCAAAATGATTCATTCCAATACACATTTCCTTTTGTGATGATGCTCCTTAAAGATGTCAGCAGGGAGATTTGGCCTTTCCTATCACTACAGAGTGCTGCTGTTCTTAATTTTTTTTTGTTTCTTTTTAGTCGAGTAAAGGAAAAAGTAGCCAGCCAAGATTTTCAAAATAAGGACTTAATTAAATTAAAACAAATGAAGCTGGTTTAATTACAGTAGGGCACATTTCCTTACCCTTAAAGTATAAAAATAAATTAAAGGTGAAATCTCATTTCATCTCATGTTGCCTTCATAGTGGCAATGTGTCACTGACAATGTTGTAAACGTATTACAGGCTTTTCAAAACTGCTAAGCACACACCAGTTCTCGCTGAAGTCAATGGAAAACTTTTGTGTGTGTGTAGAGCTTTACTCTTTGTTTTTTTGTGGGGAGGTGTAGGGCTGCTTTTACTTATGAAACACTTAGCTGGGGAAAGATTTTATTAAACTACAAATCCTTTTGACCATGAACCCTGATATACAATGAATTGTACAAATTTTAAATACATTTATATACCACCTTAAGAACACAGTTGCTGTTCACAAGTAGGTTCCCTGGTTTAATGTCTCGATGTAAAATCCCAGCTGAATGTAGATATTTCAGACCTGAAATATTAAACAAAGTAAATATATTATCTACTATAATCTATGATTGAGGACATATTTTCCTCAAAGGCATCATGAATCCTGAACCTGCAAAGACTTATGCATCTGCTTAACTTTACACAATGCTAAGAGTCCCACTGACTAACTCACTACTTTACTACTCAAGAATGAAGTTAAACATATAAGTCTTTGCAGTATCCAGGTCACAGAAAGCAAATTATTTAAGCAGACATACTTTTCAACATACTTTCTTCCTCTGATTTGCTATAAAAGTACCCATATTATTGTATACAAATATTATATATTTAAATTACATATTTTTTTAAGCACCAATGTTCAACTGAAGTATAACTAGATGTTTTTAAGAGTGTTCAAGAGGAAGTACATGAGGCAGTACAATATACAACATAGGTTTTGGTTCAATGTAATTATTTTACAGCTCTCAGTTGCTGCAATGACTTTCTGTTGTCTATTACCTTCTAAACTGATGTGCAGATATACCAGCAATGGAATGCAAAATAGAGTCCCAAACTACAGTTTAGCCCAAGGTCCTTTATTCAGGGTTAACTTTATTACTACAAAAAATTTCAAAACAAAACAAAGCAACTCAGAGCATTTCGCCACTGCCGCTAGAGGCCTTTCAACTTACATCCGCCTGGGAGGGAAGAGGACACACCATTCCCATTAGTTATCCCCCTCACAGCTGCTTCCCCTGTGCTTTTAGTCTCTATGGTTGCAACTCCAGAGCATTTTAACAAACAAACAAAAAATTCAGGAAGCACCTCACTAAAGCTCACCAGGGAGTAAGCGTCCATGAAAGGAATTATGTCCGTTGGAAGTTCACTAGGTACTGGAAATGTAGCGGACAAAATCTGGTCAACAGAGAAGTGACCAGATCCTCACTTAGGGATATGGGACAAAATGGGTAGTGCTGAGGTCAAAGGTCAAGTGACCAGGGCACATGGAATCAAAAATTATTCAGAGAGCTCTCTGAAGAAGCTCCAACTGGCAGCATTACATTGTCATCCTGATGGAAATTAAAGTTGATGTGTACTACCACTTACTCTAAAGCCAAATCATGACAGAGGCACAAACATAATTTGTCCTTCAGGGGGATAAACGTCTCCTCTACTTCACCAGGCTTGGCTGGGGGACAGTACCGCCTTTGGATTTACTTTACACCTCCTTGTTCTGACATTACTGAATATAACCCAATAACTATTTTTATCAAGAAAAAATGGCTTTTGTTTATTTTTAGCTGATTTTCATTGTGGGTGGGGAAAACAAACCAACCACATGGAAAGTAAGGCAATTTAGCCTAATTGTAAGTGAGAAGTCCAACTCATCAACCTGAATCAGTAATTTCTGAAACCACCTAATGATGTAAATTTATAACCAGTATTATCAGAAGATTATTTTTAGTGAGCCAATTTTAGTGGCCATTTCTACAACAATTTCAGTTACGCTGTTTTACAATATAGCATCGTATTTAGTTCTGGCTAAAATGTATTCATCGGATAGGATGGCCTCAGGTGTCTTTTCTGCAGCTTAATTCAAAAGGCCACTTTACTTCACAAGATCCATACTTTAAAAAATAGCAGTGTTGTTCTTCATCTTTTCAGTAACCATTAGAGAAGTCATTCAGGTTAAAGTACACATAAAGTACTCTAAAAAAGAAGCAAGCCTAAGAGTTTTTTATACACCTTTGCTATTCTTTCACAGACAACATTAAGTAACAAAATAATTTATTAAATATATCTTGTTCTACACATTAGTGAGGCAAGTCTTGGCAGTAAAAGTTCAGAAACTACAAGGAGAAAATTACCAAATAAGAATACACCACTTAGTTCAATATTGTTTCTATCAGTTTTAAACAAAAGTTACCTCTTAAAATCTGGTAAAGAAAAACTTTGACATGATCCGAGCTGAGTGGTTGAGGAGAGACGATAATCTTATGGAGGTCACTCTGCATCAATTCGGTGACAACGTATCTTCAAGTTATTAGTTAAGGAAAGTACAGAAAGTGCAGTATACAATCCATTTGAAACAGTTACCCTTGCTCACAATAATTTTAAGTCTTATAGCTCAAAGCTCCATAAAACAATAAAAGAATAAAGCTTCCTGACAGATATAATAGAGGTCAAATCTCTAAACTGCCAAGTAATTCTTGCGGAAGTTTGGTTACAAGAGAAAACTTAATTACTGAAAAAAGCCACGTGTATATACATTTCAAAATTATTTGAAAGCCAAACCATGGCTCATGAAGGATAAGAGGGCCCAGTGTTAATTTAATCATACTTAAAACCTGTACTTTTGGGCTCAAAATTATTATTAAATAATAAATTACATGCGATTCTGGTGGCATCATCTTAATCCTTTGTGGAATTTTATCCACATCACATAACCAGACCAATTGATAGAGCTCAATACAGCTGGAAAACACAGGGGTATTGTAGGTCAGTAGTGCATTGCTGTTAGAGGAAGTTTGTGCAGTGTCTGCATGCTTTGTGCCATCTTTACCCAAACTATCAATATTTCACTTCCACAAGCTCCAAATCTCTTCCCATGCACATACATACAAATCACTGGCTGTAAATCTCTTTCAAGTTCTAATTTTAAAAAAATAGCACCTCTATGTGAAAGAAAAGGCAAAAGCCGCCAATTGGTGTGCTGTCACACACACAAAGCAACAGGTGTAGGAGCCTGCTGGTGATTTACAACACTAGCTGAATATTCTACGTGCTGTTATTCTTGCTGACATCGGTGTAGAGATGTAAATTAAAAAGGGGTGGGGCATGTCTGCTCAGACAGCACCAGAAATCACAAAATACTATCTTTCACAAATGGAGAAATACAGCAGAGGGAACAGAGAAAGGACATGGTCAGGAAATTGACAAAGTTGTCAATTTCTTGAATGCACAGTTATGGACAAAAAAATAATTCTTAAAAAAACCCAAAAAGGGTACCTCGAATGCTGAAGACAGCTGCTCACCACATCAGACATATCTGCTTACTTTACCGACACATTTTTTTCTCGTGTCAGCAATGGAGAGCATACATAGCTGCTGAAAAGCACGTTGTATTTTATTCTACCTCCTGCATCAACAAAATTGCCAGCTAAGTACTGATTTGCATTCTTTATTGTTGATGAGCGTCTGCAATGATGGACAGTCTGAAGTAGTGGCAGTACGTCTTGATTTTCAAGCAACAGGTTGAATTTCTAATGCTGACGGTTCAGAAAATCTTATTTTGATGTATAAACTGAGCAAGTTTGAAAAGAGAATAAAGAAACATGCTATGTTTACACAGCTGCTTTTTAGGGGACAGCCACATTTGAAATGAAAAGAGAAATTCCCAGATTTGATGTACTAATATACAAGTAACTTAATATACTCACTGTTGCAAATGGTCAGTCAAATATTGTGGCCTTATTTTCAATACACTATGATTATTCTTATTTATATTAAAATAATGCCTAGAGCCCCAGCTGTAGTTCGATAGTAGTGGCTGGCATAGTAAAAACCCCGCTTAAGAGAGATTCCTTGGTCCAACAATCCAAGTAGCCAAAAAAGGATAGGAAGGGAAACAAAGGCACAGAGAGGAAGTGTCTTGGCAACATCACACATCAGGTCAGCTGCAGATCCAGAAATAGAGCATACATCTTTCAAGTCCCAGTCCAGTGTCTTCTTCACCTAACCACACTCTCTCATTTGCAATTCAAGCTAAGAGAATTGTAATCGGCTCTCCTGTGCTTCGAGGAATAAGCTGATCATCTGCAGGGGACAGGAACAGCTCAACTTCCACCCACCAGAATACAGCACTGCACAATAGGTGAGGGGCAGAGTATTTTCCCTGCTTTCCTCTGAAGCATCAGACCACTGCTGGAATCAGGATAACAAAATGTATGGACTAATCCAGAAGAGAAAATTCTGTCTTTCCACACTTGATACGTTGACTTTTGGGAACAGAAATCCTTATGAATGAGGCATAATCCAATAGCATTCCGATCTGCTGTGCACCAGCCATGGCAATTTTCTAAACTCTGCACCTTTTAGTGGGATTTTCAAAACCACTGACCCCAACTCTGCAGTTACTGAAGTCGATAGGAGTTTAACCAGTGATTTCAGTGGGAACACCATTAAGTCAGCACTCAAATCAGCATTTTTTAAAAATCCCACCTTTAACCTGTAAAACCACTAGACCGTCTATACATTCACTACCTCAATATTTATAGCGAAGCTAAATCCTCTGCTAAAGAACTCTGCAAATGACAGCAAACTAACTGAGATCTTTCTGAAGACATCTTTCTGAACTCTAAGCCAGTAAATTGATAAACAGATGAGTCTTGCCAGGAATTTCCATTCCTTCTTCTTACCACTCTTCTGGTTAGTGAATCAGCACTGTTTAAACCTCATGTACTGTTTAAACCTCACCCACTAAGATCCTGCAACCTCCTTTCTTCCCCAGTCAAATGACTGCTTACCCCACTAAACTGGTCTGTTACTTCATATACATCACCGTTCAGGTCATTCCTGTCAACTATCAATTTTTTTAGGTGCTCTATCTAACCAGGTTTTATACATCTAAAAATGCGTTCAATTTTTTTAAGTTGTACAGTACTAAAACCCACGTTATATTTAATAAATAAATGACACATCACATAATTTTGTAACAAAAACTTCCCTAGAACTTCTCTCATCAATGTAACCCACAGAGAAGTTCAGCAACATCGCAATACAGTAATTTTTAGTTTAATAAAGCAAGTTCCACTTTGCAAAGGCCTCTTTTTAATAGTCATGCCAGGCTTTTTACATTTCATTTTACCTGCTGACTGTAATTTATCCTAAAATTCTACATTTTCCAATAAAATATTCAAAAACCCAAAAGCAATACTGTTCATTTTATTATAAGGTTTCTGTTTTGCTATACCACAAATCCTCCTAAATCTCAATCCCTAGCATAATGTCTCCCAGATGTCTCAACTAGTTGCCATGCCAACTAAAGCCGCTTAAATTAAATGAGGGCCTGAAATGGCACCTGCACCACTCCAGGTCTGTTGCGCATTAAATAAAGCTCTCTTGACAGGGGCTCAGAGGTGCCATTAACTTGAACAGCAGCTATCTGATTATTGTGTCTGGATAATTTAATGAGGATCTCTAAACAAGAGCGAAAGCAGGACTTGCTCAGTGTATCTGTCTTTTGCAAATGTGGCAGCCTCTTAAACAGCTGGTGCCCAACCAGGTCAATGCCTTTACTTAGGCCTGTTAATATTTAGCTAAAATAACAGGCTATGTCTAAAGTTATGGGATTTCAATAAAATATTTTAACTGACACTTGCATTTTTCCTATTTAAATTGATCTATAATATATGCTGGCCGGTAGGAGGTCACTGGAGCTATATTACACAGCTAAACTGAACATTACCACCAGAGGAAAATTGCTACTGACAGCTGTAATTAGTTAAGTAGCTGTATAAAATTAGAACTACAAAGTGTACCAGTTTGCTTCAGAACAATTATAAAAGAAAATGCAGAGCACAATAGACCCTCACTAATTCACACAGACTCTGAGGCGCACTGAAATTAGTAAATTTTGCAAATTGACAAGTAGGCAAACAAACCAGAGTATTGCATGAAAGCATTCTTTGTTCACTGGATGTATTAACTTAATTTCAATAACGCATAAACATAACATGTCCTATAAAAGTGTCCTGTGGCACCTTAAAGACTAACTAAAGTATTGAAGCATAAGCTTTCGTGGGCTAATACCCACTTCGTCAGATGCAAGCAGTGGAAGTGTCCAGGGTACCTGCTCCTGGACACTTCCACTGCTTGCATCTGACGAAGTGGGTATTAGCCCACGAAAGCTTATGCTTCAATATTTTAGTTAGTCTTTAAGGTGCCACAGGACTCTCTGTTACTTCTGCTAGTCCAGACTAACACTGCTACTTCTCTGATTACCTTTTAGTCACGGGTATTTTTAGTAAAAATCATGGACAGGTTACAGTAGTAAACAAAAATTCACAGCTCATGACCTGTCCATGGCTTGTACTAGATACTCCCGACCAAAGGCATTGACAGTGCTGGTGGAGGGTAGGGAGGCTGGGGTTGGCAGGGCTGGACGGCTCCCTACTCAGCTCCTCGTCTCCCTGGAAGCGGCAACATCCCTCAGCCCTTAACCGGAAGCACAGCCACACAGCTCTGCATGTTTCCTCCTCCCTGAGTGCTGGCCCCACAACTCTCATTTGCCTGGAATTGCAGCCAATGGGAATTGGGGGTGGGAGTGCCTGCAGGCGAAGGCAGCGTGCAGAAAACACTGGCCATGCCTCCCCCTAGGAGCTGAGGGACGTTGCCGCTTCTGGGGAGCCCCCATGGAGGTAAGCACCACCCAGAGTTCTTACCCCCTCCTGTGCCCCAAGAGACTGTCCCAGCAGCAGTTGGTGCAGCTGGCCCAGGGACTGCCCAAGTTGCTCAGGCAACCCCCAGGTCATCTGCATTAGAAGTCACGGAGGTCACAGAAAATCACGGAATCCACTACATCTGTGACCTCCGTGACAAACTCACAGCCTTACCTATCGTATATTAATAAGAGAAGAAGTCTGATTAATCTCACATTTAGTTTGGGATGAAACCACCATATTTTTGGGCAAGTATGCGGTGTGTGGATTAGCAGAATATGAATTAGCGAAGTCCTGAGATGTGTTCAACTCCTGTGCTACAATGGGAAAAGGCTTCAACAGTTTATTTTCTAAGCAGAGAAGTTCTTATAATTTTCACATTTCAGGATGCCCTTTGAAACAGAGACAGGAATTCTCCCATTCAGCCACTTTAGCACATTAGGATCATAATAGCTCAATCTGCGGTGCCATGTCTGATACTTCTTGCCGCTTCCCAAATGTAATAATTCCATTAATTATAATTCTCCTGCAATACGCTTGTTTCATATTAATATGCAAAATAAGAAAAGGCTGGTCTGGTTAAGAATAGTATAAGAATTAATGGAATAAAATCTCATGAAACTTATATTTCTATATATGCTGGCATTTCCTCTCAACTCATGTTCATTATTATCTGTCAGTGGAATCCTCATCTATTACGGAAGGAGTGTTGTGGGCACTGTTTTTCTGGTTGGCGAGAGTAAAATGTTCAGGCTCTCTGATGTTCAGTAAAAACCACGTTTGAAAATCTCCTATTTAACTAGTGGTATGATGAGTGAAGATTCATTCCCTGAAGGCAAGGGAAAGGAAGAGATAACAGAGCATGGCCTGCGATACTACGATAAATTACACCACCTATTTTAAGATTATGTTCTAAATCCTCTCAATTATATAATTATTTAGACAAGATTAAATTATTATGTTTAAATGGGAAATTCTTCCAGTGCTTGTATTACTGTGCACTTGCTGCAGTTTACAGCTTTGTATGCACGTAAGGCTGTAATACAACTATTAAATGCAGCCATGCAAGAAGTATATTAATTTACATCAAAAGGTGTAAGCGGCATGGCATATTATGCTACAAGCAACAGATTTAAAATGTCTCTGAAAGAGGGGAAGAAAGAAGGATGAGTAACGATGAGGGAAGAAGATAGAAATTCAAAGAGTAAAAGACCACTGTGTAACATTTTGAAAAGGTCCTGTGAAAGAATGAGAAGTCAGAGTACTCTACGAGGCACTCTGATAGTGTGACCAGTCATCCTTCTCACTGGGAGCTGGAATAATTTTTAAATGATGCATTTGTCCCGGTCATGTCTCATGAAACACTGTCAGTGAGAAAGCTCTTAAGACAGAATGGGAAAGTCCGCTGCACATCTCTTCCTCCAGTGCATCAATTCAGGTTGACACATATGATTGACAAAAAGTGACAATATGTTAATCTGAAGCTGCTTCTGGCATAAGCTTTAATTGGGGAAAAATCTTCAGAGAAAGGGTGACTAGAGAAGCCTGCAATAATTAATGGCCAAGAAGGAGAACATCGGTCTTTCTCCAGTTGCAAAATTCAATACTACAAAAGATCAGAAAGCAATAATCTGGACTGATACTAGAAAAGTGCTGTACTATTCATTCAGATGTTCCAATAATTCTTCAGTACTATACAGAGAGTATACAACTTCTTATTGAGACATTAGAGCTGCATCTTCTTGATTTATAATTTGAGCTGTAATGTTGTCAAGATTGATTGTTCAACATTTAAAATCTTATGACAAAATATTTCACTCAACTATCTGGTATTTACTGTAGAGGACAGATTCTTGGTCCATATTTTCCCTGGGGATTGGAGTATTTCATTACTAGATTCCTAGTTTGTTATTTATATTATCTTTACGTATATTCTTGTTTTGATTTTATTTCTATAACTGTTGTGCTACTTTCAGTGATGTTTTTTAAACATAAAAATGTGAAACAAAATTAGGTTATTTGTCAGTGCAATAACATCCACTAGAATTAATGGTCACAAATTCTTGTAAAAAAGTGCATTCTTAGACGGCTCTAACCAGGTAACTGACTGGCACCTGTGCATATTTTAAATGGGCAAACACTTTATAAATGGGTACCTAGGTCACCCCAACAGTTGGCTATGAGCTACATCATACCACCAGAATGCACATCTAAGCTTGATTAACAGGGGTTGGATTTCTGCATAACATTTTTTTGTATACCATTTCCATGCCTATGGTTATGGGCATATACCATCAACTCCAGCTCAGAGATGGATTAACTTTGAACAAACATTGCTTTTACACCTGTGTAAAGTAAATTGTTACTGCTTGTGAAGGAGCTTTAGTGTTCTGTTGGAGGTTAGGTATGTGTAAAGTAGATCAATATGATGAAATCTGCAAAAAACTTCTGCTCAGAACAGCAAAGAGCACCTACAGATGGCAAAGGTTCCCAGTCAATAGCTTGGAGAAGTGTGCAAGCCACACAGGTAACCTACTACAGAAGCCCATGTACAATTTATCACATGTAAGAACTTGAGTGGCACTTGCAGCAAAAACAAAAGCACGGTTCAAATTTCTGTCCATGTATACATACTACAACATGGAAATAAACAGAGTAATGTTAGGAATTTTCTGTGCTATTTTCTTTATAAAAATATAGTCACTGGCATTACCTGATGTCTTTATATCTGACTTCTCTGTAGGTTAGAGTGGGACATTATCTCAATAAACAGGTAAGATACTGAATGTTCATCACAGATTTTAAAATGCAAAAAACTTGCTTGTTACAAATTTAGGTAACTTAAAATATACAAAAATTAGAATTATGCATTATAAATAACTTGTAAAAGTTAAACTTCACTAGATTTTGTGTAATAAGAGAGGAACATCAAGATTATCTCATCTTTTGGGTAGACCTCTTAAGAGAGGAAAAGTTTTAATTGCTGCCAAACTACTTTTAGTCTAAGGATTTACTGGGACATCTCCTTAGAATCCTGTTTAGATATGGAGTACATGCTTCACAAGCAGTCACATTAGACTACTCTCCATCCATAAGTGACAAAGAGTCCTGTGGCACCTTAAAGACTAACTAAATTATTTAATTAGTCTTTAAGGTGCCACAGGACTCTCTGTCACTTCTGTAATTCCAGACTAACATGGCTACCTCTCTGATTCTCTCCATCCATAATATTTTATTACTACTATATTAAATAAAGCATCATCCACAAGCTAGAGGTAGATGGCTAATAAATGGGTTACATATAAAAGTAGAAAAGATTTGAAGACATGAAAGAATGAGAGCTTTCTAAAATAAAACATTAAATTATATACATCAGTCAAAATTACATAAAAATAGTATGTACTTAACTGCACTCCTGAACTAGGGATCCTCTCAGACTTCCTACTTCTAATCGTATGACACTACTTGTTTAATTGGAATCAAAATAGCTAAATCAACACATATAACTTACGTTTTTAATAGTTATAGCAAAATAGGACCTTCAATCTGAAATAAGCATTAACACAGAGATATGCACAAAAATAACTGAAGTTGTGAATTATAATTCATTCCATTATTGTGTTACACTTTGTTCTGTGTAGACCAGACAAATCTTGGTTTTCAGAATTGTAAGGCTACCCCCACTAGCCCCCACCTCTAATAGTTCTGTAGTCAAACCCACAGCCTGACCTTCTATTCATTCCTTTAGAGGAGCAATCGAGTCTAAGTATTCAGGCCTTAAATTCACTCACCAGATGAGCTTGGGATTTTGCTTATTCACCAAGGAAATAAAAGATTCATCCAGATTGTTTTCACCAACATCTCCCTTTCCCAGAAAAGCTTCTAAGTTCCACGTGTTAGAAGTTTCCTTGGCAAATGGAATGCATTTAGCATAACATTCTATGGCATCTGCCCATTAACCTTCACGTTCAGCAGCACAGGTACATATCTGCAATGTGTGCTGTTACTGTACTTGGCAACAGTGAAGCAATTAATTCTACAAAACCTCAAAGGAAATTCATATAGAGACATTAAAACAACATTCCATATTAAACAGAGTGCAACTAAAAATGGGTTATTAGCACTAGAATTATTTTATACTGACCTACAAAGAACTTTTTTTAAAAAAAAGATTGGAATGTTTCCTTTTACAAGAGATGTGCAGAAGTTTAAAGGTGCATGTTAAAGTAGAGGGGATGATGATTCTGCTTTTTTCCTTTATTAAACCTTAGAAATATCAATAATGCCAATCTAGTCTCTCTTAGTTTTGCTGGAGGACTTCTTTTGGGGACCTGGAGGGATTGGAACACGTGTATTGGGAAGTTTTACATCTTAAAACATGGAATGTTGACCTTTTAAAAGTTCTACGGGACAAGGAACCAGGATCTACATTTTCTGAAGAGATTTTTACCCTCATTTTCATTATCTGCAATACATAACAAGGGAAATATGGTGCCTGTTAGTTCTCTCTCACTGTATCGATTAGCAATGCCAAATACTTGGGTATGGTTCTTCCTTAGCAGCAGACAGAATTTTTCAATGACATTCCAAATGTCTACTATGGGCTTGCCAACGTGAAATCCTAAGTGGAAAATCACTATAACTAAACTAATGACCGACCAACCTCTTGAAGGAAATCTATGAGTAACCTTGAAGGAAATCTTCAGGTTGAATTGGAAATAACCAATGTAGTTACCATCTAGAAAATGTGTGGTGATTTAAGGGGAAAGAGTTGGTGGTCCCTATCATTGTTTGTTAATTTTTCACAAGTTCAGAGACTTAAAAGTTCCATGCAAATTTAATTACTGTTTTCCTGAATTGGATATTGTATGAATAGTAACTACTATAATTTCTAGAGCTATTTTCTTAAAAATAAACTGTTCAAACTTCAAATGGACAACTTCAAGTCCACTTACCATTGGTAGTAACAGAAACAAATAAAAAATAATTAACATATACAACAAAGTCCTCATATATTAATTTCTCTTCAATACCTCTGAGGGTCCTCAGTATTCAATTGTTACAATGGTTTATGTCAGGAAACTGACTCCCAGAACAAATGGGTTAAAATAATAAACTGCTAATTAAAGAATCTACTTGAATTAAAAAAAATTAAAAATACTAGCTTTTATGTGCACTAAATCGATCTAAAAATTAAAACATATTAAGAAGTGTGATTTTAAACAGAAAACATGAACTGAAGCATTGAATGTAACAGATTTTAACCCCCTCATGCCACTTGTTGCCTCTGTAGGACAATCACTTCCTTGGAAAGGAGCAATCAGACCACAATACAATACAAACGTTGAGAAACTAAAATCAAAGCTCCCATGTAAAGGTTAATAAAACACTGCCAAAATACACTATCCTTAAAATCAGTTACGTTTGTGAAAAAATGAATGCGTCTGTTCTTTTACATACAGAATTGTTCAAACAAATCTACATAAAAAATTATCGTTACCCAATTTAAATATTCTTGATAGTACAGTCCCACAGAGGAAGCAATCCTTAACCTAAATCTGATTTATAACTCATATGACACGTAATAAAATGAGGGCATTTAACTAGTGCAGATAACTGAAATCCAATTTATGAAGATTATTAGTCTCAGACACTGCTGTCCACATGAAAGAAATAGCTATCCACACAGATGGGAGTATTATCTATCGTTCATATGAAAGAGCCAGCCGTAAAGTATATCCCATCTTTGCAACCAGTAACTTGGTATGAAACAGAAAATCTGCATGCTCTTCGGTTAGAATCATTGACCTTGAAATGTGTTCATATTTTTCTGCAGCAATCAATATAAAGGTATTATATTTAAACAAAAATAATTTATTTCGCAAGCAAAGATTATTTTATCTAAATATAAAAAACTGACAATTTTCAGCTGGTCAAAAAATAGTTTAATTGGTCAAAAATAGAAAAAGAATTAACCCGATCAACCAGTAAAAACAGCCTTCCAAAAGCCCATATTCCACAATACTGATATATTCAAACACCAAAGAGCTCAGAGGTTGAAACCAAATACAATAAGGCTTCCTGTAGGATAAGCAGAATGTATAATGAGCAAGTGGGATATTGAATTAATCAGTTTCAACTTTAGTGCTACCATGTATAACACTGCAGAAAAATATCAGTACACCTAGTTCTGAATACTCATGGATTTTTGTGTAGAAATTTAGGGTTTTTTAAATACAAAAATACAGGAAATAATCACTTCTCCAACAAAAATATTTTCTTTGTGTGCATATGTATGTGTATCTACACATGCACATTTCTTTTAAAAACTTCTGGAAATAGTTTGCAGCCATTATATTGATGGAGGCTTACAATGGCTATTTCAATATCATGGACTGCCCTTGAGCTGCCAACTGGATTTGATGGTGTCATTTCTTTCTCTGGTCAGTTTATAATTCATAACAAATAGAAACTGGAAACGGAGAGGTAACAAAGGGCAGCAGTATGATGGCAAGAAATGCTTGACCAAGTCAAGTCACTGGAGTTTCCTTTCAACTCTCCTGCTTTTGGTTTAAATCTTCAACATTTGCTTTTGTTTATAATAAAAAGATGAAAGTTCAATGCTTAACAGTATAGGCCAGAACGGCCTGAAAATGTTACCCGAGGAAAAGCTTTTGGCTCCTTCTGAAAAATGGTCACTTTAGCAACCTCTCAGGCAAATGGAGCATTATCCAACCCTATCTGCTCAAGAAAGACTCAGCTTACCTCAGGGGTTCTCAAATGGGGGGGGGGGGTCGGGACTTTTGAGAGGATTATGAGGTTATTACATGGGGGTGTCACAAGCTGTCAGCTTCCACCTCAAACCTCACTTTGCCTCCAGCATGTGTAATGTTAAATACATTAAAAAGTGTTTTTAAGGGGGAAGCGGGTTTGCACTCAGAGGCTTGCTATGCAGGGGTCACCAGTACAAAAGTTTGAGAACCACTGGCCCTTCCTCAACTGAGGTTTTTTGTTTTATTTTGTTTTTCCGGAAAGACAGAGCATGAAATTACCACCTATTCCGTAGTTTCAACTAGGAAAAACATTAAAACTAGAGAGAAGAGGTTATACTGCTCAGTTTAAGATTTCTACACAATAGCTGAGCTAACACAATTTAGACATGTTACACACACACTGCAAAGTGACCCCCGTAGTCATGGTATTACCAATAAGATGCAAAGGTTGATCTAATTTTTGTATAAATATAAAATAAAATACATGCTGTAAATAAACCAAAATTATTTAAACTTTAAATTCTACACAAGGTCTTTTTAAAAAAAAAAAAAAAAAAAAAAAAAAAAAGACCTGATTCCTTCAGGCAATATACTCATCTTCTCATACACACACACTAAAAACTGACTGACCTTGCCAAAATATGGGAGTCTCTTTGCAAAAAAAAGTTCAATTACAAATTATTCCCAAATCTTGCATACAAAAGAAAGGTGTAAAACCACCATAGGTATTACAGGTTCTATATATGCCGTTCTCCCTTACAGGACCAGGATTGAATCAGATTTGCCTTACCAATTTTCAGTACAATAAGCACCACTCTCTTGAGGTTCTGCAAGATGAATATGTTAGTTTTTTTCTTGTTTCTATTTTCCTAAGAATCCAACTTTTATTGGAATTTATTAGTTCATTCTTGAACACCTTTTCTGTTTCTGTTTAGTAATTAACAATTGCTAATCTACTCAGAGTCTCTAAATGAAAAACCCAAATGAAAATGTTTTCATAGCCCTAATTCCCAAATCATAGCCCACAAAACACCACTTTCTAACTGAAAGCAGCACTTTGTATTCTTGATAACATGACAGAAATGCCTGAGTGACCATTTAGTTTTATGCCACCTTGAGATGCAAGATCTGGCCACTTATGCAAGCTAAGAAATATTTAATGAATTACACAACCCTGAGAGTTACACACAGAGGAAAAGTACTGCATTCCATGTTGTAATTATATGGAAAATCCTGTGGAAATAGTCAGTCCTGCTTGATGAATTGGGTACTCTTAACCCACAAATAAATCCTGTAAAGATTTTTATGCCTGACTCAGCCAAATAAACAATCACTTGTATAAAGCAAGTATTTGTTATCAAATCATTACTTGCAAAGCTTTTTCTATATATATGTGTATTCTGACCCAACTGCACAAATGCTTTAAAAATCAGCAGTTTATTGTGAAGCTACAAATTAGCTTGCAGTTTTCTGAACCCTGAAAGGGGTTTGAGGAAGTTAACATGTCAACATACAATAAGTGTACAGAAAACTCATCTTAATCCAGACTAATCTAATGAAACATTCAATATTTTGGATAAGCAATTTCTAAGCACAAGACTGACTTCACCTCTAATTCCAGACATGGAGAAAAATCTTCATTGCAATGATAATTTTGCAAGATGGATGTATAACAGGTTTTTAATTACAAATGATTTTTCCAGTCTAATAAAACAGACCTGTTTTTTCCATTTCTCCCTCCCTGCCTCAAGTATCAGAGTGAAACACAACAAAGCAACGGTCAAACTAGAAGAACTCTGATAAAATAAACCAGACTGCACAAGGCACTGACAACTAACTTAACAGATGCTATAACATGAAGTTATGGCTTGCTATTTGGTCGCACATTAGAGCAATGCTGATTGGAAAATAAACTTATTTGGCTTGGAACACTGAAGGAACAATCAACTTTTGGTACTATTTTTCAAATATTTAAATTAATCAGAAAAATAACTGCTGCAATTTTTGCTTAGATTTGCTCCTACTAGAATTCTGAAATGAATACCAACTATAATTTTGTATCTGCTATAAGTCTATAATTAATATCAATTAAATGAGAATTGCTGTGACAGATAAGAGGAATCCTTACAACATATTACCACAACGAACTTCCCCAAGAAGATATTGCAAAATGGTGACAGAGGCAGGAATGGAACGCAGATTCTTCTTACTACCACCCTTTTTGCCACATGCACTGAGCTTACTGTTTCACGAATCAGGTACTGAATGAACCTACAGATCTAGTTTTAATAAAGCAGACATACTTCAATTCATAACATAGTGTCATATCTTTACGCAATACCCAGTATCAAACCCTTAAATAATTAAAAGCTATAGTTAGTGCATGATGAGGAAAAAAAGCAAATTAAGCTTTTTTCCACAGACACTATCGAATACTGTGCCACTACCGGTTGACAAATTAGATTCAATGGTGTGAAAACACAAAAGCAAGAAGATACCACGGTCTCCATGGAATTTGTTATTATTTCCGTCCGGCTGACTTTTTCCTCAACTAAAACTACATCTGCCCTACAGGCACATATACTGACAGTACAGAGATTCTCTTTCTTCTTCAGCTGCCTTAGGGAGACATTTATCTAAACAGTTTCCTAACAAAAAGATAAATAATCTGTAAAACCAGGCTAAAAATTCCATTTGGCATTTAAGATGCACCTTCTGAGTTACCTATTCCAGCAGAAAAGAATTCTATTCCAATATAAGGACCAAATCCAGGTAGCCAACAATTGGATGCACAAGTTGAGAGGAGTCCTACAGTTGGGTTGGGAGCTTTGACTAATGTCACATTTGGCCTAACTCAGCGGTTCTCAAACTTACCTGAACCGCACCCTTTTTCCTTCAGCTGCCCGGCGGCGCGACCCTTGTATGTCCGCCAGCGCTCCCAAAATAGCTCGGCATGTCCGCCGAAAAGCCGCCAAATGCGGAAGTAATTCGTTCAGCGGCTTTTAAGCGGTGCTGGGAGCTCGCGGCCCCCCTGGGAACGCTCAGCGACCCCCAGGGGAGTCGCGACCCCCAGTTTGAGAAACCCGGGCCTAACTGAAGATAGTTTGGCATCAGGCTCCTGCTTTGCGAGAGAAATAGGCAAGCAGTTGGGTGCAGGGAGCTGTACAGGTACTTCTATGGTAGGCTATCCCCCTAGAGGTGAGCGCATTTGTTGGCCATAGAATAGGTGGCATTTTCCTTCCATCTACAATGCACTTGGACAACAAGGAGCAGCAACCTGGCACTCTTCTCCCCCCCCCCCCCCCCCGTTGCATTCCCCTGGCATTTGTTCCACCTCAGCAAAACAGTCTGATCCTATAAGATGGGAGAGCTACTGAAATTCTCGGTAAACTTCACTTTAATGTAGATTTATTTTTTTTTTAGCAGCCAACATTAGAGCTACTTGAAAAATATGGGGCACTTCAAAATTTTCAGCAGATAGACAGTTGGTCCAAAACCAGGGAACATTTTTCACAAAAATGTCCTCTTTAATTTTCCAATTTTATTTTTTTGAAAAATTTAAGAACTTCAAGTTGATCCAATATATTTCAGAGTCCAAGTGAAGCAGAATTATTTATTTTGAAGGCTGTCCTCTGAAGAGGAAATCTCCGCAGTTCAAGAGACAGAGAAATAGGCTGGCTCTTCCGTGAGTACCCACAAGTTCGTCTCTGCCTCAAAAAGCAGCAGAACAGGCTGAAGGCCTATCATCAAAATATGGAGGTCTGTATGCAAGAAAGAATATTCTCCAGATTCTTAATTTTACAACACACACACACAAAAACCAAAACATACATACATGTCCACCCTCCCCCATATGTCTATAAAATCTTCTGTTCACTGGGAAATATTTTTTAAATACAACACTTAACACAGGCCTCTGCAATATTTTTCTGCTAAGGAGGAGGAAGCTAAAGTTAACAAAGCTTATTCCAAAAATTGATAACCTTTTCAATTATGGTTTTGGCGAACAAGAAAGTAACAGAATAATCAAAATTAGAGGCATACTGGACTGTGAACTAAGAAAAGCAAGAAAACAGACAGACCTGATATTATTTTCAAACTTCTGAGGATATTAGCAACTAAAAAGAAAGCTAACCTCTGTAAAATTATATTTAAAATCTTGGCACACAAAACTAGCCGCTCATAGTTTTAATTTGTCGGGAAATGATATATAACCCTATTACATACACAAAAAATCTGAGAATATTCCCCACCAGCATGTAATTTAAATAGAATCTGTGTTTTTACCCTGAACAACTTTACAGCAACTCTCTCTCTTTCACTTAATTGGTTTAAGATCAAAACTTTAACAGCTGTGTTTGCCCATGTTATGTAGTTTGCCCACGTTAATGGTCTTATTTTTCAATTTAAAATAAAACAGTTCTGGGGTTGACCTTGAATTCCTCTATCTTCCATCACTATGAACTTTGTTTCTTATATAACAAGCTTCAGTTAGTAAGCCTGTAAGTTCACAGTTCTTGAAAAAAAGCCAAATAGTAAAAGAGTGTTTCTTCCACAGCTACAAGAACTTTAACTGTATCTAAAAGTTAGCACCATTTCAGCTGAGATTTATTTATTAAAAGACCAAAGGATTCCACTAGAAAATAGAGAATTAAAAAGGGAACAAAATCCAGGAATGTTTCAGATTTCTCTTCAGGCACGTAATAGTACGTCAGCATTTCTAGCCATTAAAATTATGGTAATATAGCCGTGACCTGCTTTTGGGTTCTATAGATTTAAAATATTTTAATAAGAGGGTACATAGGTGAGCAGACATTCATTCTGAACTCTCAATTCAGATAAACTTTTGATTAAACTTAAAGACCATTACTAAAACTTGCATGATATAATTTTATAAACTATTCTACTATGTTCTAATCCTATCAACAGGTATGGCATTTAAATTGATATATCCATAATATATGTTACATAGAGAATAACTTTTTAAAACAATGTATTTATTAAACAGCTTACTTGACAAATTCTAACTTGTATGTCCCTTAACACAACTGAAAACAATACAATGATCTAAAACAGGACCTGTTTTCAGACACACACAATACTGAATTCAGATCTTGACAATCTATTAAAAACAATTTTGCATTTTTTAATAAAGTTCTGTTATTTTATTCACAAGCTTTATGTTGATATTTGTTCTGATATCCTATAAAACTGAAAGTGAGTTAAGTAAATTATTTATAGTCTCTAAAACCTAAGCTCCATACAAAAGGAAAAGGACACTCCTGCATTAAAAAGCCCACTGAGTACATACCCTTCCTATAGATTCTTCAGTATGAAATATTAACCAAGTACCTTAATAAAAATAACTTTTACATGACCTACATTACCTGCTCCTTAAAATACCCTTTTCCTTTTAAGTCTGCAAAAAATATTCTACTGCTTATTTGGGTTCTTAAAACATTTTTAAATGTTTGTAAAGTTTTGCAGTTTACTTTAAATATCAGTCATGGAAAGGAGTCTGATGAATTACTTTCCACTGGAAATACATCTATAACCAAATAATCCCAGTGTACACTGATTATCTGGTTTATTTCCCTAGTAAGAGCTGTTTAAAACTTTCCTAAACATTTCCCATAAATTAACATTTTGTGTATTAAATGTGTAAATTAGCTCTAAAACAGTAATAGATTAGGGAGATCAGGATAGGCATAACATTTTTATTGGGATCTCCAGATCTGCAAGACAGTAAAGTCTTGCTAAGGGGAACAAAATAATTCTTATTTTAATCACAGCCCTTGATGCTAAAACCAGAATCATGATATTCCTATGTACTTTTTGTATAAGTCACTACTTATATATTGTGGTGAAGGGCACTATACAAAAGGCTAAAAATATTCTAGAACTATACTTCTATTAAAGGAAGTGAGCTCTAACCAGAATACTGCCTAATTATTTCCCTCCCTCTCTAATATATAAGAATGTGCAACTAACAGATCACAGATAATCGATCACTAAATATGTTCCCAGTATACTTTTTAACATCTAAACTTCATTCTCCCTCCTCCCCCCAAAAATCAAAACCAGCCAACTGAACATACATATGTATTTTGTACCATTATTTATTTTTTCATAGTTGTCAAACATTGTTTTTTGGAATGAATCAACACTCTTCCAGTGATCTGAGAAATATCTTAATGTTAGGTAAGTATTACAGTATTCATGATTTCTCGAAAAATTATCCACAACAGCACATGAGGTCTTTGTGTAAATGCTGTGGTAAACAATGTATAATTTCATGTGGAATCTGTTTTCTACTTCAATATGAGGCCTGAATAATGGATGCCACACATCTCTAGTTGCGTAAGAATATCCCTATAAATTCTTTATCTTAGTATGTGTCATTACCACACACACGAGTATGGGAAGGTGGGCATTTTTAAGAACTGTTTTAGGGTGTTACCTAATAAACAGAGACCAGCAAAGACATAATTCTTGGAAGTAATTTTCAAGGCAGTATTTGAGGGAATCGTAACACATGGCACCTCCAGGTAAGCAGCACTATACTCCACTTGCCTGTTGGCACTCATGAAGTCAAAGCTCATAAGAAATCCTGAACCAGTTCATCTCCAATGATAACATGAACAAACTGCTCCTGCATGAGCAGTCCCATTGATGTCAACAAAATTATTCACATAAAGCTATGAAAATTGCGTCCATGTTCTTTCCAATTCCCTGTATAGAGATCACAGATTAAATCAAACATTTGCTATTTGTAGTATAAAATCAATCACACCTACCTCAATTAAAATTATTTTATATTTAGGATACATTTCTTCAAAGTAGTCAATGTGTGGAGGCTGGAGTATGTCTAGGGCAGAGAGCACCTATGGAAAAAAGCAAGACAATTTTACCAGAAAGAAAATAGAAATCTTAGTCAAACGAAAGGAAATACTTACTACAAAGGCAAGGTCACGCTATATTTTTAATATTTTGTTTGCCTACTGTTTAAAATATTTGAGACATCCTTTTAATGGATTTGACAATTTTTAACTGTCTGGTGAATTAACCTTGGTCTGTCCTATGCCTTAGTCCTACTTTACAGCTGGCATAATTTACTTGTTATTTATTGATCTCAAACACCTAAGTAGACTTTCTGAATCCTACCTACAAACATCTCTGTCTGTAAATGGACTCATTTGTCATGTAGGATTTAGCCTTATTCTGCCCCACAAACTGAGATTAGGGTGGTCTTCAAATTTGGAGACCATCTCTTTAAAAAGTGAGAGTAGCTGGCTTCCAAATATTTGTAAAGTTGACATCACCGAATGTTATATTGTATGGCAACACTGTCACATGTGCTGTATTCTGTCAACACACAGGACACAAGGAAAAACTTTGCACTTGCATGACATAAAGCCAGCCCCACTGACTTCAGCAAGACTGTACAGCATACAGGGGGAGTCTAGAATTTAGCCCGTGTCTTTGTTTCTCCCAACAAAATAATAAAAATAAGGAGAGTTAGGACAAGATGTTCAGAGGGCAAGATTTTCAAAATGGATGCCTAAACTCAAGCTCCTGAATACACAATTAGACGCCTGAATAAGTGATCTGATTTTCAAAAGCGCTCAGCAGCTCTAAATCAATGCAAGGTGCCAAAGCAGTTTATTACTTCTTACTCCATAACAAAGTTAACCTGCAATGAAGTTGCTGCACAGAAATGATTTAATGTATTACCCCAAGGAAATCTTTAGTAAACAACAAAATGAAGATTTTCTTGGACTCAGGTCTCACGGCATTTCTATAAAGAGGAAAAAAAACATCCCCTACTGTCATGAGCTTTATTTTTACCAAGGGCCTGCACATCCTGTGGGAACTTTGGAAAAGTATGCTATTACCAGTATATGGGGTGCGGGAACCCGCCTCTCAATGGCTATGAATCAGTATAAAGACAAAGAAAAATGTTTGCTAGTGTAGAAGTCTGTTACACAGTACCTATACTACCTTGGAGCTCTGGTTTGTAGAAATTTGATAATAGTTTGTAGGCCACCCCTGGAAGCTGCAGCTTTGTTATAGTGTTTTAGTTAGTTACCATCTGGCTTATTTCTAGAGTCCAGTTTGTGTTTTTTCCTCCATCTCCCCAGTCTTACATTGCCTCTTTGCTCTAATTCAGGGCTGTTTTGAGAGCGAGACTGACTTTAAGCGAAGAAACCAATGCAGAATTAGCAAGCTATACTTGCAGTACAATAGACCCCTGAACATGCCAGATCCCGTCTGATCTCGGAAGCTAAGCAGGGTTGGGCCTGGCTAGTACTTGGATGGGAGACCTCCTGCGAATACCAGGTGCTGTAGGCTTAACACCTGGCAGTAGGTATAAAATGCCTCCAACGACAGATGGAACGACACATCGTTGGAGTATACCCCAGTCGTATTACTGGTTGTGTCCAGTCTAAGCGGACCCTGCCATAGTGCGGGAATAATGCTAGGAAAAACACACTTGCAGTACAATAGACATATCTGCCAGAACAGAAACTGCAAATAAAACCTGAACTGCTACCGGTAGTATACAAATCGGTCAAATCTTTGAATGAGAAGAAACTACTTCTGGGTCCACATTCCTGTTGCTTAATGGCCCAGCTTTATTGATTTGTCTAGTTAAGATTTGGTATGGCAACCCCCATCTTTTCAGGTTCTCTGTGTGTATATATTCCTATTGTATTTTCCACTCCTTGCATCTGATGAAGTGGGTTTTAGCCAACAAAAGCTTATGCCCAAATAAATGTTAGTCGAAGATGCCACAAGTACTCCTCTTTCTTTCTGCAAGAATAAAAGTACACCAACAATTCAGTCCTGAAACCACGAATGTAAATTCAGCATTTAACCATATACAAGAAAATCATGTTTAGAATTTGAAACCCTCAGATGAACTGGATATCAAGAGAAAGAGGAAGACAACACAATGTAGTGAAATAAAGGAAATTTAGGCAGATTGCCCTATGTCAGTCAGTATGAATAAGTGGGTGCAAGCACCCACAGGCAAGTATTTAATCCTTTCACTGTGTGGAACCTCTGGATTTTTAGAGAATCCTAAAGCAAATGTTTTTTTAAAGTTGATTGAAAGAATCCATGTTTAAAATCTTTTCTTAAAACTTCTACTATTATACTAAGAACTCAAACTTTACTCACATTGTCATGCTTAAAAAAACACAACATCTTCAATTCCCGGAAGACCCTTTTACAAGAGACCAGATTTTGGAAGACATTGGGCATCTTTTTGAGTGCAACTCTCTTTCCATCTCGTGGATCTGTTACTGACCTAGAGAATACAAAAACTGAAAAGTTAAAAACTAGTTCAAGTAAACTTTTCTAGAACCAAAAAAAAAAAAATGTTTAAAGGTTACAATACTTTTCAAACAGGAAGGTGGTTCAAGACATTTATAAGGGGAAGAAAAATCATGTAAGCAAGGGGAACACAGGGTAAATGTACTGTCCTTTATTAAGTAAATTCCAATCATTCTTTGATTAGATTATATATCTACACACATTCAACTACTCCTGGTTATTTAAGTGGCTGAGCATGTCATGCATTAATGAATTTAATTGTTCACCCCTAACATACACTACTATTTGAAGTCAGAGATCAATAACTGGAACCATAACTCATGTCAGACCACAAACATTTCGTTCAGCCTCCCACTAAACAGTCTATTCATATAAGAACATTGTTCAGTTATACAAATTTGCAGTGTCAAACAGCTACACTGCTTTCATTTCTTTTCCTTAAAAAGAACAGTTAACTATTGCATGGTGGTAGAGTAGAGGCGAATACAACTTAAAGATGAATCCAATAAATTACACGGTCAAGCATAGACTTGGGAACTCTGTTCTGATTTTGGATCTGCCACCAAGCATCTTCATGTGGTGTGTTGAAAACTGTGTTAAAATTACAAGCTATCGCTTTATATTCTACAGGGATTCCTTGTCCTGCTTGTGGACTACAAGGGGACTTTGGAAGAAACATGTGATCTAGTTCCTCAGCAGTTAGCCTGCAAAAGAACCAGTCAGCAAGGTGTATTGAGTTGCCTCTCTACTTTAGGTAGCACCTGCTATGCCTGTCTGTCTGTCTGTCTCTCCCCCTGTATTGGGTTGTTGCATGTTAGATTTCTGGATTCTAAGAAAGAAAATAGTTTACACTTCAAATTTTCAGGACATTTATATTTTGTTTCTAACTTTAAGCATAACACTTTGGAGAAATCACTCCAACTGGTGTCTGAGTTTCCTGATCTGTAATGTGAGAATGCTGTTTACTTTTCTCATAAGGGCCCTGCAAGTGTTACGTATTTTGTTCTAAAGCTACTGCCCTCTGAAAATAGGGGGTAAATTGAGAACGTTAAAGTCCAAGAAATGGGATTCTGATGCCTCAACTCCACAATCATAAGATTTTAAGTCAGGAAGGGACCAATCCAATGCTTAATTGTGCTAGGGCTTTCCAGGGTTGAGCCCACGAACCTCTAGGCTTGGCAGTTCACAGACCCGGCACTTCTGGGCTTGCTGCATAAATTATGAAAGTAAAACTGCCTGAGCCCTTGCACCTCTTTCATTACAAATTAAGCACTGGAACAACATTTTGACCACCTGCCTAACATAGGCCAAAGAATTTTACCAATTAATTCCTCCATCAGTCCTGTAACTTCTGGCAGAGGCACAGCATATATTTTAGAAAGACATTCGACCTTTATTTAAGGTCTTAAAGTGATGGAAAATTCCTTAATCCAACAGTTAAGTAATCTCGCTTTTAAATATTTGTGCCTTATTTCCAGAATGAATTTGTCTTAAACTTTGCTTTGATAAGCTAAATATATTAATCAAGATTCTTATATCTGTCATTATAAGGCAGGTTTTCAGACCTCAAATCATTCTTGCAGCTCCATTCTGAAGCCCTGCAATTTTTCCAAATCCTTTTTGAAGTAATCACACCAAAACTGGACACAATACCAGATAAACAGCATTGCAATCAGCTATCCACCATAACACCTAAGTCCTTTCCAGAGTCACTCCTTTACTAGATGCATTACCCCATGTGGTAAAAGTGACCTATGCTGTTTGCTCCTAGATGTAACACCTTGCACTTGGCTATAGTAAAAATACCACATTCTTTCAACGAGTCTAGTTTATCAAGCAATCTAGATCGCTTAGTATAATCAACTTGTCATTCCACTCCACCAGTTTGTTAAATGAAAACTTTATCAGCAATGATTTTGTATTTTCTTCAAAATCACTGATAAAGACACTGAATAGAATTAGGACAAAAACAGATCCTGTAGAACCTCACTATATAACCACTTGATGACTATTTCCATTACAATTTCAGAAAGTTAATTGTTAATGGGGAGCATTACATCAAATTCCTTATAGAAGTCCGAGTAGATTATGACACCACAGTTACTTTCACCAACCAAACTAGTAATCTCACTGAAAAACAATATTAAGTTTGTTTGAAAAGACCTTTTCTCTCTAAAGTCATTTATGATGCTGTCATCTTTTAATTCTTTCCTGATCGCTTTGAGAGATTTCCTCATATCACCAGCACTACATAACACCCCACCCCAGCCAAAAAAAAGAAAAGAAAACTACACAACAACAGATCATTGTGAGTTTACTCATGGCAATATTATACGATGTGGACAAAATTAATATTGTACTAATTAAGAAATGTTGCCTTATGAACAGTTTTGATCATGAAAATTTTCTTATAGTAAACAAAGTATTATTCTCCTGGTTTAAATTTATAATATCAAAATAAATAAGACTATGCAGGTGCAGATGGGACATGAAGTGAGAGGCAAGATGTCAGAAAGAGGCAGCAGAGAAGACAGACGGAGAGGATAGCAGTGGTGAAAAGGAAAAAGTCAGAATAATTCACTTGCAAAGAGACTGAGTGAAGACTGGGAAAGTCACTGGGCTTGCACTATTTATCAAAGAGCAAACTTTAGACTGACTTTTTCTTGGCTCCCAAGAGGAAGTGCATTATGGCCTCTGAGGGGACCCACCTGTCACATCTCCAAGCACCAGATCTGACAAAATTTAAGTTATAGAGTCCAATGGCATTGGATGGGAAGGGCTGCAGTGCCCCTTTGCATCAGTTTCCACTGGTTCAGAAGTCAAGTAAAATGCCCCTACCATCCTTTAAGAAGAATACGATGGGCAGGAGAAAGCCCCATGGCAGTTAAATTTGACTAGGCTTTTACCTGAGAAGGATTCTACTTTATGTCCACATATTATTTCAGAATTCTGTCTTCTAGAGAAAAATGTCAGCCTTAGAAGTATCCATTAGTTTCTGATGGAGAAACCGGGTTCAAGATGTGGATCAAAGCTCAAAACAGACTACTGCAAAGCAATATTTGCAATCTGCATTTTCTGTCCTTTCCCCCCCTAACACACCAAATCCACAGGTCTCACTTCAGAACAGACACAGTGTGGACGGAGCTGCACCCTCTTCAAAATGGCAGACAAAACGACATCTAGTTTTGTCTAAGCACTAGACAGAAGACAAACCCAAAAGAGGACCATCTGTCTTTAAACTGGAAGAATCATTTGCATAGCCTAGATAATAATGTGACCTCCATCACAGCAACATGCAAGTATCTGTTGCATTTGACCACCTTCCGCAAATCAAAAGACTTCATTGTGTTGGATTTAAATTAACTAATATTTAAATTGTCGAGTAATGAATGATTTTTAAACATAATTAATTTCATTCTTGTCAAGTAAATGCATAATTACAAATCTCACAACATTCAAGGTATCCACAAATAGCTACAGCTAGGTCTGAAGTTGGAATTAATAGAATATCAGGGTTGGAAGGGACCTCCGGAGGTCATCTAGTTCAACCCCCTTGCTCAAAGCAGGACCAACCCCAACTAAATCATCCCAGACAGGGCTTTGTCAAGCCTGACCGTAAAAACCTCTAAGGAAGGAGCATCTGAGCATTAAGGTCTCAAAGTATTTTAGACACGAGTTTCAATGTCTGTGGAGGATACATATAAGTAATTGTACACCTTGACAGAATCAGTATTCACCCCTTTTCTCAACCTACTGCAGAACAAGGACCTGTTCACTTATTGATTCTAATATGGCATACAAGCTATGGAGGTACGTGTTGTACATATGGATAAACATACAGTTACCAGCTTGTCTTCACATTTCATGGGGACATGGACACATTTCAGAAAAAAAGGCAGAAAATGAAAAGACAGACGTGCACATATAGTATGTGTAGTTAAGTTTTTAAATAAATTATCCAATTAAGCCAAGCTGCATCTTAACATATAGTTTAAGTACCAAGTTATTTTCAAGGAAGCAGCCCAGTCTGACTGAAAAAAGAAATACTTAAATTAAGCGGGATTGATCTCTCTCTCTCAAACAGACATAATCCACTTTCACAGTGGCACAATGAACTGCATTAAGTAGAATCAGCTAATTCAACTGAAATTTGAGAAGCTTTTTTTGTTTAAATATCTCATTGTACACAATGGGCAAAATCTGAGACATTTACAAATTAGATTCTTTTACTATTTTGCAAAGAGAATTAAAATGAATACTTACAGAAAAATTACTCATTGAGGTACCAACTTACAATCACGTATACATTTTAAATTCATATTCATCTACCTTTTACATTTCTACCTGACATTCCTAAAGTATTTATAAAGGGCATTTTCAGGTAACTAACTACAGTAAACCCTCGATTTAACGGACCTCGATTTAACGGACTTCGGATGCAACGGACAAAATTTCTAAGCAAGTCTGATGCATCCAAAATCCATTTGTCGCGGGCTGGCTGCCGGCTCCCGGCTGCCGCCCGGCTCCCAGCAGCGGGAGGGCTGGTTGACAGCTCCCGGCTGCCGCCTGGGTCGGACCCGGGCGGGCTGGCTGACAGTTCCCGGCTGCCACCCGAGTCCTAGCAGCCAGGACCCGAGCGGGCTGGCTGATGGCTCCCGGCTGCCACCCGGGTCCCGGCAGCGGGCGGTCTGCGGAGCTGCTGCCCCGACCCTGTGGCGGTCGGGCTGCTGCTCCGACAGCTCGGGTTTTTTTTATTATTATTAAATAACGGACTTTTTCATTTAATGGACACCCCCTTGCCCGAATTAGTCTGTTAAATGGAGGTTTTGCTGCATCTCCTCTCCCCACCTCACTAAAATAACAGAAGAAATAAACTCATACAGACAAATGCTCAGGCACAGGTTAAAAAAAACTGACGGTAACTCATGCCCTCTCCCCATTAGCAAAATGCCACATTTCACATTCCTCTTATTATGAAAATGATGACAGAACAGCTCAAATAGTGAGTGTTTGGAAGGTTATTTATTTGCTAATCTGTGTACAGTGTACTGTGTACAGTGGTAGGTTGTATCATCTCTGGAGGCTGCACCATCGTTTAATAAAATACGCAAAGGTTTAAGAGGAATACGATGCCAGGATTAGTATCCAAATCCAGTTGGTTTTTATTCTATGCTTATAATCATTAAAGCAATTACATGAAATGCATGCATGCTAGTAGTTTAAATCCCTAACTTCATCCAAATGTTACTGCCATGTCCTACATAATGGGCTTTTAGCACAAACAATTCCACAAGGAGAAAAAGTGGACTTCAGCTGCTCATTTATTTTAGCACATGTTGAGTAATCTCACTAAAAGACACTCAGAATGCAAAATTCACAATAGCTGAATATTCAACCAACAGGCCAATTTCTGATTCTAATAAAAATAAAGGGATATTTAACAGCAGGTATTTCTACTATGGTAAATTGTTATTCTGATTGTGAAAGTTATTCAGTATGAAGTGAAAACATCCCAATATTTCACCACATTGTTTTCCGGGAAATAAAATACAAATAGCCAATCCTAAGAGGGCTAACTACTGGGAAAAAATCATTTGTATCATGTGAATTATACATGGCATTATATGGTTATATTGAATTTTGGTTCAATTAAGGGCCCAAAATACTGCAACAGTTTGAAAACTTCTTTGATTGAGAGAATGATTACAGTACATGTCCCAGTTCAGTTATTTTACCAGAAGGATCTAATCAGAGATTAATATAATCAGCCTTAAATTATAGTGAATAAAGGCAAACAAAATGCAGCTTCATTATTGGTCCATGTAAATACTTGGATAAACTAAAGAAAACACTGATCTTTCTTGAAGTTGTTTCAAAGGGTTCTAACAAAGTAACGAACAGCAGCAATAATCATTAATTTACATCAGGAAAACATGTAAACTCACTCTCAAAAGTGTGTTTCTACAGTTTCCAGTCATATGATCTGCACTGAATTAGTGCTGTAATCAGAATGGGATTAATTTGTAAATAGGCTACAGACAAATTGTCTTGGGTCACTTTTTTCCATCCTGCGGAGTGGAGGGAAGACATGGATTGGTGTCATAAAACAAGGATGCAATAAAGATGATTTGTCTGTAAGCAGTTTTTACTGAAAGAAACAACTGTAGTTTCACAGCTTCCCTACATTTCCTTTTACCTAAAAAAGCAACTCTTTACTATTAACTATCAAAAACGTTTATAGATAACCTATAAACTGTTCCATATACATATCTATTTCTAGGTTTAGGTTATGCCCTTAAATAATTCAATATTAATAACTTAGTCACAAACATGAATCTGTATGTCAAAGGGACATATTAACTTTGTTGGAAAACAATTATGAGAGAAAATAATTCTCAAGTTTTTCAGTTTGCTTTTTCATGCAATGGACAGCACACCACATACCCTATCACTTTTTCTCTTTAAGGTAAGCTTCCTGATTGTCACAACAACATAGGGAAGAAATGTTTTTGAAATAGGAATATGTGATAGTAAAACAACAATTGTCTAATTAATTGTCAGGTTAATGACTGCACAAAGGTGAAGGCCATTTTGGAAAAACTATGCATATGGAGCATTTGCAGTCATTCTTAAGTCTCTTGCAATCTCATATCTGTAGCACTAGCAAAATACTCAAACTGGAGACAGACTGAAAAGTTGTGTCTGAAATTAAACATCTCTCTGCTAGAGGAGGACTAAATAAGAGCGGAGAGCCTCTGGTCTCTCATTAGGTCATTTCTAATTGAACACAAGAAGAAGAACCTTTTTAGTGTCATGGATCTGTGTGAGATTTGCTTCCCATATGAAGACTCCATCTGAAGTCTATTACAGGCTGCATATTTTGGCAGCAGAAAAAGTTATAGGACCACACACCAGGAAACTGCTCTTTTTAATAACCACACCTATTTACCATGTTGTCTTCTGCAAGCTTCAAACCTGCATTTTTCAAGTCTCACAGCTATAAACCCTCTTCCAACAATGGACAGGGTAGCTGCTGTAAAATTAACCCCGATGTGGTGATACTATACAGTAGAACCTCAGAGTTACAAACACCGGAGTTACAAACTGACTGATCAACCAAACACCTCACTTGGAACCAGAAGTAAGCAACCAGGCAGCAGCAGAGACCAAAAAATGCAAATACATGACAGTACTATGCTAAATGTAAACTACTAAAAAAAATAAAGGGAAAGTTTAAAAAAAAGATTTGACAAGGTAAGAAAACTGTTTCTTTGCTGGTTTCATTTAAATTAAGATGGTTAAAAGCAGCATTCTTCTTCTGAGTAGTAAAGTTTCAAAGCTGTATTAAGTAAATCTTCAGTGGTAAACTTTTGAAAGAGTAGCCATAATGTTTTCTTCAGAGTTACAAACATTTCAGAGTTCAGAACAACCTCCATTCCCGAGGCATTGGTCACTCTGAGGTTCTTGTATATGGTTTCAAGGTTAGTGTTGTGGCTTGTCAGTGTTCTAAGGTAAAACTCACAAAGTAGCATTTTATTTTATTATTCATGCAAAGACCAGTCATGCTTGTAGCTGGTAACAATATAACTCTAATGAATGTGAATGGTAGTGCAGTAATTTCACACCATGTTGAGTTTGTTCTCTCTTAACTCGGAGGAGCAGCTGCTTTGGTTCGGCACAAACAGTACCAGAGAACAGAGATAAGTGCTGAAGCCTGTTACACAGGAATGCTTTTATTTTCTTTGCTGCTGAAAGGCTTGCTGTGCTGAGTCTTCTGGTGCTGAGACACACTGGTTATCCCATCTGTATTAGCTAATGAATCTCAGGCTGTAAAGATAATGAACAGCTCTGAAGGCAGCTTCCGTTATCTCTAGAAAAAATGACCCTCTTCATGAGATCAAGCGAGCTGGTGGCTTAGTGACCAGTTACTTTCTACATTAAACTTTACATCATAATTTTTTTTAGTATTAAGTGCTTTAATGACATCAGATTGGGTCATTTAACACATTATATAAACCATAATGTATACTTGATTTTTATACAAAACCATAAACGAAACTTCATTTTACTGGTAAAATTGTGTTGCCTTAATTTAGATGGACTAGACAGGCCCAAATATTCAAACGTGTTAACATGACCCTGTCACTGCCCAACATTAAACAGTTTCAAGCTAAGTTCAAAGTTTGGTATTCAGAGATCCTGGCCTACTTAGTTCCACGGTAAACACACTGATAAAAATTGTAACCTTTTATTAAAATATAGAAAAGGAAAATCAGGTAAAGCCTTTGAAATTGGAAGTAAAGCTTTCATTTTAACAACATTCCTTGTTGCTTTGCCGGCTAGCTGGAGAAACTTTTATTTTAAAAGCACCCTCCCTTCCATCCTCATTTTAACAGTATTTTAGATGGTATTAAAGATGGTAATAATTGTCATTTTTTGGAAAAGAGAAGAAATTAGTTGGAAGGGGCTGTTGCTGCTGCTGAGGTCCAATCCCATTTACTAAAATACAAACACAAGAGGGGAGAAAGAACAGCAAAGATGTCAAGAATCAGAGAGGTAACAGTGTTAGTCCGGATCTGCAGAAGTGACAAAGAGTCCTGTAGCACCTTAAAGACCAACAAAAGTATTGAAGCATAAGCTTTCATGGGCCAATACCCACTTCATCGGACCCACTTGCATCCGATGAAGTGGGTATTATTAGCCCATGAAAGCTTATGCTTCAGTACTTTTGTTGGTCTTTAAGGTGCCACAGGAATCTTTGTCGCTTTCAAAGACAGAAAATGCAACTTCCTTCTCTGGGGTTGGTTCCTATTTGCCATCTCACTGCTGAAGAAACTCAGGATATGGCTACGCTACCTGCTGGATTGGCAGGTAGCGCTCGATGTATCAGGGATCAATTTATCGCGTTTCTTCTGGACATGATAAATGAACCCCCGAACGTGCTCCCTATCGACTTGCCACCATGGGGACCATCAGGTAAGTCAAACTAAGATACTGCAACTTCAGCTACACTGCTGCTTATTTTGTGGATAGTTACAACAGGTCATCTTTTTCATGCTGAATTATTCATAAATACTCAACCTTAAATCCATCTCAATGTACTTATTAAATAAAGCATTTAATACATGAACAGTGAACAACAAGAAGAATGTGATATCTAATAATGATGACAATTTGCATTATCAATCTTTTTATGAAATTAATGTTATACAAAATACACGCGCACGTACACAAATAACTGAAAAGTAGGGTCAGATTCACTGAGATGTTTTGACTGTTTTATACTACTTTGGAGCAGCAAAAAGTAGAGAGAGCATAAGAGTTCAGTTTTACATACTTCCTTACTTACCCACACATCCCAAGTTCTCTGTCATCCTTTCCACATTCACCAACCAAACGTAGGGGAACTGATGTGAAGGGAAAAGTAGGTTTTATACCTAGTAGCCTTTTCCTGACTATCCTGTTCCAGAGTGCGGGGTATCAAATGAGCGAAATGGATCACTACAGTATATGTATAAAGGAACCAGCTTTTCCTGATCATATTCCCACAATACAACCAATAATCACCAGACAATCTAACTATTAACTTGATCTCCCCCAAATAACTGCAAGTTAATTTCACACTGCTCTCTACACCCTCACCTCCCCTGGTGAGCTCTGCACCACTCATTGTCAATTTCACTTCAGGGAGCAGCGTGAAACTAACCACTGGAGTCATGAAGATCGGAAGTAACAAGACTGCATGCCAAAAAAAAAAAAAAAAAAAAAAAGGCAGCAGCTTGCCTAAAAACAGCTGCTATATAAGGCATCTAATAGAGATGCCATAAAGTGTCACTTGTCGTTTGTATACAGTACATACTTTGATACTGGCAAAATAATTATTTATAGTAATATGTTATCAGGTCACAAATTCCCAAGCTAAAGCATGAAAGTCTCCTAGGAGCTAATTGAGAGAATAGCTAGAAAGGCAGCTTTACTTACTGCTGTTCTCAGAAGAACACATTTCAATTCCCTGCTCTGCTTTGTTAGGATATTGCACCCTAGGTGAATCTAGCAGTAAAGTGAACAGCAGGCAGGGAATCTATCCATCACTCAGCACAGAGTCAGTGGGGTGCTCTTTTAAGCCACTACAGAAGTCTGCAAAGGTCTCACTTATTAAGCATCAAGTGCAGCTGGAGACAGATAAGAGACTAAGAGGATTTAAACTAAAAATAACCTAAGAAAAATGATATCAGTATTGGAAAAAAATTAAATAGGTAAATACAGCCTCACCGTGAGTTCATGAATGTCTAGTATATAACCGGGTCTTAAATAACTATGAGAATTCAAAATAATATATCTTACTTGCATCATCTTTAGGATTTCATATTATATTGTACATATTAAAGGAAAAATATATCTGTAATATCAGTAGTTTACATTTAGAGCAAAATGTTTGGTTAAGTTATTTATTTATTTAGCATGTGCTTATTCGCGGAGCCAAACAATAGCACTCTCAGCAGCCAAGCAGGGCTCTCGGAGCCCACAGCTGAATTTGGTTAGTGGGCACTCCTTGACAATGGCTATCATCATTTGATCTGTGCCGCAGCTGCAGTGTGGATTACCTCCAAGACCCCAACAGTGCTGCTTGGGTGTATGGAGATATTGCCCAGTCTGGAATTGGTTAAGAAGGGCCTCTAATGACATGGTAGGTCAAAGTCAGGCGGGCAAGCAATAGGGTTTGTGATGAGGAATTGATTGGTGGTAGATGCTAAGCACCAGTCTTCCCACAACAGGGACTCCACTGTCATGTGCTGGCATGGCACCTCAATCACAGTGGGTGTCATGATGAAAGACATGTAGCTGGTGGGCTAAAAAGGTCACTGAACGGGGCAAGCTTGGGTTGGCACCTGTCTTCTCAAGCAGCTTGCCAGCTACAATCTCCTCTCTAATGTAAGGAGGAGCAATGTGGCTCAGAACTGGAAAGCATGAAAGATGAGTCAGTCGGAGTGTTCCTGGGATAACACACATTCTTGAGCTGCATGACAAGAAGTTTGGTGTGCGTCGATCAATTCCATACAGGTGCAATAGTACTCTGCTAATGAGTATGAGATGGCAAGGGCTGAGGTCCTTAGGTCTGGAGCATCCGCTCTTCATGAAGAACCTGCCAGTCCTGCTGAGAAGGCTGTTGTGTGTCTTGACTTTCGCTGTTACTAAGGGCAGGTCTACACTACCTGCCGTATTGGCAGGCAGCAATCGATCTATAGGGGGTCGATTTATTGCATCTAGTCTAGATACAATAAATCGACCCCAGAGTGTCCTCCTGTCAACTCTGGTACTCTACCACCACGAGAAGCACAGAGTCGACTGCGGAGCAGCAATCGACTCACCGCCGTGAAAACGTTGCGGTAAGTCGATCTAAGTACACGGACTTCAGCTACGCTATTCTTGTAGCTGAAGCTGCATATCTAGCACCCCCTAGTGTAGACCAGCACTAAGTAATCAATGTATGAAAGTAACTTCCCTGGTAACAATACCTGTGTTAATTTCTTCCCAACTGAATTTGCTTCAGATTCAGCTATTTACAAAAGGACTCCAACTTAAAAATAACTAAGTATTTCTCTATTGTTTGTTTACATCATGCATTTGATAGTTTGTAATTTTAACAATTTCGCTGTTCTCGGTAGTGTCAACTTAGTTTACTGTCTGTCTGTTAGATGGAGCAGTGTATAGGAAATAAGGGCTTTTCACAACAAAAAGAAAATATTTAAGAATAGCAAAGTGATCATTAGCTCACCAAAAAAATAGCAAAGATAGTATAGTTCAGATGAAGTAGGCAAACTACTTTTCAACTCATTTTGGGAAATTGTCACCTTGAAAAATAATCAATTTCTCTTTAAAATATTTAGTAACCATTTCAAAGAGGTCCCATTGAATGTTTAATCTGAAAAAATGCTGAATACAAACATTTACAAAAACTTTATATTAGAAATTTTCCAAGTTCAGCAAAATAAGCTTGTGTCAAACGTGTATTAAAGAAGTCAATTCTATAAATGCTGGAAGGACAAAATAAGTTTTTAAACCCATAATGTAAAGCTATGGGCAGTGCAATATAAATCTATTTTTCTGCACTAAAAAATGTAACCCCCTCGAAGAGGGGCCCAGTATTTATAGGGTGACTCTCTTGGGGACTGTTTTTCCACCTGCCCTCATCAAGATTTGCATTCACACGTGAAGCAGAGAAAGGTCTCAAAATTAAAGACAAAATTAACACCACAAACAGACATGCACTCAACAGATGGGAATGGGGGGTGGGAGGAGTAAGGTTGCCGAAGTCTTCATGGATTACATAGCTACTGTCTATAGTGCAGATGGCAGGGACTTTACTTTGAGGCATCACTGATGAAACAGACAAAGACCAGCTGCACTCAATAGAATGGTCCACAGAGAGAAAAATATAGTAAGAAACTCTACCCAAGACTTTTGTTCATGTTCTGACACAAGAAAAGCATAGTTCCTTCCCACAGAAAGTGCGCCCAGTATTTACTAACGAGACAAAAATTGAACCAGTGATCAAAATTATTGGTAAACAATTTTTTAAAATAATGACAACCACCAGCAACTCATGAGCATATTTAGAAGAAATCATGTGGATAAAGCTTTAGAACCAATGACTGCTGATTGACCCAAAATAATTCCTCATAGCAAAATGAAAAATTAGTTATTCACATAGCTCTACTTAGGAGTCCCTGGACTAAACAATAAACTGTACAGTACATTTATTTTCCAAGAGCCAGTAAAAACTCACAACTCGACCTGAGAACTTCTGGATTAAACTAAACTGTACAGTATCTCTGTATTTTAATAGCCAATAAGGACTCCGACATACAGTGAGCTGTAATAAATAAAAAGAGAGCCTCTGTTGCTGTAGCTATGGCCACACAACTTTTTGGATCCGACCTAAGATTCTGCAGTCAGAATTGTACCAAACAACTGGAATACAGTACTAGCACATTCCTTAACCTAAGTTAACTTTGAAGGACAATTAATTTTTCAGATCCAAAATGTATGTAAAATTCCATTGTGGAAAACTGCAGGGTATTAATAGAAGTCTTGTTATCCAGCAGATCTTTCAGATATTGGCAGGCTAGGCCAAGCCAAATAATCAAAAGCTATAAAGAAAGTTTCTACAGATTCAACTTCATACTGAAGTTCACAAAAAACTTGGAGAACTAAATTTCTAAGGAGAGAAACACTAGCACTTTGAATCAAAGTCAAACAGAATGTTTGTGATAAAAATTGCCACATCAACTTAAAATACATTAATATTTTAACTTGTTATAATTTTAAATACTTAGCTTGACAGACTTTACATATGAAATTTTTTTACAGCCACAATGCATCTTGGACTCAACATATTAAACTAAACTACATCCATAAAGAAATCCAATGACAACATTAGATCTGGAAATGGCCCTGAATAACAAGAAATGGTACAAAAGGGAATATACAATTTATCAGACATTAAGTATGGTCAATCAAATAATAGCCGGTGAAAACTAGAAAATACGGTAACTTTAAAAGAGTGCATCCTGTTACATATTCAACTACCCAAATTTAACTGAATTAGGTTCAGTTATCTACTCAGGCAATCAATAGTTTAATCTTTCATTAAAAAAACAAGAATATCAGTTAAAAATGAGATTTTAGGTATCCTAATACTTACAAAAGTAGAGCTTAAAAAGAACCTACTAGAGAGTTTAAGGGACAGTTTAGATTGAAAATCTTGTGTTACAAGTGGCAGTGTCTTTGTTGCTAGAGGAAAAAAAGTGTTCCCTGAGCTGCCTGGGAAACGGCTTGCTCGACATCCTCAGCAGCGTTGAAAGTTCATCTTTTTTAGAAACATTGGTTTTGCAAATACTTTATCGGAACTTGGAGGAACAAGCCATTTACATGCCAAGAAAGAAATGCTTATTTCTGAAATTCAAGCCCTCTCTTAAAATCCACCCATTTTGTCTTCATTCTTGTTCATTTAGTTACTTTATTTATTCACTGGTACATTTAAAATATTGCATATTACCCAAGAATCATAGTCCTGTAACAAGGTTTCCTCAACCTGCTTTCTGGGATTGACTAATTTAAACAGAATATAGGCAAAAGGCATACTGAAGGCTTTTTTCTAGCATACAAAACTGCCATTTATTCTAATTCAGAATAGGAAAAATGATTTAGCCATTCATATTTCAGTTTATCCCATTTTTACTTCAGTATTTGTTTTTCAAAAAGTTATTTGGCCTGATGTTGCCTTAACCTAATTTATACAAAGCACTGCTAAATACAAACTTATTTTCATTCCTCCCTCCCCCCATCCCCCAAAAAAGTGCATGGTTCAATTTAAACTGATGTTGCAAATCTCAAACATTTTATATCTAGCATGAAAAAAGTAATAAAGTTTATTTAAGAAAATCGTAGTACATTTACCAGGAGTGCCTGAAAACTTATGACAGCATCCTTCATCCCATTTAAAATATGTTCACCTTAAGGGTAAATGAGGGTTTTCCTATAAGAGATTCCAATAGCCCTAGTAAATCACAGGTCACTTTATTTTAAAAAGTGGAAGTCCTGCTAGAAACTGACAATTATGCTACAATACCGGTCACTTATGTTTGCAAATTGAAGTCAGGATTTTTTTCTAAACAAAAAGGTCTAGTTGATCTAGATAACTCTCATCACCACTGGTGTAATTTGAGAATTTCACAATTAATGTGTATCCGCCTAACACCTGTGTGGGGAAGTATTATCACAACTGTTCAGATGGGGAACTGATGCACAGGGTAGATTACAATAACTTACCTAAAATGACATAGGAATTCTGTGACTGAGCCAGAAACCAAAATCAGGACTCCTGAATCCCAGTCCAAAATACCACTAACTGAATCATCTTTCCTACTCTATGAAAACTCCCCTTGTTTATTATGCATGTTGTTCACAAACACAAAACGAAATGAAGCCTTGACAAATACAGCCTATGAGGAATAGGAATGTTTTACATATTTATTTACAAAGTGGAGGATTTATAGGCTTTAAAAGCTTTGGAAAATATAACTAAGATAAATTGTGGAGCTGCAGTAAGGATTAATGACCCAGACCCTTAGGTATGTCCCGTTGTCAGAGATAATGCTTATTTCAGAGAACTATCCTTTCCAGGGGTTTAACCCTTTAAAGCAGTGTGTCCCAAAGTGTGGTACATGTACCCCTGGTGGTACGTGAAAGGGTTTCAAGGGGTACGCAGCAGAATTTATTTTACTTTATCATAGCTTTTTTTTGGCAGCAGAAAATAATTCATTAAAATGTAATACATAAGAATGGTGTACACTTCTACAGTAGAAATACACACAGGTTTACATTGTAACTAATATGATAACGCGTTCAGTTATCAAAATTATCTTCACCAGAGAAGGGGTACGCCGGTAAGACAAATGTCTCAAAAGGGGTACGCGAATATTATAAGTTTGGAAAACACTGCTTTAAAGCCTCAGGTGACCTTCCATCATCTTTATGACAAGCACTCAGGCTAACTATTATGCCAGCAATTCCTTTTTCCTTTCTGAATCCAGCTCATTTAGCAGTGTGTATACTTCATTCTAGAGTCTCAACTGCTAGAAAAATAAGTTTGTGGCTACTCAATTGCAATTATTATATAGAAACAAGATAGTGAAAGAATGTTCTCACAGGGTGGAGTGGGAAAACTGCTAAGTGAAAGTTGAGAGGGAAGTAACCTCTCACATGTTTTACAGGCAACACCTACCTAAGACATACAGAATGGAAAGAAGCTTTAAAAAAAAAAAAAAAAAACTTGGTAAGTAAAAGTGGTGATTAGTCCAAAACACCGGATAATAGAAACTTTCTGAATAATTGCAACTCTCTTTCAGAAAGCCTTAACTTAACCTAAATGTTTTAGGCATGTAATGAGCACCCAAGAGCTTCCCTTGCTCATCCACAACTCTGTGGTGTACCATTTCCAAGCAAACAAGACACTTGGGGGGAGGGGGGGAGGAAATGTGTGGATCACTTCAAAATATATATATTACTGCAGCATGTTCTTGACAATGACACAAGATTCTTACTAACAGGGTGGCTCAGTAACTTGTTTGCTGACTTGAGCAATTTTTTTTTGGCCAAGGCTCAATGAAGACATTTTTCATATTGTATATCTTCTTACAATAGATGATCCCAGTTTGGCGTACATCAAAACCAACTTTTTTTAAGATGGATAAAAAGCTTTTAGTTCAATTACTAAAACGATTAATTGAAATATGCAAATAAAATCCAACATCACTTAGACTGGGGGATCAGGCAGAAGGAGAATATGGAAAGGAAGTAAGAAAGAGTGGAAAAGGTATGAACAGGTACATAATGCTTACAAACAGGAAAAGGCCATCAGGCCAAATATAACACAATATCAGGGTTGGAAGGGACCTCAGGAGATCATCTAGTCCAACCCCCTTGCTCAAAGCAGAACCAATCCCTAATTAAATCATCCAACAGCTGATTAGATCCATCCCTAAATGGCCCCCTCAAGGACTGAACTCATAACCCTGGGTTTAGCAGGCTAATTCTCAAACCACTGAGATATCCCCTTCCCTCTGCTCTTTCCACAGGAGTGCTAAGAATAATGAGCCTTACTAACCTACTATTATAAGCACGTTGATAAGATTTAACTGAACACTGGAAATATCTGAATGACGTGACATATCACTTGAGAAGTTATTCTAAAAATACAAAAGTTTTATGTGAGATTTCTTTGTTCAAACGTTACTAGGAAATTAAGTTAGACTATGATCTGCTCTGATTTGATAAACTGAACACATTGCATACTGTCACATTTTACCAGTCCTAGCAACATTGAGAGACATGGGTGAGGCACTGCACATGTAATGTTGTAGATTCCCTCACCATATCCTTGGATTTCTATTAATTTGACAGTCACAAATTGAAGAGTTCTCAAGTGGTTCCTGGCAATTACTGGTCACATTCACAGAGGTGTATAAAATACTTTGTCTTAATGGGCTGCAGCTTTTCTTTTCTGAGCAGAAGGTAGATTGTTCAGTTGGTAAATGCTGAGCGTACACACACTAGTTTTATGGTAAAAATCAAAGATGTGTAACCCAAAAATCGACAAGGTTGATAGAGTTTTTGAACTTCACAGCTCTTGAGTTCTTGTCTCCCCTGTGCCCTTCTGAATTCATAAGTACAGTACTAGGAATGACAAGTTTGATTAAATTATGCGCCTTGACGATGGTGCTAGTTCCGCTTCGTTAGAATCAGAAAGAGGATTGGTGGCCATCCATAAATGCCTAGCTGTGGGTTGTAGTTATGAGTGAGGTAGGTTTATCTTTGCTGCAGGTTTTGCAGACTGGGCAGAGAAGCATACACATTCACATAATTAGCACAGTTCCATAAGTGTTTTTCCTCCCTATGTTTGGGGTTTAAGAGTTCTAGAAGTTGGTCTAGAAGATTGCAGTTGGAAGGATGTAGGCATAATTAACTATTTTAATTGTCTTTTTTTAAAAAAGGAAATGCCACCCATAATTATGACAGGAGCCAGAGAATATGATAGCAGGGGCAAGGCTTTTTTTCTGGTCTCCAATTCATCCCACTGCAGAGAACGGTCTTTGATGTGGGGTGACTTTGCCCTGGTTGTCAGACAATGTCATCTACACATTACATTAGAAACTGCCTTGCTACCCTAACAGAAGATGCTGGGGAGCTCAAGCACTTTGGAGATATCCAACTTAAAAAGGAGGCCTGTCACCACGAGAAGGATGGTGAGAGGCAGACATCAACAGATGCGGATGAAAAAAAACTGGTGCTGCAAAAGCATGCAATATACAAGTTTGGGGGCCTTTATGAGTGAGAAAAACTGGGCCTAATACGGATGCCACATACATGGTTCCTAAAATAGAGTGCAGGGAGGTGCACTAAAGGAACTTTGACAGGATCTCCATGCAATAGTGAGACACTGGCCTAGGAAAAGGTACACTTAACCACTAATGCTTCATTGACTGCGGCGGAGGACACACTACTGGGATTTTAAATATAAATTCAATTTAAATCTAGCAGCTCTCCGTTTTGGGAATACCAAGAATAAAAATGCCTGGTTAAAAGGTGGAAAATTATGAAGACCGTAAGATGCCACAACCTCCCTAAACTCTATTCTATGCATTTGGCTAAAGGCCCTCAGATATAGGTTTTTTTCCCAGGGCCTTCTCTACACAGGGGAAACTGACGGGCATAGCTATTCAGGAGTAACTCTCTCGTGTGGGCACAAAATTCCAGATTAAAAGTGAATTTATTCCAGAATAATTATTCTGCTTTGTGAATAGCATAATTATTTTGGAATAAGGTCACTTTTGTTACAGAATAGAGGAGCCACAAAAGGAGCTACTGCAGAACAGCTATTCTGAAATCGCTATTCTGATCAATTTCCAGGTGTAAACAAGGACTGAGATGTAGTGGGTGTTTTTGCATAATGGTTGTCTATTGTGAGCTCTTTGTTGTGATAACTGTTTCTGTCCATGCTACTACTTTATGAACTGATTAGATTAAAAAATAGTACCTATACTGAAGTACGAAACTTTACTGGGCTTGCACTGTGCACGTAGGCTCCAGGAATACCTCACCAAGATCTAATACTTTACAGTTACACGGCATCTTTTAATCAAAATACCTCAATGTACTTAACAAAATGTTAAACTCATGCTGGAGATTTTTTACTAAAGGCAAAATACTTCTTCTCTTTCCCCACCCAGACATAACAATTCAATGTAAAACAGAGACACTTACTTTTTTGTGCTTTTTGAAAATATATAACCAGAGCGCAGTTAAGCACAAAATCGTTTAATACCTGTTTTCAAATGGCATTATGGCTGTCATGCCTGACCATGCTGAGGTGGCAGCTAATCGGTGACCCATAAGATGGTATTTATATTACGTGACCTGAAACAGTTTTGTGAAGAACTCAAAACTTTTATAAAGTATGCTCATTCCCCTGCATCACAAACATTTTCACAAACCAGACCTACGCTATTTTATGTAGAACTCACAAAACTACAGAGCTTCACGTGGTTTCACAACAAAAGATTCACACAACTGTAATAAGGCTTAGAAGTATTCATTGAGGGAAGAGTAGTACGTACTAGGTTAGTGAAGTTCTTGCATGTTAGCCTAGAAAATAAGTGAAAGTCTGCAGTGTTAAAAAGATACATATCACCACAGAGGTTGTACCCTTTGGAGATACATTTAAGAAAACATAATATGTTATTAGTTATAGCGATTTCCAGGTCTTTATTGTTGAGCCGGGGTCTCAACCTGACAATATTTCAAAGAAGATAAAATGAAATCCTGGAGACAGCAAAGGATGTGGCTGTCAAAGGATAAATCAGAAGCCAGCATGACACAAAGATTCTTTTATTTTGAGAGATATGTTAAAAGAGCATTATTGAAAGAGATAGCTCGGGAGGGGGCATTACCCACCATCCATCTAGGGCCATCAAGTAAAACCTGGCTTTGACTTAGATTCAGCTGCATGAAACAGACATCCAAGATTAGTAACTGCAAAGGCAACCAGACAAGATCAAGAAAACACTCTGACAATTTGAGGGAAGGAAGATCTGGGACAGGGGTTCTCAAACTGGGGGTTGGGACCCCTCAGGGGGGTCACAAGATTATTATATGGGGAGTCGCAAGCTGTCAGCCTGCACCCAAAATCTCGCTTTGCATCCAGCATTTATAATGGTGTTAAATATATAAATATTTTTAAATTATATGGGGAGATCACACTCATAGGCTTGCTATGTGAAAGGGGTCACCAATATAAAAGTTTGGAGAACCACTCGTCTAGGAGGTATAGGGTATCTGAATAATAGTGCAACCACCACATCTCTTCTTCACAGCATGTATTTATGCATGTGTCTTAACACATCACCACTTTGCAACCCGAGAATGAAGTCAACTTTGCCATATTGTTTTATAATGGTATATAAACCTAGCCTTTCAATTTGTTGGAATTCTTTATATGGTTACTTGTATGATTTAAAAATAATTTCACAGAACAAGCATGTCTACAATTAAATGCCATATTTCATAGCTGTCGGGTGATTTTTTCTTCTATTTATTTACTGTACTGCAGTAGTGCTTCAAAGCCCCAGGTCAGAAATGAAGCCTCATTGTGTTAGATGCTGTATAATATAGAGTACGAGGCAAAGCCTGCCCCAGAAAAATTAGAGTTAAATATAAGGCAAGATGCAACAAATCGGTACAACAAACAATCAAAACCAATGGAGATGGGAGGATAAAGGAAAGCTAATAATATAATAAAGCTATGTGCACCACAAGATGATTTGAAGCTGGTTAATGATATTGTCCTTACTGTGGACAGGTGTTTAAAAACTGGTTGGTCATGATTAACCTTGTCCACACCAAAGGCAAAATCCTGTAACTTTGTGCTGGTTAAACTATGTTACTTAACTGAACACACTTCGTAATATGATGCATTTTCCCAGAATAGCCAAGACCTCATAGTGGAACAAAAGTAAAGCAGAATGAAAACCAACTGAAATGTACTAAAGCAATTCAGGATTTTTATTCTACTCAAAATGAAGTTTTACTATATCCAATTTCATTATCAGTGGATTTTACAATGTATTTAGCGAGTCTCTCACAATAAAAGAAAACCTGTTTTCACTAAAGCCCACTAGCTTAAGGTGAAGAATACCAGAGAGGGCAGTTTACAATTGGTTGGCCAGAACCCCTGCCAATACTTAGTCTATATTTATTAACCAAACTGGCCAATAATTTTAGCCACTATCCAGCATTTTCCCAAGCTTCAGAATTAGTGTAATAAAAGCTGTTCTCATGCTAAGTGGCAATGATTGGTTATAAAAACAACAAGGCACTTTTTAACTTCTTTACAGAACACCATAATTTCCATCATGAACCTTTAGCTTTAAGGTTTAAGCAAAATAAAATCAAGCTGAAAATTAACATACAAGTTGTCAGAAAGTACAATTTTTCATGTAATGGTTTTTGCTTACTAGACCAGCAAAAAAAATTATTAGTCTGAGTGATTAGAAAGTTTTATATTGTACATAAAAGTGCAGTTTTTAAAGACTGCTAAGAAGTTAGTGAACTAATTTGTTTGTGGAATTTAAATATAAGCATGCAAGTAACTTTTATTAAGAACTAAACTTGCATTTTTGCAGTTTCAAGTGTGCAATTAGCAAAATTCCATAATGAATCCAGATGGGTTTAGAATAAATAAGACATTTGAATAATTTAATATAATTCCTCTTCATTGGCAAAAGGGTTTGAAACAGCAAAAATGCTCAACTATAACCATTTTTTAAGACCACCAGTCTCAAACAGGGATTTCTCTAATAATGTGTTAGATTTAGTAAGTAATGCAGTTTTCAAACTTTTGCAAGTACCATTCCTCAATCCCTATTTTGCTAGGGATAACAATTTAGATTTGCAGATGATCATTGCCAGAATTGCTCATCCTTTCTGAAAGCCTTACATTGTTTTGCTTTTTCTAATTCTCTAGCATCTTCCCAGATCTTCATGATTGATCAAATATGACTGCCTTTGGTTTGGCAAATTCATTACAGTATGTCCTTAGCTTCTGAGGCCTTGGTTACACTGGCACTTTATAGCCCCTTCCTGTTTGCTCCAGCCAGGCATGGAGTGCTCCTCAGGCAATCGTTGCAGATAACCATTTTGCTTGGCCATGGCTCCACGTGCCATGCCTCCGCGCAATAAGCGAGCTTCACTGTGGAACAATAGCGAGGTGATGGACCTCATCAGTTGCTGGGGGGGGGAAAAGAGGCTGTCCAGTCTCAGCTGAAGTCTAGCCGCAGGAATTACGAAACATATGTTCTGATATCACGGGCCATGGGGGAAAAAGCCCATGACCGGAACATTCTGCAGTGCCGGGCAAAAGTAAAGGAGCTTAGGAGTGCCTATCGCAAAGCCTGCAATGCAAACAGCCGCTCTGGGGCAGCCCCTCTGACTTGAAAAATTCTACAAGGAGCTGGACGCGATACTTGGTGGTGAACCAACGTGCACTCCATCGACCACCCAGGACACTTCTTCCCAGCCCACCACTGAAGGGGGGGGAGGAGAGGAGGCCGAAGAAGAGGAGGACAGAGAGGAGCAGGAGGAGGAGGCAGCGGCCGCGACCCAAGGCACGGAGGAGTCACAGGACACATGCAGCCAGGAACTCTTCTCAAGCCTGGAGGGCAGCCAGATCCACCCACAGCGTCCGGTGGTTGCAGGGGGCAGGGCAGCAGCAGCCGATTGCGCAGGTACAGCTAGTTTTCTATTGGGAAGGCAAGCAGCTTGGCCGGGGTGGAAAGGGATGCTTGCCTACATGTGGAATAGTGCATTGATGTAGTCTATCACATCACAGTAATCGTCATCAGTAATTTCTTCAAAGGTATCAATAAGAGCTCTTGCAAACTGCCTGCGCAGGTTTCTCGGGAGAGCCAGCGTGGTCCCTGTCCCGGCCACGGTCACTAGTCCCCGCCACTTTCTACGAGGGGTGGGGGGAGCATTGCTGCACAGAGGCAAGCTGCATACGGCCCTGGCCGAAATCCACATCTCATTAGAATGCCCTCCCTTTCTTGCTCCATCACCCGCAGCAGCGAGATGTCTTCCAGCACGAACACCTACACAGAGAATGTTGGGACAGTGCTCAGAGTACGGTTCCCGCAAATGCCCTCCACTGCCCCCAAGCCATAGGACAGCAAGGCAGGGAAACAATCACTTCCCCTGCATCCTGAGACAACTCACCATGGCAGAGACTCCGTTGCTGTCTGTGTGCTATGGCTGTGTGGGACAGGCAAACGGGACAAAGAAACATGGAACGCGGGGGAATCATAGCACTGTCTGTTGTGAACAAGGGAATCCTCTGTTTTAACTTTGCACTGACTTTCCCTAGTTTCGACCTTGAACACCCCATCACCGTCAGTCTTATCTGCAGCTGAGAAGATGAGGAGGATTCGAAAGAGACCATGAAAGAGCAAGGAAGATCTTTTACAACAAGTTATGCAACAGGCTGTAACGGAGAATCTGGTTGCACAGCAGTGGCGGGAGAATGAGAGCAAGCGGAGGGATGAACAGATCCAGTTGAGGGAGATGGCTCGCGAGCAGTGCGCTTTTCGCTGTTCACATTACTACAGCTGCAAGTAGAGACTCTGCAGCGGATCGCTGCCATTCAGGAAGAGAAGCAGCACTGTGCTCGCCGCCCCCATTGTCAGTTGTCCCCTAACCCTTCCCTTTCTAGCCCTCTGGCCCCTACGGGCCACTATCAACAGCTGCCTGGTTATTACCACCCACAGCTGCCTCCAAGCCCCGTCTTCACCGACCAACCCACAGACCCAGCACCCTTATCCACTGCACTCAACCCCTAATAACAAAGCATAATCGCCCTCTGAAAATGGGGTTGGGGGAACACAACAACTCGAAGGGCACTGGAAGTTATGAGGCCAGGACATACGCCAATCTCTGACTGACCCCTTCCCACCTCAATTGCACCCCCCCTCCTCTTCCCACCCCAATTGCACCTCCCCTCCTCCCTCACACATTTTACTTTATTTCAACTTTTATTTCAAAATCTGAAAAAGCTGTTCAATAAATGAATTCTTTTTAATAAATGGGTTTCTTTATTCGGTGCACATATATATCTAATGGCTACAGAAAACCAAATGCCTTATCCTATTAACAGAATGCACCCTCCCTCCCTCCCTCTGGAATTCCCATTAGAATTCGCTTTCAGCATCAAAATGCTCCCTCAAGGTATCCTCAAGGTAACCAAAAGCGCTATAATCCTGGAAGTGTAACCAAAGCCTTAGACAGCATGTCATAAGGACTTACTAATTTATAGGCTACATCCTAGCTGTCCATACTATGTCCCTTTTTAGTAACATAGCTATCCCATCTTTAAACAGATGCCCTGTGCATTTCTCAGTATGATAAATTATCAAAAATAATATCCAGATCCACACAGTGGGACTGAGACTGCCAAAAAAGCCAATTGTAATAGTAGACAGCTATCCGTTTCAAAGTCCCCTAGGAACTAGCGTGGAAACTGCACTTTAATTCAGTGTTTTGCAAACAGCCATAAGTTAGTTAAAAACTAACAAACAAACTTTCAGTCACAATCAACGTGAGATGTATGCTGAATAATGACCAAGGGGTGAAAGTATTTTAAAAACTCCTTATAAAAGTTCACTGAAAGAGTGTTTACTTGTTAGCAACTCAACATCCAGTTAATCTATATTTTAATTAAAATACTGAAATACAGAGTGATTTATTCTTACAGATTCTTTAACACAGCACACATTTCTGATAAAGTTCAGAAAGTACCGTATTTTTCGGCGTATAAGACGCCTTTTTAACCCCCCAAAATACTTTCAATATTAGGGGGGGCGTCTTATACGCCGAATATCGGCCGGACCAAAAAAAAAAAAAAAAAAAAAAGCGGCGCTTTTTTCGCGCCGCTCTCCCAGCAGCCCGCCCGCGCGGCGGGGACGGGAGAGCGGAGCGAAAAAAGCGGCGCTTTTTTTTTTTTTTGTCTGAAAACGCGGGGGCGTCTTATACGCCGGAGCGTCCTATGGGACGAAAAATACGGTATTCATGAAGTTTAGCTGATTTATTTAAAAAGCCCATCTTGAAGTTTTTAATAAAAAATCCTTAGCGTGTAGAAAGTGAGAATTAACTTGTCAGACTGAAAGCACAATTCCAGTGTTTACAAAACCTTGGAAGTGATATCCTCTGGAGACTCTGCTCAGACTGTGGAAACAAGTCCCACATTAGCAATGCCAATTTGCAGGACAGCAGCAACAAAGAATTTTAAGCAGTGATTTCAAGGCAACATGTTCCATGAGGAAATACTAAATATGACAAAACAGACATTTATAAAAGGCACTGCTGTGTTTGAATATTCTCAATATTGAAATGTTTAAGACTGAACTATAATCTGATTGTGATGACTATCTGATTGGATAACTTAATATATTCTATCCAGGTACTAACCTGTTTTTCAGGCAATAACATCTAAAGATATTGGTATAATTCAACAGTATCATTACATCCAGATAAAGCATTCTCAATACTTCCTGGGGAGGTGCTTTAATAAACTGGCACACACGCAATTAGTTAAAATTTCATAACTTGAATTGCTTTGAGAAAAACATAACAATTCTGATCTAAACTTTCAAATGCTACTCTAGTTATTATAAGATAATTCTCTTAAGGAAACTGAAATGTGCATTATAAATAACTTACATAATATTAAATCACTAAATAATAAGTGATAAAAATCTGCAGTATTCACTTGTATTTGCAGGCAGTATAAAATGCAACAGAATGAATGTAAATTCAACTGCCTATCAGCCATGTCACAGGGCAACACAACTTTGTATACAATTCCATAAGTCTGCTGGGAAAACCTTATCACTTCACTGATTTTGCTCTCAAAACTCTTCCAACAATACTGGGAAAATCCCAGAGAGTGTCAATAGCTACTAAAACGTCAAGATGGAACAAAAATAAAAGGAACATATAGCTGTTTCTCCAAATACTGGCTCATTTTTCTAAACTAAAGCATATAGTCCACCACCATTGCTTTAAACTCAGAAAAGAAATGCCAACCACTAAAACTTTTTAGGAGAAAACTTGATGTGAAATTGAGACCTTCACTACAACCTTTTGGATTCAATTTGTGACAAGAAGTTTGCATTATGAATTTCTCAACAGACAGGCTTGAAACATAATTCACTCTCAACTTATTACAAACCTGTGTAAAAGTTGTTGCCAATATTAAACTTCTTAGGAATTCTCTCAAAAGAAATACAGAAATTCTTATTTATTTCTTTTCAAGTCATAGTTGACAGGAACAATGCAGAAAGATGCCAAAAAAAAGAGTGAAGTCTGCTTCCTGTCATCCATCAGAGGAGCAGGCAATTACAATTGAACCGTGGTGCCTTTCCAGAAAATATATATTAGATTGAAAAATGTAGAGAATTCTGTTTGACTGAACAGAGTTGTGGGTTTCCCTGAGGGACTGAAAGGAAGACACTTAGCATGATTTCTAAATAAATGCGTATTAGATTTTGAAAGTGAGGTTGGAGAATGACTATTACAGTGAAGCCGAAGCCAAATATTAAAGATGTAGCTACATTTCTGTTTAAAGCCAATGTTCTGTAAATATCCTCTCTAAAATCTCAAAAGGAGGATCAGCCTAAAACTCGGTAGATCAAGTCCTGAACCCCATCTCAACAAAGTGCTGCAAGACAACTGAATTTGACTATCAAATAGTTGCACATGGATAGAATCTTTGTGCAGTGAATGAAGCAGGTGCCTTCACTAAGAGAAAGGGGGGTTCTGTGGTTAAGCCAATGGCCTAGTACCAAAGAGTACTCCACTCTAGCCCTAGCTGTGCCACAGACCTGAAACTGAAGGAAGCCTAGTGCTGTACCAGGTGGTGGAGCTAACAGGAGAATCAGAGTTGTGTATGGAGTGTGGCTAGGAATCTCTTGTCCCTCTACTCCCTTCCACCCGCCCGAGGTCCAGGACCTCTCTCTCTTTCCCAAGTGCAGCTCTGACCTTCCAACACTCTCATATCCATTGTCAGGGAGCCACTGCCTTCTCTAAAGCAGATGTGCCTATTTACCTCACTCAGAGACAACTACTGGCTGTTCAGTACTTCTGAAGTACAGTACTGAGTCTTTTAGTTAGAAGGAGGGAGGGAGAGGGGAGGGGGAGATGTTGAGAGGTTCTGTCAAAAATTATCCTAATAAAAAAAGGTCACAGATAAACACACTAATTTTACATTCAGTGCTAGCTAGAAGTGTTCTCATTGTGGCACGGATAGATGATCTACCGCATTATAGGATATATTAATCTTTTCAAAATCAGAAGTTAAAAATAAAAAATAAGGACAGTGATATCAAACTTAAAATACTCTATCGGCTAAGTGACAAAGAGTCCTGTGGCACCTTAAAGACTAACTAAAGTATTGAAGCATAAGCTTTCGTGGGCTAATACCCACTTCGTCGGATGCATCTATTGGCTAAAAAATGTTATTTTTTCCATTAGCAGTCCATTTAGGTTTAGCTTTGTCATTTACTGTAACTGTAAAATGTGCACTGTTTATATTCTTAGGCCAGGAAGTTCTTTTGTCTTTTAGTCGCAAAATATGCCCCTCTTTTTGTCCTTTTACTTTGAAGGTCAACTTTAAGTTTTTCACTTCATTTTGAGTCCACAATCTAACTGCAGATCACCCAACAAATTAAACAGAGTTGCAGAATCGTAGCTTTAGTCATGTCCTTTCTATTTTTATATCCTGTTTGCAGACAGAAGAGAATTGATAAAAGCTGGATGAATGTATTAGCAAACAAAAGCAGAAAATGTCTTACAGTTATAATTAGACATCTGGGACCTGTAAAGCTGTATTTTGCCAGCTAAATATTTTCCTGCAATTTAGGCAGCTAAAATGAATTTTGTATCCTGGGATTTTTGTTTGATCACCAGCAATGCGTTTAAAAAGGCTGCACAGAAAACTATTTCTTTTAATAAAGGCTGTTTTCTTATGACAGCCCACTATATGGCAAATATAATATTTCTATTCTCAAAAACTGCAATAAAATTGCCTGGAAATACCTAATCGAATACTATGAGCATCTGACAAGTTTCACTCATTCCAAATATAAAAGTCTCTTGAATACATTGGGGAAGACCGGATTGAATGCAAGCCAATACATTTAATGCTTAACTTTAAGCTGAATCTAAAACACCTATATTTAGCCTTCTCTAAAACCAAATAGACATTTTTCACAGGAAGGGGTTAAGCAACTTGCTCTTCATGATATACTTCAAAGGTAAGCTTTATTCACAATCTTGTTCAGCTGCCAAATGCAGACCTCTCCAGAGCTCCTTTTTCAACTGTAGATGTCCTAAAAAGCCTTTTAATGTTGCACTCTAATCACCCCCTCAAGCATGTGTGCCATTATCACTTATTCTTTAAAAATCAGAGCTAAAAGCAAAACTGATTACTGAAAGAAATCTGTCTCCTTGAACAAAAATTGATTCAGAGTATCTAACTTACAAGAAAGGATAGGAAATTAAAGGGATACTGTCATGGTTAATGCCTTTAAAAATGTTTAATCTGCCTTAGTCTATGGAAGCTTAAAACTGAAACCATTTTAAAATCAAGTTTATATTTCTCCATTTATGCAACTTCTTCTGGCTAGCTGCTATGCTCTAGCACTTTCATTTATCTCCTGATTTACATGCTTGAATCTTGTGACACCAAGTCATTGCACCATTTAAGAAGTCAATGTTTCCATTTTTCCCTCCATTCCTTAAAAAAAGACAAGAATTTTTTTTTCTTTTAATCAATCAATGGGATAATTCTATATGATGTGAATGATGAAGCACCACTAATATGCAATATTAAAGATATTTAAAGTCTACTTGTTTGTTCCGATTTAAACAACCTATTTAAAACAACCCTTACATATCTGAAAACTTACCAGGTTCCCCCTAAGTCTTCTTTTCCTAAGAGTAAACATGCCCAGGTTTTTTAACCTTTTATCGTTTTTGTTGCTCTCCTCTGGACTCTCACTAGTTTGCCCGCATCTTTCCTGAAGTGTGGTGCCCGGAACTAGACACAGTATTGGGGCTGAGGCCTCACCAATGCCAAGCAGAGCAGGACAATCACCTTCCTTGTCTTACATGCAACACTTCTGTTAATACACCTAGAATGATACTAGTCTTTTTCACACTTGTATCACAGGGTTGATTTATAGAATCATAGAATCTCAAAGTTGGAAGGGACCTCAGGAGATCATCTAATCCAACCCCCTCCCTGCTCAAAGCAGGAGCTATCCCTATTTTTGCCCAATATATCCCCAACTGGCGCCCTCAAAGACTGAACTCACAACCCTGGGTTTAGCAGGCCAATGCTCAAACCACTGAGCTATCCCTCCCCCCATTTGTCATCTGCTATAACCCTGACATCCTTTTCTGAAGTATTACCACCTAGACAGTTATTCCCCATTTTAGCAGTTATGCATTTGATATTGCCTTCCTAAATGTAGCATTTTGCACTTGATTTAACTGAACTTTATCTTGATGAATTCAGATCAGTTCCCCAATGTGTCAAGGTCATTGTGAATTCTATAAATGTCTGATAAAGTTTATTTTCTGAATACTAAAGTTCCACCTAAGAGATTTGCCAGTGGAAGTTTTCAACACCAAAATCTGAGACTAACTGAACTTGTATTTTAGCTTGGTAGCTCACTTTTAAATTTGAAGTCAATAGATATTTTAAACAGATTATGATGAATTTGTGATCTACTCACGGACATATATAAACAGACTGAAAACTATTTGAAAAAGGATTTGGGACCTTTTAGATGAAAAACTATATACAAATTTGTAATCTCAGAATACACCCACACACACCCCTTTCACTTCTTTTTGGCAGCCCTCATTGAAAGATTTGTAGGATCTGGAACCTACAGTCTATAAAGAGGGTGGAAGGGTGATGAGACATTATTTTGAGTTGTAAGTAGTGGAAACAAACTCCTTTTTCCGGAACTGCTTGTCATTTTCATCTTTAAAAAGTAATTATAAAATTTAAATTAAATTCTGAGGACTTCACTTTTGGTTCATTTCTGACAATCTCCCGCTCTTGTAGTGGGGAGAATGGGAATGGAGGGGGGAGAGATCTAAGCCATCCTATCTTCATGAACAAGCCTCTGTTCTCCATTTATTTCTGGGACTATAAACTGATTTCAGCATAACCAAAGAAAAAATTGTTTTTAGGTGAAGGAAAATTCCTTTCCATTTCCAAAAAGCTGTTCTTTATAAAAAAATATACATTTAAGGATGATCTGCACAGATGACTTGTCACCAGCTCCAGACAATATTTTTTTAATGACATGCTGCATCATCAAGAAACTTATTGTGACTAAATAAATAACCTAAAACATGGGAAGTAATCAGACACATCCAAAAGGAATAAACAGCACACCAGATAAGTTTTTATTTATAGTTGTTTGAATAATTAGCACTTCTACTAAAGAAAATTCATTTCTGCATCTCATACATTAATCAGTTATTTAAAATTTGTTCCAAGCCAGAAATAATTTAAATTGCAAGTGATGCTTTTTATTTTGGCTGTAGCAGCTGGGGTCATTACACATCGGTGACAGTCTCCTCATCTTTTGTCTTATGATTTTGAAATTTCATATATTAGCTTTAGTAATATTCACTATTCAAGATCCCTTAGTGGTTTATTGTTTTATAAAGCTGTGTTGGTGACCAGAACTGTATAGTCATCCTGCATAATGCCAAGAAACAGACAACAAAACATGAGTGTTGAACAAGCATATAGTAACTATAAACCAGCTGTTCAGCAGATGTATTAGTCTTCATTCAGTATTAATTTAGCTACTTATTCATCTCTTTGTAAAGGCTTCAAAAAGCTTTCAAAAAGAGCATTCTTCTTTATATTCAGAAGGTAGCTTAGGAAGTGCAGATACTATGGTGAAAGATACTACAGAAAACCCTAAGAGAGAGGGGCAGGATGTTGTAATGTATAAAATCCTTGAATAGATGGACATTTGTTGAGAGAGTTTGAACCAAATATTTTTCCAATTTTTTCTACTTCTATCTCTGACAGACAGCCTGGTAAGTAATGCATATAGTTCTTCATCACATATAACGATATAACACACTCCAGATCAATTGATTCAGAATTCAGTAACAAACACTGTGGGCTTTGAAAAATCCCCTGTACAATCTTCAGGTGAAATGAATTGTTTATCTATCACAATCAATTCTAGTATTCTTCATAATGCTGCTGTAGTCGGTAGCTAAAGTTCCAAAACATTTTAGCATTTTAAATATCTGGGACAATGTGCAAGAGTTAAATCGAACAACATTTACATTCCACTGATGAAAATTTAATCTAACGACACTATGCATCAAATTAATTTGAATGCCTACTTCTTTCTCCTCCAGTTTAACTTTTTTAGACTGCTTGATCAGGAGCTTGCCTCTCACTAGCTAAAATATCCATTATCTTTGTGGAAAGGAAAGAGGAAGGAATCCTGCCTACTGAAGCTCCTAATTCAGGATGTTAGGTAGCAGGAAAAGACTATGAGAAAGTAAAGATAACACAATAGGGGAGGGGGAACAAAACGCAAACGAAGAGTTATTTTCTTGTAAAAAAAATGTTACGTATATTAGACAAAGGAAGAGGATGAACACTGAACACAAAATAAACAAGGAGAAAGGGAAACTGAGGAAGAAAAAAGGGGAAAGTAGCAATTAGGTCAGTAAGACCTTTATACATAATTCCTAAACTTCATCCTTCTGGAGAAAAATCAACAATTCTGTTAATTTGAGGGAGAAGACAAAACAAGAGGGAAGGGACGATAGAATGCTGTTGTTGATGGGAGTTGAGTCAAACTGCTGTTTACTTTTGTGCTTCCTACTAGATTAATGGAATAATATTTTTAAGAACTGCATCGCTCAAGGCACAGTAACAGTTAACGGCTGTCCTCTCCCTCAAATTTCAAATTCCATAGTAGTTTTTAAAAACCTGAATTTTCCCTATGATTTATACTTAACTGTGGACTTACACGATATGATTAAATATATATACTTCTCCTGTCTGTAGGCCAAATATTTATATTTCTTTCATAAGACAGCATCATTGTTTCATTATTGACGCTAGTACAGTATTTTAAAACATAAGCTTTCTTACTTAAATAGATTTCTTACAGCTGCATTTAAATAGACAATGAACATAGACTTCCAAGTGTAATTTATTTCATTGTAATTCAAAACATTAATACTCACAAAAATGGATTAAAGAAACTAAATGTGTGTACACAACTCAGTCAACAACAATGTGAAATGGAAACAAATTCTAACTTGAAAATTCCAATTATAGACTCTTAGAAGCTGTGTTAATTATCCTAAAAACAGAGTTTTTAGACTGAGGTAGAATCAGTAAAGCAAAAATTAATTAAAATGACCAACCTCTGAAACAGATGCATCAAACTGTGATCTCACCAGCCATAGAAAAACTCCATGAGATTAAAATATACAGCACAGAGTTACTTCACACGTAAAAAGGGCAGATACTGAAGGCAATACTGAAAAGGTGATGTAGAGTTTATTCTCCAGTAATAAACAGTGTGCCGCTCAGAGGCATTTCCAGTACTAACATGCACAGAAAAAGATAATGTCATTCAGAATGTCCTTATTTTCTTTAGTTTCAACTATCCCAATATGGATCATTCTTTTGATTTCTTGTTAAAACAGTATCAATTTCTAGCTTAATATCCAATGAAGTGGGTACCAGCCCACGAAAGCTTATGCTTCAATACTTTTGTTAATCTTTAAGGTGCCACAGGACTCGTTGTCGGTTCTGCAAACCCAGACTAACACGGCTACCTCTCTGATTCGTAGCTTAATATATTTGACCAGGGCTTGAAAAATTCACATATGTATTAGCCAGAGAATTCACTGGCTTAACTACAAAAAAGAAGGGGGAAGCTTGCCAGTGGGGATCAGGAATAATGCTTTATTAAACAGCCTCGCCCCCAACGCCTCTTCAGTTGCTGGGACTCATTACCAGGATAGCGTCCACAGACATCAGTTTAGAAGTTTTCATTCTTTGTGTCAGGCTCTGGTTAGTAGGTGTCAAAGATTCATAGCAGTACAGAAACTGACCAGAGCCTTGTTAATTTTATGTGCCACTGCCTAGAAAAGCAACAGAAGCACTGGAACAATCTGCAGACTCAGGCCCATTTGGTCAAAAACTAAACGTTTTGTGGAAATGTACGTTTCAACAGAAATTTCATCCAGTCTCTTGGGTCCAGGACTGGAGTGGTTGGACAGACACACACACACACACCAGAACTTTAACCTTGGTCTCCCACATCCCAGGCTCATGCCTGAATCAACAGGCTACAATTTACTATTGGCTATTCTGAGGTGGTTGTGTTCTTTGTTTTGCTCAATTTTTTTTTAAAATGTTCCAGTTTCATCCCACAGCCAAACAAAAACGTCTCTCAAAACCTCAACATTTTGGAGGAAATTATTTCTGGTGCAGCTCTGATTCTAGCTCAGTCGTGCAGCTCTGATTCTAGCTCAGTCTAGTTATGCATAATCATTATCAGTATGTGGAATTTGAACTATTCACGCTGCCTCAAAAATTGGTGGCATAAATATTCTATGAACTCCCCCACTTCGCTCACTTACTTAAACAATTGTACCTACAAACTACTGTATGTACGACAACCTCAGGGAGGATATTACAGTAGGTATTATTTGCCTCCCCTCTTTGATTTTGTTATGTAATTCAAAAACACTACTCACCCCCAACTGATTATTGGCATCTTACAGGTTAAGTGACTTATTGTGTTTAGTTTCTAGAATTAAAACTGAATCTTTCAACATATGTTTTATTGTGTCAGACCTTACAATGATCAAGAGAAGATAACACATCAGAGGCTCAGAAGAGCCTGGATTAACTTGTCATGGTGACTAAGAGGTGGGGAAAAAAATAACTTCCGTCTGTTCATAACGTTTATGAAATTTACAGGGAATGTTACATTGGAATCTCTCTCCAGAAATTTGAACCGAGTCACAAAGATGTGATAATATGACTAATATATATACACACATCTATTTTGGAAGAACTTCTTCAGCTTGCTTATACAGTATTTAGATTTAAATACAGAAAAACATGTAATAAGCTTGGTCATTATAGTTATTTGTGCTAATGTTTGTTCGTGAACATCTTTAAAAGTTCATATCTTCTCTGAATTAGCAGAAATAGGAGCCAATCAACAGAAAATTTAAACAATTAACTTTTGTTTTCCCTTAAATGCTCTTAAAACTAAAGTTCCCGGAATGATCGCCTGAAGGAAAGTTGGTGTTACAATAACATTGGCAGGTTCAATCATTTTCCAAGATACCTCTTTTTACTTATTTTCTTGTCTGTCCTGGATATATTCACACTATCAAAACAATAGTTGTGACTTGTTAAACAAACTAAGTGATGCAAGACCCCTAAGTTTTGGTTAAAAGCTTTGCCAAAACCATGAACTGGAGTGTTTTTTTTACTTCAGATTTATCACACATGGGATAGCTTCAATGTAAAATTATTTAATCTCACCTTTGCCCAGACTTTTCAGTTTTTTAATAAACAATCATTTTGTTTAATTTAATTATTCTTTAAATGGCAATGCCTTTTCTCTGCTAAGCTTCCAATTCCACCTCAGGCTTTTCTCCTCTTGTATATGCTTATTGTTTGCTTTCACCGTGTCTCCCATAACACAGAACAACAACAAAAAACAAGGCAAAAAAGTGAGCCTCATTTTATCTTTCAGATATTACAAGCCTTGTATCAAAAGTAAATTTGTCTATATCATCTTTTGGAATTTGCTTAACAAAAGCTGTCAGGAATTATTTATTTTGAGAGAGACAGAAATCCTTTCTGGCTTCACAATCACTGTCTGCCTGGTCTACTTCTCTCAAACTCTGAATCATAAAAATCACCCAGTAAAATAGAAATGTAAGACAACTGTTCGTTATCTATTTGCTACCCTAGATACTACTATATATTCTTGCATTGCCTTTGCACATCACGCAAATAGGGTATCTGAAACCTTATGTTCATAACCAGAAATCGCTTTTCCTTTTGTACTTACTGTATTTTACTTTCACGATAGCATCTTAAGAATATAAAGAATATTTCTCATATACCCACTTCTCCATTCATTTCTAGAGTCAGCTTCAAGTAAACTTACAATGCATATTATTCTGCAGCAGCATGAAAATAGCAGCTCACATAAAATGCATTTTGGAAAGTAGCTTTTGTACAACTGACTTTATGACCTCTACAGAATCACCCGGGAGGACTTGCCCAATAAGGAAATAGGCATGGAATAGAGGGTCTGGTTCAGGCTACTAAGTTTCTGATAAGCAATTAACTGGTCAATATTTTTAAGAAGTCAGTGGATCTGAAGCTATTAATAAATAGTATTTGTTTGCGGCGTTAATGGCAGAAACAGACCTATTGGTCACTCACTATACCCCAAGGCAGTTGCAATACCTTCCACAGATAAGAATTCTAATCATTTTAACCTTTATATCCTTGTGGAGAATGAAGGAGATCTGTAATATTTTTAAGACTATCCAAGGTGCCACAGGTTACCTGTTTGATATTATCCTGCATGACTGGAATGAGTTAAATCAAAGGAGACTGTTGGTGGAAAAGAAACAGGAAACAATGGCACAGTTAAGATAAGGTCCAGAAAAGACAATGGATTTTTGAGGAAACAATTTAGAAGATACTCTTTGGGGAATACCTCCAGCCAGGCTGGCAAAGTTTATTTTTCCCCAGACCTGAGCCTAGGCTCAAAAGGGGATAATAAAACTTTAAAGATGTTGGCCTACTGAAGAAGTGGGGTTGTAACAATTCATAAGAAAAGAATGTGTTTATTACATACTTTTCAATTATACTGTTAATGCCATCAGAATATATACCACAGGGTAAGATGCTAAAATATTATTTATCAGCATGTAACTTCTGTAAACTTGGTAAGCTATAATCAGTGCAGTGTAGTCACAGCAGCTTAAAGAGTACTAGTGGTTTAAGTCTCAGACAAAAAGACAAGATGCTGGGCTAGATGGACCTCTGGTCTGACCCAGTATGGACGTTCTTATGTTGGTGAGCCTGCTTACTGCCTTTATCATTAGTCTTCAGACCTCTTACTAAGCACTTTAAAAACCTCAATATGGTAACCTGGAGAGTTCACAAGCTGACCAAAGGCAGGACATTTAATGTTAAGGCTGACACAAGTTTATCCTCAATTCAGCACACACACTGCAATAGCTAAAGACATAGCATTAGCCTTCATTTAGTGTCGAAGCTCTTCTAACAGCCTGTAAAATCAAACCTAGTAAATCACGTACAAAAATTTAATTATTTCATGGAAGCTTGAGCCACCTAAAATAAAGTTTATGTTTGTCCAACAGCTCGGCATGTCTCCAACACAGCTGTTCATATCTTTTATAAAATAGCTTATTTACCCTATTAAATAATTAATTAATAAATGGAGATATACCAATCTCCTAGAACTGGAAAGACCTTGAAGGTCATCGAGTCCAGTCCCCTGCCTACACTAGCAGGATCCACCTGCCTACACTAGCAGGATTGAGTACTGTCCCCTGACAGATTTTTTGCCCCAGATCCCTAAATGGCCCCCTCAAGGATTGAACTCACAACCCTGGGTTTAGCAGGCCAATGCTCAAACCACTGAGCTATCCCCCCACCCCTAACAGAGTTGTTCCAGTCTATTGTTTCACTTCATATTTAGGATGTACACAGTAATACAAAAATGCATATTAAGTAGTTATTAAATTTAACAGTGATTTTTAAAAACATTTTCTTATAAAAACAAATAACTCCCAGACAGATTATGGCAAAAGTATATTCCCCCACAAGCGAGAAGAATGATATATGATGACAACCTAAACTGTAATGCATGTCAATGTGCAGCTACAATATTTACACCACTCATTAAAAGTACCAGCCTCTTAAAAATCCTGATATTACTAACTTGCCCTCCCCCTCACATGAAATAACTTCCAAATTAATGTACTTTTAATCATAGACAAGTTAGAAGTTTCACTGGAAAAGGCTCAGTTTTGTGAATGTATATCTGCTTAACATCATGTGTTGTCTAACTCAACAGTAGAAAATTCAGAAATATTTGGATCACAACAAAAAAAATCAATAGACTAGAATGAAGTTTTATAGACTCAGATGTGCTTTCAGTCAGTCAGTCAGTTTATTTGTTTTTCCCCTTCAAACTACAAAGGTCCCAACCCAGGACATGATCTACAGCACAGACTTCTACCCTGGTATTAATTCCAAGCCCATGTCTAAATTTGACTGTTAACATGTGGTAGTTAGCAAGTTAGCTAACCTCTTCCAAACCTGAGTCTAAAGGCCCTAATGACTTCATTAGGATTCCTTGCTGGTGTAGAAGTCCACACGAGAGGATCCTCTGTAGGACTGAAGTATAAATTCTTGTAGTGAATATTTGACATATTTGCAAATTATACACTACATGGGAAAAATCCTTCATTGATGCTTAGAAAGGTAGGCAAGCATGAACAGATATAAGAAGTCTTACTGAGATCTGTTTCTTTTTCCAGGCACCATGACTTGCCTTAGGGGAAAATATTTACAAAAAAGATTCCCCACAAAGAACAGACAGGCTTTACATTTAATAGCGTAAGTGAGGGGGCCTCAGACTGGCAGGTAATAGATTGACATTAAAAAAAACCAAACAGGTAGTTTTAAAACCATGCTTCCGACAAGATTTATCTCCTAGAAGGGAAACAGACAACTGGAAGTGCAGCTGCGGTTATTGTGCAAGCAGAAGAGTGTACCTACTTCCCCATTGCCCTCAGAACAGCCTGGCCATGGAGCTTTGATTGTCTACATGTTTAGAAGAAATGGTCACTATTTTTAACTCCCTTTTTCAACCTAGGTATATGTCCTTATTTAAGCATACTGTTGGCAAGCTTCACCTTCATATATAAAACACATGATAAGATACTGGGTGACAAAGAATAGTTTTAATTTAGAACTACTAAGTGAAAAAAATATTTTTAAAAGCTAAGATTTGTGAAGAGTGTTACTTTAAATAAATCAAACACACTTTTCTGCTAAACATTTTTTCCATCCTCTTGTATTTAGAACTGCACATAATTATGCATCACCTGTAACTATTACCCATTCTTTTTCACCACTGCTTTCACTGATTTCTTTCTGGCTTCCTGTGATTGTTAAAATACTATTATCTATAAATAAAACATTAACCACATAAACTTCTATCCTTTACATACATATTTACACTGCTTGTCACAAGCCACTTGCATTTAAACTTCAATTGCCTCACTCAGGGGTCTACTTTACAAAATTGGGTATAATAGCTAGTTTGACTCACAGTACAGCAAAAAAAAAAAAAGAAAGAAAGAAAGAAAGAAAAAGACTTACAGCCTCTACTAAACCATGTACTTTAGAACTGTATAAGTGAGGTCTTACCTATACCTTCAACACTCAGTTGTCTGCAGAACAATTAACTAAAGCATCACAATTGATCACATCCACACTAGCCATCTTAAAGTGCTGTAAAGCTTGTCCTCGTATCTAAAGTAGAGTTAGTTGCCTTACCCTGATTCAGGAGAGGTAGCTGTCATCTTTGACAACTGTAAGGTCTGACAGCTACCTCAGCCAAGGAGCCTCCCTCCTCTGTCCCCATGCCACATCCCCCACTTTTCCCCTCCCCAAAAACATTCCCCCAAGCCATGTTTCTCCCCACTGACATTACCATACCAGAAATGCCTTTCTTCAACTCTACAGTTTCTCAGCCCCTCCCATCTTATCTCCCCAGCTTTCTCACCATGCTCCCCTACTCCAGTAATTCCCTGAGCTTCATCTCGGCAGGTTCTCAGCCAAGACACTAAAATTCCACACACTAAGGAAATTTGACAGCTAAGGGAGATGAAAAAGATGACAGCTCTCTGTGTTGGCAGTGCACCAACTGTGCTAGTATGTCACATCCACAATGGCATTCTAACAGATTGAACCTCAATCAACTGAGACTTTACCCCAACACAATACTGGGGTAAACTGCAATGATTGTTGTTACCATAATCAACTGAACCACTTTAAGTAGACATGTCATGGGATAGGGTAGAAATAGCATGAGTTCCTCTGGTAGACAAGGCTTAAATTAGTGCTTGTAAATCAACTCTAGTCAACTGCCCACTTTTTGAATAATGGAAGACATTTTAATTAAGAACATTTTTACTAAGTGTTCCCTTGTCCTTAAAGATTTTAGGCTGCTTCAACACTTAATATTGTATTCCAATACACACGTGTGTAAAGGTTTTATTATACTCATACACACGTATGTGTACAAATAGTAGTTACCCTTTGGGAAACAATGGCTGATTTACAGAAAAGGAGTTTAACGACGGAATTATTTGGTACTGAGGAAGAGTGAACCTGATGATACTGTCGCATCAGCTCACAATAACTTTTTTCTAAAAACACACAAAATCTTAAAGGGATGTTACACTAAATCGTAATTTGCATTGCATATGCTGTACTATTGTCTAAAAAGCTCACAAACAAAATCCACAGTTCACCAGATAGATTTCATAAGAATGATCATACTGGGTCAGACCAAAAGTCCATCTAGCCCAGCATCCTGTCTGTCGACAGTGGCCAAAAGCCAGGTGTCCCAGATGGAATGAACAGGACAAGTAATCATCAAGGAACCCATCCCGTCGCCCATTCCCAGCTTCTAGCAAACAGAGGCTAGGCCTGCTACCTATTAATTTAATTTGGTGACCCCTAGTTCTTGTCTTATCGGAAGGCAAAAATAACACTTCCTTGTTTACTTTCTTCACAACAGTCATAATTTTATAGACTTCTATCATATCCCCCCTTAGTCTTCTCTTTTCTGTTGCTAATCCTTAAGCAAATACTTCCTCTTATGTCTTCAATATCAGAAAAAGGTAGTGAGGAAAGTTAAAAAAACTGACAGTCTATTTTCCTAGTGATCTGCAGCTTCAGAAAAATGTGAAGCTATCATAGTTTAAAAAAATTAAATTGCCTTACTTTTACAGATTTGCAAATATTGCTGAATATTCAAAGAGTCTTGTTTTGGGTGGAATTTGTTAAAATTTAAGATCCAATAAAGCAGGGGTTCTCAAACTGGGGGTTGTGACCTCAATGTAATGGATTCACAAGGGCTGACTTAGACTTGCTGGGGCCTAGGCTAAAGCCGCAGATTGAGTCCCACTGCCTGGAACCGAAACCTAAGCCCTGGGTGGTGGGGCTCGGGTTACAGGCCCCCCTGCGTGGGGCTGAAGCCTTTGGCTTTGCCTGCCCACCCCCGCCAGGGGCAGTGAGGCTCAACTTTTGCCTGTGGCCCCTTGCTCCCCCTCCCTCCACTGGGGCAATGGGGCTTGGTTGGGTTCAAGCTTCAGTCTCCCCTCCTGGGGTCATGTAGTAATTTTTGTTGTCAGAGGGGGTCACGGTGCAATGAAGTCTCAGAAGCCCTGCAGCAGAGCAACGGAACTAACTTGTATGTCTACCCTACAGAGATTATACCAGCATAGCTCTATAGTACAGAGCCAACTTACACCAACAAAAAGGAGTTTTTCTGTCAGTGTAGGAACACCACTTTCCCGAACAAAGTTAGTTATAGCAATGGAAGCCCCCTTCCAGTGACACAGCTGTGTCTACAAGGGGGGTTTCATCAGCACAGCTACATCAGTCAGAGGTGTGAAAAATCCACACGGACATAAGCACCTTCCATTGGTGTATGTTGCATCTACACTACAGGGTTATGCCAGCATAGCTATAGGAATGCAGCTATGCCAGTATAATATTTGTAGTATAGACATATCTGTAAGCACAAAAACTAGGGCTATATCTATCCTACAGCTTATGTTAGCAGAACTTACGTAGCTCAGGGAATGAATAACACTTTCCTCCACTTCAAGTGACAATTTACACAGAGAAAGGAACCAGTATGGAAAGCTTCTCCTGCAGACATAGCTTCTGCCACTCGATGAGGTGGTTTTATTATTCCAACGGGAGAGCTCTCTCCCATCGGCAGAGAGTGTCTTCACCAGACCTGATGCTGCTGCGCCACTGCAGCACTGTACATGTAGACAGGGCCTAGGATTTACAAAAAATCAAATCTAACAACTGCATAAAAACACATATTACATAATAATGGTGGCAGAGAGTACAGAAAAAAAGAGTCCATGGAATTTTTGTCTTGATTAGTAAAATCTTTCCACTAAAATAACAGCGCTGTACTATCATTGAGCAACTCCTGTATTCCTTTCACAGCAAATATTTTCTTTCCCATCTCACCTCAAGTCTTACACTTGTTTTTGTTGGTATTTTTAATAACAATTTTTGCAGTAACTATTTGCTCCATAGTTGCTACCAGTAATTCCTATAGCCCAGCTGTACTTTAAAGCATGACTTCATGTTTTAACATTTTTGACACACTACGTTTTGGTTTGGTAAACCAAGTCCACTTTAAAAAAAAAGTTAAAGTGACAACCATTTTCTTTAAATAACAGCTATAAAGCACATCCATGCAACACTATTATAGTGGCCTAATTACTGCAAAAGCCCAAATTAGATTATTATAAATTCATAATGTTCATAAAGTTCATAATGTAAATGCACACGTGTCACGAAACTCAGGATTATTAGATTCCCACAACTACTTTAACTAGGTCACTTGGCATGCTATTTATTGATGCCTATGTTGTTAACTTGTGTCTAGTGCATGGATCGGCAACCTTTGGCCCACGGCCCACCAGAGTAAGCCCCCTGGTTGGCTGGGCCGGTTTGTTTACCTGCCTCATCCGCAATAGCTACTTTTATTTAGTAAACTAAATTTCACAACATTTGAATGCACAATTCACACTGAATCTTCTCATACATATACAGACTCTCATACTGAAACAAGCACAATTAGTTTATTTCAACTAAGCTCATGCAGTGGGTCTCCATTATAATCTTTACAATTCTAATTCACAAATACTTAGCAAGTTACTTCAGTGCTCCCTATACTAAGTTCTATACGGGGAATACAATGGCTATCAGATGATTGACAATATTGGAATGGGTTGTAATGGCAACCATATAATCTGAAACTCTGAACCTTGGCTTGTCTGAAGGTAGATCTACTCAACAGGTAAACTATTAAAAGTATTTTAATCTCCTACATAAAAACAAACTGAAGAACCTGGATCATGCAAAGTGTTTGTACAAAGTCCCACATACTCCATACTAGCCCAGAAAAGGGGTTCATTCCCCTCCCCACAACAAGTAGGGGGGGAAACACTTTTGTCACTCTCTTTACAAAAGGGGCTTGCTAGCTGACACCACTCCACTGTAATCTTTTCAGTAGTGAAAGATCAAATACGTATACCAAATACGTATAACAAAACCATGACCGTAAAAAATGGAAACAATATCTTGTCCAATCCAAAACCAAAAAGTTAATAGGCAAGATACATTTCAATATCTTATACTAGGCCAGATAAGCAGAACTTCAAAAGCAGTCTTGGAAATTCAAAACAGATGAGACTATATTTCCATACAGGAGCCTGCAAAAACACACAAACACCCCACCCCCCCATGTTCCACGCACACACCATTCTGCATAGCCTAGAAAACATTCAATATTTCCCTCCCAAAAAAGTTAACATATATTTAAAGCTAAGTTTGACTCATAGCACCTTCTGAAATGGTTTCTAAATATCCCAATTTTAGAATTCTATTTAAGATATTTCATTTTAACAACAAAAATTCAGCCTAAGAAACAATTCTATACTATGTATGTTGCCTTTCATGGAAAACAACTCTAAACATTACCTCAGATTTCATATCCCAAACTCTCAGGTAAATAGGATTACGGTTTTTAAAATCCTGCTTAAGTGGATTAAGGCTAAATGAGTCCCAGATAGAACAATCACAAGTCATCCCAGAATCAGACATGTCAACAACTTCTTCCCATCCCGCATCCCAGCCCCTGGTTCCGGAGCACATTAATTCTTACTCTCTTCTCTCCCCCAGTTCCATGGTTCTCCCAAGAAATTAGACAACTAGCATACCCCACAACATGCTTGTTACTCTGCTTCCCTCTTACCACCTGGCCTTGGTCTGTTGCTAAATGCATGCATTTTATTTCGTCTAAAAGTGGACAATTTAAGTGACTCAAATTCTGGTTTCTGTGTTTTCTCTCCTAAAACTCCTAAGTAAAAACAAATTAAGAGCTAGCTAAATCAAATGCATTAGTCGGGGGACGGGGGAGAGTCACATCTGAAATATAAATATCTTGTGAAAACCTAATTTTGATTCTCAATCCAGTTACAAGCTGTTCAGCTATAACATTTACAGAGCTGAGCTGAAAGAACAAATATTGGATTCTATCATGTGCTGTATTGCCAACATGCATTTACATATGGATACAAACAATATCAAGACTTGCAAATGGTCTAATAGAACAAAATGGCATACGAAGTTAGTCATGAAACAATGACCAGGAAAATCAGTTTGCAGTAAATTCTGCACAGAAGAGTCTCACCCACCTTTGAGACGGAAAAAAATATAGTGTCCATATTCCTTGTTTTTTATACCATTTTGCAAGGCAACAATTCAGACTTTATTACTTAACAGGTCCACCCAGCTTCCAGATAATTTCTTCATAGCTAGCAACTGGATATAATAAGTAACTATGCTGAAAACCACATTTTTCCTGTACAACACCTCATGACAAACAAAAACATTTAGGCATATGATTTACATACATTTGATTTAATACAGCAACACTAGGGAAAGATTATATCGATGTTAAAATGGGTCCTCTCTTTTCACAAACGTTGGGAAGTGAAATTTTGATACATAAGGAGCATTTCAATTTACCCAACATAAAACTTAAAGAATAAGAACATGCTACCAGGATGTATTTCTTTACCAACATGCAACTCTGAAAATCACAACCCTGAATTATTTAAACATAGCACTGCTTTCAGCAATACCAGCATACTCATATAAGGATGTATACCCATTTATTCTTAAAGCGTGATGGTCAGTGTTAGGTACAATATACCGTATTTTTCGTCCTATAGGACGCTCCGGCGTATAAGACGCCCCCGAGTTTTTAAGTAAAAAAACCGGGGGGGGGGGGGGGAAAAAAACAAAAAACCAACCCACCACACACAAAAAGCGTGCTGCTCTCCCGTCCCCGCCGCGCGGGCGGGCTGCTGGGGGAGCGCCGCTCTCCCGTCCCCGCCGCGCGGGCGGGCTGCTGGGGGAGCGCCGTCCCCGCCGCGCGGGCGGGCTGCCGGGGGCGTCCCGGTTCCGCCGTCCCCGCCGCGCGGGCGGGCTGCCGGGGGCGTCCCGGTTCCGCCGTCCCCGCCGCGCGGGCGGGCTGCCGGGGGCGTCCCGGTTCCCCCCTCCCCGCCGCGCGGGCGGGCTGCCGGGGGCGTCCCGGTTCCCCCCTCCCCGCCGCGCGGGCGGGCTGCCGGGGGCGTCCCGGTTCCCCCCTCCCCGCCGCGGGCGGGCTGCCGGGAGCGCTCCCGGTTCCCCCCTCCCCGCCGCGGGCGGGCTGCCGGGAGCGCTCCCGGCAGCCCGCCCGCGGCGGGGAGGGGGGAACCGGGGCGTACGCGCGGGTTTTTTTTGGTTTTTTTTTTGGTGACCGTGGGCGAATAGGTATATTCGCCCTATAAGACACACCAACTTCCCCCCCCCCCCCCCCCCGTTTTGGGGAAGAAAAAGTGCGTCTTATTGGGCGAAAAATACGGTATGCACTGCTCGGTCATGTTCTCATTGTCAGCACTGCATCCTTTGCCTCAAGCTCAGTCATGGTTTCCTCTAAGCACCAATGATATGAAACTGACAGAATATCTTAGTTAAGAAATGATGATTAGTTGCATTAGTTGTCCCTGGCAACAAAAGAATTTATTACAGCATGATACAAGTACAGGAATGCTTCACGGATAAACCTCTAATGTCATTTTCAAGTTTGAAATGGTCCCACCCAATGTCTTTAATCCATTCAAGATAGTCTGCTACTACTAAAGAGTTTCTGCCTAGATTAACAATTAGTGGTCACATTTCAAACCTACACATTAGATTAAAGTATAAGTCAGGAAATTGTACTACAACATCAATACCAACCTCAGCATCTCAAATTTCTGGGTGTTCTGAATAGATCTTCACACAGCAAGACAAACTATGGAAGCAGTAACTGTGATAATATGCTTTGCTAGAGGAAACGTGTAGATCAAATTTTCAGATTATGGTATTGCTCTAGACAAACCAGATCAATTCATTGAATAAATTGGCATTTGTAGATATCTAGAAGAGAGAATTATCAGCAATGCTGAATGTAATACCTATTTTTCTGCAGTTCAGTTTTTCAGGTGTAAACAAGTATTTGGTCAGGAGATTTTTTAATTCTGCACACACACTTTTTTCCATTGTATTTATACACTCCTAAACAGACTTCTAGAGTCCATCATGAGAAGAGGGAGTTTTACTGGGCAAAATTGATATTTTACAGTATATTTTGAATAGGGGATTTTTCTTCAGGAATAAAGAAGAAAAATAAGTTATATTCCTTACTTGGCGAAGACTGATTCCAAACCATTAGTCATATTAGTAATTTTTTCCAATAGTCTCATTGGAATTGTCTCAGGTTTGCTTAATTAGTGTGTTTTGTTACAATTTCGGCAGTGACCTTCTCTGTGGTAGCACGTTATCAGTATGGATTACTACTTCCACAGACTCCTACTGATACCTGGCTATATCTAGTTGAGCTAGCATTTCCTGTTTGCGGTTCAACTATTACTCAGCCTCATTAGCATTTAAAACTCCAAGGAAAAACTTTCAGCTAGGGTGGGGGGGTTTTATGCCAATATTGGAAAAATCATTCTAGGATTATTGCAAAGCTGCAGATGAAGTAATTGAAAACAAAGTGAGTAACTGCCTTCCCAGTTGCCAATCAACACAGAAATATATTTCTGATTGTTAGAATCTCTTTCGGATTCATTTGCTGCATGGATAATATAGTGTTTGCTAGCAGGAAAAAAAAACACCACCAACCCAAATGTCTCTCCTGGTTCTTACAGGTGAGCTTTGTGTCACTGGAAAATTACCTTCACACAAAATGGCTCCACAAAAGGTAATGTCTGCAAATATAGCAAAACTCCTCTTGAAAGCTGTTTAATGAAAGCTTTTTAATCATTCAACTATCTGCTGAGTTTCCATACTTTACTAAACTAGCTCTAGGCTTTTATAGCTTGGATTTGCATTAACACCCAATGCAAAACAGCATCCAGGTTCCCATCAGCATCTGGACACAAAAGGAGAGTTTATCCTACACTTGATTATAGGATTCTGAACTTACAGCCTCAATTGTTTGTTCTACTATACCATCCAGCATATTTTTTCAGAAACAAATCATCTGTACTGTATTTTTACTCAGTTATCCGTTGAGTCTAGACACATCTTCATGGCTAGAGCATTTAATATCAATGATGTACCCTACTTTGAAACACAAATTTCAGGCCCACATTTTATCTGCTTAAAACAATATCAATTACGTATAATCATGTTTTCAATAGTTACTTAGTATTAGCTTTAACCATTTCAGATCTAAGTACAGGCCAGGGACCAACTGCATCTTCTGACTATCCTTATCTTTAGTACAGTTTCAAGCTACAGTCCCATCTTTATATGAACAACCAGACCACTTGGGACAGTATTAAGCTTTAGGATATTTTTTCAACTTGAAGAAAATAAACACTTTAAAACTTATTTCACCTTGAGACTTCAAAATTGGACCGGTCTTCAGTTTTATAGCTTATTTGCATACACATAATATGTATACAAATATATGTGGATATCCTAGGACCTGCAGTTCAGATGCACCAGTGAGAGGACATTATGTTATGCAATGAGCCGGAAGCCAAATACATCCTCTTCCATGAGCTGCACAAGAATACAAAGTGATAGTTGCCACTATTGAAAGCTATGTATTTAAAATGTGAACGCTAGTAAATTAAGCTACCAAGTTTTTAAGCTTTTTGGAGTTCGCATGTTTTCTGTGCATTACATTTACACCACTTTAAATGTGGACTTCCCTCCAACAGCAATCTCCTACCATCACCTTTTAAGAAACTAAATTAATTTCTCCCACACACCTTAGGAAATGGACCCCAAGTAAGGATGCTGTATCCTCATGGATAGTACAGTTGACTGGAATTAAGGAGACCTCAGTTTAGTTTCCAACTCCTCTACTGGCCTGCTCAGTCCCTTTAGGCTAATCTCTTCAAAGCCCCATGCCTCAGTTGTCCCATCTGTAAAATGAGGATAATGATACCGACCTTCTTCCTTTGAAAAGTGATTTGGAATCTACAGATGAAAAGCACTATTTAAGATCTAGGCATTAACATTAGTAGCTGTAGTAAAGCACCTTCTAAAACACTATTCTCCTACACACACACACACACCTGCTCCCCACATATGCAAGCAAACTGTCAAAATCACTAAAGAAGGTTTCCCAACAGATATTATCCAGCACTGGTTGGTTCCCCACCCTTCTGAAAGGGGTGCTTCACATACTACTGGAGCTATAAGCATATATAGTGTCTCCTGGCCACCATGAAATATTCCCAATCCCTTTATGTCTTCACCTCCTATTGTGGGAGAACACTGGCAGCAAAAACAGATTCAACTCCCACTAGCACTCCCAAAAGTAGTTACTCATTTGCTTTCCTAAGGGGCTCCCTGGCCACATTCACCCCTCATCATTGGCCCAGTGGGGTGCATCATTGCAGTGGGGTGCTCTGCAGTGACTGCTTCAGCTTCTCTACATCCATCCTGGGGAAGCTTTACAGGCACTAGAGTTTTCTCTTCCTCTCGGATACCAAGCCCCTCAGCCACAGCCCCCTTCTTTGTAGGGGAATCCCACCAGCTGGCAGCAGGTCTCCCTAGCAACGCAGAAGCACTCCAGTGGAGGACAGCTCCTTGTGCATGTGCACATTCTCAGGATGTACAGGAGTCTTCCAAAAAACCTATTTAGGATTGAAATAAGGAATACACACAGAACTTTCACTAAGGATAAAGATTTATAAGACAGAATTTTTAACAAGTTTAAGTTTGAGTCGACACTGAGCCTTTAAAGACAAGGACATCTGCAAACTGCTGTTTTAAGCAAGTTAATGTGTAGTCCTTGGACTGCTGGCAAGATGACAACACAGACCTCAGTTAAGCACATTTTAGATGTCCCTGGCTAAGGCACTTTAAACCCTTCCCATCACTCCTTTAACAACTTTTTTTCATTTTGACCAACCTTTCGTAAGTACCAATCTTTGGTTAAGTTACTGCACATACCTGTTTATTCTTTCCTAAAATGTACTGGACTCTGAACACTAACACGATTTATTTATGGCTATTCAGTCTATTGGAGATTCCTTATGGCTAAACTAAGTTAAACTTATTTCAGAATCTACCTGTAGTTGAGGGAGATGACATTTGTCAAGGATACTCAAATTATGCTGCAGCGGTGCCCACATAAACAAGGCTATAATCTGTGTATACGAGCAATGGTAGCAGTACTAGTCTGAATGAGATAGTATGGAAAACACTGAAGCATGATGCTTAGACAGCTCATGAATGGTGAAGTACAACAGCACATTCGCTGGACCAAAACATCATAGTACCAGCCAAATAAACTAAAACCTTTGGATGTAAACAAAACCTAACAGGCACTGTTAATTACAAACATTTATTCAATTGTCAAAACAAAATCTTTACCAGCCAGCTAACAGGAAATTCAATACCTTTACAAAACTGTCCATTGCTGATAACTTATTTCACTAACTACAGTCAGTCCCAAGATAAATCAAGTCCCAGTTCACTAACTATTCAGTGATAAATCTGAATGGTAAATCGCAGGATTACTTCTACAAATATCTCATCTACATGCAGAAGTAATACCAATTTACTTCAAAATCACATGAATGACTTTTTTCAGCAATTAATTAGTGGCACTGTGTGTTTAGGAAAAGAGAGATTCATTATATAAAGTTAGTTTAGGTTTTATTACAGCTGTCAGAATACACAGGAACCAAAACTTACATTTTTTATATCTAAATGAACTTAGGTGATTTCATATAGATAAACTTAAATTATAAATTCATTCTTATATTTTAAAACACAATTTGCTTACACGCTAAATCTTAAATTCTGAATGCATTCCACCTGGAAGAGATAACATAAAATGCCAAAAGCAGAACAAGGACCACTGAATTATCTCAGAATTTAGTATGTGCAAAACAGGAACTAATTTGTAAATATGTAATTTAAACATAACTAACTGCTCAGTGCATAGGAATATACTAAGTTCTATACTGGATAATACCTAGAATCAGAGAGGTAGCCGTGTTAGTCTGGAATAGCAGAGGTAACAAAGAGTCCTGTGGCACCTTAAAGATTAACTATAAAGTATAGAAGCATAAGCTTTCAGCAAAGTGGGTATTAGCCCACGAAAGCTTATGCTTCAAAACTTTATAGTTAGTCTTTAAGGTGCCACAGGACTCTTTGTTACCTCTGGATAATACCTGTGCACCACACTACGGTGATCTTAACCATTTTTAATTAAAAATTTCACAGTTTATCTTGAGGTAAATACTGAGATCCCAATTCTGCAACTGAAGCCACACTGGGAGACCCTTCCATCTGCATGGATCCAATTGGAGGATCAGGGGGGCTAGGTTCATACCAGGGAAACATTTGGCCATCATTGTACTGTAGCAAGAGTCAACTGCTACTTCAACATGTTTTCCTTTTTCTTGCTGTCACTGTTAATGCTGACATACTTTACCATTTCCTCTGCACCTTTTTATTTAATCAAAATGAAATCTCTACAAAGCACTAAAATAACAAAAGCAGGTCTCTCTCTGCAGTTTGTTTGCAAACAGAACAGACAAAACAGAAACCTAAGGAAATGCATACAATAGCAAAATGTTTGCACCAAATAATAAAGAATAGGATGCGATCTTTCACTGTAGTCAAAATTAACAAAGCCGACAGTAAAGTATATTTCTAGATATAGATATATCTCGAGTAATAAAAATCCAAGACCGGTAGAAATAATATTTGGATACATCTTTACAGTGGGCTTCTTTCTAGTTTTTACCATCTTAAACTTAAATCACATTACACTATATAGCGGCAAAAGCGCCTTTACTAGGGATACAGTAATTCAGGCTCTTTATAAACATGTGTCATCTTCTGACTTTGAAAAATTAGTATTTCATTAATTTACAGTATGGAGATCTAGAAATTCAAAGTTTCCTCTTAAACAGTAAAAATGAAAGTTAAAATATTAACTCAGCCCCTTAAGACTTATCTAGTTTAAGCCATGTTTTATCTTCTTAAAAAGATGATTTTGTAATGAATACATTTGTCTGAATAGTTTATCAATCACCTACCTTTAAAAAAGAATAAAGTCTTGTTTTTCAAAGACTTCTACTGTAAAAAACACTCTGGAGCTGCAGTATGTACCAGCATACAATCAAACTTTAAAGGATGCAGTACTTTTATTTAAGTAAAATTAAATTATGGGAAAGCTGCTAATGCAGATGTCCCTTAAATGAGACCAAGAAGTTACATTAAACAAATACAGTGAGAGGTTTTGTGGGGTCAAGCCACAATTATATGCCTGTGACTTCATATCTGTGATACAGGAAGTGTGCTGCAATATGCCTGCTCTGTCAAAAAACAAAAACCAGACATACTTCGTGTTTTTAACGCATCTTCACGTCGATGGTAAATTTGTTGATTTAAAATCAACGTATCATAAAAATGAAAAATAAATGTTAGTTTTCTTTCAGTGACCCTGGAAAGAAGGACTAAAGAGAATTAAATAGGCTAAAGTTGGAGTGGCCACAAATTCTATTTTAAGAGATTAAGTTCCAAAAATAAGATCTACTGAAATAAGCAGCTGGGGAGAAAACAGGACATTCAGAGGTACAGTAAGATAGAAACACCCATTTATGAGGAAAGTGCAAAGTACAGGGATCACTGTCTTAGGTGGTTTGTAATGTGTTACCCTGGCATAGAGCAAATGTGGCCTGCTCAACTAAAATCTTGGCAGGTGTCTAAAGAAAATAATTTTCACATTTCTCATGTGAAACTCTTAAGTCTAAAAGTATATTCTATTACTTTATTGTTATCTACATTGTTTTTTTTGTTTTAAAACTGTGCAGTTCACCTCTAAGGAAAACAAATGACATTTCATTCTTGTACTATAAGGTTTTTAAGACGTGTATAAATATGTTGCACTTGTCTCAAAATAATGGTGCCATCCAAAAACTGACTTGGCTTATGGCATGGCCTAACGGTACAAGGTTGTTGTCCCACAAAAACAAGTGAAACCAACTTTCTACAATAGATATGAATCACTAAAAGCAATTTGTAAGTAAACAGCTTTCCTGTATTCAGGCCCAAATGACAAAAATGAGTTATGATTTGGCAAATAATGAAAAGGAAAAATTAGCTGAGTTCATTTTCTGTACTCACCAGACAACACCAAAGGCTCCATATCCAATAGGTCTGTCCGGCTCAATATCCAGTTGCTGTTGTGGATGATGTGAGTGCTGATGATGGTGCGCTTTAACTGCAGCAGCAGCTGCAGCCTGTACCTGAGCAGGGGCCGCTGCAGCTGGTCCAGGGGCCTGACCCGGTGCCGGTGATGGGAAATATGGCTGTTGCTGCCCTGGATTTAACATTGCCGCAGCTGCGGCCGCAGCAGCCGCGGCCGCAGCTGCCGAAGAGGCATGCTGCTGTACGGGATGTACTGCAGCCGCAGAGCCTGGATGCAAGTGATGTTGAGGGTGGTGGTGGTGATGGAGGTGAGGAGGGGGGAGGTGAGGAAGGTGGTGGTGATGGTGGTGGTGGTGACCTGCTGCAGTTGCAGACGTACCGCCATTGTAAGCCGCCATCATTTTTGCGTTGGCTGTTGTGCCACAAAGAGACATTCAAAAAAATGCCCTTTGCCTGGATAACAACTGGGTCAAGCTGTCATTTGGCCATAAAAAATGAAATTTGCTACACTTTAAAAGAAGTCAGGTTTCATCATACACGGCCCACCTTTAAAAGCATTGAGCTCAACTAGCTTCAGATCTCCATCAAGCCAAACAAGCTGACGAATCTTTTCACGTACACGTGAGCCTGTGCGCCCCAAACCCCCCTTTCCCCCCCAAGAGTTCTGCCGTGGTTGGCTACTAAAACTCCATCCTTGGGTTGTTGGGGCTTTTTGCGCCAGCCTTTTGAAATAAAATGATCACTCCCCCGCCCCCCCGGGAGAAGGATTTGAAGTCACCCCCCTGGAATAGTCTGAGAGTATTGACAAGCCTACCCCTTCCATTCCCACATCCTCTACGTCAAAACCTTCAAAGAGATCCCCCAGGCTTTCTACATCACTCCCCTCTTTTATACCCCCACCCCCCTGAAATGGATTAAAAACTTGGGAGGCTCGCAACTTTCCCTGGAAAGACAGAGAAGTGCACTGTGCACAGGCACAGAGTAGCCAGAGAAGGGATGAGAATCAGAAAGGGACGGGAAAGAAGGGGCTAAAATAAACCCGGGGGGGGGGGGAGGATCAAGGTGTGAGACAGGAAGAGGGATGGAAGAAGGGAGAGGAAAAGTGACAAATGAAGGAGTGGGGAAGGGAGTGAAAGGAGAATAAAGGGGGGAAGAGAAAGCGACGGGGGGGGGGATGAGGGAGAGAGGCGGCAGGAGCCCCAGCCCCCTTAGTGGCTGCCTCCCCGGGGCCCTGACAGCCTGACCCAGTGCGGGGGAGGGGAGCGGGTGGGGGGGAGCCCGGAGGCTGCAGCCCCCCCCTCAGGCAGGGAGGGGAAGGAGCAGGAGCCGGGGTGGGGGGAGGGGAGAGGGTCTCCCGCAGAGTGTGTGCGGGAAGGAGGGGGGGCAGTGTCTCAGGCCCCCGCCGCAAGGCGTCGCTCCGCCCCCCCGGCAGCCGCCTCCGCCTCCTCCTCGGTCGCCCGACCCGCCGCCGCCGCTCCTGCCGCCGAGACTCACCTCCTCACGGAGCCCCTGAGCGGAGCGCACAGCGAGCGAGCGGCGGGCACGCGCACCCGGCCTCCCCGCCCCACCACCCATGCGGGGCGCGTGCCCGACACCCGCCCGCAGCCAATCGGACCCGGCCCACCAGTCGCCGCGAGAGCCGCCCCTAGCCAATCACCGTGCAGAACAGAGCTCAGCCAGCCCATAGGCTTCGGCCGCTGCGGAGACTCCGAGACCCAGTCCCGCCCGCCTGGCCCTGCCATCCAATCACCACGCGCCTTCCCGCCCAGAGCCGGCGAGACCCCGCGAGATTCCCTCACCTCACACAACCCTCACCTCGAATGGCCGCACCTTCTTCACCTTACTGGCCAATCACATCGCGCCTTTCCTCCTTCCGGACCAACCGGCTCTCCCCACAATTAAAGCCCACCCGGAAAAGCACACCGGGCCAATAGAGCTCGAAGGCGGGAACTCAAGGTGATTGACAGCCCTTCTCACGACTGACAGATGCTGATGGGGCCGTTCTTCAGATCGTAAGGGGGAGGTTCCCTCTGACGGACCCGGAAGCGGCTTGCGCCCCCTTCCGCGGAGGGCAAGACAACCAGTAAGAGGCAGGGATAGACGCGATGAGCAGGGGAAACAGCCAATCCGAAAGGAGGAGGGGCGGGGTGAGGTAAGGACGCTACTGGCAAGAGAAGAGGGGCAAGTGGGGTCCATTTCGTACTTGAGGCGGTACGGGAGGGGCCTAAAGGGGAAGGCACTGCCGGAAGCGACCGAGGCTGGCGGGAGCCCCTGCTTGCCAGGCTCCGGCCGGGCACAGACGCAGGCTCCCCCTCACGCTGGCCCGCCAGCCCCGCCGCTGCTTGCTGGGCAGGCCGCCCGTAGCCGGGCTCTCCTTGCCTCAGGCTGGCTGGCGTTTGTGCATCGCCTTAGGGTAACCTCGGGCCTCACCCGCCCCGCCGAATCAAGGCTCTAGGCCGGGGGAGTCTCAACCCCCCCCTCCCCCCACAAAGTAAACCGCCACGAAAGAACCGTTGGCCCAGCCCAACGGACAGATACGTGTGTGGCTTGGTTTTAAACGGCTCCCTGCTTGAGGGGGCAACAAACAACCTGCTGGGGGGGTGAAAACCAGCCCGTGAAACTGACTTGAACCCAAGGGAGATGGAGGGCGGGTTTGACCCTGCATCATCTGATCGCTTGAAGCTGGGTGTCCGGACCCTGCTCCGAAGCGGAGCCAGGTATGGACCAGAAAGAACCTCGCTTTTAAAACCAGCGACCCCCACCTGTCTCCAAAACAACGGTCCTTGCACCTCACTTCTCAACAAAGTGAAAATGCCTACCCAGGAGGCTGTAGCTGTACCCGTGGAAGAACCTCTCCTGTTCACACAGTCTACATGGGGGGTTAGGTCAGCAGAACTGTCCCTATGGGGATGGGGATTTTTCATGCCCCGGATCGATTTAGCTGGACTGATATATGTCTGAAGTGTAGACCTGGCTTTAGTAACCGATACCATAGTGAAATCTGATATTACTAAGGTGTTATTCGTTTTACAACATCTACTACTGAATATTGACTAACATACTCAGTAGCCCTATCCAAAGTTAAAATAAATGTCCCGTTCCAAAATAAATAAGCCAAGTGTATTTTTTGTACATCACATCCTTGATTGATTTATTTTTAAGATGGTGGTTTCTGTAGTGGGTAAAGTCCAATAATTCAAAATGATTCTCCCAAATCATATTAGGAAATGCAATGTGTATGAGCCAAAAGAGGCAGACACAAAAGAGGGACCCTTCCATATATCATGAGTAAGTGAAAATACTGCTCAAATCTGAGAGGCAGCTTTAATTTTCAGCTCATTGTCCTTAGACTCTAACCTAAGTATTGTTATGGGAAATGCATTAAAATATACTAAATAGTGAGAGTTTTTTAAAGTATATTTAAATTAGGCAGGCAGGGTAGCAATTCAGTGTCAGAGAAAGAATGACTGACACAGGGAATTTGCAGGTGTCACCCTCAAGTGTGAGCAAGTTGACAGTCCTTCTTACTCCTCCCCAGCTGACACTGTGAGCTTATCTACATAGGGAAATTGACCGACAGAACTATAATGGTATGATTATACTTCCGGTCAAATTCCCTGTGGAGACAAGCCCTATCTCTTATTATTCCAATTTCTGTCCCTATGGTCAAAAAGGCAACAGCCAAATCATTGTGCTGTTTTTATAATAGTACAGAAGAAGCTAAAATCACGTTATGTGTAATCCCATCACAGAACCCGGAAGACTTTGTGGTATGTACTTTCTTGAAAGCTTCAAAATAGTTTTATATTAGCCGAATTCTGAAAAGGCTGTAAATACCTTTAGCATCGTGCTTGACACATTGGTAGAAGGGGTGAAGAATTTTTGGTAAAACTATGTCAATTACATTTTACAAACCTTGGCAGCGAAAATGTGTATGTAAAGTATTGTCCAGTTTTGCAAACATTCCACCAACATTTTTCTTAGTGTCATGATCCACTAATGAGCAAACCTCATTCTTGTACATCAAAAGAGAGAAGATGCAAGATCAGGTTTTGCTTGCATTTTGGGCAAGGGGGAGGGGAGGAGGAAACAGCAGATTAGGACTAAGGTCCAAATTGTGTCTTTTGATGCCTGCTCACATCTCTTCTTGAAGTCAAGTTGGAGCTGTCAACGTGGTTCCAAATACCGAGTTTCACCACTAGTATACTAAATAGGAAAGCAGGCAAACACCATCCTCAGGAGAAATGCAGGACTCTAAGGCATAGAAACAACCAACAGGGCAAACAGCGTGTGCACCAATTTGATCACTCCTGGAGTAAAAACTACCTGCAAGGTGTTAAAATAAAAAATGAACAAACAAAACCCACAAAATGATGCACCATGATCTTGTTAAAACACCCTTTGCCCCTCCATGATGACAATACTTTTTGAAGATTGCATGAAAAAAATATTTGTTAAGGGGAAAAGTTTGGACCTAACCTCCCAAGTGTAGTTCTCTGATCAAGAACACCCAGCAAACAAGGTGTGATATTTTGGTGGTTGTTCACAGGCAAGCACTTACATACTGTAATCACAAGTGCTCTACAGATGCCTAAAATAGACTTCTCTGTATCGAAATTCAGGCTCTATCTCTGCAAAACTTGTGTAATTTAATGTACATGAGTGGTTCCATTGAAGTCAATGCACCTACATAAATGTTTTCAGAACTGGGCCACAGTTAGAATAGATGGGTCACATATGTCCCAGAACAGCAGGTCAATGAAGTTACAGCAAGGATGGATTTGCATCAGTGTATTTACTACATAAATTGCAAACCTCACAGAGTGGAAGTCATAAATGCTGGAGAGGATGCAGAGAAAGAACAAGAGCTCATTTTTCTTGCTCTTGCCCCTGATCTGTAAGTGAATCATAAACTGGCTTGCTGCTGCTTTGAAACAGCAAAAATTGTTCCAACATAATCTGGAACTCCTGTAATGTACTTATTTATTGTCACAGTTGGCACAATTCTGGCTTTCAAAGTTGATAGTGTATTTGAAAGTTGTGTGTGAAGATGTTAAGCTGTTTCCACTGGCAGAGCCTGGCTCCATTAGGTACTGTGCTACTGAAGAGATTTGAATCAGCTCCACTCATTCCTATCAGTGCTACTCAACGCAGCTGTTACCACTTTCTCAGAAGCACACAGGTTGCCAAATAACCTCAGGGAAGCACCATATGATATTCATACAGATTATCTTTTGTACTTTCTTGAGGCATCGGTAGCATATTGGGGGCTGCATTCCTTTCAGCATCTTCTCTGGGACCCAGGATGAATTAGATACTGCAATTTCCCACTGTAAATTACTTGTGGCATATATCTAGTATCCTGATCATGATTTCTGTGCTTTGTTCCTTGTGTCCAGATACAGCAAAAAGGTCTTTTAGATTTAAAAAAAATACATAAGTAGCAGGAATAGTTCTGTTTCAAGCTATTCTCTGACAAAGAGGTGCTTTGCCGTAATTTGTATACATCCTTTGTTACACTTCACTTCATTCCTCTGGTATGGTATTCTTTACCTGTGTTGAAAATAAACCTATTCCTTGGATTTGAAAGTGTTGTTAGTAGTGGTTTCAGTCTGCTACAGCAAGCAGCGTTTGTCTGCTTTGCGAGGTTCGCAAAGTAAGCCGTGGTCCTGAAATATCCTTACATGTGCACAATGTATTTCTAATTAATAAAAATACTTCTATTGCATCTGTCATTCAAAGATCTTAATTTGTGTTCCACATTTTATTATGATTTATTTATGATGCTCACAGACGTGCAAACTCTCCATTGCATTTGTTTGTACCTCATATTTGTATTTACTTTGGTCCTGATTCTGCAAATCACCTAGCATATGCGTGTAATCCTGTTGAAATCATGTGAACAAAGTTACATAGGTGCCGAAGCATTGGCAAGACTGGGGCTTTTAATGGTAATGGAAGAGTGTACATACCATGAGGTGAATATAGACCTCTCTGTTAAGCAAGTGCCCCCCTGCAGGGATGGCAGGGGTTATGGTCCAACCAGGAAAAATATTACTTATTAACCTCTGACCCTAATGCTGTTTAACTTTAAAATCAGGGATTTAACAGATCTTTGCCTCAGTTTAATATATATATACCTAGCCCAGGCTATGGGTTTTTTTTTAAATGACCACTAATTATGGATGTCCAATTTGAAATAAATGCCTGATTTTTACAGGTGCTGAGCACTAATAGCTGTTATTGACTACAGCTGTTGCTAAAAACTTCTGCAAATTACGTCCAGCATACTCAAGGTGGGGTTCCAGAATTCGTGATCATGTCTGGATAATTTGGTTACTAATGAATATATTGTATTAAGATTGTGTGTATGTGCACACATAATAACTTGTCTTACCCACTGAGTTTGACTTCAGAATTCTGAATCATGCTTTCTGGATTGACTATAAAAATCAGTAAATGAGATATAATTAGGAATTATTGTGAAACATTGCATTTGTTTTTCATAATAACTGCGACAATATGTTGCTCTTACAAAGCAACAGCACTGGAAATAATTATGGTAACACCAGCTATAGCAAGGGAAGATTTTGTTGGACTCAACATTATAGTGTAACAAGACACTGATCTAAATCTCATTACAAAAGTATTATCTGGCAAGAAAAGACCTAACCTCACACATTCTAGAGTGGTGTAACCCAGCGGTTCTCAATCAGGGATATGTGTACCCCTAAGGTTACTCACAGGTCTCCCAGAGGGGTACATCAACTCTTGAAGGTATTGGTCTAGTTTTACAACAGTCTACATAAAAAGCATTAGTGAAGTCAGTACAAACTAAAATTTCATACGACAATGACTTGTTTATACTACTGTATATCCTATCCGCTGAAATGTAAGTACAATATTTATATTCCAATTGATTTATTTTATAATTTATTGTAAAAATGAGAACATAAGCAATTTTTCAGTAATGCTCTGACACTATTTTTTGTGTGTGATTTTGTAAGCAAGTAATTTTTAAATGAGATGAAACGGGGGGATACGCAAGACAAATAACACTCCTGAAAAAGGGTACAATAGTCTGGAAAGTTTGAGAACCACTGAAACCAACATCCCAATATGACCACTTTTGCATTATTGATGAAATTTAGAAATACAATACATGGGTCATCAAAAACAAAAAGAACACTAATAAATATGATGGAGCAGTGGTGTGTGATACAAGATCACATAGCAAATGTTGACAGTGTAGTTTGTCATTTATATGTGATTCCAAGCCCATTCCAGTTAATAGGAGACTTTCCACTGATTTAATCGGGCCTTAGTGAATTGGGTTACTTTTTATTTTATAAAATACTTGGTCTAAAATGTACTATGGAACATACTGTATGTCAACAGCTGAAAAAAATTGCTGTTCCTTTTTAAAAAAGAAAATTAATGATCATAACTAATGGCAATTATCATTACTACACTATAAAGCCGAGGATTGTGCATTCCATAATGCATTACATCTAACTTGCATTACATCACTTGCAAACCCCTCTGTATTGTATAGCAAAAGCTGTTGTACTCCAATGCAGCTGCCTTCCAAGTATGCTCCTGGGCACACACAAGCTTAAACTATAGGTGTATTCATCTGCATTGCGAGTGTGCTCCAGTAAACAGGACATGGGTGCGGGACGTAGGAGAGCTGGGTTCCAGTCCTGGCTCTGTCACCGACTCGCTGGGTGACCTTGGCCGAAACACTACAAATCACTCTGCCCCAGTTTCCCCATCTGTAGAATAGAGATAAAGATGTTTAATGGTACCCGATCAGTGTGTACTTTGAGTCGAATGACCAAAAAGCACCACTGAAGTGTTATCTATTACTATTACGAATAGTAGTATGTCTCGCGTGCCCTTACTGTTTGTTTGTTTAAATGAGATTGAGGGCCAGTTCTTACTCATCAATCAAGTGGAGGGCTGATGAGAGATAGTGGTTTGAAGAGATGCATTTATCTGAGGTATCCACGCCCAGTTCTGGCAGATGACAACATGGAACGAGCGAGCCCCTTAACAAGTATATCTGGCTGGCATGCAGGGCCTGCAAATCCCCTCTTTGGGTTCCCCATATTGTATTCTCCCATGCAGCTGAATCTTACCAGTTCTTCTGCTTTTTTGGCATCCCACACACATCGTCTTTCACTTCATTGTCTTTTTCGCAGAATACCACACCTTCTCTGAAAGCTGCAAGAAAAAAAAAAGAAAGTATATTGTAGCATAAACCAAAAGCACCAGCACTAGGAAAGTCTGCTGCTGTATATTTAAAAAGACCATGAGCAGATGAGAGGAATGAATTATTGTTTTAAAAGTGACCATCAACCCTTGCAAGACACCATTGAAACAGTCAGTTGCTTTTTTAAAAAATGGACAGAAACATTCAGAGATCAAGTGACATTGAAATATGTAAAACTTTTCTACTGAACCATTTAAGGGAACATTAAGATGTACAGAAGAAATAAACAAGATGCTCGTCACTTCTAAGATACCCTTAGTTTCCTCATTCCGAACTTAATGCAGCTACCCTTTATTCAGAATGAGTAGCACTTACAGCTTGTGTTAGTAAGCCCTACTTAGTGTAGGGTGCAGAATCAAGTTGTCACATACTATTATGTGTGCTTCACAGCTGCAACTTTCCTCATGCTGAATAGTACCTTACTTCATGAGCAGTCCTACTAATGTCACTGAAGCTGTTTGCAGAATCTAACCCGCATTAGTTTGGAGGGTGCAGGTGGAGACAGCACAAGACCATGCCAAAGCCCGGATTGATTGAAACTAATTTGTTGTTCTCAGTGATGCATGGAGATATCTGATTGGTACTGTTGTTGATGAAACATGACAGATCAATTCTAATCTTTTACTGGGGAAGTCAGTTATTCAAGGGGACATGCATCTGTCTGTTGCTATTTTGTTCACACTAACGGTGGTAGCAAGTGTACTGTTTGTGTATCCAACACTGAACACTGGCACTTCATCTACATGTGTGTCAGACCTACTTGCCTAAACCCACTAAAAACTACATGGCACATGGCAAAGTTAGAAGCACATCAGTTGCACAGAATGCAGCCTAGTTCCTTCATGAAAACGTAGTATATTAGATCAACATATGGCGTTCCATTTACCCAATTCTCCACTGCCTTGAATTTGCCACTCACTGCACAGGTGGAATTCTTTTGGCAGTATCTTTCACTAACTCTGCACAAAGTTAAATGGAGGAAGGCAGTTGATATCATGCCCAAATAGCACATGGAAAGTCTTCAAAATGTTATTCACAATTACCTTCCTTCATTTAAAAACCCTATAGAATGGGTGGCATCATCCTATATTGTCTACAATTCATGGGCCAGTACTGGGCATACAGTAATATTCATATACTGCTGGGCCAAGTGAGAACAGAAATATATTAGAAAGCCTCTCTTTTGACTTCATAGCTGAAAGCAGCTATGTGCATAAATGCCCTTTCGCCCTTGTGTATATCCCTTCTTTTGACCCATTAATGCAAAACATTATGTGATATTTCACAAGGAACAAAGCATAATAGGATACTTGTGGATCAGTCAAAGACAAGAATCTGCACAAAGGGTCTGTGAGCTGGACTATTGATAATTTACCATGTGGGTGTTTACAAGCCCCCACACACCCCACTACACAACTCTGCAGCCAGAAGCAGAACACTGAAGAATGTAAATGCCCGGGTTATATTTTATTCATAAATCCTACTGATGCCATTAAGATGTCATAAATGCAGTGTTATGTTAATATATGCTAATTAGATTTTTTTTTCCCTTCTCAAATAAACATCCTGCTCTAATTAGGTGCATGGTTCCTAACATACAGAATACTGTAAATATATTTAATACACACAGAAAATACAAAAAAGCTACAGAATAAAAACATCTCCATTCATATTAAAAGGCCTTTTTCATGAAGAATAAATTAGTTGAGACTTCATCTCAAACCCTTCTTTTTTTGTAGAAAATTAGAGGCAAATCAGCGCTTCTATTAATAAAATTGAGTGTAGGGGGGGAATAGAGTTTTTTCCTATATCTTTAACCGCTTGAGTAGGAAGGCTTGCATTATGATTTTGTTTTGGAGCTAGTAATAAAGGCACATTTCAAGAATGAAGACACGCGAAAGTCAGTGAGGCTCCATGTCGGCACAGAGATCCATCCATCCATCCATGTATATGAGCTTGCAGGATTAGGGCCTAATTCAGTTCTTCTGGGTGCTCTGGGAAGTATGGCAGTACGGATGCAGTATGTGCCCCGGAATGCCCTCCTCCTCCCCTTTCTCCCACTTGCTGTTCTTCATTACTAGTGTTTCCTTTCATCCTTTTTCTAGCAAATGCTCTCACTCAGTTTTCATGTTGGGACAGCAAATGAACTCCCTCCGAAGCTATGCCAGCAAAGGCATTGATGCAGCAGGAAAACTGACATTCTCTCCAAAGCCTCTTGCAGGCCTGTGTGAATGAGCTACACAATGGTTAATAAACTCAATGAGGTTCTTTACATAGCAGCTTTGTCAGCTCCTTAAGGCGAAATTGTGCTCAGTTGTACTAATGGAACTATGAAGTACAGTAACTCCAAAGAGTCCTAGTGCCACAGGACTCTTTGTCATTTTTGCAGAGCCAGATTAACACGGATACCCCTCAGTAATTCCATCCGCTGAAGTGAGCTATAGCCCACAAAAGCTTATGCTGAAATAAACTGGTTAGTCTCTAAGGTGCTACAAAGTCTTCCTTGTTTTATTAGTAACTCCATAGTTACTCAGGATTTATACTGGTGTAACTGAAAACAGACTCTGGATTATATTATATTATAAAGGGGCACTGTCAAATTCAAACGCATAGGCCAGACCTTCAACCAGTGTAAATCAGTATAGCTTCATTGTGGTTGACACCTACTTATCAGCTGAAGAGCTGAACCCATGTTTTTATAAAAGGAAGTTTTCTCAGCTTTGTTATTGACACGTAAGATCGTTCTACTGCAGCCATTTTACATATGAAATTTAGTTTTTACGAAATATGATGTTATCTTTATTACATTTTGGCTTGGAAAAAGAAAATAGATTATTCAGCTTCCTTTTAGTTTCCGTTTCCCCCATTAATTCAAACCCTTTATCCTAAATTACAGCCTTAATCTTCTTGCTAATAACATTTCCCTTGAACACTTTTTGAATTATATCTTTCCCCTCCCCCTCAAGAACTCTTTTTTTTCCTGCACATAGAGTCAAACATAGGAAACCGAGCAAGTTGCTAGAAAAGAGAACTGCAAATGGAATTAAGAAAAAATAGTAGCAGACAAAGAAATACAAGAGAACTGAATAAAGAGAAATAAAATATAATGCAAACTAGGGCTTGATACTACAGGTACTTACGTAGGAGTAACTCTTCTTACAGAAGTAGCCCTATTAAACTCAGTCGGACTACTCATGTGAATAAAGTTACACATGTGCCCTAAGGGCTTGTGGGATCAGGCCTAAAAATAAGTGTCAACGTTTTCACTTCCTGTTATTGTTCTGTTCATGAACTTCACTCCCCTCTATTGCTACAGAGAAATAATCTGATCTAACTTGCATTACATCACTAATTTCATTGGAGCTGCTCTTGATTTACGCCAGGATAAGTGAGATCAGAATCAGTCCCTATGCTCTTGGAATAACAAGAGAAAGTATTTCTGTTATGTCCAACTCAGAATGGCACCCAAAATCGCACCTCTGAAATTTTCTTGTGTCAACTTCATTTTGAAATATGTTTGACTGATAATAAGGAAGGCCTTCAGGTAGGTTCAACACATAAAGATGGTTTGTTATATCAAGCGGGAGGTGGGGGAAACATTTAAATCAACAACAACGTTTATACATACCCAGATGCATCATTTGTAGTAATTAAATTATTCTTGACATACTATTGGTAAGGAGCTGTGTGTGCAGATTTTAATGTAACCATTAGGCACACATAACAAGGCCCATTAGGCAGAAATGACAAGATGTATCATTAAACAAGCAAGAAATCTCTCTATGTACGATAAATGCCCATGCTTGTAAGCACATTCCTCCAAAAACCAACACTACCTTGTACCACCACCGTGACCCAGCAGTCTGTATTCTTGGAAGAACCTTAGGCCGTGGGAATATGTCTGAATGCCACAAACAATAGCAGCATATTATAAAAACTGCCTTGAAATCCTGAGCATAAGTCAAAATGTCCTCCGTTTTATGGTACTGTAAATTGGCTTTATCCTGCTCACTTTAGAACCAATGGGATTTTTCTCTTACATGGGAGCGCTCTACAAAGTAGAAATGAATGCGTGGGCAGACACAGAGAGGCGCTTGGATTACTGTGCAGATACCCTGGAAAAACAACCTAACTTGCCACAGGAAAAAACTAAGTTACTACTGCCACTGCCAGCAATTGTTAATCATGAGCAGATACTTGCACCTCTTGAGTTTATCAGTGTAAATGCTTCACTGGATTCCTGAATTTACAGGAGGTGAGAGTGAGGTCTCAGATTACGGGCAGTTTGAACTGACACCATAGTTAATAATATGTAGGATTTATAGAGCACTATTCATCTATAGAGCTCAAAGCACAATAAACCCTATATTACAGGTGGGAAACAGATAGTGATTGTTAAGTGACCTATGGGATCCCTGTTGCATCAATCCCAAGTGAGTAACCTATATTAAATGTGCAGCTAAAAAGACCTTTTCTTCTGTATTTATTTTTTTCGTGGCAATATCAGTTCAACAACAGAAATCTCACCACGTTGGCCACCCAGTTTCTAGGCATTTGTTGCTGTTCTCAGACAAGTTGAACTCACTTGACCTTCAGCTTTACACCTCACAGTGCACCTAATAGCTCAGTGCATGGAATAGCTCCAAACAGTCACACTGCCTCCTGTGTTTTATTACTTAAAAATATCACTAGTTCTTTGTGGCCATGTTCTCCTGTGTGAGCTAAAGTACTTTTGCTGAAAATAGCACCGGGACAGATTTTTGGAGGTTATAAATCAGCATACCCCCTTTGAAATCAGCAGAACTATACTACTTTATCCCAAATGAAGACCTGGTCACCAGTGTTTTGTCTCCCTTGCCTGTAAGTAGACAAGAATGGTACAGTAGACTCTCAATTATCCAGGATTGGATTAACCAGGATGTGGATTAACCAGGATGTCAAAAAAATACGGGCAACTCACAGGGTCAGCTCTGGATTTGCTGCCGCTCCAAGCACACACACAAAAAGACCCCCGCCAGGGCTCAGGGGAGCCAGTTAATCAACACCCCCTCTCTCCCGGCACAGGGTGGCTGGTGAACCAGCCCCCACGCCCCATATGTCCTATGGATGGTGGTTATCCGGGATTTTATTAACCAGACTTATTTTTTTCCCTATCATCCTGGATAATCGAGAGTCTACTATATTACATTCCTGTAGGCCCTCATAGTGCAATCTCATTCAGGCAACAAGCTCAGCTGATACTTGTATAAGTAAAGGCTATAGGAGTCTAGTTCTGTCAACCCATGAAACATTGGGATCAGAGTTCACTGAACTCTCACTCCTGGTGCTATTGATCCTCTGGTTTTCTTTCACATACATACATTGGCAGTAGATTGTATAATTAGCACTATATTGCAGTTATTTTGTTACAGTGTTCTTATACTGAGTGTTCTTGTTCTTATACATGCTGAGTGCATTGAGGCATACAGCTGAAGGTTGTGAGGTTTATCACTAGAGACAAGTGTACATGACATTAATCACACACTTTGCACCTTGCAAATGTATTTTGGTCAATCCTGAACACAAGCAGAGTCACTAACTTAATTCCACCGTGTCATCCAATCCATTTGCTCCCTCAATCCAAGTCAGAAAAGATAAAGGGAGGATGAAAGTTGGGAAATGGTTATCATTTACATGGGACATGGGAATTAGTTGTTGAAGTGGTATGAAGATCTGTTTCTGTGGTTAGACAGACATCAATCATTACAGTGTACATGGGGAAGTCTGTTAGTTTAAGATCCTTTGCTGATATTTTCCCACCTGAATAAGCAGCCACCTCTGGGTGTTTGATTTCCTGATGGCCTCGGGAGAATCCCTGTCAATGTTTAGACTTGCTAGGAGAACCTAGCAGTAGGTACATGTGGATTATTTTGGTTAAAACATCTGCTATCTTTTCAGAGAACATATGCCTGTGATTTGGTTCCTAAATCTGAGGGACATTCATTTGAATTACAAAAGGCCAGATAAAATGGCACTTCACAAACGGTACATTTTGAGAATCACTTTAAATGTTTCTATATTTGAAGGCAGCTGTTTGTTTCCCTTTAGAAAATAAACTTGTGTTGTGCTCTCTATGAGGGAAAATAAGGTATTTAAGTCACATATCATATATTGTCTGCAGAAGATGCAGACAGATCATTATACTGTACATCAACCATGCTATCTAAGTATTTATGCCGTGCCTTTTGGTATCTGAGCACAGCATGCTTCAAATAAAAGTGCTTTTCCAAGGTTTTGAATGATTTGTGAGGCATGTATGGCAGTATCAGTATATTTCTCTTGAAGACATTAGTCTTACCCTTCCTTGCAACTGTGCTGCAAGGCCCTCTATTAGGCCCTGATTCAATAAGGTTAAGCATCTTGCTGAATTGGGTTCTGAAACAGAAGGTGTCAAAAGTTGGTTTGAAGTATGATTGAGCTCAAAGAGCCATTATGAAATTCCCTCTCCAGTGTATTAGCTACAGTACATTAACACTTTAAAATAATTCAGAAAATGGGATGAAAGCAACCGTTCCTCACCCTAAGGTTTGTTGTAAGGCTGAAAGAAGGAGATTATGTTTTGCAGTGTAAATCCAGAAGTATTCAACAATCTTTCGAGAGGGAGGTGGGGTTTCCTGGCTGTTCCTATTCTTCATGAAGCAGTAAAAAATGGCTATAACACAGCTAAAATACCTACCTGGCTAAAGGAGTTGAGAGTAATGTGTAGAGAGATAGGAAAGCTAGGGTGACCAGATGTCCCAATTTCATAGGGACTGTCCCAATTTACCCTCCCTCCATCCCACCTCCGTCCCGATTTTTCATACTTGCGTCTGGTCACCCTAAGGAAAGCCCAATACATTGGAAAGACTAACAAAACTGAACCTCTGCCCAATATGTGAATAAAACTTTTGCAGATCTGTAAATACATGGATTATCTTTTTTCTTGCACTCACTTGAATGATCATTGGAAAGTGAAACTGGATGGAAACAAAAAGGAAACTGACCTGTAAAGAGGGTTGAAATTCTTATTTTATCATAACATGGCCTTTCAAAAAAAAAAGTCACAAAAATAATTGACATCTTCAAAAATGTTCATTTTTTGTGACAATGTCCACGACATTTTAAATTGAAACTTTATCTAGAACATTATCAATATTTTTAATTTACGGAAAATCCTCATTTCATTCAGCAAAACATGTTGATAAACCTTGATAACATTTTTTATAACAACATCTATAAAAATGTTGGGAAAATGTTTGAAAAAAGTGGAAGCAACTTTGCAATTTTGACATCTTCCATGAAATCTTTAAAATGTTTCAACCAGCTGTACTGACTTATGTATATTTATTGTGCAAGTTGAATGAGTTGTATAAATAATCAGCATTAATGGTAGAAAGAAATGAGACTTTAAAATTATCTCATATTTAATCATTTCAGGTTGTACTGATAATACAGGATGGAAATTTTAAGAAGAGTGATTCTTAGCCTGACATGTCCTTTTAAGAGCTACCTAGGCTAGATAAATGAGCTACCTAGTAGAAGCTTTTCTCTAGTTCATCTTGCAGCTATAATTTATCCTTCAGGCCTGAATTTCTCCTATCAAGATAACTAACAGCGATACTCCCTTCTGGAGACTCACATCAATTACTTATACATCGTTCATCTTTGCAGCATTGACGGATCAGTCAGTTGTAAAAATGATGTTTCTGTAAACACCAAGGACTCTGTTTTTGAAAGAAACAGCATCCGTGGCAGCATATTAAAAGATGGGAAATGTGTAGATTTATACACACACATACAGAACCAGGTGCTTGCTTCAAACAGCCCCTTTTGGGATGTTAAATGTCTTTGCCCACAGATCTCATAAACAATTTATGAAGGATCTTATACTTATAGCTAAGCAGATTTCTCACAACAATACTAACGCCAAAAGGGAAGTGTGTGTCATCCAGAAGAACAAGAGAGCTCTCAGAACTCACAGCAGCTGGACTCTTAGCTGATGCATAGATCTAAGTGCTTTCATGTCCCCCATCACTGCAGTGTCTGAGTGCCTGATGCCACCATGATGGTGACAGATGCCTTAAATATAGATCGAGTCCTCCTGCCTTAAAATTCCACGTGTACCTAGGTCGTAGGCTTGTTGTGAGCCTTATTTCATTAGTGATTAGGAGCTTTCAGACCCTTTGATAGAAGATTATCTAGAGAGGCAAAATAAAAGCTAAATGAGCCAATCAATGACCCCTGAAGTCAGCAGTGTTCAGCTTGAGGAGACCTCCAGGGAGCCCAACATGGGAACAGCAACCATCCCGCGCATGTAGAGCATTTTCCACAGCACCACAGATGCACAGTGGGCAGCCCTGGATGCCCGAGGCATGGTCGGTCTTGGTGCAGCGAACCACACCACACGTGAACCTGTTAAGCTGGCTCCAGAGGTGGCTGGGGAGCCTAAAGCCAAGCAGCCATTCACCCAACCTGATGCTGATGTAGGAGTTCCTGGTAGTGGCAGAGGCTCTCTCCCATTTTCTCTGCCGGAGCTGGAGATATCATCCGCTGGCTGGAAGGCTTGTAGCTCTGTCCAGATGGAATTTCTGCTACGCAGTTGATGGAAGGGTGCATCCCATATATCAATGAACAGCGGCAAGGGCGGCATTTGCTGTATCATGATGATCAGTTTGTTGGCTGGATTCTGATGGTATATGTTAGGTGAGGAATGTTGGCTAGGATAGTAACCATATCGGTTTGGTTGGCTTCAATGTGCCAGTGATTTTTATGGGATGATTAAGCTGTGTATCTAATAATCTAGTGCAGGCAGAATTGGGGCACAGTATTCGCCAATGGCATAACAGAGACTGATCCCCAAACTACTCAGTGTTTGCACACTGGCTCCTCAGGTAGACCCGACCAGTCTGAAGGAGTTATGAAAATACAATTTATTATTAACACGTCTTAAATGTTAGAAATTTTTGCAAAGTTCCAAAGCACGGTACACATTAAAGGCTAACATTCCACAGCGTGGCACGTAAGTGCTGTGAAATATAGTCTCACCCAAGGACTTGCCCATACATGCAATTATCTGAGTGGTACCTGCAAATGTGAGGTTTATGTGGAGAGCAGGTTTTTTAGCTGTAGAGTTTTTGAAGGATACAGTTTAGGATTCAATAATCTGAAATTCTATCTGGAAACCCTTTTAAAGTTCCCTTTACTACCTTTGAACCATGTGACTCAGAGGGAATGGCTACAAAGCTCTCTAAATGCTGCATGCAGGGTAGAAATAAGCTTTTTGCATTAATCAATTATAATAATTATCCTCCTAAACACATGCTTGGTAAGATATGAGAGCCTTACAGAGATTGATTAGACTAAAATAAGCACCTAATTTGCATTTTTCTGATTTTCCTCCACTCCATTTGTCCCCATTAAGGTGCCTGCTCTACAAAAGGACAAATGTTGAAAAGCACATTTAAGAAAAATGTCATGTTCCACACCCACCTGTTAATGCATTGATCCTTTACCTCGAATGCCCTTACGAAAGCCTCAGAGAGGAAAAGCTTGTCCCGCTCTCAAGGTGAAAGTTTTCCACTCTTGGCAAAGGAAGATTAACCCTTAGGCTCTCATACTCTTCCATAGGGATTAGTTTTAAGTATGAATGTTTAAGGAGAATTTATCTGCATCTAAAAACTAAATAAGCATAGCATTTATACTTTGAAATAGTTAATAAAAATGGGACATGACACATTAAAGAGCCAGTATTAATAAAATTAAGTAGCTAAAAATAAATAGTTTCAGACATTTTAGGCTGGAGGGGAAAAAATACCATAACACAATGTAATTGTTCAAGACAACCTATAGTTGACCTGATCTTGAATGAGTCAGAGTTATGAATGCCCGGGACTTCACCTGGGCTCCAGTTCAATGCCCACTGGAGAGAATAGACTTCCATCGACTTTAATAGGCATTGGACTGGGTGATTATTTGTATATACCATAAATGCTATTTAAATCTTCAGTTGTATGCATGCAAATATATAGGCCCTAATTCTGAAGCCTTGCCTATGCTAGAAAGAGTTTGTCATTATAGTTATATTGGTGTAGCTATACTGGGGAAAATTTTCTTAGTGCATCTGGTGTTTTTGCTGGTGCAGTTTATATTGGTTCCCCAAATGAAATAAGTTATACCAACAAAAGCACTCTCTTGCCTTGCTTACACTAGGGTTTTGCTGGTATTAAAATGGGGTAAAAAACAAAATCACCCCTGCCCCCTCCAAACAAAATTACTATGCTGTCAATAGTTTCTTGTGTAGACAGGCCTCTGTTAGTCCACTCCTGAGCTGAGCAGAGGAATGGAGTAAGGTGCAAAGGTGGCTTTAAGCTATGTTTGTGATTCCTGTATTCTGGGGGCTTTCAGAGACTGACACAGGCCCTGGAATTAGAGTAATGATCTTCAGTGTGGTAGGCCATGCATCGGCCAACAACTTTAAAGAAAGGTAACAGGGCCTGAATCCGCTCAATTAAGCCAGTATAAATCCAGAAAAACGTCACCGGTTTCAGCGGCGTTACTTTAGATTTATGTTGGTGTAAGTGAGAGCAGAATTTGTCTCTGCTGTAGAATGTACTAGAGACAGACATAGAAGGGGGGGGGGGAAATACATTTTAAAACAGCTGATTCTCTTTCACTGATACTTAAGACAAACCTCATTTCAGAGGATTATTAGCGAAGGACAACTGTAAAGCCAAAACGATACAGGATCTCATTAAAATGAAAATGCTGAAATAAATGGGTAATTTGGCATTGATTCCACTCCCCCACTCTGAAAGCCATTTTGTATTAAAAGTTACATGGCTGCAAGATGAGGCTCCAACATCTGTTATTGCTGAAATAAAATGATTTGCTTGGTTTTTTTTCCCCCCTTGCATTCTTCTAACATCTGCATGTGTAGATCTCTCCTGTATATTAATCATTTTCAACACTGATTGCTCACGCGCTGGAATAATGCATCAAAGAATATGGAATTCTGTCTTCATTTAGGCAACTGAATATATTGGCCGGGGATTAAAGTTTCTATATTCCTATCCACCTACACTGTATGCGAGGTGATTATGGTTTATGAAAATGAACACGGTGGGTGATATACATCTCTATGCAGGAGGCCCACATCCTCAGAGGTATTCAGGCACCCAACGCCCATTGAAATCAGTGGATTTAGCTGCCTAAACACCTTTTAAGATCTGGCCTCATTCTCATGGACTCAGATGAGACTTAAGGAGTGCACAGGCCTTAGGCTGGTCCTCTTCATAGAAGTTAATTGCACCTGATATGATTAGAACAAAGTAAATAATTCACATCCTTCTCTGCTCTCAGAACGCTTGCAGACAGACTGCAATTTCCTCAAACATACTTATTGCTGATAGCATTCACTTTTTGTTGTTGATCTTTACCTCTCTGGATTGATCCAGTCGACTGCTTCAAAACAGTTGTCTGTGAGTCTTGGCTATTCCTACTTTTTCGGTTAGCTATGATTGGTCAGATAAAAACCATGGTATTGGTTTGCTGTGATTAAACATTTCTGAAACAAGCACTTGCACATGACAATTTAGAATACCTTAGCATATTTGTGAGCGGGACATTAAAATTCACTCTCTGCCAACATTTGCGCCATTAAAACTCGGCAGAAAAAATGTTCCCAGGAAGCAAATGCAAAAAGTTCACACTGGGTCTGAAAATAAATCATTTAAAATGTCAAGTGAATAGCTGCAAACATTTGTTTTATTATATGTACCAGGCTCTAGTTATGATGCATTTTAGTGTTGCTTTCCAACATCCAGTGAGAAGGAAGCACTTTCCAATGAAAAGTCAAAGCATTCATAAATAAGGAGGCTTTCCTGACTTGGAATATGAATATATGTCTATATTTTGAGATTTATTTCAAAATACTGCAAAGGAAAAGAACTGTGGTTCTATTTGCCCTTGATATGCATTGATAATTGCTTTTGACCTTTACAATTGTTTTCTAATCTGTGTTTGAAGTCAGAAAACAAAAATGAAAATACTAAAACTCTGGATTTTATTTCAGGAATGTGCCGAAACGTATTGGGTACACAAAAGAAGGTCTCTAGTATAGTAATTGTGCATGCAGATATAGAGTACCCAGGGTGCACAGCAGATGGTTTCAAAGGAAATCCTCGAGAGCTAGGATTAAAAAGCAATTTCCAGCAAGTTTAAAATGGGTCTCCATATTTGGGTCACAGAAATTAACTCTTTCAGTGTGAGCAATGGGAGTCTTTTGTTGGATTATCTGTCTGCCCTATGGAAAAGGAAAATTTAGGTGAACATGAATTTGTGTTGACTCCATTTGTGTTTTGATCATGCTTTATATATACACGATAGTCACACTCGGGCTCAGGGTTTTGTTTGGAAACGAGGATTGCACGTGTGTGTGGAAGGCAATTCCACATTTTCCAAAATGTGAAGACATTTTGGAGGGATAGTTAGGGATTTAAGAAAAATAGTTTGGATGCTAAAGAAGAGGAGCCATGGAGACATGCAGATACTCTTCCTGGCTGCACCAGTTCAAGCCAGTGGCTTGATGTGACTGCCAATAGGACATGTCTGAACATACAGAGAGATGAGCCTGTTTCAGTTAGAAGTGAGTTAATGAGGAGATGCAGATCAGCTGGGTGCTTTGTACTGTGAGGTCAGCAGAAGATACTGGACCAGTTCCCTAGCTTGCAGCTCCACCAAGATCATTGAGTCTACACTAGTTACACCCGCTGAGACTATGGCACACAACAGATCTTAAAATAGGCCTAATTAGGAGTCTGATTCACTTTTTCACTAAGGTAGTGTAAAGCTTCAGCAGTGTAAAGGAGCCTTAAAATGGATGTAAATTACTCTTACATCCCTTTTAAGTCCCCTTTATGTGGCTGAAGTGCAGTAAGGGGGGGCCTAATCTAAATGAAAATTGAGCCCTAGACAGCATTCAGTACATTACATGTAGCAACTCATATTGTTTTGTCTTGTCCATAAAGCTAAATCAGGCATATTTTGAACAGAGCTGGAAAGTTCTCTGAGCAAAAGCGCCTTACGCTTTGCTAAGTAAATGATAAAAACAATTGCTCATTTAAATTTCAGCAGGGGGAGGAGTTAATTGCATTGCACTTTGGCTATTATGGAAACTCCATGTTAACCACAAAGGACAATGTACCCCTGAACGGGCATCGTAAGTGTCCTGATTGGGATGACTAACTGCAGGTGTTTTAACAAAGTTAATCAACACTCCTAAATGTTCTTTTTCCTCCAGAACTGATCTAAGATAAAGATCCTGAAATGTTTTATCTGCTATTCAGAAGGGGAAACAGAAGAGTTCAAATGATTAACAAAGTTACTGTTATAAGGTATCTTTCAAATGTCCTGTGCTGCAGTTCTTGGGCCAGTTCTGGAATTGTTCAGTAAGGCCACAAACGACTTTTACCTTGGTCTCTTATAAGTGCATGTTCTATTGACTTAAATGAGACATTTACTTTTGTATGGCTTCATAGGACCAGATCTCAAGAGTTTCACACAGTACTTCAGATTTCTATTCTATTCAGGTTGTCACACCACAATGGTAAGTGCAGTATATGAGTGCTTGATGATACCACGTTGTGTCTCATTGGAAGAATCCAATGAATAATCTTTCTATTTAAAAGATCATAGTATGCCATGATAAACTAGAAGTTTCCCGTGTTTTAGGTTCAGTTTAAACTATAGTAGGTCTTGCCAAACACAAATAATACCCTATTTACTTATACCTTTACCGCCTCATTGTACTCAATGGGGCCAGGGTCTGGTCTAAGTTACACCAGTAAAACTCCAGATGAACTCCACTGATGTCAATTCCAGTTTTACGTCAATGTAAATGAGATCAGAATTTTGCTGTGGATTTTCAAGTATTTATATCTCACAAGAGAAGGCAGCATATTCTTCTCCTTATTGTTCTTTTTAATAAAGTCTGTCTTTTAAAAAAAAAATCTTAGAAGATTCTATTAAGTGCTTTGGGAGAAGATTTGATCCAGAGCTCATGGAAGTCAATGGGAATCATTCCACCAGCTTCAGTAGGTTTTTGATTGGGCCCTGAGTGAGGAAGTTAGCATTGGAGTAGGGTGACCAGACAGCAAATGGGGACAGGAGGTGGGGAATAATAGTGGCCTATATAAGAAAGAGACCCCAAAATAGGGACTGTCCCTATAAAATCAGGACATGTGGTCACCTTACATGGGCGTTAAAGTGGCAGAGTGAGTCTATTTTATTGATTTTTTTCACCAAACTGTGCAGTCAAATGTTGAGTACAGCAAAGAACTTCTAATAAAGGGAAGAACCCTATTAATCAAACTGTCTGGGTCACTGCCTGCCTTGTAGAGCTGTAAAATATCGGTACTGCACTCGGTTTATTAGGCTGTTTGTGAATCATTTGTTTCCACTTACAACAGCAATCCTCGAGCTAAATCCTTTCAGTTGCATGCAGCTCTCCTCGTGCCTACGTCCAAATATAAAGATGAGAGTGACCTCAGGCCAGGCAGTGCAAGTACGGCGCTGATCTAGAAGCATTCCCTCTGCTGCTCACATGCAAAGATACTGAGCCCCCTCTGCCAAGAGAACACCCCGAGCACTCCCTCCCTCCCCAACTGTGATGGGGAACGAAAGACTGAGGATCCCACCTGCTGCCTTCTATATACCAGGGTAGGGAATTACTAGGTTGTTGTGTCCCAACGTGGACTCATACTTTTCCCAGCCCCTGAAAGGGCTAAGTTCTACTGTCAGATACACAAGTGTGCCTCCCACCGAAACCAGTAATAGCACTGCAGTCTTCTGAAGGCTACAATTTTGCCATCGCCCTGAAAAGTGTAGCACCAGGAAAGTTTGAAAGGCTCAATTCCATTGAGTGTTTTCGGATTACTCCGTATTTAGAGCTTAAGGTAGCATGGTGTATTAAAATGCATTGTTCTGAGTGGATTACCGAAAGCACTAACCTATTCATCTGAAGGCCATGAATTCACATGTAATGTGACTAGTTAAGCAAGGGTGAAAGATCATATGCTGATGAATTTGTGCTTTCCTCCTCCATAGGCTTATATGGACTGCTTTAGTCATGGCACTTTGAGTACTGAGATGAGGAAGAGGAGATGATGAACAATTGATTCTTCTCTTCTCTTCTCTTGCTTACTGTTGGACTTGGACAAGCCTAATCTGCAAGGATAATTAAAGTTCCCTCACTCTGATTGCTGTAAGTGGAGTCTTAGGCCTTGTCTACACTTAAAAAATAAATCGAGCTAGATACAATGCTCTGAGCTGGGGAAAATTTTCACTCCCTATGCAATGTAGTCAGGTTGACTCAACCCCCTGTGTAGTCATGGCGAGGTCGATGGCAGAATTCTTCCGGGGAAGAAGAGATGGATTAACTATATTGATGGAAAAAACCCTTTAGCTGATGTAAGAAGTGTCTACACTATGCTGTGCTGCTGTAGTGCAGACCTATCCTTGGTTTCATGAAATTTATAAGGAGCCTATTTGCTCTAAGAAAAGTGAAACTGCTAAAGAACAAGCAACTGGCAGAAATGATAAAGTGAGCGCCAATTTGTTATCTATCTGCACATGTTGTGAGCAATTCCTTAACGGCACTTCGTAGCCAGACAAAAACCCAACCCTGTTGACAAATTGAATAGCACAGCTCTAATTGTGAATTGTCAGTAAAGATACCAAATGTAACAATATTTTGAAGGATACTTTCATCAGGATTACAGATGGATTATTTATCTCAGCATGGTAGATGTGTTCTGCTGTTGTTATGTGTATTGCATTTAGTTCAGAACAGCTACTAGCATTCCACTGTCAGTTACAGTTAGACAAAAAGTGTCACCTGCATAAAAATATCATTAATAAATATTTAGCCTTGTTCTGTCTCTGAAATGCCTCTTGCAGGATTTCAGGTAACAAGGATATGAACATGCAATTATAGGATTTGCAATTTTGCTAGAGTCTTAAACAGCCAGAATGTTTTCAGGTCCACTTCCCCCGAATGAGCTGAAGTGCCTACAGATAAAAGGCACCTCCTGCCCACCTAAAGGAAGGTATTATTACCGCCAGAGTCGAACACACCCACAGGTGCAATTTGTTCTACTGATGACTGATTAAATCTCAGGTATACTACGCATGGGCAGTATTCTGGGCCTGTGCAAAAAGGACAAACAAACTAAACTTGTGCTTTAAGTCAGCTCTCTGGAGCTGTGTACATGCTCAAACAAGCGTGTACTTCGAAATACCATAGGACGTTATTTAGTATGGTAGTCATAATCTGTATACCCCATAGCTGGGGTTATCATCATCATTACCTTGCACATCCTTGTATAAGATACTATATTTGCCATTATTATGCTGTTTTAGGACCTGATCCGAAGCTCCCTGAATTCAGTAGAATGACTTGAGTGAGCTTAAGGCTTAGGCTCCTACTCATCTTCCTGCACAAATCAACTGTGAATGCTTTAGGGTGTCTCAGAATAGTGGGGTATTTATTATGAATTGACAGGCTTTCCTAGGGCACTTTTATCCTTACAACATCTCTGTGAAGCAAGGACATCTCTCCAAGTGACTTGCCTAAGTCACAAAGGAAGTCTGTGGCAGAGCTGAGAATGAAACTCATATCTGATGTGTCGATTCAGTGACTCACCCATAAGACCTTCCTCCTTCTTGAGAAGCCCTGGCACTCCTAATTTTGAAGAGTGATTGAAATTCCCCATTAATGTTCATCACACAGCAAGCTAAAGGGTTGATTCTGCAAACTCCACCAAGCATAGTGCTTACTATTGTGAAACCAAAGGGATTGCTCAAAGCAGTCAGTGCGATGCTAGGTGGTGACGGCTTCCAAAACTGGGCCGTGAATTGACTTTTACAAAACCAGACTATTGTTTCGCTCAAATTGTGCACTCATCGTATAAATAACGGGCCAAATTCTAGACTGATTTACTCCCCCTGACAGCTGTGGGGCTGCAGTGTCGTTCCGCACAAAATTTGCCTGAATGAGCTTAGCTGCATGGATGAGAGACCACAAGAGATTTCTTCCGTCGACTCCTTCACTAACGCTAATCCTACTCCTGCCACATTCCTACAGAAGTTGCTGTCAATGCTTAATATTTTTGTAATCAACCTTCAGCGTGCCCCTAAAAGCCATAGAAACTACGTGCTGGCTTCCCTCACAAAGAGGTTATGGAAGGTTGTGCAGCTGATGTGCACCTGGCATATTCAGCAGGATATTTGGCTTGGATGCTGAAGCACTTTTGCCAAAAGTACCTCTCTCATTGAGCTGGTTAGAGATAGAGACATCATTATATTCCTCCTTTCCCCTAGTGAAAAACAAACTGATTCACACCGGGCCGGACCCTTGCCAGAATGGAAGCTATTTGGGGACTTTGCTCATTAATCGAGCTCTGATAATGTAGCAAAACTTTGATAAGGAAGAAAGGGTTTGCGAAGGCTTATTTCTTTAACTTTGGTGGCAGACATGGATTGCCATTTTGATTTGCTTGGCTGGTAATCTGGCCCATAAAGCTGAAGCGTGATGTGAAAACTGCTTCTCTGGCATGCCTGCACTCATACCATCTGTGTTAGGATAGAACTGAGCCTGCTCGGAAGGTGGTCTGCCAATTTTAAACAGGGCATGGGTGCCAGCCACAGATGGATTTGAAAGGATAGCCTCAAGAAGACAGAAATGGATACTTCTGCAGAAAGATGATTCTCTTGTTGGCAAGAGGCTTCACTTTAAGGCAGCTCTCATCAGTTGGGCCTTGTGGGAATTGGAACATCAATGAATGCTCTCCTCTGCTCTCACCTATTACCAGCCCGCCATCCCATCATGTACATGGATTAAGTAATGTAAAGGCATTTTTTAAACCAGTGGCAATCACAGACCTTCATAAATGTTCTCTCTCTCCCAAAGGCGATCATCTCTGAAGGGAAAGCTGCACCCTTCCAAAGTATCATAGTATTGTATCTGTCTAGGACGTGAGCTCTGCTACTCCAGGACTTCACTAATTTTGAAAAAGGACCAGGAAGACGCACACTACAAAAATTCTTGTCTTTTTTCCAACCTGTGTAATCAAAATTGCCATTTCAGTTATTGCCTGGGTATCTAGACTACTCCACTAAGCGCCAGAGAGAGAAGGTATACACATTATCTCTGTTCCTCAGGAGTATAAACTGTGGACCTTTTTTCATTGTGTCCAGAGACTCACCACCATAAATATACATCAGACATTTCCTCATACTGCACGGTTTAGATCTCTGCCACAATTAGGGTGACCAGATGACCCGATTTTATAGGGACAGTCTCGATTTTTTGGGGTCTTTTTCTTATATAGGCTCCTATTACCCCCCTACCCTCTGTCCCGATTTTTCACACTTGTTGTCTGGTCACCCTAGCCATAATGGAATACGGCGCAACCCACCTGTAGGACCTGATCCTGCCAAGCTTGCCAGATTGGATCAAAAGTCCTGGCTTTACTGTACAGCTGGATGGGGCATCAAACATGACAGCAAAATGTTCTGTAAGTTTGACACTTGATGAGCCTGTCTTCTCATGCTGAACTAGAAAGTGTCTTGACACAATATGTGACCCGAGGAAGTAAGTACAAGTGATTTTGACTGGCTAACTGTATACTCTGGGAAAGATTATTTCCATATATATTGCTTTAAATTTACCTTGTAATTAGCTTGGTTGAGTGACCACATTCTTCCATTAAGGATATTTAAAAGGGAAGCATTGCTCAATTTCCACTTCATAATCTTAAACACCTCAATCGAGTCCCCTCTAAGCCGCCTCCTTTCCAGTCTAAAGGAGGCCAGATTTTGCACTCTCTCATCTACGCTTTTTAATTACTGCTCTTGAGAGTGTTTCTGCCAATGCACGGTGCTATGTTGTCGTGTCACATTGAATTGCATCAGCGTTATTTTTAGGAACAAATAGAGGGGGAGGCAGAAACAGGATGTGGGCTACAAATGGAACCAAAGGGTTTTCTTAAGGACAGTCTGAAAATAGACAAAGAAAGGTAGCAATGCTATTTCAGGCAATAATCCATGAAAGGAAAAGTCAAGTTAATGATGACAAAAATGGACGGCAGAGCTGGGTGTGTGGGGAGAAGGGAAGTGAGGTAGAGGAGTAGGCAGAGTCAGGGGGAAAGTTGATCTGCTTGATTCTCATTTACATTACGTTTTCTTTACACAGCCAGAATGATATAAAGTGGCTCTAGTGGAAATAAGACTCAGGTGTAATGAATTCCAAGTACAGTAATACCTCGATTTAACGGACCTCGATTTAATGGACTTTGGATGCAACGGACAAACCGGGACCCTCCCGGCTGCGGCCCCGGTCCCCGTCGCAGGCGGGCTGGCTGCCGGATCCCGGCTCCCGCCCGGGTCCCACCAGCGGGCGGGCTGGCTGCCAGCTCCCGGCTGCCGCCCGGGTCGCACCAGCAGGCGGGCTGGCTGCCGGCTCCTGGCTGCCGCCCGAGTCCCAGTAGAGGGCCAGCTGGCTGCTGGCTCCTGGCTGCCGCCCAGCTCCCAGCAGCCGGGCGGGCTGCGGAGCTGCCGCCCCGACCCTGTGGTGGGCGGGCTGCTGCTCCGACAGCTCGGGTTTTTTTTTTTAATTAAATAATGGACTTTTTGATTTAACGGACCCCCCCTCGTCCGAATTAGTCCGTTAAATGGAGGTTTTACTGTACTGAAGGGGGCTTGATCTGCAAGTTCTCAAATTTTACACGTGGAGGCTTTGTAGGAACAGACCCAAGGGTCATATGGCAGAGTTTACCATAATGAATAATACTGGCCTGTTAGCTGTGATGAATTGTATCCTGGTCATGATTGTCTGTAGGATCTTTTCCATCTTAAGCTATGATCTTAAGGTTAAATTTGGCATTGGTGCAAGCAGACCTAGATTCATTGACGTCAGTGGACTTGTACCAGCTTACACCATGGTTGTGTTTATCTCCTAAGGTTGGAATGACTTGCTCTTGCATCATATGGCTCTGGGTACCAACCCCACCTGCGGGGTTCCCGTTGCCTTCCAGGGCAGTTCTATGTGCCGGAAGCATATGATTGGTCTTTCTTGGTTACCTTATGCTGTTTGTACCATTTCAGGCACAAGCTGGGAGTTTATTGTACTTTGAAAAACCAAAGAAAATGAAAGTTTAAGGAAAGGAGAAGGGGGGGGGGAAAGAAAAATATTTACCAAAATAAAGAGAAGGAATGGGAAAAAGAAAAATGGGACGGTACTTTACAGAAGGGTCATGATTCTTTGCAACTTTTCCACTGTGGTTTTCAGTTAACCTTCGGCTAGACCCCTTCTGTAAGCATCCCTCTCTTTCCCATTCCTTCTCTTGATTTTAGCTGGCTTTTTTTCCTTCTCCCTTCTCCTTAAAGTATTAAGTGCTAATAAGAGGGTAAGCCCGAAGCGTGCCGATATCACAATGTTTGCACCCTCAAAGCGCTTCAGAAATATTAAACCTGGCCAAACTCCTGTGAAGCAGTTAGTTGATATAACAGATGGCTGGTTCTAGTCTCTCATCTCAGTAACACGACCGTCACTTTGGAGTTAAGTCCATTGCCGTTACAAAATTACTAGCACCACTACCCAGACCGCCGCTATTGGAAATCGTTGTAACGCCACAGATGTTAATGGAGCTATTCCGATTTGCACCAGCTGAGAGTCTGGGCCAGTGACTTTAATAAATAAAGCCTTTCCATTGGTGTCATTAAGTTTAATGAGAGACTGAGGCAGAAAGTTGAAGTACTCCGAACTCAAATATCAGAACCAGAATTGGAATCCAAGAGTTCCTTGTTCCCAGTCCCATGCACAAGAACGAAGGGACCTCTGCTGATCTAATGCAAAGATTCAGTGTCAGACCATGCCACCTTTATGCAGATGAGTAGCAACTTACTCTACAAATAGTCCCATTGAGAACAAATTTGATGTCAATGCATTTACTCATAGATGAAGTTGCTTCTTCCAAGAGTATAGCTGTAGAATTTGGCCCTAAAAATGGGTCCAGATTCTTGTGCCGGTTGGACATAAGCTCATTTGTGTTATTATTCCTAAAATCTAATCAAGTTCCATTGCCTGTTGCCTTTGTTAACAAGGCAATAGGGCTAAGACTCCTATTGACTTCAGTGGCTTTGGATCAGGCTCTTGGTAACTATTATTCATACCTTGACCTTGATTCCATTCACTCTCCAAAAGTGAGTCTTTTCTCTGCTTTAGCTTATGTCATTTCAGCTCTTTGTTTTCCCTTGGGACAGACAATTCTATAAGAACTACAATTAGACTCTGTCTCAATGTTTGATTTTTTTTTTCAGGTGAGAGTAGTCAGAAGTAGTTTTGCGAACCACCTATTTCAGCTCAGTGCTCGGCAAAAGACTTTAAAGCAGTCAGATAATAAAAACATTTTAATTTCACTGTGCGGTAGAAATGTGAAAGTGACTTTGACAGAAAGAATGTAGTGGGGAGAGTTCTCATTTAAATATGCTTTAAAGAAATGGCACAATGACATTGTCACAGCGACAAAGTCAATATTATGCTTATTGTTCGCAAAGCTAGGTGTGAAATAAGGCATCTTGTAGTAAACACATTAGACTGTCTGCTGGGAAACTCAGCTGATGGGCTCTGATCTTTTTAAAATCCTGCTAGATCAGGCTACCTGGCACCACAATTATTTACTAATTTATTTATTTTAAACAACAAAAACACACCCTGCAGAGAAAAGAGAGATTTTGTGGAGACAGAAATAGAAAGCCACATTGCGATCTAATTGACACTGATATAATTTGGAATAACTCAATTGAAATTAATAGAATTGTTTGAGGTTTACAACCATGCAAACAAAAATCAGAATCTGGCCCATCAACCTTACTTTTTTCCTGTGTCTTTTTGTTCTGTGTCCGTACAGCTCCAAGCACAATGAGATCCTGGTCTACAACTAGGCTCCTCCAGGTCACCCCAATACAAATAATAGGCTATAACTGAGAACAGTAGTAAAAAGTTTAGACTAGAGGCAGCAATGCTATAAGAGAGTGAAAGGAAGGCTGATAAAGTGATAAGGAAGGTTGGAAGCAGGCTGGGCATCTTGCATTCTGACTGCCTTTATTACTACCTATTCTGTAGATAAAGGCTTTGTATTGTAGGGTTGTTAACTGAGTGAGAGAAGAGACAGGAAAGCTTTGAAGGTGATGTTCTCACCCTGCTTTGAACAGTCGACATTGAACGTAGGCCACATGTGTCCTCTTCTGGAGATCTGGGTTTCCTGATAAATGAAAGAGTGTGACTCACTGGCCTGTACACTCCTCGGTGGGTGGATGTGCTGCAGCAGCAGGCTCTTTGCCCCTCCCTAACAGCCTCTCAAGCCCTGTGAGGATCTGCTTCTTCTTACCACTCAGCCCTCTGGCCAAGTTACAAAGTCCCTCCCTTTCCAGGGTGAACCAATAGTCCAACAAACAATAGTCCATTGACCTCACACTAGGCCTTCAGTCCAGCTCCAGACTGCATGGTATCGGGGGTTTCAATAGCCCATACCACACAAGTCTCGAGGTTCCAGGGGGCTGCTAGGGGAACTCAGTCCCTCCCTCTCCTCTCGGTTCCAGTTTAGGGACTCTTTAATAAACAGTCAAGGCCTGGCTATACCGACCCCTTGCTGCCTCCCTGGATGGCTTCCTAACACAACCTTTCTCTGAGTGAACCAGAGATCTGCTGCCCTTTCTTAATCAACCCCCAACTAAGCCAGGTTCATCCCCGGGACAGGGCTGTTTGAGCCCACAGGCTGCCGTTAACCTCTTCTGGCCCAGCGTAAGGTTGATACACCCGTGACAGTAACACAAATTGGGATTATTGACCATGGGACACAGTCTTTCATTACTGCAGCAATGATCAAAATCCAACTCGGGAACAATACCAAAAGCCAGTACTTTCTTCATGCTCTTTGCTCGCCTAGGGAAAATAAGTTGGTCAGTCCCTAGTGGGCAAGTGTCCACATCACAAAAGCCATTACCATAACTGGCGAGTCTCAGTGGAGCAGCCAAGAACCGGCTAGGCTGTGGAGACTTAACTCACCCCCGGGGTTCAGTCCCTGTGGGTCACAGTTGAGTCACATTGGAGGGACAGCCTGGGAGAAGTTTCCAGCCACTGCCTATGGACGGATGAGAGACCTCAGTCAATCCATCACATTTCATGAGCGCTAATTGCACTGTCTTTTGGTTTTTGAGTAATTTCCCCTCCCCCCCCCACATAATCATTTAAAAAAAATTAGTCTCAAGGAGAGTTCACTTGTTCAGAAAATATATTAGCACTTCCCCTGTGGAAAACAGACTTTTATTTTGCCCCCCCCTCAGAACTTGGCAGAAAATGATCTATTGAAATCACATGCATAAATTATACATGTCCTAGAACTTGCTTTGGAATGACGAGTCTGATAGGAGGCTGATGGAAATTAACATGAGCTCTGAAAGATCAATTCTGTTTTAGAATCAGAAGAACTCTTGATGCAGATATGATCTGTAGGCGTACAGAAGCACCTACTTATCAAATTAGAAAAATACCATTTCAGAGAGTGAAGTGCTTGGAGTCTTTCCTCTGAAATAACTGATGATGTTTTAGGTAATATTTTTATTCTTGTCACCCAGGATAATAAAAATGCAATAGAAGTTTGAAAGCGCATATATGACAGATGTAAATCAAACACTGCATTTCAAACTGCAGCTAGGCAGAATAAGACCCAGCCATTCACAGTTAAATATTAACAACCCCTCAGGGCTATAAAATATTCAATATATCGATGCCATTATCTAAACTCTGCTTTAATTTGTACACTTTCTTTATACAAAAGCAAAACAACCACGCTGGTGTTAAATCCATCCATCCAATGCAGACAGATAGCAACAAGACAATGGCTTTACACACAGAATTGCAGTATTGGGGTGCATGTGTATACCTGTCTGCATGGTGAATGGGCTCACAAATGAGATAAGGAATGTACTCAACGTACTATTGGCAGTTAAGTCTTTTAACTCAGGTAGTAAAGACCTATGTCTTTGGCATTGGTCTATATTGCCGGATCCTATCTTTTGCGAATTTATCTAGTAATTGTGCCTGCTGTCTGTGGCAGTTGGAGGCATTACAAATGGAGCAACACTACTAATAGCTATAAAGTGCAAAGTGTTGTGGGATGAGAAGTGGATAACACCACTTTTCCTGGATTGGTCAGAATTTTTCATCTCTTTTTTTAGTCCATTTCCCAGCATTTTGTTTTTAACAAACAGAAACATGCAGTTTTATTTCGGTCCTCTCATTTTTCTTATTCATGGCAAAGAATTAAAAAAACAAACAAACAAAAAACCCCAAACAAACAACCTATGAATTTCGAATGCAGTGCATATTTTAACAGCAAAAAAATTAAGCCCTGAGTACTTTCTAAAACAAATCATAGACGTTTTATGTTTGGTGCAGTGCATGATTTCTTTTAATTAATTTTTTTATACTGAATCTGTCTTAAAAAAGAGATATAAAATACAGATCAAATGAAGAGATTCCATAAACATTCTCCAGGTTGCCTGTCTAGTCACAAAAAAACATTGTAACAAAAGCATGTTCTTAATTAATGTCTTTGTCTAATGAAAAAGCATTGTGGTGCTCTTTAAAATATATTATTAAATCTATGGTGTTCAGATAATAAGATGGGGAAAGACACTTGTACTGAGAGCCGTGTCGAATTCATCAAGGCTTCTTTTAATTCTAGTTCACTTGCTGCATTTTGCAGCTATTTGTCTGGGTACTGGGGCAATTTGGAGGATTGAGTGAAGCCAGATGACTGTAATAAACTCGTTTTATGTATTTATGACTCATTTTGGCAAAAAGAGACACTATTTATGGAGTATTTTGTATTGTTAAGATTTCTGTTCCTCCTGTCTCTCAAACTTTCTCTGGGCTACTGTCTTTGCTCCATCACCAATAATTACATCAAATTAATTCAGCATAATTTAGTTAATTATTAGCACTGGAGGTTAGCAACACGACTTCCATTGAACTGACGCTTTTATCCCCTTTTCCCTTAGGTTTTACAGAATGTAAACAAATCTGAATCGCGGATAAAAATCAGGGCTGCTCCCTTTCCATCAAGAGCTTTTGCCAGTCTGAAGGACTGTCCTGCCACATTCATTCACGCAGACAGGTGCTGATAAATGCACTGTCTGCTGCAGGCAGGAGGGAAAAAAAATCCCCAGGCTTTGTGTGTCAACACCCAGGCAGTTCGGGAGACAGGATGAAAATATATTTAAAACCCCACAAGAACAAATCAATCAAAAAATAGGACAGAGAGAGGTACTAAAAAACAACAAACCATTTAGACCTATACTGAATATTGGATCTGGCTTGGCAAACACATGGCATAAACACTTAAAGTACAAATTCCAGAAAAGCAGAGGACAGTTCTTTGATTTAGGGTCGTGGCTCTGCACTGCCATAGAGGAGGAAGGAAATGGCACGGTTCAGAGCCTAGGGCAGTGGTCTGGGAATCACCACTGATTCCCGGGTGCTTATCCTGGCTCTGCCCTTGACCGGTTGTGTGACCTTGGGCACATCACTTCATCTCTCTGGGCCTCAGTTTCCTCCTCAGGCTGGCTTGTCTTTTTAGATTGTCCGCTGTTTGGGGCTGACACTGTCTTTTGCTATGTGTATGTGCAGGGTCTAGTACAATGAGGTCCTGATACCAACTGGGATCTCAAGGTTTTATTGCAATATTGAGAACAGTGATAGGACTTAAACATGTACCTAATGCTTCTGATCCGCAATGCTCTGTGTACTCTTTTGAAAGGCTAGGGAGTGTGCAGGATTGCAAAGGCCCCCCAGAAAAAACCATAATCAGAGTTGGACCCCAAACCTATACCTTGGTCAGCTCCAAATGCAAATGGACAGAACATAAAACCTATCTAGTAATGGATAAAACCAAGCTTCTGGCTCCACCCTCTCCGAACTTAAAGGTCAAAATCTGAATCCAACTTTCTCCAAAGTTCAGGGTGTTGGGGTTTGGTCCATTCTAGCGACAGCGCTGAGTTGGGAGCTCAGATCCCTTGGGCCCATCTCTGAGAATGATAAAAAATGAAAGATGGCTCTTTTTATCGCCTTCCCGTGGAGATGGCTCAGCTAGAGTCGTATATGCAAGGATGTTCAAGGCAGTCAGCACACTGTGACCAGAATCAGTCCAAAGCAAGTGCTGAGCTTTCACATTGCGGTGCCCTATAGTGCTTTCTCCTGTAATGTTCAGACCCAAGCAGCAAAATTATCTTGGGCCACTTCAGTAAAAGCAAATAAACATGTGAATGACAGATTAGAATTACTGGGAAAGGGAGGCAGCGTGAGCCAGCATATAGGGCACCAGACTGGGCCTCAGGAGATCTGTGGTTTACTCCTGGCTGCTACTGATACAGTGTCTGCCCCAAGGCCAGTCACTTTGTGCCTCAGTTTCCCTTTCTGGAAAGTAGGATGAATGATGCTTTCTTTGATAAGTGCTTTGAGATTTATGGTTGGACAGTGACCAGGATTATTTAACAACAGAGCACTTTTGAATTCTGAGACTACTTGCGGAAGAAGACGGGACAATGTCGCCCCACTTTGTTTTCTGCTCTCAGTTATACCAGTGGAAAACTGGAGTGACTCCACAGCCATCATTCTGGCCCTTTAAATACAAATGATGCAAGGCTGGAAGAGAATGAAATAACAGTTGTTTTGCAAAGCTGTAATGCATTGTTACCAATAATACGCGTACTGTATCACTGCATAATGCAGTGCTATTTACTCATTGTGGGCTCATTAGCATAATCTGATGTAAGCAGAAGAACAGTGTGGTTCAATTGTAAGCACCGAGACAAATTTCAGTTCTTAAATAATGTGGTTTTTTTTAAATCTCTGCATGGCCCATCCTCTGATTTTTTTAAATTAATACCTCAAGTAGCCGTGCTTTATTCCATGTTAATTTAAAACTAGGTGCCGAATTGAAAAAGAACGGCTGTCGCAAAGATAGAAGTTCACAGCGTCTGATTTGTATTCAAATCTGAAAGGCGCCTCCCCAGTTCTACCCTCCCCAGACAGTCGCCTGATGTACAAGTGCTTTCGTGAAGCTTACAATATTCGTACATAGGAGGGGATGCAGGCAAAGGTCCCTGGAAAAGGGTCCGATCTTGCAAGGAGCGGAATGCCTCCTGCAAGCTTCTGTGTGCCCTTAATGCCCACGGCAGTCACGGAGAGTTGAGGCTTTTCAGCACCAGTGAGGGGCCACTGGACCACATCCTAGTTAGCTGCTGTAAATGGGAACAGCTCCATAGGAATCAGTGGAACTACCCCCATTGACATTAGCTGAGGATCCAGCTGGTATCAGTGGGATTTTTGACATTGATTTCAACTGGACTGGGCTCAAGATGGCTATTTAGTGGATGGTTTCATTCAGATTTTGCACAACCGTCTTCTGACAGCAGCCAGCTTCTCTTTTCATGTTGATTCCTGTATCTAACTCAAACTGAGCAGGAAGGATTCAGCTCATGCAGGCAACAACTTGTATTTAATCATCTGTTTAAAGCTTTTCAAGCAGCATGTAGGCCTGGACTTTAAATACGCTGCATTAACTGCCATCTGCTACCGGTACAGCAGATCTGGCTTCCATTACTTCTGTCGTCATACTGGGTCAAATCCGAAAGCCCTTTACTCCGTTTTTATCTTGTTCTTTCTAGAGCCAGGCTCCCTTTAATGACAATCATTATGGAAGTCCATCAAGGTTTTTCTTACGTTCCTACAGCACACCCAACCAAATGAAAAATGATGGTGATCTATAGCATCTATAAGGGAAAGATTCTTGAGAGGGGGAACCACTCCCCTCCCCGTCTAAAGCATGGAGACTATTTAAATCTCACAATCTCAGCTAATTTAAGCTCTGGTCCTGACACTGACACCTGTGTGCATCTCCGTGCCTGCCCAGAGCCCCACTGTAGGCAGGAGGTTCTGTGTAGATGTCCTCCTATATAGATCCAGTTGCAGGACCGGGACCTTAGTTTATGAAAGGCTCTTTGCTGTCCAGACTTCCTTATTTCTTCTAAAACAAATCCAATTTCAGCTAAGCTAACGAGGGACACCATCAAAGTTACTGAGAAATCCTGGGCTATGGCTTTAAGACCGAGCACAGTATTCCTGAGGCATGATGGGCCTCTGTCCACGTGATTAACTGTTGGTATGGTAACAAACCCTGATTAGTGAACTGTGCAAGTTAAAATCCCCCTTAAGAGACTAAAGACTTATATGTACGATACTACTGCTTATAAGCATTTCCTCCATGAATAGGCATACCCTTTGCTCAAGACAGAGTGGGTTAGATTCATCCCTAGTGTAACTCCACCAAAACTAGAGCTTACCCCAGGGATGGTTTTGACTCAGTGTGATTATTGCTTGGATTGAGGACACAGGACAAGGGGATGTTATGTTGCAGGTGGTGTGATGTGAGATGGTAAATTGCACTTGATGCTGCCATAAGGATGATACAGATTGGGAAGAGGAATTACAAGGTTGAACTATAGATACCAGGACATCATACAAGTACCATCAAGATTAGCCAAAGGATTATGTACATTTACTTAGGACTGAAAGGAACATACTGTGACAATCTGTACCCTTATGTTCATTCTTCTTACAAGACTATGATAAATTTTGTTCAAAGTATGCCTTGTGAGGTATCGATCAAAAACTCATAATCTGCTGAACATTATCATTCTGGTAAAATATGCGTGGCAACATTGTACATAAAATTATAAGATTCTACCATATGACATTGCTGAAACATGTTCTAAGTTTAGAAAAGCAGACACAAACCAGTTCCTCAGAGACAAAAGGCAAACTGACACCTCAGCCAGCTGTCAATATAATCATATGGCCTATCACCTGGTTAAGCGGCCATTTTTGCAGGAAGAAGGGTGTGAGCAAGAAATGTACATCTTGGCAATAGAACAGCTGGAAGTTCCAGTCCAACAGACTTTCGGTTGCTTGAATCCCAGCTGGAGAGAATTCTTAAAGAAGGGAAATGCTATAAGAAAAAGGAACACCCTCTCTCGATCACCTCTCTCCTCCCTGTCTCTGCCCGTGACATTCACAACTCCTGAAGGATAGGAAAAGGAGTACTGGACTGGGGAAGAGGTCCTGACTAAAAGGCATCCAGCCAGCCAGTAAGTCTGGAAAAAAACATGTGGTGAGAGAAGCCCTTTTGCTTTAAGTTCACTTAGTTTGTTAAGTCAGGCATTCGTTTGCATTTTACCTTTTATTTCTTTGTAACCAATTCTGTCTTTTATGCCCCATTACTTGTAATCACTTAAAATCTAACTTTCTGTAGTTAATAAACTTGTTTTATTGTTTTAGCTAAGCTAGTGTGTTTGAGGAGCTCCTTTTGAGATAACCAGGTTTGTGTATATCATGCTCTATTAATGAAATGAAGGATTTTCTCTGAGCTTGTATTGTCCAGGAGGCTCTAGGGGGAAAGTCTGGGATTGGGAATTGGCGGGTGTCACTCTGCAGTATAATGCAAGGGCAGCTGGCTGGTGGAAACACTCTTCTATAGCTGGGGGCAATTTACATGCTGAAGATGCTGAGCGGGCCTGGCGTGGTTGCTCTCACAGCAAATCTGTGTAAAAGGCAGGTTGAAGAACTGTGGGGACACAGCTGTCCAACAGACCAGATTACACCCAGGCTAATGTCACGCATACCATACTGGATCAAAGAAATGAGCAGTGGAAAATCTCTGTTATACCCTGAGATCCATTCCCTACTAGTGCAAGTACAGAGTCTTCCTCTAAAGGGTGTCAAAATGCTAAGGGGAAGGCTCTGGGATTATTAGCACTTTGGGCAAATAATTTCTCCATTCCCCTTAAGTCAAAGTGGGCCATGATCTCTTTCTTACCTTTTCCCTGGAGTTTCCCTTTCCCTTCCCTAGGTGACTTCCCTACCCTTGGTCCTTCCATTCTATCTTTGCATAAGCCAAGTGGTACGTACCCTGTTTTAAATATCTTTACCTCTTTCACTGTTATTGAAAAAGAGGTAAACCAGGGTGGCACAACCACAATGTGTCCGTCTTGAGAGTGAGTAGAATAAACTTCCACTTACTTCAGTCCTCCTTGTCCATGGCCACAAAGTGTGAAAAACCAGGTGGCAAAAGACCGACCATGATTAATAATGGACTGGAGTGAACAATATGAGTGAATTCATTACCAGGTCTCTGTTCGCAACAGCAGGTTCTGAGCTCATAAGGGCTGTCGTGTTTGCCTACAAAGATGCAGTGTACAGGCTTTCTGTCTGTATCATAAAGGAAGCATAAAGGGTTACAAACCTGCCATGACCTTTGCAAGTCATCTTTAAGTGTAACACATGGTGCTTTCAAGCATATTTGATTGTTAAAGGTGCTACATAAAGCTGAATTCTGGCCTCTCCTAAGGTAGCTGGAGCAAGGAGCTTCAGGTTACCCATGTGTTCCTGCTCTACAACCATCTACTCTTGCATGCATTAACTTTTACGCTGCTGTCATATACTCTAAACTTTCAGCAACTGAATTCTTCCTCAAGAGCTGTCAGTGAAAGAGGTTTTACAACTAACTCTGACTGCAGTCAGTGAAATGGCATTGCTGGTTTCTTCTCTCCTGTTTCCCGAGGATTAATCCAGTAAATTATTATTATTAAATGCTGAAAACCTGCATTTAAATACTATGAGTTGTGACACACACTGACAAAACCCAGGAACTGAAAAGTTAAGGCAGACAACTCTCTTATCTCCCCAGGCACAGCACTGGGATGGGTTGAGGAGGGACAGAGGCTTAGATCTAACTTGGTTTTCCTTTATTTTCTTGGTATCTTTTGAGTTTCAAACTGTCACAGTGTATTGGGTAAATATTCATGCAGGCAGGCTGTGAACATTAAGATAATTAAGGCCATATTGTCCTTATGTCTTAGTATATAAACCTGATACTTTTTTATTCCTCCATTTCCCCCTTTTTTCTTCTCCTTCAAATACTCCAGCCTATCAGCTCCACTAGTAGGTCACTCCATGGCTTAGGCTTCTCACTTCAATGGTTACAACCTGGGAACCCCCCTGGACATCAGGAAACCTCGGCTTTGGATCTAGATCCAGATCGGAACTGCACAGCTCAGTCCCCCGTGAAGAGAAGAGACGGGACTCAGTTGTAATGAGTACAAAGGGGGATTCTTTATTCTGGTGGCTGGACACTGGGAAACGCAGTGGTTCTTTGTGTATCTCTTGCTACCAGACTTATTATGACCACCTGTCAGGCCCATCGAGAGAAATTTGGGGCCCTGATACATCATGTTTGCTGAGGCTCCACCCTCTCACATATCACTCCAGTTACAAACACTGGGAGTGGGGGATGAACTCAGGACCCTGGTACAAGTGTCCCTCCCCACCCTGCTTTAGCCCTAACACCTGTCTGCCCCACATGTAGGATCTTAAATCAAAGGAATGTGAAAAGTTGGCTTCCTGGTAGATCAAATTTAGTGCATAATTCTGCAAGAGATCATTTATACATAGATCACTTATTCTATTTCTGCCTATGTGTGCCCAAGAGGGCCCAAAAGAAATAGATTTCTTGTCCATTTGAACAAACTGATTATGCCATAATGAAGCATTCTTGGAATATGCCATTTTAATTGTGGAATTATGATCCATGAGAGAGCACTTGGCAGGTACCATTAATCATTAGGCTGGTTGTGGTATTCCCCAGGAGAGACACTGAAGCTCAGTTACATAAGAGAGGATATATACTAGTACAGTAAATTCTAATTTAAGCCACTGTGTTTTCCAGTAACTCTTTGTCCTAGGGGGTCTAGTTAACACCCTGCCGTAGAGTAAAAGAGAGAAGATGCAGGTGGAAATGTGTGTTTTACATGGTTACCGTGGAGGAAAAAGTTCTTAAATGCAAGGAAAGATGTGATGAGCACCCTGTTCTAATCTCAGCTTTGATACTGACTCACTTGGTGACTTTGAACAAGTCACTTCACTTCTTTGTGCCTCAGTTTCCATGTCTATAAAATGTGACCGGTAATTCCTGCCTACCTCCCACAGAGCGTGGTAAGAACAGTCAATGTTTGCAAAGTGCTTTGAAGTAGTATATGCTAAATCTTGGTATTGCAAACAACAAGAGCAGTTATTTTCCATTAAACGCTGAGAAATGTATTTCGGATTTTAAAAAGTCACTTGCAGATAGAGAGAGGCTGGATTCTACTCCTGGAGTTACATACATGTCAGGGGGGAGCGGAGGAGCAGAATCTGACCCTTATGTCATTTAAAGTTGGAGATAGAGAGTGTGAGCAATTTTATTGATTGGATTCTGGCCCATTAGGAGAGGTTAATAGGGGATCTATGATTTGCCTCATTGATTTTTTTTCAAGTTATATTTTTCATCATACTTATATTGTATTTGCCCAAATATTAAGAGCCTTATTCTGCTCCCATTTAAATCAATGGGAATTTCACCATGGTTTGGTGGAGGCAGAATTGGGTCCTGGGTTTTTAGCTGAAAGGGAACAGGGCTAAAACAAAATAAGTGTTAAGGAAGTACCATGAGATCCAATTCTCTGCTGGCAAAACAGAGCATGTGGCCCACGGACATCTGTAGCGGTGGAATGTCTGTTGGAATCAGAGCAATGAGGCACTGAAGCTAATCAATCAATATGTTGTCAGCAGAGAGGAATACAGAGAGCTAAAGCCTTTTTTTGTGATCATTATATTAAACTGAAAATTTCTCTTCAGTGCAAACTAGTCCCATCACTAAGTTTTGTCAGCTCCTTATCATTTACATCAGCACCATTTATCTAATTGGCAATTAGAAATGGATGATGGTAACAAAGGAATCCCCAACTTCTTTTGCCGTAAGGGGAATTTCATTTTAATACAATGTCTTTAGAATGTACCTTTTTTTTCCGTATTCCACAGATCATTAAGTACTGCCCCGCTAGATTTCACATGTCACTTTGACAGAGTTTGCAGTTGCATTACCTCTGGGTTACGTTTTGTGTACACTTTTAGGATTTGGAAGAAACTTCTGAGGGCCATTAAGGACATAGATAGTACCAAAGTTAAAGGGAGTGAGAGACACTAGAAAAGTTCTCAGACACCAGGTTTCAAACCTCATGATTGATATGCACACCAAAACCCTTAAAGAAAGCGAGGAATACTTGTAGCACCTTAGAGACTAGCTTATTTCAGCATGAGCTTTCATGGGCTATAGCTCACTTCATCGGATGCATAGAATGGAACAGAAGTAAGATGCATTTATACACACAGAAAGAAAGAAAAAAAATTGTACATTAGCATACCGATTCTAAGAGGGCTGTTAAATGTAGATGGGCCATTATCAGCAGGAGAAAAAAATACCTTTTGAAATGGATTTCTGTGTCCGGTAAATTAACTCAGGAAATGCAATTAATTAGTGTAATGAGAGAACCATTCGCAAGTCCTATTTAGCCCCTATTGTATCCAATTTGGAAATTAATTCCAGTTCCTCAGTTTCTCGTTGGAGTCGGTTTTGGAAGTTTTTCAACGTCCAATCTCTGTGAGAAATAAATGGGTGAAATCAACTGATCTAACTAGGTTGTTTGGCTTAAAAACTGATAATATCTTGCTTTAAACTCAGTTCATATTCAGTCAGGAGCTTCAAACAGTAAGAACTTCTGGATTTGGCCCAATAAGAACAAAATGTATATTGGCAGTATGTGAAGTGAGCAGTTTACAGCTGGCCCTGGGGAGGTACAGCCCTTCTGGGGCTTTGCCCATCAGAAATTTCTCTGTAAATCAGGGAGAAGGCATTGCCTGCATGAAAAGGTGAGCAGGGAAGAGTGTGAATTGCACGAGATAGGGAAATTCTCCCCCTGCTGCCCAGTTCAGTTTGAATGTGGCATTGGGGGGAATGAAAGAAAATGACAGGGACTGTTTCTCTAATTACTCTGTCTAAAATAAAGCCTTTGGTTAACCTAAGCAGAGAGAGTATTCAGTTCCTCTGGCCTTAAAGTGAGTATTAGGAAACATGTTATGTCGCCTGCATTATGTTACTGTGCGAGTCTCTGCATCCCGTGTTCAGTGTATACAAGCCTGTTCCTTGCAAGACTGGTGGCGGTTGCTCCTGGTGCAGCTATCAAAACACAGTGTAAGGTAAGATACTTGTCCCATGACTTTTGTGGGAATATTCACCTGAGTAAGTGATCACCAATGTAATGGGTTCACAGCCTGGTTCCAGACTGTCACTGGATATGAACCTGCTCTGTTGCACCCCTCTGCTAGCCCCGGGTGGAACTGTAGGGGCTCTCTGCCTCAGTTTCCCCAATAGCATCAGAAAGTTAAATAAGGCTTTATGCCCTGTATAAGGGGTCTATTCTATTAATGAAAGACCCAGTGAAAATACAAGTAAACCCTTACCCCACTGTTTTAGCTGGGAGATTGAGTCAACCTTAGTTTATCCATTCCCCTGGGTTCACCGCTCCCCTTCAGTAGAGTTGTCTTGGCTTAGGTCCCTTCCCAAGAGTCAGACCTCTTGCCACTACTTGGGAAGGATCCTTGCCCGGAGCCAGGCGTCTGCAGTGATCTGTCAGCTGCAGCTCTTCTGTGGGGCAGCAAGTAGCTCCTGACAGGTTGGGCTTCCCTGTCCATAGGAGCATATCTTCTCGCTGACTCTGGAGGACTCTTCTGCTCAACCTCTCCTCAGAAGCTTCCTGTCACTATGAGATCCCCCTTCTGGGCTCATTAGCTGCCAGCCAGCCAACCACCCACCTAGGGATTTAGTTACTTCCAGGTGAGTTGGAGTGGATTCCTTCTCCCTTACAGGGGCTCCTTCCAGGTAGGCTAGTCCCTGATTCCCCTCCAAAGGCTAGCCCCTGTGACACAGAGAGAATCCAGTGATAATTTAGTTAGTGCTAATCCAGTGCTCAGCCCCCACCTGCCCTTTCTTAAAGTCAAAGCCTAACACACAGACAGTAAGGGTCTGATTCTCCAGTTCTCTTTGCCCTCTCTGGCACTATCAAGGCTCCATATTTAGCCAGGCCGTTAAATGTTACCCAGTAATTATTCTATTGAGCCCAATAACTTCAGTTTCACTATCGCAGAACTTGCATTTGGCTAACACATCTCTTCCAGAAAGGAATCAAGTCTTGATCTGAAGAGTTCAAGAGATGGATAATTCACCACCTTCCTCATCAGTTTGCTCCAGTGATTAAATCGCCCTCACTATTAAAAATTTGCGCCTAATTTCTAATTTGAATTGGTCTGTTTTCAGCTTGACCATTGAGACCTATTTTACCTTTCTCCGCTAGATGTAAATGCCTTTTAGTACCTGATATTTTCTCCCTTGGATGGTCCGTATGCACTGTGATCTTCTCTATGATCATCTAAACAGACTGAGCTCTAAATTTCTTACTAGAAATGCATTTTCTCCTTCCCTTGAATCATTCAAGGCTCTTTTCTGCCTCCTCTCCAAGTTTTTCAACATCCTGCTTTAAAATTCCAGTATCTGTCTCACCAACACTGTATCAAGAGGCATAATCATCTCCCTACTGCGCTGGTTATACATTCATCCTTTCTGCCCACAGCATAATGCTGGGAGCTTGGGTTTAGTTGCTTGTTCATTGTGACCCCTAAATCCTTTACAATCACTGATTTCCAGGTTACAGACCCCCATTTTGGAGGAATGGTCTACAGTCCTTGTTCCTGAGGCGGAACTCCATATTTGGCCATTTAGAAGACATTTTGTTTGAATTGGCCCTGGTTGCGACTGCCCCGTCCTCCTCGCATCGTTTGCAAATTGTAATCAGCAGAGATTTTATATTTGTTCCGGGTCATTTATGGAAATGTTGACTAGCATTATTGGGCCTAGTACCAACCCCTGGGGAACCCCACTAAAAATATCCCCAGTCAATGATGATTTGCCGTTGACAATGACTTTCTGAGATCTGTCAGTTAATCAGTTCATAAACCATTGCGTGTGTGGTCTATTAATAATGAATAATGCAAATTTTACATTGGACCTCAAAACAGCTATGTCACTGTGCCCTGACATTTGACATTGCTTCTCTACCTCAGGCTCGAAGCGGAGCAGAAAGCCGGGGGGAGAATAAAAATAGAAGAGAACAGAACAAGAAGGTCTGGCATCATCATACAGGCAATACAACATCATGGCGCATATTTAGAAAGGACCAAATTCACCATAATGACAGGCCACAGCTTGTCACAAGCGATCACATCAAAACAGCAGATCCGAAGAAAAACTCAGCATGTGGGAGAGACGTGTTTATTAGAATGTGACTTCAGCATTGTACATGTTCACCCATTCACCAGGAAGGGTGGGCACACAGGGCAGGCAGCTGCCTGGAGCAGCAAAATATTAGGGGCAGCAAAACATTCAGCAGCTCTATAAGTGACTGTGGGTTGGTAGGGACAGACATTCGCTGGTTTGCCTAGGGCAGCAGGACCCATAGAGTTGACTCTGAATGCAATGATTCCCTCTCCTGTGACCTAGTAAGGGACGCAGAAAACATGTCACCATATGACGACCACAGAGGGAGGCAGGTATTCATGGAAAGAGAAAGAAAACCCGATTCTCTTCCTTGTGGCGGTGGTGTCTGCTGCAGGGAGTTACACAAGTGCTTCCTTTGTGTGAGATCAGAGTGAGGTCTTTCCCGTGAACTATGGAAGTGAAGACTGGCACACCTCGCTATGAAGACACCAGAGAGTGAGCGTGCTCCTATGGAACAATAATACACCCAGGCATCCTGCCAAAAGCTGAACTTTAGATGCTTCATAGCTAGACACGTTTCAGTGACACTTGAATTTCAGCAGAACCTTGTTCATTCTCGTTTTGTTCAGCTGATCGTTCTCACCCACCCAAAACGCCTAGCAGTCTCACTTGGCACAAATCCCAGTTTGCAGTCGTTATTCATGCTCCCAGTCCAGCGATGGCTGCAGACCCGAGCTCTCCATATTGAGCAGTAGGTGTTCTAGCGAGGTTCCGGGTGAGACTCTCTTCCCTCACAAAGTCTATTGCAGTATAGTTAGAGCTACATTTTCTAAAAGGACAAGTGATTTTGAGTTCCCAATGGGAGGCACCATAAAGGGGACCGATTTGCGGAAGAGACGAGCACCCAACCTCTGAAAATCAGGCCTGCTGACGGTGTCAAGTTGGACGCTCAAAATCACAAGTCTTTTGTGGAAAGGTAGGGAGCACTGCATTGCTACGTGAGTAATTGTACTGCTGGGAATACTCTGAAATAGCACCCTAATTAAAACTAACCTACCCGTGTCCCAATCAATGAACTCTATGCATTTTATATCCTCCTTTCCTTTATTAATATTTTTCTATTCACCTTGGTTTGCTCCCTTGCTAATTTGCAAAATCCGACGAGCCTTTCCCAGTCATTTTTGTTACTCTGTGAAGGCTAAGCTTAGTAACAGCCAAGGAGTCACAAGGGTTTTTTTCCCCTTTCTTATTAACAGGAAGCAGCAATTGATTGTCAAATGCTGCATCTGAACAACTCATCAAAATAAAACGCTCACATGCTTGGCAAATACTCTCATCTGACTGGCGATCAGCAGCAAGCTAATCATTTATTATTATAGCTCTCCAGAGTTGGATGATTATATGTAGCTTTAGGATTTAATAGACAGCCACGTCTCTCTGTTGTAAGCATTCCCTGAAACACTGTTTGATGCATTAGATCCCTAGTGACAGCTGACAGGTCAAAAAGTAGAACTAAACAGCTGTGTTGTACCCCTTGGATATTGGAAATCACAAAGCACAGGATGTTTTTAACCCTTTAGTTATATGAAAGGAAGGTAGGGAACTGGTTCATGTATAAGGCATCAGTCTCTGTATAAAATATACATGCTTTTCCCCCTGTGACTATTAGATAGTGTATACAACTCACTTGCCATTACATTTAATCAACCCTATTGACTTCCGTATGGGATTTCTATTGTCTTTCTATTTAAAAAGAAAATTCCATGAACTTTCTGTGAAAAACTCGAAAGACATCAGACTGGCAGTTTTGGGGACTGAAGTCTGTTCATCTGTAGAGCAGATACTGCAGAAGAAGCAAAGAGGAAGCTTCCCCCACCATCACCTCTCAAACCAGATTTGGTGGGACCCCAAGATTCACCATCTGAGCTATGTTTGTTAGTTTGGACACATACGTCACATGCTATATCTCTATTCCTTGATAGGATGAACACAACCCTTAGTCGCGTTTCTGGTGATATTCTTTGATTCTGAGGTCAACACTTGCTTTTCTGAAAATATGCTCGAAGGTCTGCTTAAAATGTGCTGTTTCCGCAAGTGCTCCTGCCAATAAATGAGGGTCCTGGAACCATCATGGAAAGCTACACAAAGGGGCTGTGGAGACAGGCAAAGCAAATTCACAACACATCGCAGCAGAACACATTGGGAGGCGTTCTCTCCCCTGGCGCCGAGCCCCACAGGATGAATAGATAAATCACTGGATTAAAAAGCAGAAAATGAAAGTAAAATATTGAAGGATAAGGCTCTGGAATGAAAATCCCCCACCATTTTGTCCAACTGTTCTAGTTTACGAGGCAAAGACCCCCAAAGCCTTCCTGAAGCATTAGCAAGATCATTTTCTACTCTGAGATCTGCCGGAATCCTCGACAACTCGCAGCCTGTACCCCACAAAAGCACCAAATGACTCAGTCTCCTCTGGCAGAGAATTTCGAGTGCAAAACAACTCGCAATCCCATCCTCTCCCAACGCCATTGGATTAGCCCTGAAGACGTTGGCCGTATCTGACCCCAGCATCTCCCAGACGGCTGTCTTTTCTGTACTCTTTAATGGGGTGTGGTCTGCTTACCCCCCAGACTCTACGGGGTGTGCTCAGACTTGCTTGGGCAGTGGCATTGCAGTCCGCCCCAGCAGAGCCTCATTGTTAGAGCCTCATTGAGAAGGGAGGCTAGAAAGGATGAGCCAAAGATTAGAGTCCTAGCCCAGGTGGTGGGAGACCCAGGTTCGATTCTTGTTTGATCCTGGGCAAATCAGTCCCCTAGCTATAAAATGGGGGTCTTTGCATTTTTCTACCTCTTCGAGGTGTCATGAGGATACATACAGTAAAGGTTATGAGGCACCTGGATACTACAGCAATAGGAGGCCACATAAGTACCTTAGACAGAACCCTGAAGAACCAATATTGGGACACCTAGCAGTAGTGAGGATCCATTGCTATTTGTAGAATGTGAAGAGGGGAAATAAAATTGATAAGCAACTGGAATCAGTGCGGGATTATAAAGCACTCGCTGACCTTTTTTACCAGCCCTTCCAGTCCCTGGAGCTCAGATTCTCAGGCTATTGGACTCTAGTTAGCCTAGAGGGAGTGAGAATCTAACTGTCAAATGATAGGGATTGGCTTGAAAAACAGTCATTGCAGCAGAGAGAAATAAATCTGAGAGGCATTTGAGAGCAGTGGCATAGTGTCATATCAGCATCACTGGTTCGGCGATCCACTGGGGTCAGCTGACAAGCCTGCTAATGCAGAGTGCAAGATTAATTGGCTTTGGTCAGCCCGGGTTTCACTATCTGAATATCTTATCAGTAACGTAAATGATTATGCCATACAGAGAAATACCACAATAGTCTCAGTGTCTCCTTTTATACTCGTCTCTTTTTAAACAAGCCTTTATCTAAATGCAAATGTGATTTCAGCTTTCTGATTAGGACATTATACAGTCATCCGTTCCAGAAAAGCACAATTAGTGGATTACTTTATTTCTGACTCAACAGTTCTTTGTTTAGAAAGTTCGTTTGTTGTGCTGTGCGTGATACTTAAGTGATCAGAAGCAGATTTGCATTACGAGAATGAGGACGGCAGCGAAATTATCCGAGGGGGCTTTTAGCAAAAGAAAAAAATGAGCTGAGCAGATAAAAATGGCAACGTTCGTGGGATTTTTAGAGGCGATTTTCTTTTTTAGAACAAAAAGCAGCAACTTGAATTTTTACGATGCTTCAGTGTCCTTATATTGCAAATGCAAGGGGAAATTGAGTTACACCCATGCAACTCCATTGACGTAATGGGATACCTGAATGAAGAATTTAACCCTAAGACATTTTAGGGGCTACTGATTTAGGCAAGTTGAGGAATCATATTCAAAGAGATGGGAGACACAGAATTGTAACTAAATTAGTACTAAAATCCCCAGAGGTTTTGCATGGCCTCTGGCAGATTACCAAGAACCCAAAGGAGGGAAGAGTGGGCTGGAGCCACTTGATTTGGGGAATTATAGCACGATGCAAGAGGATTTCAGTCTGCTTGACTCTGGCAGCCTACAGTAGGGGAAGAATAGGTGAGCAATCCGTCATCTCTTTCCCCTTCATGCTGGGGCCCTGATCCAAAGCCCACTGAGGTCAATGCAAGTCTTCGGCTTCAACGGGTTACGAGTCAGGCCTCTGGAGACCAGAGCCCTGTAAATCTGCCACCTCCAGCCTTAACATCATCGCCGGGGAAGCAAAAGCCAGCTTTCCTCTCCACTTCACTCTCCCTTCCCATCTTCTTTCCCTCTCCCTTTTGTTATTGTCCTTCCAGGGTTACATTAAAAGTAGGCGTGAGGGCCAGGCTTTTTATTCTGACAAATGAAAGTATTTCAACAATTTCTTTCACCTTGGCCAGGCCACTTACTGCCACCAGGGCCGGATTTAGGGGCAAGCGACCCCGGCGACTAGCCTGGGGTGCCAGGTTGGGGGGTGGGGGGGCATTTGGTCTAGGGCTGGCCCTGCCCACAAGCCTCTAGGTCCAGCATTTTAAAACCATTCCACAGAAAGGTGGTGCAAGGGAGAGTGGAGGAAGGGATTTATGGGGACGTGTTCCACACACAAACCGAGCAAGGAACAGAGGCAGAAGCCTGCATATCTTGCGTCAACATCATGAAATGGCTACAAATGGAATAAAAAATAAGGTGTTCAAAAGTTTAACAAATGGAGTGGGGGGGGGGAGGTCACCGAAGATGCTCCTCACCTGGGACACCATGTGGTCTAAGGCCATCCCTGACTGCCACTCAGGAGCAATACTACTACTACTTCTACTTCCTGAGACCACTAGTTCACGTCCAACCTGTCGCCATCCCGGTAGAGCACGATGCCTATAGTGGATCCGGGGTATCTTTTGTCACCAAATGTTGAGCACAGCCAGAGGCGGTTTGGACGATCCAATGGATCGATGGTAAAGTCTTTAGGCCAAAATGTCTCTGCTTTACCCTTGAAATAGAGAGTGGGTCAGGCGGTAGTGGGGAGACCCTCCCGATACACAGGAGCACCTCTATTCCACCATAGGCATTTCGGAGATGACTCTCAGCTCCGGCCATGGAGATGAGGCACGATATGCCCGAATTCTGCTCTGTGGTTATCATGCGCTCTCTGTTATTGAACGGCAGCCAGATTAACCAACAGCTGAGCCTGCCTGTTTAGAAAGCAAAGACTAATGATGAGCGGGGTTTGCTTTCATGACTCACACCCAGCCTTTGACACACCAGCAAGGGTCAGGAATTACACTTGATGCCGCTCAGTCTACTGCTGGCAGAGCCAGTAACTGTTTGGCTTCCTTGTACTGTCATGGTTCATCAGAGTGATCATCAATAATTTCGGTCTGATTAATATCTGTGGACTGCAGTGGCTTTCTGTTTGAAATAGTTCAGTTCGCTGGGGTGTCCTCTGGTTTTACAGATTGTTGGGCTCCTCTTTTAACCCAGGACAAATGTAAGTGTTGGAAGTTGGGGTGAGGGGTCAGGTTAACTCACACTTGCTGAACATGGCTCGAGAGCTAGATCACATAAAGGATTATGAGTCTGCTACTGGATTTGGACTAATAAAGCTGGGTCTCTTTGTTCAGGCGGTAGAGGTGCATGATTTTAGACACAGGGGTTCTTGCTGCCAACAACGTAACCAGGCATGTTGTGTTACGTTTGAATGCGGAGGGCGGGAGGGATTACGCTGGTTTGAGCTACTGGGAACACAGGCCGATCTCCAGCTCTGACTTGGCCCTTTTACGCAAAAAAGCTGGAAAGCTACGCTGATCCTGAAATTTCCAGTGATGCTGACAGCCGGGGGGAAGCCCCCAGTGATGTAGAGCTACAGGGCAGACCCTCCTGGATCATGGCTAGCTGGAGCTAGCTACAGAGATGGGCAGAGCCTTAAGATGATGACAGCAGACAGCACAGCCTGGGTTTTGGGAAAGAGCTGTCAAACCCACCACGGGCTAAAGAAATTCGGAAGTAAGGGGAAAGATCTGGTTTGATTTAAATTGACATTTAAATGATGGTGTTGTTTTAATAATCCAGATCCCAAGAAGGGGTATTATTTGAGTTACAGAGAGTCTGGGGGCAGTTTTTGAGACTCCCAAGATGGGGAAACTGAGGCAGTGCTAGGGTCCAGCACTGGATTAGGTGTGACCCATTGCAGCACCCCTCTCTAGCCTATGCCCTTTGGCTGCATATTTCATGGTAGGAATCTCCAGCATTTCACAGACATTAAATCATCACAATTCCCCCGTGCAATAGGTAAGAAGCAGCACCCTCATTTTACAGGTGGAAAAACCGTGGCACAGAAAGATGAAGTGGTTTTCTCAAAGTCATAGTACCCGTGTGCAAATTCAGTGGCCCTTGATCAAGCAAATCTCCCATTGATGCCAACAAGAATAAGACTCAATTAAGTACAGGGGAATTTGGCCCCGAGTCAGGAACAGAACCCAGCGGTCTGACTCCAATCCCTGTGCTAACTATGAGACACCGCGGCCTCTGTGGGGGAGACAAAGGGCTGAAGATAATTAAAATGTCTGAATTCTCCTGGATGTACAAGTCTCATGTCACGCGTGGTATGTGTTACCAGGTTACAGTGTGACAACACGTGGGCCAACATCTGTTACTGCTGATTAACTGCTTTTGCTCTGTTACGACCGTGCACAGCCACTGCCAGAGGCAGAGCCGGCTGTTAAAAGAGCCCCAAAGTTACAGCGCTGCACACACGCTACCGATGACATTACAAAGCCCTGGAAACAAGGTGCTCTGAAAAATGGAGTTTCAAGCCAGCCCAGGGACGTTGCAAAATCCCTGCCTTTCGTTATGGCTGGATGGCAGAGGGGACTTGAGATGTTTTTTCCCTTGCAATATGGGGTCCCGGTATGTAAAAGGCTGAGAACTAGAAGGACATCCTTTATCTCCCCCTCCTCCCGCCAGGATCTCTGCAGCAGCATTTTATCTCCATTGACCGCTTGCCTCATTCCATATTTGTCTATTTATGCCAGTCTAGTAGCCTGCTCTCTCCAGTGGCTGAGTGTCTTTCTGCTGAGGCTGCCCTATGCATTCCCAACACATGAGGGATCTTTGCTTTTGTGACAGGAAATCTATTGCAGCACTTAGGTTTAATTGGAACACAATGACAGCTGATGAGTTTACACATCAAAGCCTAGAAACAACTCAACAAGTTGGCCCTCGTCCCATAGCGCATTATGAGATCTGCCTTGGACTGCGAGGTTTTATTGCATTTATTGAATATGAAAGATACAGAGCCAGATTCTCAAGGGGTGTGAATAGGTGAGGTCAATGGACTACATGGATGCTCACCTGCTGAAGATCTAGCCCAAAAGGAGCACACGGCATACATTCTCACTCAGACTAAATTCCCCTTAACACCATAGATTAAATAAAGACTGCAGAAGCAGGTCTACACTACCCACTGGATCGGCGGGTAGCGATCGATCTATCAGGGATCAATTTATTGCATCTAGTCTAGAGGCAATAAATCAATCTTTGAGCACCCTTCTGCCGACTCTGGTACTCCAGCGTCGTGACAGGCACAGGTGGAGTCGACTCACCGCCTTCTGCGGTAAGTCAATAGGAGCTGGAGCTGCTCAGACCTCTGATTACTAAGCCATTATCTCCAGTAATTGTATGTGACTCCAGTGCATGGTAGGCTTTAGATTAGAAAAACGTCCTGCCGTGTCATGCTTTAATCTGCTGGCAGAAGAAAACATCCGGACAGTCACTTTTCAGAAGGGTTTTCTTGCCTGGCATCCATAACTGCAGCAAGGCAGGCATGCTCGTCAAACAGAAAAGAAAATGAATTGAGCGGGATATCTGTAAGACAGAGACGCTTACGGTGTCAGGCAGAAAGGGAGTAGCCAATCTTTAGAGACGTGCGTAGACTTCCCCTGCCTATTTCTGTATAATAAAAACATTGTAAACATAAAAACAAAAAGGCATCATTTTCAGGTTATTGTACTTTTTCTCCTCTACTTGTCAGATGAAAGTCCAGATCCTAATCCAGAACATAAAGGCCCAAAGCTCCCAATACTTATGAAATGAAACATTGACATTCATGCCTGTTTCATATAAAATGGAACGATGTAACAAACAAAATAAAATTAAGAATGTGAATCATTTAAAGAAACATCATTTCGGAGAATTTGCCCAAGCCTTTTGGGTTACATTCACAGCTGACACCCGGAAAAATCAGAAAAACAAAACAAAAACCCCATGAAAGATATTCTTCCTGTAAGGCTGCAACATAACCCTATTTTATTTCTTAAAATCTAGAGCTTTAAGACCACAAGCATCAAAACCAAAAAGAGACAAAGTGCGCTGCTCCCTAAAACAGTGAGGCCAACTCATCCAACTTTACTGTAATGTAAACTATCCTTCTGCTGATGTGCTACTTGCATGATTCCCCTGCAGAGTTTTCTAGCTTGGAGATAGGACCAGGAAACCTCTAAGCATTTAAAGTGATAGATCACAATTTTAATACAGTTTTCCATACATCACCTTTTGCTTGTCAAATTACATAGTATTGGTTGGTTAGACTTGATGATCATTATTTACTGCCCATTGAAAAGCAAGGGACATGGTCGATTTTCAACACAAGTGAAGTTCTTAAGCAGCAAAATTACTCCAGTGAAGATACTTGGGATCGAGTTTCCAAACACAATCAGTACGTTTACATGTCCCAGAATACATGGCCATGTCTTTGTAAGTGTAACTTTGGGTGCACCCATTTATGGGTTCTAACACCTTAAAATTTCATAAGCAAGACAGGTTGATAGATCCCTCTCTATCTGATATGCCCACGCCAATGCTGTCTGCATATACAATTCTGAAATCTGCTCTGGCCAGAGATCTTTTATTGTATTTGCGAATACACAAGGCAAAGGGCACATGGCACGGATGCCTGGTGTGAGATTTACTTCAGATATGGAAAATGGTCCTCAGAGACAAAAATACGGGCCCAAATCAAAACAGTGGGAGAGTTTGGATTTGATCTTTGCAGTCTGCACCCATGTCTACTAAAATCTGTATGCTCAAAATCTGGGCATGCAAACAGAGAGGTCAGGTGGAAGCTGGTTTGAAAGATCAGCTCTTGCTCCACATCTCTGGCTTTTTGTAACATCTTTTCTTCCTTATGTAAATTCTATTGGGTAGCGAAATCTATGTTATTTCTGGGTCAGTTTTTCAAATCTCTCATCAGTGACGATGGATGGCTTTTATTAAGCAAATATCAGAGCATGGAGTTTGAAATGTCTCCTTCAAACAAAAGAATGTAACAGTAGAGAGACATTTATTACCTTCATGATGGAAGAATGGTTTTCTAATCAGCTGTGAACCCTAATGGAAATCAGACTTTGGCTGTGAATAATTCCCAGGAGGGAAACCTGGCAGGAAAAAAAACAGACCCTTACCTCAACTTTCTTACTTTATCTGGCTCAACACATCTAAAATATTCAAAAGCAAGCACACCCCAGGTAACACACAGCGCGATACTGCAGTAAACCACTGCCTATTTCAGACAACTCAAGGAAGATGTAGCAGCTGACCCCTAACTGGAGCCAATAGGTGCTACTCCAGGTGCTACTTCAGGGCTCTGTTCTCTACCCACCTCCTGCAGGCAGAAAAATCTGCCGTATGGTGAACTGTTCCTTATTTAGATGGATGTGGCTTATTTTGAGTCTAATTACCTTATGTCCTATAGCAAGTCAATCCAGTATGGACTTTGTCCCATACTTCAACAATTATCATGCAGAAGATAAAATGCACGATTTTGCACTTACTACATAGGACTTTGTACCATGAATACAACAATAGACTCATAGACTTTAGACTTTAAGGTCAGAAGGGACCATTATGGTCATCTAGTCTGACCTCCTGCACAACGCAGGCCACAGAATCTCACCCACCCATTCCTGCAATAAACCTCTCACCTATGTCTGAGCTATTGAAGTCCAGCAATCATGGTTTAAAGACTTCAAGGTGCAGAGAATCCTCCAGCAAGTGACCGTGCCCCACGCTGCAGAGGAATGGGAAAAACCTCCAGGGCCTCTGCCAATCTGCCCTGGAGGAAAATGCCTTCCCGACCCCAAATATGGTGATCAGCTGAACCCTGAGCATGTGGGCAAGACTCACCAGCCAGACACCCAGGAAAGAATTATCTGTAGTAACTCAGATCCCACCCCATCCAACATCCCATCACAGGCCACCGGGCTCATCTACCACAAATAGTCAAGGATCAAGTAATTGCCAAAATGATGTTATCCCACCCTACCATCTCCTCCATAAATTTATCAAGCTTAATCTTGAATCCCGATAGGTTTTTTGCCCCCACTACTACAATATTGCGGGATGCTGTCCTTCGAGAACAACTTTTATCCTGAATTTTTCATACACGGTCTTTTAATTGTCCTGACACAGAGGTACCATAACCAAAAACTTAAGCAAACCCTAAATCTTCAGTAGCATCGGCCTATTTATGTTTATGCCAGAAATGGTAAATATTTTCAGCAACCTCATCAGTGGGTGTCAATCAACATAGCTCCCAGCTGAGGATCAAGCCCATCCGCTACAACTAGCATCTGTTTATACCCAGATTCATTTGCTGAAGGTACGCGTGCTGCAGTAGTCCCTCGCCCCTTGGGCTGTACATTGTAGGCATATATAACAAAGATTTTTCCCTCCTGCAAAAAGTTGACAACTTAAGTCCAGATGCAGAACAGAGATACTTAGGAAGAGAATTCAAACATTTACTGATGCTACTGGGCTAGAGGTTTTACCTTGTTACGCTACAAAATGCTTTTTTGAAATGCCAGCCCTGAGAAAAGCTGAACTCTATGACAAGCGGAGAGGAAACTATGGCACAGAAGATTCATACTTGTTCTGTTCTCCTTTTATAATAATTTTCATGACATTGTCCATTATCTGTGCGGTTTTATTTTAAACTGACATATTCCTGGCCTCATGCATTTGCAATGAATTTTCCAATTAGCAGAGCATTTTGTGAATGGCAAAGGACTGTGTGTGTTTCTGCAGGTAGGAGGGATTCAGGGACTCCAAGGGGCGACCTTTTCAAGGCTAAAAGAAAGCAGTGTGAGGTCTGAATTAATATTTTATGAAGGCTAAAGGTATTAGGACACTGTGTTTCAAGAACACAATGATCTTGGAGCAAACAATAGAGGATACCAGAGAACAGATTTCTAAATTTCTTTCAAAATATCAAGCCGATCAAAAGAGGCATATGACTGGGTGTTCCACTGGTGGGGGAAAAAATAACCTACAGAAATAGAAACCGTGGTCTCCATCCATTCAGAATGCCCCATATAATAAATTTAGCAGACTAATGGTTTATTGATAGGCTCTGCACCAGTGCTGTTATGCTAATCAAATTCAGGCTACTGGAGTAGCAACCATGTACACCAGGCCTGGATTTGGCCCAAACAAGAGCCTGATTTGTGTGAGTGCACAAAAGCTCTTCAAGAGACATTCACTGTCAAAGGTCCAAAATATAGGGGGGGAGTGTTGTGGAAAGGGAAAGGAGGGATTTACAAGGCCTAAAAGGAAGATCATTTATTTTCATTTTTTCATTCTAGGGGAAAACAATTTCCTCAGTGAGGTATGTCCCTGCACGTTGCAAACCCAAAGGCAGCAGAATTATGCTAGTGCAGGAGAACCAGCAAATGATACTGGCTAGTCTAGTTTTATTTTCGAAGAGATGACCCCAACACAGGAAAGCACTTAAGCACATGCTTCAAGTTAAGCACATGCTTTATGTTTAAGTGCTTTTCTAAACAGGGATACTTTTCTTAATTGCAACCTGAGCAAAAGGCTGAAGCATCCGTACATCCTAGGGTGGCACTTAGATTTCTCTCCTGGCATCAGTAATCTCAAGTATCCTTAGTAATGCAGGTAAGGACTGTTTAAAAGCGACATGCTTGGTATCCTGAGGGTGGCCCTTTCTCTTCTCGTACACTATGCAAACCAATCGAAAAACGCTCTCAACGTGTTAGAAATATTGATCGCCACGAGACTGCGCTGAAAGTGGGGCCATAAACGGCACAGAACAGACTTGGCTCAAGACTGACTCTCCTCAGTCCCCCTTTGATAGTCCACTGAAGAATAAGAGCCTAATTCTGAAGAAAAAAATGGACTCAGGAAGTTATCCTTGAAAGGCACCGTTTCTTGGCCTTTTTTTAAAAAAACATAATCGAAGTATTGGAGGAGAAAATTACATACGGGCTTGATTGACATTTCTTAGAGGACCGGAGAATATGCTGCTGGGACAATCCTGTACTGGCACCCAGAGGAGGACTGAGAGGCAGCTCATGTAATCCTTCTGACGTCTCGGTACTCACTTGAGGGCTCCATCTGCTTCTACACCCAACCCAATATTTTAACATTGGTAACAGAGCCTTTGATTCCGTCTGACCTGTCTTTCCACACCGAGGCTTCAGAAATATTTCAGCACTTCCTAAGGAATCCGATCCAAAGCCCACTAAAATCAGTTGGCGTCTTCCCATTAATCCGAAGCCCAGTGGAACGGAGTCCAGAATTCCTTCCGTGCACTCCTGGGACTTTGACTTCCATTGCAGATCAATGCCGCTTTGGAGAACCTGCCCCATAATCACAAAGAGCCTCAGCAAAATAAGAAGTGAAGGACTCTCTAAGGAGACAATGGGGTTCAATGGATAAAGCACTGGCCTGGGACTCAGGAGATCTGAGTTATACTCCCCGCACTGGCCCATTGGGTGGTGTTCGGAGAGTAACTTAATGGCCCCGTGCCTCAGTTTCCCCACCTGTAAAATGGGGAGGTTGATATTGACCTTTTTAAAGCGCTTTAATATCTCTAGATGAAAAGTGCTATATAAGAACTGGGTGTCACTGTGTTATTAAAGAACCAGTTATCACCACTAAGCTTGAAACTCCAGTCATTATAAAATATTGACAGAATCATTTGTTATGGGGTTTGTTTTAGATGGAGACTAATGTTTCTTTCTCTCTGGATACAAAGCTTGCATTTAATCAATTCAGAGCGACATTTTAGCTCTATATACCACAGCAGAGAGGGCTATTCAATAAAATAAACATTATTTCACTGAGAGACAACGCTAGTTGCAGTAGCTCTTTTTCCAATTAAATTCAACATTCCTTTTCCGCGTTCCCAGTCTGGATTGGGCTGAAGAGATTGGTACTTACATTACTGTCATATTTATTCTTTTTGACATGCGTTATGGGACTGTAACTTGATGAAATGAGTCAAAATGTGGCGCTCACACAAAACCCAGCTCCTGGAGCGAATTATCCACCTAGAATTCCTGTCAATACTCGTAGTTTAAGAGAAAGGGGAGGTCTGCTCCATGGAACACGAGCGACAGGTTAGGAAAGAAAATATTAAAGAGATCACAGTCAAGGATTTCAACATTCTAACAGGACAAACTGCTGAGCTAATCCAATCTGAGCTCCTGTCACCTGATCTCAAGCGTGGCCTTCTCTCACCAGCGTGCGCCTGCCTACAGGTATCCCCACTTTTGTGATGGACGGCCTCTACATGGGGCTGTACAGTAAAGCCTTCAGATACTGGATCCAGTGCAAAATGCAGCTGCTCATTGTTAGTGATGTTTGATGCTGAGTGCACATGACACGGGGGTGCTGGGAGCTCCTCTGGCTGCCAGTGAATTTCTAGGGGGAAATTAAGGTATTTAGGTCTACGTCCCTAAGTAGCTTGGGACCAGGTTACCCAGAGACTGGCTCTCTCCCCATCCCAGATGGCCACGGAGATCAGAAGAGGTACAGCTGGAGATACTGCCAGAGCTGTTTCCACGACTCGCTCCCCACTACGTCTATGCTGCAATCGGAGGGGTGACCACAAGCAATGTGGACATCCTCAAGCTAGCTTTGATCTAGGTAGTTCAAATAACAATAGCAGTGAACATAAGAACGGCTGCACTGGGTCAGACCAAAGGTCCACCCAGCCTCGTCTCCTGTCTGCTGACAGTGGCCAACGCCAGGTACGCAGGAGTGAGTAGGTTTATTTTATTTCTCCCGTTCTATTTGTCTACAGGTATTTGATGCTCTCTCAATGTGGGCTGAGGGATCATTGGTACTGCCTGGCATGGTTATTTGTGCTCTCTGCTTTTTCACGTAAGCCTGGGGTGTCCGGGGCATCGACTGGGTGCCCGGTGAGATTCGTATTTACAGCGACATCCATGCGGGGCCGTGGTCTCTATGCTTTGGGCGCCTGTATAAGGGAGGTGGCATTTCAGGGGTGCTGATCTAAGGTGATCGTCTCCGGTGCAAGGAAATATGGGCGGCTCTGTGTCCATATATCCAGCACATATGGGGGGGGGGGCAGCACCCACAAAAGTCACTCCAGGGCGTAGCCATCTGTACAGCAGCCTATGATCACCGGCGTGACTATGCCTCAGATACCAGGCTGCCTGACCTCGCCTTGGGACGGGCCAGGAGGCAGCAAACCAAAGACCCGCCCCGGCCCGGCCCGCCCTCCACCCAGGGGTCACCCTCTGCGGGGTCCAGACAAACCGCAGGTCGGCGCCCTGCGGGGTCTTACGGGTGTGATCTGCAGTGCGCCCGGGCGGGGGCGCTGCTCGCCGCCCCGAGCCCGGCCAAGCGGGATTCCCACCCAGCAGTGCGAGGCAGCGACTGCCCTTGGGCGCAGCCAGGCCGGGCTCCGGGCTCCGGGCTCCGGGCTCCGGTCCCACGCTAGCGGCCGGTGAGGAGGAGGGGCCCGCGGGGATAGGGCGGTGCAGTGCATAGGGAAAGGGGCGGGGAGGGATACCGGGGTGCAGTGCACTGGGGAGGTGGAGTGCAGTGCATAGCGAAAGGGGGTGCAGGGATGCCAGGGTGCAGTGCACTGGGGAGAGGGGGGTATTGGGGTGCAGTGCACTGGGGAGAGAGGTGTATCGGGATGCAGTGCAATGGGGAGGATATCGGGGTGCAGGGCACTGGGGAGAGGGGGTATCGGGGTGCAGTGCACTGGGGAGAGGGGGCTATCGGGGTGCAGTGCACTGGGGAGAGGGGGGTATCGGGGTGCAGTGCACTGGGGAGGATATCAGGGTGCAGTGCACTGGGGAGGATATCGGGGTGCAGTGCACTGGGGAGAGGGGGTATCGGGGTGCAGTGCACCGGAGGCGCGGCTGGCTGGCGGCTCCAGCCCAGCCTTGCCGCCGCCGGAAGGAAGGAAGCGCCGAGCCGCAGCCCTGTCGCCGCCTCCCCTCCCCGCAGCCGGGCGGGGCGCTCCGGCTCCGGCCCTTGGGGGGGACCCGAGCGGCGCTGCGGGCCGGGGACCTGCGGCTGGATCCGGAGCCCCCCCGCCTCATCCCGTGCCCGGGGGCAGCCGAAGGGCCGGGGAGGGGGATTGTTGGAGGGCCCGTGAGTTACCCTCTGCCTGCTGCTGGCGGGGAGAGCCACGCCCACTGGGGGGGGGTCTTAACATTCACCGGCGGGGGGTCACTTCGTGCCCCTTTCATGCCACAGCAGCGCCCCCCTCCGCCTTAAACACCCCTCACCAGCTGCTTTGAAGACCCACAAACCCCGTGAAGTTTAGCCCCAGCTCCTGGGGAAAGGGGGGGGGGTTGCTTAGAGAAGGGCACCGTAGGGACCCCACCCAGGCCTCAGGCTGCTCCTGCCCTTATTCATGTGGACTGGGTCCTAGATCTTGTCCACAGCTCCTGCAATGAGCTGAGCATGCAGGGACCCCTGCCCTTGAGGATTTTCCCAAAACAGTAGCTGCAGTGGAGTAAAAGGGTGGGAATTAGAGGGGTTGGGTATGGGGTACCGTGGACACAGCCCTAAGACCCTTCAGGACCAGCTTTAATAGTCCAGTCTAGCCAAAGGATTGCAGTAGGGTTGTGCAGTTGCTGAGATACAGTGGGGTGGGTTGACAGGCGTGGGTTGAGTACTTTGAAACTGAAAACAGACGCGCCTGCCTCCTTTGCCCTCAGACCCAGACTCTAGCGTCACCCCTCTCTATGGACCTGTTCACCTAAGAGTATGAGTTTCCCCAAAGAGGAGGCTGCTGTAATAGCGCCGTGAAATGCAAGAGCTGCTAGGACCCGAGCGGTCATGACATCGCCCATAGCCAGCCCCTGCAGAAAGTTAATAATTCCCCTATCAATTTGGGGGCCGTGATGTGTTTAGAAAACCCCTACGATATAAAAAGCTAAATACCTTAATTGACACTAAAATTATATCACACACCTACTTGGTTATTTAGTTACTCATGTATTTCTTGACTCTGAGTAATTATGTAAAAACTGTACTTTCTCCAAAATGTTAATTTAGGTTTCCCCAGATGGCAACCATCTGTTAAATGACTAGTCTTTTAAAATATCCAGTTAGCACTTTATAGAGCTTAGATGGACGTTCTGTTACAATATACAAGGGGGGGGGGGGATGGACACATTTGGTAGATGTTCTTTTCCTGTGCATGGTGAGTCTCACAACTGTTAATATTTTTGCACAAGTCTGCTGTGTTTATGCAGCTTGTTTAAGAGGTGGAACTTGGAGCTTGCAAACCAGTTTTCACCTAGTGCTCTTGAAACAATTAGAGCCGTAGGAAATCTAGCCAAACTCCCCTAACCTTAGTAGCCTAAGGTCCTGATCCTGCACTATCAGCCACAGGGGGTGCCCAGCTGGAGTCTCACTAAAGGCAGGGGAAGAGGGGCAGCATGGACACAGAGGTCAGCTCATGGGGATGGGGCTAGGACCTCTTCTTCCAGACTGGCACACTGCTTGAGGATCATTTGCAGTAGCACTCAGATCTGGGCCTCATTCTAAGTGCTCCACAAACATCCGAGACAAAGAGAAGGCCCCTGCCCCAAAGACCTGTTTGAAGGCCCCATTCCCGCAAAGACGTACACACTGAGAAGTCTTCCCCCACCCCCACCCCGCTCCTCTCCCAGGTCAAGGTCAGTCCCTAACAAATGATTTACAAAGGAGGAAGGGAAAAAAGGATTGTATACTGGGGGGCAGGGAGGGGGTATGTACACCCAGCCTCCCTCTCCCTCTCTCTCACACACACTCACACACTCTCACCCACACACAACTTCTATATTTATACATTTGATTAATGACACCTAACCCCAGCTGCCCTCAAATAAACAATTTCTCAGTAGTTTGAACAAGTTCCTTAACCATGCCATGCCTCATTTCCTCCTAATCGCATGGGGTTATTATAGAAACACGTGAAGATTCTGGGATAAAAGTTCAAAGCATAATTAAAGCCATAATACTGAACCTGTATCTTCCTGCAAACTACTCAGGTTACGTCTGGTTTTCAGCTTACCCAGCCGGAGGCTCTCCTAGTCAAATTAGCCTTGTGTTTTACTTCTGTAGTGTGCATTTCCCAGTTTTGTGAAATGTGTTTTTTGGTTTGTTTTTAGCAGCTGAAATCTTAACATGACAATGGCTCCATTACCGGGGGCTGAATTAGTCCAGAAGCCTTTGCAGCTATACCGCTACCTGCTTCGATGTTGTAAGCAGCTTCCTACTGAAAATATCCAACAGCATTACAGACATGCAATCAGACAGGTAGAGAGATGCTCTTTGGTGATGGGAAAACTTGTTTCCTCCATTTCTTTGGATTATTAAAGTATGAAGCTATTTGTAATGGGTTAGTGATGCACCTTGGAAAAATTCTCTCTTCAAGCCGGTAGAAAACACAAACCTGGGTAAAAAGATCTTACCAGAAAAGATCTTAAAAACCAAGTTTCTTTACTTGTTTTACTAAGAGCATGTTAAACTTTTAAAATCTCTTTCCCATCACTGGTGCCCTATTTCTGCAGTTCACTCAAGCCTGGTTTCTGCTAGCCTCCTAAAATGACTGTAGCACACCTTGCATCCAACATAAAATGCAATATATGGTTTACATGGGGACATACAATTTTTGCAGGGCTATACATTATTTCAGTCCAAACAGCTTTAGTGGACACAAACTAGCTGAAGCGGTTCAGTTAGTCCTCCCATTGCTGTTCCACAACACAAAGGGACATGGGACTGGGGGAGACCTTCTGGGTTACTGAGTCCGGCCTCCTGCAAGCGCAGTCAATTTGGTCAGATAATCCTGTTCATGACTGTGCAGGGTGGCCTTTCTAAGCATCCCAGAATGCACCGCTTCTGGGATCCATGCCAGAACGTGTGAGTCCTTAACGTAAGTCAGCAAGGCTAGTGTGGGCATATGGAACACTTGTGCTCCAGCTGGAGCAACACAACCAGATAAAAATAGCATGGGTCTTTACGTTGTTAGCACAAGCTTCTTCAAGACCCCCTGCTGCTGAAGGGTTAGAACAGCGAATATGAAAGTATGTTCACCGTAACACAGTGGTTTTGAACCTGTGACCGGTGGCCACTTGTGGCCCAATCAGCACACAGCTGCTGCTCATGTGACATCCTCAGGGCCATACAGTTAGAATTGGATGTGGCCCACAATGGTAAATAGGTTGAGAGCCACTGCTGTAACCCCTTCTGAACAAAGCTCTGCCTATTTGCTAGAATAAGCATTTCTAGGTCTTCAGATTGTATACATTTTTGATCTAGTGTTTATTTCAGGATTTTAAACTGATCCTTATTTGAGCAGGATCTGATCAGCTGTTCCATTCGCTGGGGTTACTCATTTTCACATTCTGCTCAAACCCCACAGAGTTTCAGAGTTCATGCGGATGAAGACAGTCCCCAGAGAATCCAGCAGATTATTAAGAGAGCCATTGAAGATGCTGACTGGGTCATGAATAAAGTAAGTGCAGCTACATTCCTCCCCATCAGGTTGTCTGAGTCGCGTTCTTAGCTAATTCAGTTCAAGAGCTGGGATGCTGGAAAACAAATGAGACTTTTCTTCTGCAGTGGGCTTTGAGATTGTATGGGTGAAAAGATTGGTGTAATAACTAGACATGGTTTCGGTAATTACTATTTTTTTAAAAACAGCTTTTGGTTGACGGAAAATCCAAAGAACTGTAAACTAATGAATCACAGGGGTTTTGCAAGTACGCTCACACTCAGGAGAGAAAACTTCTGCTCCATCTGGGGTCTTGTTTACATTGGGGATTAGTTCAGATTTCAGCAACTAGTGGATCTGCAGCTTGTAAATATCGAATAGAGCCAAGAAAGCCGCAGTTTATCCCACGGCTCAACGTTGAGATGAATCAACTCTCCCTGCTAACATTCCATCCACTTAGCCTCCCAGACTGCTCATCTCACAAGTCTTGCCTATGCTGCTAAGATCGGGGTTAGACGACATCGTGGTGAGAACCTTCTCATTCTTACCCTGCAGCTGCATCATCATTAGGAGATTCTCCTCCAGTTGTCAGCGCAGGCCAGGCTGCAGAGGTGGCATGTCTCCATGCAGCCAGCACAAAATAATGTGGCTTTGAAAGATAGCTAGATTCCTAAGTGCGGGAATACAGATCTATTGAGCCACGAGACACACTTGTTTCACTATACTAAGCGAACAAATGTAACAAAATGAGTCAAATTCAGCTGCCTTAAAAATATTTAATTTTAAAAAATCACTGTGGAGGGGGAGAATAAAAAAAAAAAATCACTGAAATCCAGAAGAGGTTGAACACCAGGAAGAGCTACGAATTGGTCACAGATTTTATAAACATTTCAGCAGCATCCAGATCTGGCATTTTAGCCCAGTTTGCAACCCTATTCTGAGTGCCTTCTGAAAGCCCTATTTCTGATGTCACCCCAGAGACTGGTCTGACTCCACTGGCTTCTGCTGAATTATTCCACATTTTCCACCATGAGCAAGAGGCGACTCATTCCCAGTGGCCAGCCAGAAAAACTCGTGCCCAATATTCGACATCACTCAGAGGGGAAGTCCCAGAGTTTTACCCTGGGAAGGTTAAAAGGAAGTCAGACAGCCCTATGTGGATTAGAAACGGGTTCCTGACTCTTAGTGCTTGGTAGGGTTTTACCAAAAAGAAGCCTTTCTTGTGTGAATGGTGACTTTTAATATGTCCCTGTATCACGTGTGGTTTGTTTTTTGCAGTACAAGAGACAGAAGTAGGAAGAAGGGGATGAAGAGAGGATGCTCATCAGTACAGATCCTCAGACGGAGTCCAGGCAAAGAAGCCCAGTTGTTTGTAACAGTGCCATGTTGTAAACCGTGCCTGCAATTTCTCCTGGTGTAAAATGGTTTGTCATCAACGTACCTCACTGGGATGTCATGAGGCTTAATTCAGCTTTCTGAAACTCAGATTGTTTGATGGAAGGTGCTAGGCAAGGACAGTTTTATAGTACAAAGCTCTTGGCTAAAGAGCTAAACTTCGCCATTTTTTGTTTTGGAGAAGGGAGGGGAGGTGGGAAGCAGAGCGGGATTTCAGATCCCACATTTGGGTTGCTTCATCCTATGATGGAGACAGGAGCTGGCTGCTGGGCCCCTATCCTGCTAGTGGATATTACTGCAAGATCAGAGCCTAAGATTAGATTAAGATCTAAATTGTATCCAAGTTTTGTAGTGTTTGGGTTTTTTAAGCTGGTGATTGATTAATAATAGCTAGACCCAAAAATCTTATTTTTTTTATGAACAATGGCAATCCTGCACTGCTGTTATAAATCAATGGCCTGCAAGAGGTGAATAAATTGGATGCCAGCATTTGCTCCAGACTAAAGAAATAAGGCAATCTACTGCCTACACCAAGGAAATTCAAAGTCTAGCCCTTTACTAGTACTAATATAAGTACTCTTGGCAACATGTATTGAGTTAGGTTCTATGCCCTCAGTTACACCCATAAACGGGGGGGTTACATGCATGTAACTGATGGCAAAATAATTGGCCCGTGGTATCCAAGAGTCTCTTCACCACGCACCTTAATGAAAGGAGACAGAAGCTGCCTCTGCTATGCAGACACAGCAAAACAAAGAAAGGGTGAAACTTCTCTGCCTTGTGGGTTTATCCTGCCCAACTAGATTATGTGAATGTCATTGTTGCTTTTAGTTATCCTCAATGTTTCTCCAAATTCCCTTTAAGTTTGATGATCAACAGGAACCTGACTTTGCATAGTCAGAACTGTTAGACTGACATGCCTCATCTAACTAGTCCCTGGAAGTTGGGAAGAAACATTTAAGATTTATTTAATACCAGAGGGGAAAAAATAAAAAACAGTTTATGAACAAGATGCATTGGTATCAGTCTTGCCTTTCGCATCTGCAGTGTAGCAGCGGAAAGTGTGTTTTGAAGTGTAATACAAATTAAGTAATTTATTTATATTTATATATAAGCACACCATATGGCATTGAAAATCATTGTCATACATGCCGAGTTATGGACAAATAAGATGACTAGACTCTTGCCTCAGAGATTTAACATGGGACTGAATAGAAATATGCTTTAAGATGGAACTGACTGACAAACTCACTGTAGGCCGTATCAAACTCTTGGCTGACTGATTTCAGAGTGGGTTGGATTGGACACATAGGCCTGGATTCAGCAAAGCATGTAAATATGTTATTAACTCTAAACTTATTGATCCATGTTCAGCAATGAATTTATACTTAAATTCTAGTGATTTTAAGTATACTTAAGGGACTGCTCACATGCTTAAATGCAAGTACATGGTCAGCTGCCTTGCTGGATCAAGCTACTGGAGAGATTAGTTCTAATCTCTAGTTTTGGGAAGAACACACTGTTCAGTTAGTGTATGTGTGTGTGCACCCATGTGCATATTGAACTACTGTGCAAGGCACCGGATACAAATACAACATAGTATGTTGCAAAGTACAGCCAGTTTATAAAGGCCTTTGCTATTTTTCTTCAACATGCTATAAGTAAGTGTTTACTTACGAAACAGCCTCCTAGGTGTCTTAAAAAGCAGGCCTCCTCCTACTGCCATCAGATAAGCCTCTTAGGGAGGAAGCACCTGAGAAAAGCCAATGGTCTTAATATTTGAAGCATCTCTATTGAGGTGCATTTGCTTTCTTCTGTCCCTAGATGGCAGTGCAACATGTACCTACCATTTACTGTCCCCAACACAACACAAAACCACCCTAAATCCTTAGATTATTTCTTTCCCTGAGTAATGACTCTACAAAATAAAGTCAAGCAAGCAATCTTAGGTCTTGTCTACACTAGGTATGTTAGACTGCGACTGCACGAATGTAGCTGAACCCGTGCAAATGCCTGGTGTAAGTGAGCTGCACTGGTGTTCACGTTGGCTCGCACCCGTCTTAAAAACCCTACCCTACACAAGAGTTTCGACATGGCTCAAGCAACAAGTTATCTACACCGAAGAGTGAGGACAGGGCCCTTGTGTACTACAGGAAAGCAGGACTGAGGAAGAAATGTCTTTGTGTCCTGTGTTTGTACAATGCCTAGTATAGGGGTCATTAGCCCTGACTGGCTCCTAGACACTATGAGAATAATAAATGTGGGACTATTGAGTACTACAGGAGGGCTGGGCTGGGGAGCAAGTCTTAGGCTATCAGGACTTGGGATGAAGAAGTTTCCAGGTTTTGTGAATGAGGAGTACATGAGTCGATTTCAGGAACTGCCCTTTTTAGGTAGTGGAAGATGCTCAGAAACTCTGGTTAGGAGTTCCTGAGTATGGAAGATAGCAAAGTACAACGTAGGCGTGAAGTTCTACCAGCCCTAGTCTGGAATTGGGTGCCCTTCTCCAGCATGAGCGCGACAAGACTGAAGGTATTTTATTCAACCAGCCAACCAAGCCTCTTCCTCTTAGGTAGGCGAGTAGAATTCTGCAAGGCTGCTACAAAAGGGGTTACCAGCTAGACAAGCAGTTATAATGTGTTATGCTCCCCCCCGCAAGCTTCTGCTCTTTTCTGAGTCTATCCTTACGCCCTTGCTTCTGCCCCCGCCCCAGAGTCTGACCTGTCTGCTGCCCCCCTGCCCAACTCCTGTGCCACTGTTCTCCTGCTCCTGTCCTTCCCGCCACCCCATGGCTCCTGCCTCTACCCCCTTCCCATGTTCCCTTTCTGTGTCTGTCATCCCTCAAAGGCTCCTGCCGCTCCAATTTGCTCATATTCCCCCCATACTCCCACTCCCCCAATTTCTCTCCCCCCCCCTTGGTTCCCAACACCCCTTATTGATTCGCAGGAATAAGTGGCAGAGCCCTGATGCTTGGTCCAAATGTCAAGTTCTAGCATGGACGCACTAGAGTCCTAGAACCTATAGGGTTAGAAGGGACCACATGGGTCATCTGGTCCAACCCCTGCCAAGAGGCAGGATTTGTTGTGTCTAAACCATGCGAGATAGATGGCTATCCAATCTGCTTTTGAAAATCTTCAGGGAAGGAGCTGGTATGACACACACCCCTCCCCCAGAGTCTGTTCCGTTGTCCTAGTCTTACAGATCGGACGTTTCTCCTAAGACACTAGAGCGTCTTAACCAAAAAGCTGTTACCAAACGACAACCGTTCAGGCTGAAGCTTTCCAGGCTGGGTATTTGCTTTGGGAATTCCTCTGGAAAGCTTCAGCCAAAACAGCCATTTCCGAGAAGGTTTGGAGGAGAGGCGTGGGGAGCGTTCTTTTTCTTGCCCACGTTGCAAAGATATCAACAAGAGGAAATGTCAGGCATCATTAACTCTAGCCATCCCTATTTGCACTACCCATCACAAAGAGCGGCAAATAGTTATGCCCTGCCGGGTTCCTGCTTGTAATTCAGAGACGTTTGTTCTGGGAAAGGGAGGTGCCTAAAACAAGTTTCATAACCACAACTGCCCTGTTACCCGTTGAGTGCAACAATGGCTGAAGATGTAGGCACTTAGAGAGGGAGAGAGAGAGAGAGAGAGAGAGAATCTTGTCCACTGCTCTGCACCCATTCTCTCAAGACCCGCCCTCCCCCAAAGGGAGAGCCAGCTGTGCCTGCCAGTAGAGGCTGCAATGGTTCCTACAGATCCAGTTAGCAAGGAAGCGAGAGGGTATGAAAAGAGGAGGTGAACCCTTGGCTGCACTACGAGCGGTGCAAGCTTCTTCCATGATCACTCGCTTTGCAACCACCATTGACAGCTATGAACAAAGGAAGATGCCAAGTCAGAAAGTCACCTGAAGGGCTTTGTGCCTGCTGTCAGTTTCTTTACTGAACCTGGCAAATCTACTCTTATGAGTGCATATTATGCTGGTTCTGGTAACTAATGGGACTTAATTCTGCTTTCCATTGGGTGTAAGTGTTTGACTCTTTGGTTAGTTGTATTACAATGGGCATCTCAGTTGGGTTCTCTAGCTTGGGGCCCCATTGTGGTGGGCACTGTGCAGTCTCTGCTCCACAGACCTTGCACTCTAAATAGAGTCTTGATACTCCCATTTTACAGATAGGGACACAAGAATCATCTTGCAGTTAAATTGCCAAAACATCCAAGTTAAGCACCTAACTCCCATAGACAATCTAGGTCAAGAGATCTTAGCAGGCAAGCCCTTATTACAGATCTGAAAAATTCAGAGCCAGCCTTTAAACACCCCTCAAATTTGGGTGTTCAGATCCGAAGTTAAAGGGAAAGGCCAGTTTAGATTCTGAATTCCCCACCCCCAAATATAAAGTTAGTGGTAGTCCTGATGCATTTTTAGGCCTTGAAGGTCTTACCTAAATTAAGCTATTACTAATTCAAGTCCACTGGTGGTATTGACAGTAGGGCAGCTAGTGCAGATAGGAGACCAACCCCTTAAGCACTGTTGCTTAGACCAGCTCTGAACAGCATTAGAGAACATGGTGCTTAAGAGGCTACTGGTCACCAGTCGCTATCTAGACTTTTGCTTATAATGTGGCTTCCACCATTGATGCTCCAGAGCTGAAGGAACCAGTGATTGCACTGGGAGACTCCAAAACAGCCACTATAAACACTCACCCCCCGCCTCCAGAAGAGGCACAATTCCACATGCCCTTATAACCCTAAGACCGCCACCAACTTGAGTCACCACCGTTTCCAACGTGGGCTGTTGCCAGTTGGCTTTTCATTGGCCCAAGGGTTCTTTTCACTATCACGGTTATTTTTAGTTCACAGCTTGTTAGTCTAATGCCCGTGGGCACCAACTCCACCAAGATCTCTTAGAATTTTCCTATTACTCAGTTGAATTAGCAGTTCAGATATTCTGGTTACCTCCCCCAGACAGGAAAAATAGTTCAGCGAAGCTCAAAATGCTTGTACTTTCCCCTGTCTGCAGTGTTGTTGTAGCCATGTTGGTGCCACGTACCAGGATATGAAAGAGAAGGAAGATGAGGTGTAATACCTTTTATTGATCCAATGACCAATATTGTCTGTCATCTTTGACATGTTTGCAATATGATTGTGGCTGTGTTGATCCCAGGATAGGAGAGACAAGGTGGGACTGACAATATCGGTCGTTGGTTCAATAAAAGGTATTACCCCATCCTTCTGGGCTGTCGTATCCTGGAACCAACATGGCTACAACCGTACTGCAAACAGGCCCAAGTTGACAGACAGATTACTTCAGCCTATTAGGGAATGAACCCAAAGTCAGTAGACATCTTTACACCAACTTCAATGAAATTTGGATATGCCCTTAATTCTCAAAGCTTCACCAATATTAACTAATCTTTATTTCACACATGGAAAATGAGGAGAGAGAGAGAGAAAGAAGTTTGCTTTAATTTTCCTAAGACCACAAATGAGTCAAGATCTGAAGGAGAATCAGAGCCAGGAGTTCCTGGCTCCTCGCCTGATGCCTAGACCACAAATTTCCTCTCTTAGAGTCTCACTGTCACTCTAAATGTAAGAGTGAAAGTGAAGGGGAAATATAAAAATCCTACCATTGTGTAACCGACTCGGGTGGAAAGCAGTGGAGCAATGATTTCAGTGGTGAGGTAATGGAATGCTTTTCAGCCTTTTTTCCATTTGCAGACCCCTAAAATACTTGCAAATGGAGGTGTCGATAGGGTTACTATATGTTCAGATTTTCCAGGACATGGCCTCTTTTTGGGGAAGTCTGCCCTCCATCCAGGTGGATTTTCCAGATGAGAGGAAGTGTGGAGGAGTTGTTGCAGATCAGAAAGAGCCATCTCCATACCTTGACTGGTCTCTCATCTGCATCCCCATTTGCCAGATCTTGCCTGCCCTGCCAGGCAATTGGAGCCACCAAGTGCCTCTTGGCCAGGTCACCCAGCTTCCTGTCCTCAGGAGGGGGAAGAGGCCTGCAGTGAGGCACTGACTGATGGTCTGGCATTGTGTCTTGGGTCTGTGCCAGCCGCCCTGCCACCAGGACAGGGAGCTGCACCCCACCTTGAGAGTGAGGCCACAGGTACCCCCTCTAGCACCTGCCCAAATACCTCCTCCTCGTACACACACATCTGGCATCACCCCGACTCTGTCCAACGGTGTCCCTCCAACTGTGTTCTCTATTTGGGAACTTGAGCTATAACTCTAGGTGCAGACCTCTTTGGAGATCATAGGCAGTCTGCAGAGCCCTAGGGGTCCACTGCACTAGTGAGTTGTACTTCGAACAGGTGACCTCCAGGATGGAGCACAAAGAGCGTAAGGGGTCACGACCACCCTTCCGGTCTTTATGGCAAGGTGGGAGAAAGGTCCTGATGAACAGAGCGCAAGAAATGTCCTTACTCTTCTGATGCAACGTGGCTAAAAGATCTGCACCGGCTCCTACCGGAAGCTCTGGTGTAGACGCCCATTGCCTTCCACAGCAGCAGGAGCAGACTCCAAGAACACACGAAACGGGTCAGCATTTACAAACAGGCTGGCTCCTCTTAGCCCAGTCAATCATTGACCATGAATTGATTATTTCTCCCTTGCCCCCCAAATCATCTTTCAGCTTCTATGTGGCTCATTAGTCACACTCACATAGGTCACAGGCCCAGTTTGAGCATTTCACTTCTCCAAGGCTCATCAGAAGGAACTGGTGCTTGCTGTTGATGCTGAACGGCTCCAGTAACGCCCACCTCTTCCCACTCCACACCCCAGTTTCAGAATTGAGGAAGATAAATTCTGAAACGTCCTGATCACAGCATCTCACGGAACATGTGAACGTACCGTTCAGTCTGCAAAGGAGTAAAACCAATTCTGAAAGGATTTCTCAAGAGAGCAGTTCCTCGTCTGTCAAGAACCGGGAACCTGGCCTTCTATTCCTTAGCCTAGGGCACGCTTCTATGCAGAGGGTGAGAACATGTCAATGAACAGCCCCCCCAGAGTACTGATAGAGGGGGGATCCCAGACTTTCAGATCCACAGCATGGGCCTCCACTGCTTGAACTAAAAGATTGGCTCTCTTAGGGTTTAATCCTACAAAGTTCCTTGGCCTCCCCCAGCCTTGCATGTACTTAATTGAAGTCTTTAAGTAGTCTCATTGAGGTCAGGGACTAATGAGATGGGCAACAAATTGGGAGTCAGGAAACCTGAGTTCTCTTCCTAGCAATGCCACTACCTATTGTGTTGCTTTGTCCCGCCTACCTTTGTCTCTCCTGTCTAGTTAGATTGTAGGGGTCTTGTCTATTCAGGGAAAGACTGCAATGGCTAGTCCAGAATAGCTCTCTGTTGTGGAACAATGGGTTGTCTACACTGGGATGGGGGTACGAGGGAGTTGTTTTGGAATTCTTGAATTAGGCCAGAATAGCTATCCCAGAAGAATTAGGACTCTTCCATTTCTCCTGTGTAGACAAGGCCTTAGTTCTTCACGGTTGGGACTGTCTTCTGTGTTTATATTACATTAGTGCTTAGATAGTCCAGCTGAGATCACAGGCCTCTTGTGCCAGGCACTTTATAAATAAAAATAGAAACGAAAAAAGGTGAAATTAGTTTCCCGCACCTCCTAACGGAGGGAGATGCAAAAAGTAACAAGCAGCATCAATGGCAACAGCATATTGGACCAAGAAACTCCGTTTTATTCATTTACATTTAGCAAAATGAAATAAGGGAATGTTTTAAAAGCATATCACAGAAATGAAATGTGTATATTACACTACACAAGCGAAACATGATTTTTTTTTAAGATGACTCCTTTTAAAACACGTTATTACCACTTCAGTCGTCATCAGTATACGATGTGTGTAAGACAGAGAAACCCTTATGCTTAATCTGTTCCGCCTAGTGCTTATCTCAGGCATGCTGGTTACTTTCTCCAGGCCTGAGGAAGAGCTACACGAATCTCAAACGCTTGTCCCTTCCATCAACAGAAGTTAGTCCAGTACTTCACCTACCTTGTCTCTAGCATGAATATAAGGAAGTTGAACACTAATAAAGCTTATCAGCCCAAGTTCTGTTCAGCTGATTCCACCACATTAGTCACTACAGTTCAGTTTAAAACAAAAACTATTTTTTTCCCATTAACGCAATAGCTATTTATATGCCTCTCTCCATGCAACGCACATTTACTGGAAGACAAAAGCTAGATTTGAAAAAGAATGGAGATCAGGGAGTTTGGAAATTGTATCAACAAGACTTTTAGTGTGCAAGGATTTTCCTTCCTTAGGTCCAAATCCAGCAAGAGACATTTAAGCACACGCTGAAGTTCATCCCTGTTCAAAGCACTTAAGCACCTGCTTATAGGAGCACAGGTGTCAGGGCGTTGCTGACTAGGGATGGACTTCAGCATTGCTCAGATGCTGTGCTAAGTCTCACATTAAACATGCTTAGCAGAATACAGATGGGCTGCTGAATCCCATTCATTCACATAAATGCAGATAGCTGTGCTAACGGAACCCCCCAAAAAACTCAATAAGGCTATTTTAATGTGTTAAGAATGTGCACACAATATGCCTCCTTTTTGTTGCAACCCTTCCTCCTGTTAAGAGGTAGGACATTTCTTCTTGATTAGCAGCCAGCTGGCACCCCTTCTGACTTTCCTATTATTGGATTTAATTTTATCTTCTCCTTCAATCCAGCATGGTTTTATTAAGTAGTGTTAACTGAAATACACCCTCGTCATCAAGTGCTCCTTTCAGCTTGTATTTAATCAGCACAGGCATACCACCTCTTTGTTTTACTGGATCTTTGCGGAATATTTGCTGTGTTCTTAGTAGCTGATTTTGCTATTGCTTGGAAAGCTCATAACAAGAGGAAGGCAGCTGCCATTTTTAGCTGCGTCATTGCTGCAGACGCCCCCAATCCCAAGTAATTTTGCATAAATCATCCCATACAAAGGTGGATCCTAGGAACAATGGCTAGGACTGACCCTGGGTCTACCAAACCCCAGAGTAATGATCTGCTCCACCACCAACTTCCTGCGTGACCTTGGACAAGTAGCTTATCTACACGTGAACGAGGGACATAATCATTTCCCTCTATTCGACATTGGCGAGGCCTCATCTGGAGTAGTGTGTCTAGTTTTGGGTCCCATTCTACAAGAAAGATGAGGAAAAATTGGAAAGAGTCCAGCAGAGAGCAACAAAAATTATTAGGGGGCTGGAGCACATGAGTTACAAGGAGAGGCTGAAGGAACTGGGATTGTTTACTCTGCAGAAGAGAAGAATGAGCAGGGATTTAATAGCTGCTTTCAACTACCTGAAAGGAGGTTGCAAAGAGGATGGATCTAGATTGTTCTCAGTGCTAGCAGATGACAGAACAAGGAGTAATGGTTTCAAGTTACAGACAGGGAAGTTTAGGTTGGATATTAGGAAAAACTTTCTCACTAGGAGGGTGGTGAAGCACTGGAATGGGTTACCTAGAGAGGTGGTGGAATCTTCTTCCTTAGAGGTTTTTAAGGTCAGGCTTGACAAAGCCTGGGATGGGATGATTTAGTTGTGGATTAGTCCTGCTTTAAACAGGGGGTTGGACTAGATGACCTCCTGAGGTCCCTTCGAACCCTGATATTCCAGGATTCTATGAAAGTTTTCAGATTAATTTGATTTGTTTGGGTGGGATTAGCTGCCTTGTGTCCACACACAAAGGACTTTTCCCTAATTGTTTGGCATGTCATTTTACATTAGTTAATCCAAAGTGGATTAATATTAGGAAGTTGAACACTAATAAAGCTCAACAGTCCAATTTTTGTTCAGCTGATTCCATCACATTAGTCACTACAGTTCAGTTTAAAACAAAAACTATTTTTTCCATGAATGCAGTAGCTATTTATATGCCTCTCCATGCAACATACAATTTACCGGAAGATCCCATCCCAGGCTTTGTCAAGACTGACCTTAAAAACCTTTAAGGAAGTAGATTCCACCACCTCCCTAGGTAACCCATTCCAGTGCTTCAGCAACCTCCTACTGAGAAAGTTTTTCCTAATATCCAACCTAAACTTCCCCCTCTAACTTGAAACCATTACTTCTTGTGTTAATCCAAAATGGATTAACTAATGTAAAATGAACTATTTCCTTCTAGCATTCCTCCCACTGCTATCCCACGGTGAACTACTGCACAGCTGAGTCAACCCATGTACCTTCTACTGCTCAGCGGTCATCATGACTGGACGCCACATTCCCCTGCGCAGCTCATGGGGAGGTCACACATCCATTCTAGCACCTATGCCCTGTGCTTCCCCATGCACAGGTCCTGGACTGCCTTGGTCCTTGAGGAGAGGAGCATATCCAGTCCCATGCTAAGAGCAGTCACCAGAATACGTGAGCAGATATCAGACCAAGTGAAGGAGAAGGGGCACTCCCAGAACATGGCCCAGTGCAGCTATGAAGCAGAGTGGCTCCAGGAGAATTATAAAACCAGCAGGGTCAACAGCAACTCAGCAGTGGTTCCTGGGTCTGCTCTCACAAGCAAACTGGAGTCTTGCTAGGGAGGCCACCGCTGAACCCTAGTGTGTTCTGCACAGTTCTCATGGCAACTAGCCGCCTACAGACCCCAATCAGGAGCACAAAGATTGGGTTTTTTTGGGTGGGATTAGCTGCCAGGAACTCTTGCGTATGCAAACCTCCAAGGCAGGAGACCCCTGAAACACTGAAAGCCAACCTGATAGTGCAGGGGAGGGAACTCTTCTGGTAAGTATCTTAGGCTATGTGGTGATACACTTACATGAATTTGTGACCCCATCACAAAGACATCTGCACTTTAGGCACATCTGTCACCATTCCAGTGGTTTTTAGTTTGCAGTGTTGTGTTCAATAAAGGGTTATTTACAAGTTGGTTTTAAAAAAAAAAGTGACATTAAGCATAACAAAATCCTTGCACACGGTCTATACTTTTCTCACCACTATGCCCTAGCCTTAAAGCAGGAGTACAATGCATAGCCGATCCTGCGTGTCTCACTAGACGAGGTCAGAACGTCTATCCATCTCTACCTCCCACCTGGCGCTGGAGCTAGGTTCCTTGCTTTCACAGATGTTGTGCAAAACACAGCAAGTAGCTATCACATGAGGCAATATTTCTCAGCAGCCTCCAGCTTAGTCATGAGGTATCCCTGTGATACAAAAAACCCTTAGTACCAATGGCAAGGAGGTAACAAGAATATCCTGATTCTGGTATTTATATCCTGGTTCACCAAAAGAAAACCAGTGTCACATTAGTTAGGATATCACTGTAAAATGTATGTGCGGCTACTGTTTAAGGAGTTATGTACATACACTCTAGAAATGTGTTCTTGTATCAAAGTGTTAATCCCCAGCAGAGATGAAAAAACTGGTTTCTTGCCAGACCAGAGATGTTTATCCATCTATTTGTCTGTTGAAATGTAAATTGAATATTGTCTAATTCACAATCACCAATCTGAACTAAATCAAGCTATTTAACAGGAAGAGAACAAGGAGAGAAAAACTTCTCATCTGGGGATCCACTTCAAAGATTTATTGGACTAGAACTGGGGGGACTAGGAAAGCACCCTGTTATCCCTGCACCTTGGAAGTAAATGGAGAGCACATTTATATTCATGAAAACAGGATCTCAGCCAGGCTCGGTTGAAAATGCTGCAGAAGACTTTTGGGGTGAGAAACTTATCTAGGCTGGAGGTTAGCCTGTTATGTTTAGTCTTTAAAAGGACTATAGTTTGTTTGTTTTTATACAACTCTTCTGTTTCCGTTAGCCTTACTCACTTCCTCTAAAATCTTGATCTTTACTAAGCAATTTATGATTTGTCTCTATAAATATATCTCAGTGCTGTGATATTAAGTGTTGGTCCGGAGCTGACTCACACAAGCTGGTGCGTACGCTGCCCTTTTGGGGACAGCAGGCTTGGTATTCCTGTGAGGCGCCAGTGACAGGGGCTCGCAGTCACATAACTCTTCAGAGGGGCTGAGGGAGGGGTTAACCAAACCATCTCCTCCACATCAGCCCTTACTTTGCCCTGCGGGTTGATTAACAGGTGGGGAATGTCAGGGAGCAGCATGAACCTTACATTCCTCTAGGAGTTCAACAGGAGTGGAAGGCATCTACCAGTTTACAGAAGCATCTCCATGGAGATGGGTAGTTCAAAAGAAGCAGAAGGCAGGCTCGGGGTGCATGGATGACTTTGCTTTGACTCCCATGTCCCTGGTGAGTGAGTGACTAAGCGTATGGTAGTGAATTCAGGGATACTAGGCTCATGATAGTCATGCAACATATGCTACTCCTTTGTTTTTCAGTTCTATGTAATTAACTAGGATATAGGTCCAGCTGGTTTTTCCCATGCATCACCCTAAGAGAGTCCCTTGGCTGGAATCCAAGCGACCCTCCCTTCAGACATTCTGGCTTGCCCAGATGCGTACTTGCCTTCCAGTTGCCTCAGTGGGTGGGACAACTTGTTGGGGCCTGCAGCAAAGGGGGACAGCCCCAGTAGCGAGGGAGGAAGACACTTGCTAAGGGACACCAGGTATCTCCCCCACCCCCTTGGAGGTCTGTCCCCCACTGGGCAGTCAGAGGGTGGGGAGAGGCTCTGATTGGCTTGCATCCCCCAGCTAAAGGGATATAACTGGAGCATGGGCCATGTTAAACCTCTTTGGGCACCATTCCACCAGCAAAAAGGTGGAGAGGGGAATTGTTCAGTTAATAGTCAATGTATGACTCACTGTCCCTGGTGGCTCTAAAGCAAATCAGGATTTTCCCTAAAGCTGCTTCAGTTGGTGTGTTCACGGTTTATTTACTTGGAATCTGTCTGTGGCAGTAAAACTCTCTAATGGCTGGCATGATGGGTTACTTGGCAGCAATCCCAATGCCTACTAGTCCCTTAGCTTTGGAAGGTGCTTGGTGAACGTAAAAGCACCAGTTGCTCAAGTGTGGCATTCCTTACAATAAATCAAAACAGGAAATGGAAAAAGTGTTGCATTTTAAAGGGACAGCCCCACATCGGATTGAATTTATACCAGTGAAACCGTTCAGCCCTGAGAGTTAAGTGAGGTAGGCCACCATCACACTCTTTACACCAGATCACGCAATGGAGTCTTAAACCTAAGCTATTAAAGCCATCCTGCCACACTGTGCCATTAGTATCCCCGTTACTGCACAGTCTCCGGAGTACAAGGTGTGCACTCTGCAAGCAAAGGCAATGACATTTAGATTATCAAGTGAGGCTCTTTCCTTCTTTGTTCATAAGTAGGAGAAAGCATCACAGGTCCTGCTGCTCCTCTTCTCTGCAGTTCATTAATCCCTGGTACATGGATTTCTATCAGAGTAAGGAAGACCGTTTTGTGGGATCTCATTGTTACAGCCTTGGCAACATGTCACTGCCCAGCATGCAAATATATAGCAGTTGGAAAGTTGAAATAAGCATTTTTCCTCCTAAATATAGTGGTACACGAGAGAGAAACGCCATGTGTCAAATTCAATATGGTACCCACCTCTCCCTAAGAAAGGGGAACCACAGGGAGGAAGCTCCATGGTATAGCTGAAGAAGGTCTTGGAGCTACCACTCCTATTCCTGAGCAGGAAGTTGGATCCACTCTAGACTTCACACTGGGCCCCGGGCAGGCTGGGACAGGACATGGGGCTGAGATACTCTAGCTGCCTAAGGGTTATGGGTCCCTTCTGGCTTTACAGTAGATAATCAGCATAATACAGGCCATAGAACTTCCCAGAAATGCCTCTTTTTTGAGAGTGCAAAACTCCCCCTGCAAGGAGGCAGGATTTCAACACTCAGGTGCTACATGTTCAGTGACAGCTAGTCTTACAGAGCATGAACCACAAGCAGAGAGATTACTTCTTGGGGGGACAATTCAGGCTGATTTCATATTGTGAAGCTCAATAAAGCTTGTGAGAATAGCCCACACCGTTCTAACTCCCCAACAAAAATGATTACAGTCACTCCATCGATGTCAATGGTGATGTTTTGGGTGCAAGTCCTTCATAGAAAGGGATATAGCACTATACATCCATAAGCCTTATTGCTACTGGAAGAACACGAGACTCTTCACTTGCCGTTACTCAAAAGGCTAGATCCTCAGCTAGTGTAAATTCATGTAGCTCCATTGAATTAAATGACGCTTCACTGACTTTCACCAGCTAAGGATCTGGCCCATATGATCCAAGCCCTGGCTTGGTTTCTTCCTTCCACCTCTGTCCATAAGGAGCACACCTGCCCCACAGTGCTCTGAGGAAATGGATGGTTTGGAAGACTGGGTGGGCGGGGTTAATCGGGTTGTGCCTTGTTGCTACTTGTTAGGGGAAGAGGTTAGGTCAAGATTTCACCAAAGAGATTTGGGACTGTGGTTGCTTCCATTTTTGAGTGCCCAGCTGATTTTCAAGAAGTGCTGAGCATCTGTTCTCTGAAAAACAGGCCCTTTTAAGGGGTCTTAAGCTCAGGGCCGGCTCCAGATTTTTTGATGCCCCAAGCAGCAAGAGCGCCGAAGCAAAAAAAAAGCCCAGAATGTGCCGCCCCTTATAACGTGCCACCCCAAGCACACGCTTCCTCTGCTGGTGCCTAGAGCCGGCCCTGCTTAAGCTGGACAGCCAAAAGTTGATCCATCCACATCACTAGTTGCTTTTGAACGTCTTGGCCTGTCTGTTCCTTAGCTGTGAGTTACTGCTGCATTTTCCTCTTGTAGTCCCCCTCTTATAGTCCCCCTCTTATAGTCCCCCTCTTATAGTCCCCCTCTTATAGTCCCCCTCTTATAGTCCCCCTCCCCAAAATAGTGTGCAGCTAGATATCTTAACATATATACCAAACCGAAGGACCCAGAGGAAGATCATAAAAGGGCCCCAAAGGCAGTACTGCTAGCAGAGATGGAGAGCTGGGGGACACGTAGCAGAGACAGAAGTCAGTCATAGCTGGCTAGTCAGTTTGACTGCTCACACTGAGCAGGGTAAGAAAGCAACAAGCTCTTTCTGAGCAAAAGAAGGACAAAACAAATACAGTATCAGCCCCATGTGGAGCTGGTCAAAAAAAAAGGGGGGGGGGGGAGTCGTCCTTTTCTTGGCTCACATTCCAATAAGGGGTTCTCAAACTTTGGACCAGCTCCCAAAATGAAAAGAAATTTCAGTAAAAGTGTGTGTGGAAAAATGCCTCCAATTTATCCCCCCTCCCCCATCACAGTTCAAAAATTAATTGAAAGTCAACAGGTGCTAGGCACCTAACTCACTTAAGTCTCTTGCATAAGTAGCTGTCTGCATGTTTGGGCACCTTTGAGAATTTAACCCCTGGCCCTTCATAAAAATAGCTCCTGGGATACTGTGGTGAAATATGAAATAAAAATGGTTAGGGAGACAGAACAAAAGGCAGATATAGTGTGGGCCAAGTTACTAGTAGGGTCACCCTTAGGGACCCCATTGTACCGGGAGCAGGACAGACAGGGTCCAGTCTGGTTCAAGTTTGCTAGGGAAGATGGTTTATAGACTGAAAAGCTGCAGGAAGGGGAGAATTAAAGACCTCCCAAGTGGTTCGATGGCCAGCGATTGCGCCAGTTCAGTGCCCACCTCCAGAACCAAGGCGGCTCTGCGGCATGATGGGGGCTCCCATGGACGGGTGGCCTTTAAGAAGCATAAACACAGTCAGGAGTGCACATGGGGGGGACCTGCCAATATGCAGTACCACCAAGAGCTTTTTAGCGGGTATGTGGTACCGGAAAGACTTGGGGCTAGTCCCCCGCTCTGGAGTGCATGGGGTGGGGCTGCCCTCTACTCTTTAAAGGAGCAGAACACAGCTAGGGAGAGCATTCATTCTTTAAATAGCGCCAACAGCAGACAGACCCTAACAAACTTAAGCAAAGCCTGTGTTTCCGTTGGTTATCATATGCATTGTGCTGTTACATTGGTCAGGAGTCCTCAAGTGGGGACAGAAGGTGTTTAAACAGGGTTTTTGATTCAGTTTCTCCCCATTGGTCTGAATTATCCACGACATCCATTCTGCATCACATCAAGTCCAAATCATTCGAGCAATGCCTCTGCTTGCACGGACCAGAGGATGTTTGGATTCTGAGGTCAGCCCAGTTCTGGGAAGCAGGTGTTGTCCCCAGTGTACCTAGAATTCTTCTCCACAGCCAAACTAGTCTAACATGCATTTTCTTAACTGGAACAGCAAAACAACAAACATTTTCCAGCTTTGTGGGTGAGAGAATAATAAGTGATTTTTATAATGCCGGACACTGACGGTCTTAAACCAGCTGCCTCAGGAATCTGCCAACGTCACTGAAAATATACTCCTCATTTTAGCAACAGAGCTAAGACTTTTCACACATCTGCCCACCATTATTCAAATAAAGTTCCTTCTGATCTGACAGCTCAGGCATTGTCAATTTCATCCAGAACTATTTACAGCTAATCCTGTAAACCCGTAATCATTTGATCAATCCCATTGAAGACATTAGGACTATTTGCATGACTATGGACCACTTTTGTGGACTGGTAAGAATTTCAGGAGTCTGTTCTGTTCCTATAAAGGAAGTTGAATCCCCCATTTAAATGCAATCTTTGGGTACAATACCATAAAGCAGTTTAAGATACAGTTTTACTTAAAATTTGTCTTGTAATAAGTCATACATACGCTGAAATGACTCCTCACCCAACTCCCCTATTCCATATAAACAAACTGAATATTACATGGGGGGGGGGAAGTGATGTTAATGTTTGTATATTAAAAGGGGGGTGTCGGATGGGGAGAGGGGAGGAGTCACATGGAGGGTCACATGGGGAAGGTCACGGGCCCCCCGCTTGTGTCCCTCCCATTAGTTCAGCACTGGCAAGAAATGATTTCTACTTGCACTATTGACAACAGGTAACCCCTACGACTGACCAGGAAATTGGCATCTGAGTTACTTTTTCTATTCAGTAACAAACATTTCTGTTACCCAGCTGCCAGGAGTCATTTAAACTTGTGCTTTACAGGAATAGAGTTCTGACTTCCAAGAAAGTGAAAGTAATCTCCCCTGGAGCCAGCCAGCTGAAGCTCACATGGTAGACCAGGAAAGCCACTAGGTTTCAAAACAAACACTAGTCAGAAGCTGACAGCCTGGAAAATATTCTATCAGGGTCTGACACAGCTAAGCCTTTATGGTTTTGAGTTCCTCCCAGCTTCTCACGTAGGTGCAGAAAATTATCTCCTCCTAGGGATAAGTTTTCCACAGTTATGCAATTTCCAGTCTTGCATTCTCATCGTTTTTGGAATGTTGTGTCCGTCATTCAATGATGCAGTTCATCGCATTTCCAGTACAGAGCTCAGATTCTGTTGAGTCCATTTCTACCTGACTTGTAAAGAAGGAAGAGTGTCTGAGGAACTCAGTGTAATTTATCCTTCAGAGCATGAAATCCCACACCCGACAGGTGGAATTTTAAGACTCGGGGGTCAAGATTTTCAGAAGTGACTAAGTGATTGTGGGTGTTGTCCATTATTACATACCCAACATGAGTACCATAAAGGGAGCTGCTTTTTAGAGGGTGAGTTCTCAATGCTCGCTGAATGTCAGGAGACAGTATGTCCTAATAGGTAACACCTTGGAGTAGGAGTCAGGAGACCTGGTGTATTCCTGCTTCTATCACTGATCTGCCACATGAACTTCACCTCTCTGTGCCCCCATTTCCATTGGTCGGTCTTGTCTATTTAGATTTAACTCCTGCCCTGAAGAGCTCCCTCTCACTGCATGTATGTACATACAATGCAGCTCTGGACTCATTGGGAACTCCAAGCACTACAAAGGATCATCAGTTGGACACCCAAGAATTGTGATACTCTGAAATCACTTAAACCGAGGACTACTTGTGGCACCTTAGAGACTAACACATTTATTTGGGCATAAACTTTTGTGGGCTAAAACCCACTTCATCAGATGTATTGCCTGGAACATACAGTAGGAAGTAATATATATATACATATACATACACACACATATACATACACACACATATACATACATCTATATATAAAAGTCAAATGGTGTATGCGTGTATGTATGCATGTATGCATGTACGTGCACTTACTCCTTCCACACCGTTTGAGCTAGAGACTTGAAATTTGGTACAGTTATAGGTCTTAGGGTCCTAATCAGGGTAAGAGTCGAAAATTTTTCAAATCTCACCTCTGAAGCCCCCCAGGGGTGAAATTATTTAAAGGCCAATCACATCAGCTGGGCAGCTGCTGTTCTCTGTGACATAGTTATGATGTCATAATACCCCCTCCAATGGACCCTGCATTCGCTCAGCTCTCTGCTCCCCCCCCCCAACGGACCCCGCACTCGCTCAGTTCTCTGCCCCCTCCCCACCTCTGACGGACCCGAGTTGGGTTTGGTCGGAGGGTAAGTGAGGTAGGGGTATCGGGTTTGGTCGGGGGGTGAGGTGTGGGTGTTGGGTTTGGTCGGGGGGGAAGTGAGCCGGGGGTGTTGGGTTTGGTCTGGGGGGGTGGAAAGGTGTCGGGGTGGGTGAGGGGTGAGGTGTGGGTGTTGGGGTTGGTCAGTGGGTGTTGGGTTTGGTGGGGGGGTTTGGGGGGGGTCGGGGTTGGTCGAGGGGTAAGTGAAGTGTGGGTGTCGGGTTTGTTTGTGGTGGTAGGTAGGGGTGTCGGGTTTGGTTGGGGGGGAAGTGAGGTGGGTGTGTCAGGTTTGGTCTACAGGGGGTGAGGTGTGGGTGTTGGGGTTGGTAGGGGGTGACGTGGGGGTGTTGGGGTTGGTAGGGGGGTGAAAATGTGAGTCAGGGTTGGTCGAGGGGTAAGTGAGGTGGGGGTATCGGGTTTGGTCGGGGGGGTGAGGTGGGGGTGTCAGGTTTGCTCTCTGCCCCCTCCCCCCTCCAACGGACCCCGCACTCGCTCAGCTCTCTGCCCCCTCCCCACCCCCGATGGACCCAAGTACGCCCGGTATTTCTGCTAGTATCTATATACACACACACACACACACACACACACACAGAGACCATGAAAAGATGGGAGTTGCGATACCAACTCTAAGACAGCCTCCCAACCTGAAACAAATACTCACCAGCAACCACACACCACACAACAAAAACACTAACCCAGGACTTTATCCTTGCAACAAAGCCCAGTGCCATCTCTGTCGACATATCTATTCAAGAGACACCATCATAGGACCTAATCACATCAGCCACGCCATCGGGAGCTTGTTCACCTGCACATTTACCAATGTGATATATGCCATCATGTGCCAGCAATGCCCCTCTGCCAAGTACATTGGCCAAACCAGACAGTCTCTGCGCAAAAGAATAAATGGACACAAATCTGACATCAGGAATCATAACATTCAAAAACCAATAGTAGAACACTTCAATCTCTCTGGTCAATGTCTGGCAATTCTTCAACCAAAAAACACCAAAACAGATTCCAATGAGAAACTGCTGAACTGGAATTAATTTGCAAACTGGATACCATTAAATTAGGCTTGAATAAAGATTGGGAGTGGCTGGGTCATTACACAAACTGAAATCTATTTCTCCATGATAGGTTTTCCCCCATTGTTACTCACACCTTCTTGTCAACTGTTTGAAATGGGCCATCCTAATTATCACTACAAAAGTTTCTTTTTTCTCCTGCTAATAATAGCTCACCTTAATTGATTAGTCTTAGAGTTGGTATGGCAACCCCCATCTCTTCGTGTTCTCTGTATATACATCTGTATGTTCCACTCTATGCATCTGATGAAGTGTGTCTTAGCCCGTGAAAGCTTATGCCCTAATAAATTTGTTAGTCTCTAAGGTGCCACAAGGACTCCTCGTTCTTTTTGCGGCTGCAGACCAACACAGCTACCACTCTAAATCATTAGCTGCTTTTGAAAGACTGGGCTTGGAATTATTTTACACCGAGTAATGAATAGCTGACGCTCAGAAAGCAGCTACGCTAGCGCAATGCCAATGGAGTTACTCCTGCTTCATACAAGAGAGGAGAATCAAGCACCAAGTCCATTAAGCAAACAGCTACATATGGGATCATGAAAGATCTATCCAAGGTCATTCAAGTTTCCTCTAGAACAGAATACTCATTATTGATCTTCAAACGGCTGCCCAGACATTAACTAGTTACATCTCTTGACACACCCATCCCAGAGCTATATCGTTGTCCCTATTTTATGCAGAAGGAAACCGAGACCTAGCGTGAGCTGCATAGAATGCCTCAACAAGTTCTATAGTTTCGGATTCCCAGATATGGTAGTGAGCTCTGTGCATCGGCTTACCCTGTCTCTCATTCTAGGAGGATGTAGATATCCTTAATTGCAGGTTTACATGGGCCTAGGGCCAGGGTGGTTTTGTTCCAGCAGGTCTTCTCTATTTATAGCTTCTTATGTTTCTGATTAACATGTTTTCAGACTCAGTTGGCTGCTTTCTGTCCACGTTTACCCCACTGTCCTCCAAGCCTTTTGGGTATTATAGGGATTACTATTTTAGTTACAGGTGGTTTAGTGAAGCAAAGACTCACTGCCACAGTGCCTCCTGCTGGTCATCCTGGGAATTCGCTCTTCAGCATTTGAAGTGCCCTCTGCAAGCCGGTGTCTTGCCTGACACTGGCCCCTGTGCCCTGCCCCAGTAGAACCCCCACCCTCTGGGTCTCCTCTCCCAGGGGATCCCCCAACCCTCTAAACTCACCTTGCCTCAGTGGCTATTGCCAGTCGTCATCTAGCCCCCGCTCACTGGGGCAGACTGCAGTGTGTAAAGACCACTCTTCATCAGCGAGGGGTTAGAACCAGCTGCCTCGGCCTAACCCTGGGCTGAACTGCTGCAACCCCGGTACCTGTATAGGCCTTCCCCAAGGCCTGCAGCCTGGGGGTTTACCAGGCTGGAGCTCCCCAGCTCCCTTTGCCCAATTGCCCAGCACTGCCCCAGTTCAGGTACCTTGCTCCCAAGCAGCTAGCCCTTCCCACTCCAGTGAGACTCTCTATCAGCTCCTGGTCCACAGCCCCTTTTATCCAGGCCAGCTGTGGCCTGATAAAGCCAGCCACCACAGTGGCTGCTACTCTAATCACCCTAGCTTGGCTGTTTTAACCCATGTTCTTCAAGAGTGGTGCAGCCGCCCCACCACAGGTGGGCATAAACCAAAGCCCTGGCTCCAAACAATGCAAAAGTTGGAACTTTAACCCTATCACGACTCAGGAGCAGGCCAAACCGAAGTCCCAAATACAAACACCTCCAGAACTTTGCTTGATGTGGTGTCTGGAACAAAGATTTGCAGGTTGGGCTCATCTATGGATCAGACAGAGCCAATGACTCTTTCCTTCCAAGGAGGACAGATAGGGTACAGAACACGCACCTCTTCCTGGTTTTCAGTGAATTTCCCAGTGCTTCCACATTAACATAATGACAAAAGAGATGGGTGAGATCCTGGCCCTATTGAAATCAATGGCTGAATGGTCGCTCATTCCAGTAGGGTCAGGATTTCACCTATGGTCTTTATCCAACATTTGGAGTACATAGAACTTTATCATCTGTTGTACCTTGATCACATAGACTTTGCACTGCAATTTTAAGTTTGGTTTCTCAAATACAAGATGGGATCATCAGTTTTACTTAAGGAGCCTAAAGGGGGTTAAAAATAATATAATTGCCAATCTTTAAAAAAGAAATTGCAACTGATCAGGAGGATTTTGATGCAAGAGTCACGTTAGAGTAAATCATTAGTTATTTCCTCTCTTATTTCTTAGCTGGGGAAATTACCCCATCTCTCTGCAGGTTTCCGCACACAGAACAGTTCTCTTCTGGGAAATAGCCGAGAAGCTGCACCACCACTCATGGCTAGAAAGATATTGACATGGAGTAGATCATGTTGAAATTATTTTCAAAGTACAGTTTTAAAATGTGTGCAGATTCCAATTCTCCTTTTCATGCTTTCATCCAAAACCACTGCAGTGCAGTCAATTTCGGGGAGGTAGCAGCTTAATCCATTAGTATTTCCACCGATGGCCAATGGCGCTACTTCTGGAATAAGGCAATATTCCACAAGAATAAAGAGATCTGGCCCAAAGGAATGACTTTGATTTGACACAAGTGTAATGGAACAGAATTTTAGCTCATGTTCTTTTCTCTTTGGACCCAGTTTATTCATTCACGTTATTAAAACTAATCATGATCGTTTAAGAATCTGGTCAAACAATTGTGCCATGCAGAATTGACTAGTTTAAGGCCAGAACGGACCATTAGATAATGTAGTCTGATCTCCAGCGTATCTAGTTATGCCTGTTCTGAGCCCATTTACTTGTGCCTGGCTAAAGTAGATCTTCCAGGAAAGCATCAAGGCTTGATTTGAAGACTTTGGAGAACCCCTTGCTCTCTTTGGTAGCTCGTTCCACTAGTTAACCATCTCACAGTTCATTCAAAAGCAAAGATGTGTGTTTTTGGACTACTGCAACAAGGAAAGGCATGTACGGATATACGATAGGGTGGGGGGGGAACCACTTTGACTTGGATGAAATTCATGTGTCGCTATGAGGAAGTTGCAAACAATCATCCAACAAAACAAGAACTTTTAAAGATATCTATCTATTCATGCTGAATACAGCGGTTTAACTGTGAAGTGCAGACATTGTGCTATAGTTTCAGCATATTAAACACCTATAGTCAGTTATACAACTAAGAAAGTCATGAGTCATGGAGGGGCATTTTCATGTGGAGGCTCTTCCAAAGGAAACACCCACGCTAAATATGATGAACCATAGGAGCCAACAACACATCCCTGATATGAAGAGAAAGCCGTGCGGAAATAAATAGAGATCATTAGATGAGCAGAGTATTTTTCTCATCAAGTGCTGCCCCAGTCTATGAGAGCCAAAGCCTTCTTCACAACTGTTGGCTCTTCCTGCTATTCTACTCCACAAGGAGCCTGATCCAAAGCAACTGAGGTCTATGGGGAAAGAGTCCCAGGGATTTCAGTGGGCATTGGATCAAGCCCTGTGTCACTCCTCACTCCCCCCGCCATTGTTTAGAGGCATGTATTGCATCTCATCACGGCTGCAAGAATAAATAAATAATTGCCATCAGACAGCCACAAGAAAGCCTCATCCTCACCCTTACCTTGATCGTAACCACCCTCCCGACAATTGACCTTCATCAGATAAACCACCATACTGTGCAGGCATCTTTTGCACCCTCTCTCAAAGGCTACAGAACTTGGGTCTATAGTGCAGCACGGAGACCTCCTCTGAGCAGATACTTGCCCGGAGGAGTTTAGTCCTCTAAATTGATTGCCAAGGACACCCTGTTGGTACTGAGTTAGTGCCGGAGGATAGGAAGTAACATGCAAATTTTTGGTCAGTGTTGGTCTCACAGCTGCCTCCGGCTACACTAAGTCTATGGGCGGTTAATAATTTAGGAACCTGCTGAAAATTCCCTCATTCAGCTCTACCAGTGTCCTTCAGAACTACCAGTGTCCTTCAGAACTACCAGTGTCCTTCAGAACTACCAGTGTCCTTCAGAAGCTTTGTGCTAAAGCGAGTCACTGTGAAACCAGAATGACTCAAGGAGAACTGGTTATGCCATCAACCAAGGAAGCCTCAGAGTTATTTCTGTTCCTCAGAGGTTGAAAGGCTCCTATAACTAGTGATGAACATACATCTCTGCCAGCTCCTTATGCTTTTGGTGGCAGTAATCCAGATATTCAGTGGCTGCAGCAGCTAGATAGAATATTTATCTTGGGTAGCAGTAGTTCTACACCTTACTCCTTTTTGAATGGATATTAATAGTAATGAATAATAACTAATAATTAATATAGAACAAGAAGTGAATATCCTAAAAATCCTTGCCCATTTTTAACTCTGTATTGAAATCGGGATTGTAAAATCCTTGCCCATTTTTAACTCCCTTGGGCAAAACTCCCACTGACTTTGTCCCACTAGTCCAGGTAGAGTTCAAAGCTTGCTGCTTCTTTCTCTATAATTTTTCCAGGCTGTGACATGTTTCTTACAGGTCCCTGTTATTGCCCATCTTTACTATTGGCCTTTGTGGTAGAACCAGGGCAGACTGCTGCCAGAAAGGCCTGTAATTAGAAGGGTTACCACAAGGGAATTGGGTCCAGCTGAGCAAGGCTGCCACAGCCAAAAGCAGGGCCAGCTAAGGAGGCTGTCAGAGCCCTTGAAAAGAGACTCCTCCCCAGGGAGGGGCATGGGAGTTTGAGGAGTGAGTTTGGAGGCAGTCGGAGTTAGAGGAGGGAGTTTGGTGGAAGCAGCGGAGTGTGAGGAGTGAGTTGGAGGAAGCAGGGACGGAGAGGCTGCTGGCAAGCAGGGGAAGAGAACAAAGGGTCCCTCCCAGGGGGAACCTAGCTTTCCAACCTGCAGGAGCCTGACCCTGAGAGAGAGAGAGAGAGAGTGGGCTGCTAAGGAGCAGTGGAAAAACCGGGTCTGGTGCAGCCTGGTCAGGGCGCCAGTGCCGTGCCAGAACCCCAAAGGACTTGAGTCAGGGGAGCCAAGGAGCCTTGTCACACCTTCCAATGCCCACACTGTCCCATTCAAAAAGCAGCCCCTGAAACCATCTTCCCCTCCCCATCGCTCTGATCACATCAAGGTTCCTTTACCTGGTCTACTTGTCTGCCCTTGTCCCTTACTGTAGTGGCTGTCAACCAAGGGTCTGGGGGCCCCTAGAGCAGGTTTCAGGGGGGGCTCCAAGCAGGGCCAGCATTAGACTCACTGGGACCCAAGGCAGAGAGCTGAAGCCCCACCACATGAGGTTGAAGCCCAGGTCCATGAGCCCCCATCATGAAGCTGAAGTCTGAGCAATGTAGCTTCATGGGGGCCCCCGTAGCGTGGGGCCCTGGGCAACTACCCATGATGACCACAAGAAACAGGCCAGGTAACCATGGTAGAACTGAGGGGCCCCATGGGGTATCACTGATGCATGTTTAGTGAAGAGTATCTAGGGGAAGATTTTCATATGCACAAGTGGGAGGACAGCAGGGGTCACTCACCAGCCAGTGCACCCCCCCCCCCCAGCCCCTCTTAAAAGCCCCTCCAAGCCTGAAGAGATTTGCCCCACCCCCTCCCAGCCATCCCTCCAGCCATACAGAGGCCCACCCCATCCAGGTCACAAAGTACAAACAAACAAACAGTCTAATATGTGGTCTTCAGTCCCACCGTGGGCTCTACAGTCCTTACCTCAGGACTCTTTACATCCCCTTTCCTGGTGGCAAATAGGGGAATCCAGGCCCTCCCTCTACGCTGGGTTTTCCAGCCCAGGGACCCTGTATTACCCAGCTCAGGTCTGCCAACTCAGAATCACTGTTACTTCTCTGATTGCCTACCTTTAGCCGCCTCCCTGTCCCTTCACAGACCAGCTCCTTCCAGTACCTGCTCCTGGGAGGTTCCAGCTGCATGTAGCTGCTACAGAGTCCTCTCAGACTCCTTCATGGCCTCTTTCTGCCAGCTCTACAGGCACCTATCTCAGCTCTGCAGGCACTTATCCCAGCTGTGGATGGTTCCCTCAATTAGCCACAGCTGAGGAGGCATCTACTCTGTCTCTTAAGCCCTTAGTGGCAGGCTGGAATTTGCACATCCCCTCAGAGGGAGTTAGGCCCAGATCCTCAGATGTGTTAGGTGCTTTTCAATGAAAGGAGACAATTTGGGCCTTGGGCACTAAACTCCTTCCAGCAAGAGCTGGTACCTCACTGCCCTTTGTGATGTTGAAAATCTCCCCCACAATATAGTTAAAAGCGCTCTCTCTCTCTCTCTCTCTCTCTCTCTACCGTATTTTTCGCCATATAGGACGCTCCGTCCTATAAGACGCCCCCGAGTTTTTAAATGAAAAAGCCGGACACACACACACAAAAAAAAAAACACCCCACCACCACACACAAAAAGCGCCTCGCTCTCCCGTCAGCCCGCCGCGCGGGCGGGCTGCCGGGAGCGCGCCGCTCTCCCGTCCCCGCCGCGCGGGTGGGCTGCCGGGAGCGTCCCGGTTCCCCCCTCCCCGCCGCGGGCGGGCTGCCGGGAGCGTCCCGGTTCCCCCCTCCCCGCCGCGGGCGGGCTGCCGGGAGCGTCCCGGTTCCCCCCTCCCCGCCGCGGGCGGGCTGCGCTCCGGCAGCCCGCCCGCGGCGGGGAGGGGGGAACCGGGACGCTCCTGGCAGCCTGCCCGCGGCGGGGAGGGGGGAACCGGGGTGCACATTCGCCCTATAAGACGCACCAACTTTTTCCCCCCCGTTTTGGGGAAGAAAAAGTGCGTCTTATAGGGCGAAAAATACGGTATATATATATATATATATATATATATATATATATATATATATATATATATATATATATATATATATATATATATATATAGTGTTCCTTTCTTTCATCTGGTTTTCTTCTTAGGCTATCCACCTTATTCAAGAATAAAAGTGACTTTATTCCAAAACAATTACTCCATTTCCAAGGCAGAGTAATTAGTCCAGAATAGAGTTACTTTGACTTCAGAACAGAGGGTCAAGCTGGGGAGTTATTCCACATGAACGTGTGTGGGAATAGCTATTTTGGAAGAGCTATGCGTGTCAATTTCAACAGACCGGCCCTAAGTGACAGAGCAAGGAAAAGCAGCTTCTAGGCTTCTGACTCCATACTCTGACCACTAGACTGTACCTATTCTTTGTAACCACACAGGATCTGTGATGTAAATCTCTTTACGGATTTTTCTTTTCAGTTATAGTGGGAGACATGCTACAGAAAACCAAAACACTCTGTTTATGAGGCTGTAATCCACTAACTACCTGAATCAAATTCACCCACACCTCAGTATCAATAATTGTGCAAACACCAATAAGGAGGTAGATGTCTCAACAAATTTATGCTGCACCAGAAGTGAGAATTTGCACAAGTATAATCTGTCTATGACCCAATGTATAGGAACCGTCATTTATATGCAGCAAAGTGACTCAGTGTTTGGGATTAAATTAAGCATTATATTGCATAACCCTTTGTTTATAGGGGAATTTGCAAGTAGATAAAATCAGTGTCTGTCTCCAGCTGGATTGAATGGGAAGGGGCCCCAGGAGTTTTATGAGAAGATAAGATGATGTTTTATGAGACGATATAGCCACTGCATGATGAGGAAACTAACAGAAGGGGAAAATAAAGACATTATTTCACATATGGATCACACCCCTCCCTGATCCAGCTATGCCAGCAACATTCCCCAGTGTAAACAACCCTACAATAGGCATCAGAGGAGAAAAATCAGTTTGAGATGGAAATTCAGTGGGATAACGTGACACTGTAGTCATAAAAAACATGCTTAAATTCTGCTCTTCCTGAGTAGTAAGGTATAATGAGGCAAGGTGCATAGGTCCTGGTAAGAGCCTTAGATTAGATGAGGAAGAGCCACACAAAAAATAGCTATTATGTAGTTTTGCTTCCTTGTTTCTGAAATGACATTTAGTTACCGTTCTTAAGTGGGCTCTAGGTAACTCATCATGACAATTACACAGTATGACTGAGGAGAATGATGAATAACTAGGCAGAAGGAGAATATTCTCACAATAGAACGCTTTCCTTTCCATTCTTAAATTGAGGGCACTTACAGGATATGCATGCTTCCTGTATCTGTTGTAGGGTCAATTGAATCATTGTACCACGGGATAGTGTCCCACCTACAGTTCTTCCAGTTCCCTGGCTAAACTGGAGTTGAAAACCTTCTCGTGTTTGCTAGAGAGGAGCTGAAGCTTGCGTCTTCCTTTTAAACCCCTCCCCCCAAACTTATTTGGTTTGCATAAAAAGGAGCCTGGAGCCGAACCACTGAGATCTGAGGGTTGCTGAGATGAACCCTAAAGTCTTGTAAATCCATTTCCAACTCAGCTTGCCCAGCCCATTTAAACCAGAACTACAGCCACAAAGGGAGACTCAGTTATCCAACACAGAGGAACCCCAGCCTGATCAAAACATGGATGCATTTTGTAGTTTAGATGACAACTAAGTGTTTTTGGACGATAGCCCTGACCCATAGTAAAGCTTGAACATGTCCTAGTCTACACTGAGTTTCTTCCACTGTAAGCATTTCACATCATGGACTTTGTCTTTCTATGTGCAGCACCTAACACAAAGAGACCTCAATTCTGAATGGGTCCCCTGGGCATTTCTACGTTATAAAAACTGTGGTTGGGTCCCCCTACAGCTGTGGTTCTGGGATAAACGGACCCTAACATACAGAGACATAAACTTCACAAAGTCTTCAGTTTGGTGACTCTCTGAAAGCATTTGCCAAGGACAGCTGCCTTGGGCGAGTTTCCCAACAATCTGAGATACAAGTGACCACCTGTAAAAGCCTCCAGTTTGGAAAGGGTGGATCATGAGGAGAGAGAGAGAGGCGGTGGCTCCCATCCAGCTGCAGGTGCAACATAACAGTACACTCCTTCACGGACTGTTGTCTCTCTTTCTGCTCAGCGTTCATCTCTGCCAAAATCTCTGCAATTTCGAGAAGCATTCCATAAATGCGCATTCCTCCCCCAGCCCCTTGATCTCCACCCCTTGTTCTCAAGGGCTTGGCCAGGTGTCACGGTTTGCTCTCTGCCCATGTTTATGAAAGTTTGCCGGGCATGGTGGGAGGTGAAGAAAAACACCGCTGTGCAGTCCCAGGAGACCCACTGAGCAGAACACGTTGTCTTTTTCACAGGAAGGGCTCATTACCCCAACAAATTTAAAACAACAAAGTGAAAAAGGAAAATTCCTTGGAATGTCGGGATTCACGGGCATGACAATCAAATTGATACAGTCTCATGTCTCGGGCCTTTTGGCATCAAACTGACACTGCAAAGACTTAGTTAGTTTGATATCGCAGAGAGAACTCTGGGCCCTTATTTCAGATAAATGCAGGCTACCGTCAGCCTGCACAAATTCCGTAGGCTACTATTGTTTACTTGTGTGCTGCATTTTAAAACTCTGCTTTTATTCTACCTGAATGATGCTTATCTATCTTATAGGCTCATAAAGTTTACAAGCGCACCCATTGCTCCCATCGTGAAAAAGTAACCGGGACAGAAATGCTTTGGTTTTAACAAGCGATGAAGATCTCCTGGCTAAAGGCTGGGTCTAGACATTGGGTATTCATGGATTTGACCCTGAGGCTCCATACTTCCTGCTGAGCCAAGTCCTTACTTAGCAACTCCCTTCCCCCATTGATCTATATACACCAACATGCACTCCCCCATTGACTTTGTGCCCTTGAAAAGCTCATACTAAAAATACGTTAGAAAAACAGAAGCAGAGGCAAGAATTTCCACCTGCGGCTGATTGAGATAACACTGCAGTTAGGCCATACGTGCATTAAGGGGCCCTTGCTCTGCAGCAACAGGTGTGTGGCACGGGGAGCTAAGCCTTTCATAAGGATGACCGGGAGGGGAGGGAAAGACTTTTACAGGAACCAGCCTGAGAGGCAAGCGTCTTCTTTGCGTGTTGATGTTTGGATGTAGCGGATTGTATTACATCCCGGCAATAGAAGGCATTTCATCTTTTAATGGTTTTATAGGTCAATTTGAAGAGCTGATGCGGAGGCTTCCCAACAATTGCCTTGCGGATTGAGAAAGAAACAATAAACCAACCCCCTTCTCAGCTGCTTTTGCAGGAAGTGAGAATTTTTATATATCAACCTTTTATTTCCTTGTGGAGGAGGGCGGCATTGACTACTGTTTGATCATCTTCTATGGGCTGCAAGACTTGCAATTAAATTCCTGCTCTTCCTGTAATTCCATTGGACGGTGGTAAAACAATCTAGTATTGTTTGGGTTTCACTTTTCCCTCCAGGTGTGAGATTAGCTTTTTTTTTTTTTTTATGAAATGAAATTGATGTGGATCATGTAATAGATCATCTCTTCAGGCAGTGAACTGCCCTCATAGCGAGCCATCTGAAGGGATGTCGACGAGGTGCAGCCTCTTCCTAGTGGTCATACGTCGGGAGGAAAGAAGGGAACGCAACTGTGCATCTTCACAGAGACAAGGTCAGCGTGGAAGGCAAAAGCAGCAGGCAGAAGAACATCCGAGCGATGCGGTCTCACATATTCACAATTGTTCATATGCTATAACCGGGCCAAATTCCACTGTCAGATACTCATCTCCCAGTGAAGTCGCTGGTACTTCCTGAGTTCAAACCCCTTTATCCATAGTGTCTGCTTAGGCCCCAGTCCTGCAAAATCTTAGCAGTGTGGGATTCTTTTTATTTGCCTGTTGGTTTTTGAGTCTTTAGAGCATTGGTTCTCAAAGTGGGGGCCGGGCCCCCTCTGGGGGTCGCGAGCCAGTTCTGTGGGGGTCGCGAGCCCCTGCTGCCAGCAGCCGGCCCTGAACAATGACGCTGCCATGGGCTGCTGGCATCTAACCCCTGCTGCTGCAGGCAGCCGGTGCCCCAGCTGCGGTGGGCTGCCGGCACCCGCATAAGGCCGATCCCGGCCACAGCTCCTGCCGCGGTGGGCTGCTGGTGGCCCCGCAAGCCCGGTCCGTGCCCTAGCTCCTGCTGCGGCAGGCTGCCGGCACTGCCACATGCCCGACCCAGCCCTGGCCCTTGCAGAAGTGGGTTTCCGGCGCCCCAGTGAGCCGTCCCTGCCGCGGTGGGCTGCCGGCGCCGCCATGGGGCTGTTGGAACCCCCCTCACTGGCCTTGGGGGGCTGTTGGAACCCCCCTTCAATCCCAACCCCTACCCCAGTGGGCTACAGGCACACCCTTTCAACCCCAGTCCCTGCCCCAGGGGGCTGCTGGACCCCCCCCCCAGCCTGGCCCCTGCCGCATTGGGCTGCAGGCATGCCCCTCCCCTTGCCTGACCCCTAGGGGGGGTCGCGCTTAGAGGCTCAGTGTGGGAAAGGGGTCACCACTACAGAAAGTTTGAGAACCACTGATCTAGAGTGCTTTTGATTCATACTTTCCAGCTTTTCTCTTCAAACATAGAATCATAGAACTGAAAGGAATCTCGGGAGGTCATCTAGTCCAGTCCCCTACACTCATGGCAGGGCTAAGTATTACCCAGACCATCCCGGACAGGTGTTTGTCCAACCTGCTCTTAAAAATCCCCCATGATGGAGATTCCACAACCTCCCTAGGAAGTTGCTCATTCTCATGTTCTGAGATTCAGTATTCTGGGTTACAGAGAACATTTTGCATATGATCCTTGAATCTTTTAGGGCTTTAAAATCCATTTCATTGTATAAGTAAATCTTCTGGACCTTAATAGCAACTAAACTAATATAGATTTTTCTGAAATCCCTACAAAATCTCGGTAGATCTCAAAACACTTTTTACATAGGAGGTCAGTATCACAATCCCCTTTTTACTGATGGGGAAACTAAGGCACTGACAGGTAGAAATAATTTGCCCAAGGTTACCCAGCAGGCCAGAGCTGGGAATGGAACCCAGGTCTCCTGCATCCAGTCCCGTGCGCTATCCACTTAGCAACACTGCCAGTATGGAAGGCTGTCTTTTAAAGAATTTATATCTCATCCTGTTGAATTTAAGGTCCTATTCACCTCTTAAAGCCAGTTTATGCTGGTGAAATATAATTGGCTTCAATGGAATTACACCTGATTTATAGTAGTATGGGTGAAAATCTAGTCCTAATAAAGAATAATATCTGTGCAAAACAACCCTATAGTTGGCTTAATAATTCTATAGAAAGCCAATTACACTTCAGGAGGCTTTTTCGTAAATGTAAATGTGCATATTTAATATGAATTATATTAATATTTGGGATGGATACAAGTATTTGCGCTTTTAAATGGTTTATATAGTTTTTGCATAATAATAATTATTATTATTTATGTTTGTGCATAAGGGTCTCCCGGCTCAGCTTCCTATTGTGCTGGCCGCTATATATACACACAGCAAGAGACTGTCCCTGTCCCAAAGGGATTCCAACCTAAGGCCATGGTACTGAAAAGACTTACGCCCATGGTTAACTTTACATCCTTAAAAGGTCCTATTGACTTGACTGGCAGTGCTGACACTGCATGAAGTTAAGCACATGCATAAAGAGCATTGCCAACTCTTGTGGTTTTTATTGAGTTATCACTTTCTGCTGCATTTCTTAATGGCTAGTTCCTGGAAGCCATTGATGGCATGAGAACTGCAGCTTGCCTTTCGTGATGTTAAATTCTGCACTCCCAGCTGAACATGGCTGGGGGCCAGTTGTGGGCTGGGTTTTGGGTGGGTTTGGCTAGTAACCTCCTTGCCTCCTTTAGGGAGCCTGTCAAGTGGAGATGGGGTTGCAGAGAGTGAGCGTGGGAGAGGAGTCAGTCATGGAGTCAAGTCAGCTGAGAGAAGATAACTGAGATTGCTGAGGCCCCAACAAGGCCACCTTTGCCTGTGCTCCAGTGCTAAACGACAGTGTGGGGACAGGGAAAACACACATACTAATTCTCTCTGGAGAAACCAAGAGACGTAGTAGTGAAAGCATCCTTGTGGGTGATGCCGCTGCTTGTTCCTCCAACCATGTCCAGATCTTCCCGATCTGTTAAGGATGTTTAAGTTCCCTGTTTGACTATTATTCCCCAGTGTGTCTTCTCATTATTATGGACTGAATATTCCCTGATATTAATCACGTTCTAATTCCATCCACACACCCCACCCTGTACAGAGAGCTGACTCAGGAGTACTTGGTTGGGCCATTTGTTTCCAAGGTTACCCTGAGGGTATATTTCCCTTTTCAGTGTTGCGCAGCAAATCATAGTTTTTCAACATTTCTTATAACTGCCACCACTTCTAAATCACGACTTGTACTGGTAATGAGCCAGCGGCAGGAAGTGGAGGCACATACTGAAAAATCCAGATTTGGGTCAGGATTTCTTGGCATGGCTTTCTGTAGTTATAGCCAACAGGGCATTTATCCGTCTCCGTGAAACCCTGGGGATGGCCACATTTGTATTTCATCCAAAGCGATAATCGGGGGGAGGAAGTAAGACTGCAAATTTGGGGTAAATGTGGACAATCATTTAGAATAGGGATCTGAAAGAAGAACCAAATGGCCAATTTTCAGCTGTCAGTGTTGGAGGACAGGTTTCAGAGTGGCAGGCCATGTTTATCCGCAAAAAGAATGAGGAGTACTTATGGCACCTTAGAGGCTAACAAATGTATTTGGGCCTAAGCTTTTGTGGGCTAAAACCCACTTCATCAGATGCATAGAGTGGAACATACAGTAGGAAGATCGAGATTGATTGTATATGTATTTTTATATAAATACATATACAAAGAACATGAAAAGATGGGGGGTTGCCACACCAACTCTAAGAGACTAATTGATTAAGGTGAGCTATTATCAGCAAGAGAAAAAAACGCTTTTGTAATGATAATCAGGATGGCCCATTTCAAACAGTTGACAAAAAGGTGTGAGTTACAGTAGGGGAAAACTTATGCTGGGGAAATAGATTTGTGTAATGACCCGGACACCCCCAGTCTTTATTCAAGCCTAATTTAATAGTATCCAATTTGCAAATTAATTCAAGTTCTGCGGTTTCTCATTGGAGTCTGGTTTTGAAGTTTTTTTGTTGAAGAATTGCCCCTTTTAATTTTTGAAAGTAGGGATTAAAATCTGAGTCAGATTTGACACCCTCTCCGATGAGAAATTCTGCTCATCATGTATAACTTAAGAAGTGTTCCATGAACTCTGACTCAGTGCACATGCCTTATTCATTTGACGTCTTTATTTCACAGGGAGTAATATTTGTGAACTTTCTAAGCCACCCTCTGTGGGTAAAGTTTGTCTTCTTACTCATGGGGCCTCGGTGACAGCTTCCCTCATAATACAGCTGTTGTACAGCCTGAATTTCAGAAAATTTCTGAGGACAGGTGGGAAAACGTGTCAGCACAAAGAATGTTCTCTGTCCAAAACAGCATCATGAAGGAGACGCTAGGCAATTATTGTTTTCCTAATGACTGGGTCCAAAATCTGAGGGGGCAAAAAGCAGACTACACAATGGAGCATGTAGAGCTAGGAAATCTCTGGGGGCGTGTGGTGTAAGCCGCTTGGGGGTGGGGGGCAAACCAAGGTCTGAGGGGAAGCAACTGCCCCCATTGCCCATAACAAATGGCTCCCCAATCGGAAAAAGCAGCCTCATTTTGTACGCATTCTCCAGCCCATTCCACTTTTCCTCATGATCCAGACAGAGAAATCCTAAGCAGACATCTCTCCTTGACAGGCTACATGTGATGAAACCGTGTCAAGGAGCAAAGGGAAGTGATTTGCAGCCAAGAACAGGCAAAGACCACAAGCTATTCCTGGCACAAACAGAGCACAGGTTAGCCTTGCCTAGACGGAAACTGACCACTCATTTACCTCTTGGCACTATACTGCTGCTATTAAGCCTTCGCTGCCGCTGATGGAGTGGGATAGCCAAGCCGCAGTGAGTCAGTGCATTTCCCAATGCACTTCTGCACGGAGGAGAGGCCTGCCCAGAACATCAGTCGTACGGTTGCTTTTTTCCATCCGTTACTTCTGCATTTGTGCCTGCAATGTACACAGATGGGAATTCCAACCTTGCCAGCTGGGGGAGGGATTTTATGTTATTGCTGCATCTCTGCACGCTGCCTGCGTTTTAGAACTTGCTGACAGGAACGGAAAGGCTTCAAAGTTCTAGAGGACACAATATCCTTTCTCCCTGGGATCACACCATTCCTTTTTTGCTTCACAGCCTTCATTGTCACTCACCAATCTTCACGCTGGGGAATTTCCTGGGCATCTAACTGTCACAATCTGATGTGCGACATTATTACACCAGCTGGCTCAGAGCATGAGCAATGGCAGAGTGCACCTTTAACCTCTAGGCTGCTGCTTCTAATCCCACTGGCTTTGGCAGGGATTGTTTTTTAGTTTTCAAATGCCATCCCCCCCACACCAATTTTCAGGTTTGGGTTTTTGTTCAGTTTTCCCACAATACTGGAACATTTTGAATAAACCAGAAAAAAAATAATTAGAAAATGTTCATTGCAAATGCAGGCCATTTTTCATTGGAGGGGGAGGAATGTTGAATTTTTTGCCCCCTCTACTACTATCAGAGATAGAGATGTCAAAAAAAGATGCAATGGAACAAGCTTAGAAATTGAACAACACCACGGGTCTGCTCCAGACCCCAATGAGTCAGTGGAAGGAGTCTCATTGACTTCAGTGGATTTTGGATTGGGCCTCCAGTCACAGCCCATATGGTATACATGCAAGAATTCTGAAGGGACTTCAGAATGAAGTGGCTGAACTGCTAACACATACATGTGATCCCTCATTAAAACCAGTGCTAGGCAAAAGGATTGAAGAGTAGCAAATTGGCATGGGTGTTGTTCAAAGGCGGTGTGAGAGATCCAGGAAATTGTAAGCTTGTGGAAAATTGGCTGAAGCAATGATTAAATCTAGCATTATAACAAACACATGATAGGATAGCACAGCTTCTGCACAGGAAAATTGTGCCTCGCTAATCTATTAGAATTTTTAGAATGTGTCAATAGACTAGTGGATCAAAGTGAAGCGGTTGATGTAAATTTATTTTGGACTTTCAGAAAGCCTTTGAGAAAGTCCCTTACAAGAGGCTACTTAGGAAACTTAGGGCAGGTTTACACTTAAAACGCTGCATCAGTGCAAGTGCACGGCTGTTATGCTTTAACAAAGATGCTTTATTCCAGGGATTCTCAACCTGAGTTCCCTTTTCTCCTCCCCTGCTGCTCCATGCCAATGGAAGAGAGCTCTCCCACTGGCATACATTAATCCACCTCCGCTAAAGTTAATAGCTACATTAGTGGGAGAAGCTCTTCTTCTGGTATAGCAGTGTGTACACCAACCCTTAGGTTGGTATAACAGTCACTCAGGGGTGTGGATTTTCATACCTTTGAGTGATGTAGTTATACTGAAGTAATTCTGTAGCAGTCATGGCGTGAGAAGCAAAGTGTCGTCATGGATCAGAAACTGTCTGAGGGCTTGTCTACATAGCGACATCCAAGAAAATTAAACTGAATTGGTTAAAGGTGTCAATATGAAGTGGATTAGTTAAACACATTCAATTCCTATGTGGACAGAAAACAAAGAATAGGAATGCAAGGTCAATTTTCATCCTGGCAAAAGGTTAACAGTGGGATGGTGCAGGGTTATATATCAGGATTGGTATTGCTCAGCACAGCCCATAAAATTTCATCGAGTGGTCCCTGCAGTGGAGGGAATTATTCTCCTCATAGAGCGTTGTGAGGCTTCTTTTATTCCTGAGCGCCTTAAAACACAGATGCAATGGCGTGGGACTGCACAAAGAGTCATAATATTACAATAGAACAATATAAACAAGCCTTAAGAACACCAAATTACACTAGACAACAGCCACTCAATAAATAAAACAAACAGGGGTAATTAATGTAGCCAGATATATTTAACTTCAGACTAGAGGGCTAATTTATGTAGCCAAGTCCTGCAGGAATTTGATTCTTTCCTTAGTTAATGACTAGGGGCCAGATTTGCAAAGGCATTTAGGCACCTAAAGATGCAGAGAGGTGGCCAGTGGAATTTACAAGAAAGATCTTCTCCACCTGTAAACGAGCATAAGGCCAGAACATAGACGGTTCCCAGTCTCACCTTCATGAGATATTTCAGGGGCAGAAAACAATGGGGTGGGGGAAAGGGCAGAAATAATCCCCCCCCACACAGTTTTCCATTGTGGGGGTGCCTGCCCACCTGGTTCCACCGCACCAGCATGAAAAAAGGTGTAAAGCCCAGGGAGGGAGAAAGCGAGAAAGGCAGCTGTGTTGAGAGAGGAATGTAAGGCATAAATTAGGGAGGAGGAGGAGGAAATGAGACCAGAAAATAAGACAGGAAATTATTCCATCTGTCTGGAGTCATTTGGGCAAACAAGCCAAGTTGTTCTTGATTGATCTGAAGCGTACTGCAGCAATTCTTTGAAATGCCCCAGCCCAAGGATGTGATCCACTAAGTATCAAGCTTTTTTACTCCCATTGGGAACTCGATGGGTATTAAACAACTGGGTAACCTTTTTTCCCCGGTAGCTTTTCATATGTTTCAAACCAGCCCCGAGTCATTCATGGGCTTGGATATAAATCCTTCCCAAGCTACCTCTGCTTAAATTCCCAAGACCAACTGGTCCCCCCAAAAAGAATTTCCATCTTTGAGTTCCCCACGTTGAGCTCTTGGTGTCGTCTTTCTCCTGGCCCTCCGGAGCGAACACAAAGGCACCTCCACAGTGCAGGCAGCACACTTAGCTATATGCAGCTATTATCATCTCGTTGGGCCAAAGCCGCCACGGTGCAAAGTTGACCTGCACTCCTTGGATTGCAAGGCTGGCTCAAGGTTTTGCAGCTCTCAGCACCTTCATTCGCTTCTAAAGAGGTCCTTCGCCTCCTAAGGCTGGAGCCGCAGAGCGGGAAACGTAAGATCGAGTCAATCTGCAAAGTGAGAGAGACCAGTTCGGTCAACTGATCTTGTGGTGTTAAGGGCCAAAAGGAAGAACAATGAATAACCACAGATAAGGAAATCTATGTGTAAATGTTTTCCCCAACAAGGAAAGAGGATGTATTATTTCTTTAGCACTAGTTATCAAGCTTAGAGAGGGTATGTCAATTTAGTCCTAAGTAAAACAGGTGTTGACTCCTCAGAATTAATTATAGTTGAACATTAAATAAGAGAGATGTCAATAATTCCGTTCAACATCCCTGGGGAGATTGCAGAGGACATTATGCTTTAGAACAGGGAATTTCCAAAGGATGAGGAAGCCAGTCAAGAAAGCTCTAAAATTCCTGAGTAAAGAAGTGAATCTATTGATTTGGCACGGATACTATTGAAAGATACAGTACGAGATTCCCAGTAGGCATGCACACCTTTAAAGAAAGGGAGACAAGAAATAAACCACATGGCTAAGTAGCGAACAAACTCAAGAGTTTATCTAAGCCCAAGAAATATCCTTCAGAAAATGGAAATCCAAGCCACTAAAAAGGAACACACACACAGGAGAACAGGCAATATGTAAGAAAGACATTGGGAGGGTCAAAATGGCATTTAAATAGCAATTAGCTAGAGGTATAAAACTGAGTTCCTCTACAGCCCTTCTACCCACAGCCAATTTGGGGTTTCCGCCCCGAGGTTGATATTCTCACTCATAGGCCACTCCAGACAGTGAGGCATACCCTGACCTCAGTTACTGCTTCCCTCAGGAAACCATTAACCAGGGATTACTGTGCCAGTAACCCCACACACCATCACTCATTAATAGCCCCATTCAGCCACACTGCCTCATTATCCTTTGAACCCAGGGTCATATCACCATACAAAGAGAAACCGGTTATCAACATTCAGGTTTACTGGAAACTCCTGACATCAGAGCAGGGTTCAGGTTCCACTGGTATTCAGCCATACACCGGCTTCTCTCTCAAATTCCAGACTCGCAGCTTTCATTTTTAAGAAAAATGACCTTCCAGCTATTGTGATTACCAAGAACACCTCAAACAAGTGAGCCAGGTGTAACCCATGAGATGACTCTTCAGGGAGCAAATAGTGTGGCGAGACATGAATGGCCCCCTTCATCTGAAGGAGGGTGTCGGTCAGGTTCCCACTGATGGTAACTCAACACTGTCAATGGTTTCTTTCCTCATGTGGGAAAGAAAAGGGAGGGTCGCAGCGCTGCACGGGTTACAGTGGGTGATGTGACGTCTCATTCTGGCGCCAAAGGCAGGTGGCATTTGAGAGCAATCACTACTTAGGTTTTTTTAATCCAAGCAAGATGGAGCCCAGCTGAAGGAACCTTGGGTTATATTTGGAACTTCTGCAAAGGGTGATGGGAGTGGCATCTCATTTCCATGACTTACATGGGCAAACTTGTTTGTGGTCAGACATGAGGAAGTACCAGTTCCTTTTCATCCCCAGTCGGAGACCTCTGATGGAAGACTTGGTTAGAGGGGGCTGAGCAAACTTGCATCAGGAGAATGGGAGCTGGTTCACATGTGATTTTTTAAAAAGTGAAGTCACAGCCTTACTCTGTGCTGGTCACCTCAAAAAAAAGATCAGACAAGTTCGTTTTTCTGGGGGTCAATTGCTGAAGCGTGTGAACCTGTTGCTAAACGTGTGTGTGTGGGAGGGGGGGTGTTCTGAGTCTAACTGGGGACAATTTGGGTGGAAACTTTGTGAGGCATTGAGTTTGCGGCTCACATCTTTGGGACAGAAAGTAACCGAGCCAGCGAGCTTTCCAGCAAACATATTTCCGTCAGAAAATTCTGGTTCCATGAAATCAGCATGTTGCTTTCATTAGCGTTTTCAACAAGAATCATCCAAACAAAGGGTTTCGATAAACCTGGAAGATGTATTGTTTCAGCTTGGCGTACGACACAGGCGGGAGTTGTTTACAATAAGACACGAGCAGTTTTTCCACCCTCCAGGAGCGCGAGACATTTCACAGCCACGCTCACAGAATGAGCCAATGATGCTGCCTGTCCAGTATCACTCCTGGTGCCAGCGTAGGGCTGGGGAAAGAGGAGACCAAAAAACCACGCCGGGGCGTGTCACCCGATACAGCAGAATGCCAGTCACAGAGCTTCCGAACTGTCCAAATCTTTGGTGGGTTATTTCTAGGCTGACCGTAAGTTTTGAACGGGACAGTCCCGTTTTTTACAGATTTTCGGACCGTCCCGTCTTTTTAATACAAATATCAATTTTGTCCCGTTTTTTGTAAAAAACAGAATGCGGCTTTACTCGCCTTTATTCTTTCCAGAGACAAACGCGTAGGGACCCATCCTGCCCTCACTGCGATCAGTAGCAACACTTCAGTGGGAGCAGGGCCCTTGAACTAAGCAGACTGGGGCCGCTCTGTGGACACTACCCTCCCTCCCTGCTCGGTAGCTCTTGAGCCAGCAGCCTGCGGAGCGAGAGCCGAGATCTGGCCCCACGCGGCTGCCCCATGCTCCGGGGCTCAAAAATGCACCTGCAGAGGGTCTGTCTTTGCAGAGGACACAAGGGGTCGCACCTCCCCGGGTATTGGAGCTCAGCAGAAGCGCCTGAAAATGCAGGCAAGGTGCAGGCAGCAGAGAGAGGGAGAAAGGCAAAGGGATCAAAATTGCCGATGAGCAAACTGCATCTCGCCAGCCCAGCACCAGTGTCCCACCGCTGGACAGGTGATGGAAAAGATGCCCGAGAACTATTTATTTCTCATAACTTCCGGCCGGCAGCTCCCCCACCGGCGTGCCCGTCCCCACCTCGGCCCCCGGCTGCGGCTCCGGACAGCTCCGCTCCGCCGTCGGCTTCAGCCCGCCGCCCCCTCTTCTCTCTATCCCTTCTTCTCTCCATCCCCCTTCTCCGTCCCTCCCTTCTCTCTCTCCCTCCGTCTGCTGCCTCCTCTTCTCTCACTCTCTCCATCCCTTCTCTCTATCCCTTCTCCATCTCTCCATCCCTTCCTTCCTCCCTTCTCTCTCTCCCTCCGTCCGCTGCCTCCTCTTCTCTCGCTCTCCATCCCTTCTCTCTATCCCTTCTCCATCTCTCCATCCCTTCCTTCCTCCCTTCTCTCTCTCCTTCCGTCCGCTGCCTCCTCTTATCTCCATCCCTCCCTTCCTGCCTTCTCTCTATCCCTCCATTCCTCTCTTCCTATCTCCCTTCTCCATCATCCCTCCCTTCCTCCCTTCTCTCTCTCCCTCCGTCCACTGCCTCCTCTTCCATCTCCCTTCTCTCCATCCCTCCTTCTCTGTCCCTAGCCCCCTCCATCCCCCCGCTTCCTACCCCCATCTCTTCTCTCATCCATCCATCCTCTCCCTTCTCACCTTCGTGCCTTCTCTCCCTCCGTCCCCTCCATCCTCTTCATCCCTCATCCCCCCTTCTCTCTCTCCCCCATCTCTGTTCTGTTTATTCCTCCATCCCCCCCAGACCTCCCTCTGTCGCCCCCCCCGCTCGGCGCTGGGGGGCCAGGTGGGGCCATGGCGCTGGTCACCTCGCCCACCGAGCTGGAGTGCCTGGCCAAGCCGCTGTTCTGCCACAAGGGGGCGCTGCACCAGAAGGTGATCCACGAGGTCAAGAGCCACAAAGTCACGGTGCGCTTCGTCAAGCAGCCCACGTTCTGCAGCCACTGCACAGACCTCATCCGGTGAGACCCCCCTAGAGCCCCCCCAGCGCCCCTCAGCCCACGTTCTGCAGCCACTGCACCGACCTCATCCGGTGAGAACCCCCTAGAGCCCCCCCCAGAGTCCCCTTAGAGCCCCCCGACCACCACCCCCAGCGCCCCTCAGCCCACGTTCTGCAGCCACTGCACCGACAGACTTCATCTGGTGAGACCCCCCTAGAGCCCCCCCGACCGCCCCCCCCTGTGCACCCTCAGCCCACGTTCTGCAGCCACTGCACCGACTTCATCTGGTGAGACCCCCCCCCCCCCAACCCCGTCCCGTTTTTGCCATCCCAATGTCCTGTTTTTGTCTCAAGGAAATATGGTCAGCCTAGTTATTTCCTGCATGGCTGGTGCTGCCCTACAGGCTCTTCAATGGGCAGATTTGGGGGCTGAGTTTTCTTTTCCTAGAAAAGTGACTATGCTGCCAGGTGAGTTCGTGGATGGAAAGGCACAGTGCTGTAAGCAGCCTCCCTATGGGCTAGTCCAATACCAATTCTGACAGGAATAAGGCACCTAAGCTTTCTGCACAATTGGACACCATTTACTGCTTGCATTGCAGTGATGTGAAGGGGCCCCAGTCAGAGATTGGGGGCCCGTTGTGCGGGGTGGGCAAACTTTTGGGCCCGAGTGCCACATTGGAGTTAAGAAAATTCCATGGAGGACCAGGTATGGAAGGTTGTGCCTCCCCAAACAGCCTGGCCCCGTCTACTATCTGCCCCGACTGCCCCTCTCAGAACCCCAACCCATCCACACACACCCCCGTGCCTTTCCCTGTGACTGGACCCTCCAGAAACCCCCTGCTCCTAACCCCCCACCCTACCCTGGGATGCTCAGGGGACTGGGCAGGACGAGCCCCCAGGTCGGATGTGGCCCGTAGTTTGCCCACCCCTGTGCTAGGCATTGTAGAGAGACAGACCAAAAGATCAGTCCTTGCCCCCAAAGACCTTATTAAATGTGATACATGGCACTGAGGTGCTGGGTGAATGATCTCTCCTCCAGGTAACAACTGGCTTACAACTAGGAATGAACATCCCTACCAAAGGAGGAGATGGGTGGCCTTAAAAGAACAAGTGAATTGAAGTTATACCCTTTGCGCCCCCTAGTGCTCAGTTCACCAAACTCAAGTGCAATCCTGCACAAAGTGAGCATCCAATAGGTTGAACCAAGTTGTCTTGTATGATCCTCCTTTCTTCTGAGTGATTATATTATTCCTTAGAGTTCTACTAAGTGACCACACTTTAGGCAGCTGGTGCACGGAGATGATGCTGAGTGAGTCTCACTGTTTCCTTGTTCTTCCCATTGGTTGTCTCTTGTCCTATAGAGAAGATCCTTGGAGTAGGGATCAACTCTTTTGTCTGTGTTTGTACAGCACCTAGCGCAAAGGAGGTACGGGTCCATCATTGGGGTTCCTAAGCGCTACCACAATACAGATGACCAACCATAATAATTTTGGATGCAAGCAGCTATGATCCTAGTACTATGTGGATCATATTCTATTCTCAGTCAGCGGTGTTAATTACACGGAGGGTAACTGGGAACAGAATTTGTCCCCATGCCTCCTTATGAAATGGAAATGCACAGTGAAGAAGAGAGCGATAATTTTACACACATACACTACACCCAGCCTAGGCACTGCAACGGCATGTGAACTCTGGCAAAGGTTTTCCCCAAGTGACTAGTGATTTTAGGTGCCTCAATTTTGGGGGGGCCAATCTGAGGCATTTTAAAGGGTCTGATTTTCAGAAGGTGGGCCCCTTTAAGGCATCTCAATTTGCCCAACTAAAAACCGAGCCACCCCCAATTACCCAGCGCTTGGGAAAAATCTTGGCTTGTACAACTGAAAGCGGAGTTTCAGCTGGTGTTGCTAAATAAGTTTCTTAACATATCTAAGCTTTGCATCTAGGCTGGAAATCTTTATATGGTATTTCTCCCAAAACTCAAGGATGTGGGGAACAGCAACAACTCTGTGGGGAGCAGTTACCCAATGCAGCTTATTTTAGCAACTTCTATTGCAGCTATTGCTTTGGCTTCCAATTGCTGCGATATGAAGCATTATAAACATACACACAACGCACCACTGCTTGAACGAGGCAGCACAAAAAGCTGCTGCTAAGACTGCAAGACATCACATTTCCAGGAGCACTGAGAGATTCACTGAGACAAGTGGCCCATCTGGATAGAAGGAAGGTGGGTAAGGCTGCCTGGGAAGAAGGAATCTAGTACGAAGGCTGAATTGAGAACTATGAATAAAGCACCAAACCAGGGTATTTCACACAGCCTTTTAAACACTGCAGAAGGTTTGTGTTTACCGCCAGGCTGGGGGCAGGTGTTTCCCCCTCTTCCATTCCACCCAGTCTGAACTCTTGCTTCCAATCCCCAATTCTCCCTTTTTTCCCCACTTCTTTCCCCCCACCCCTCATCTGTTTGCCAATGTGTTTCTTGCAGCATCCATCATCAGACTTGCTGGAATGCAAGCCAGTCTACCAGCACTTCTGTACAAGCCAACACTGCTACCCTAGGGACAAGCGATTTCAGCACTGCTCAGGCATGGGAGAAGAAGAGTGGATAAGGAACTTGCTGCTCAGAGAGCACTGGATAGTGTTGGAGTTGGGTTCTATTTTACAGCCCTAGATCCTTAAAGTTTCCCCATGTATTACGGGACAGGGAGGGCCATATTATACAGAAAATCAATGTTATTCCACCCTGGAATTCGCCCTGCAGGGAAGGGAACCTGCTGGAAGGCAGATGGATTTTGAAGGCAGAAGGATATCGCTAAATCCAATACAGGATGAATCTGCTCCTTGCACTCAAAGCTCTCCTTGACTTCAGTGCTTAAGAAATGCAGGCTCTGACCCAGGCTATACATGTAGGCTTGGCAGAATTCAATTTTTATGTAAGTGTGATGGATAATGTTGGTGTTTCGGCTTTTTTTATTTGTAACCATTTAAATTAATGGGAAATTAAAACATTATTTAACAGTAGACAGTGAGATTGAACCAATTCAACTTTTAACCATTAAAATGTAAACAGTCAACATCACAAGTCAAAGTATACAAAGCAAATAACCTTAAATCGAATGGAGTTTTCAAGCAGCATTTGTGTTTATCTGTAAATTTCTGGGACTGTCATTGGAAATGGTTTAATCGGTTTCTGTGTACACAGTGAAATGACCAATAAAACACTCGTCCTTCTGATCCCGTTTATGTGGTGTTGCTCTCCCACCCAAGTACCTACTCCAAACCCTCTGAACCTAAGAGGAAATCTTGCCGTTATGGGTAGGAGCCAAGGTAAGCTACACAGCTCAGGGCAAAAAGAGTCATGGTGGGCATCCATACCAAGTTGTCTGGCACATGTGCTAACTACATGCTGCAGGTTATAGCATGTATGGCTTCTTGTATCTGACTCCAGAAAAATCAGCCCTTCGGGGGACCTAGCCCACACTCCAGGATGGTAACTGGTTCCCCAACCTAGTGATGAGGTCAGAATCCTGGCTCCCCTCTTCCCTCTCTAGACCAGTCCTGCATACCAGGGCAGGATTCAGCCATCAGTCTGTGGTGCTGAGGAATATTATCTGAAGACCTACCAGGCAAACCTATTGGAGCAGGCATTGTGCACTGGAGGAACACTCGTGGGGAATCCAGTAAGAGGGTGCAAAGTAAAAAAAAGCCAGGAGGCCAATTCTACCCTCTGCCGTTCATGCAGCCGCACTGGGGAAAGAGGCTGGGAGGGAGAATCTGAATATGAACTTTTCTTGTCTCACAAAACTGGTTTATCTGTTGGCACTAAATGACACCTATTTTGCTGAACCTTTCATTGGGAAGCCTAGTGGACTGGAACTCTGAAGGCCTGGGTCCTACTGCTGGCTCAGCCATGGGCCTTCTGGGTGACCTTAGGAAAGGCATTTCATCCTCCCGTGCCTCAGTTTCCCCACTTGTAAAATGGTCTTCCTTCACTTTGAAAGAACTCGTTAGAATTAGTGAATCTTCCCATTCCCATATGGGCATTGTGTGGGCAGCCATTCTGCAAACATCCAGGCATTAAATGCTCACAAACAGCAAAAGAAAAGGAGCATGAAAATGGTTCATCAACCAGATATGTGATTGGTCTAAACATATATACATTTTTTGGAGTTGCATGAGGTTTAGGTCTGGTTACATCTGAGGGGAAATCGGACTACATAAATAATCCTACTTCGAGCACCCAGTTTTTATTTTTAGCTCTCAAACTGCTTTATATAGTCAGCTATGCTGCATTAGCCCCATTTTACAGATGGGGATAATGAGGCACAGACAGGGAATGTGACTCACCCAAGATGACCCACCCAAATGAGACTGGGACAGATGCAAAATTAAAACCCAGGTCGTGACACTCAGCCGGGTGTTTCACCCTCTGATCCACAGATAAACACTCATAGCTGTCAAAATCATTAATAGGATTCTACGAGAGATTTATGTTACTCAGCAGATTTAAGGCTTGGCTTGTGTATAACTTGAAAAAAATCTAACACATTAACTCCTTTAAAAGTCATATTATTCAGTCATACCTGATTTTTATGAAGCAGTAACTCCAGCCAAAATCCCTGAGGCTTTACTGGCATAGCAGGGTTCCTGATTCTGGCTGCCAGAGCCTGCCAAACACCTTTTTACTGCATGCCACTGGGTTTGCTCTGTTATTCCTACTGGCTTTACATTTCAGGTAGAAATGCTTGTTTTGATTACATCTGAAATTCAGAGGTTGTACAATAACCCTCCCTACCCCCCGCCGCCTCTGTATTGTCCCTCTGTCTTTCACAAATATTGCCAAGTGCCGGCAATATGAAGTCAGTGAGATACAGAGTTTCTCCGTTGTGTTTCCTCATGGCTTGGGCATGAACAGAGGGGCAACGCTCAGAAAACAGAGGCAGCAGGAACTGAAACGTCTGGGGTGAATAATTTTAAAAAGCCTATTGACTTCAATAGGAACTCAAGAGCCCTGCTGAATCAGGGTCTAAGCACAGGGGGCCTTCGGCACAGGGAATATGTTTCAGCTTAAGTACAGAACCTTAGGGACTAACTACATGCTTAAGTGCTTTGATGAATCAGGGCCTTTTGGGTTCTAGATCAATTAAAAGGTTCCTCTAGAAATCACTCCTAAAAGCTACGGAAAAGGATTCCCTTTCCACTGAATTTTTGAATTATCCTAGAGCATTTCACAGAGAAGTTTGTGTCCCGGGTTTAAAGATTCAATAGACGGATGACTAGTCTCTATCAGAATCCATAGAGCTTTTCTTGTAAAAGGGCTGGCTTAAAAAAAACCAACTCAAAAGAACGTCAGAGCCACACTTGAATGTGATATAATTTCCTGATTACCAAAGCAGACAGCCAAGTGGACAGTGGAGGAGGGGATGCTCATATGTTTTAGAATTGATGAAATATCAGGAACTGTGGATGCATCGCATGCTGTCAGAGTGTTAGCTAACATCAGCCACTCCCTTTCGATCTGAAAAATAGCCCAGGTTCAGGGATTTCCCTTTGCAATGTTATCCATGTGTTACCATCCTGCTTTGCATACAGAACCCCAGAAGAGTATAAAATGTGTTTGCCTTGCAACAGGGACACAGTACCTTTAAGGTTAAAGGAAAGAAACTTTGGCAGAGAAGGCTATCTCCCAGCACACTTGGAAAAACCTCTCAAAAGCAAGGTAAGGCAAATTTATGTTCAACTGAGCCACTGGGCAGGCAGTTCTATCTGCTTGAAAGTGGAATAGTTTTATTGCTGTTTGTATTTTTCTTCCTTACTGAAACAGTACAGTTTTTTTAGTCAGTTCCCTGTAATGCTGCCTTGAAACCTTTACCCTCCTTGCTGTAAGTAAGAGCAGTGCCACAAATGTTCTTTGCATTAACCCTGTTGAGACGATCTAAGGAAACCAGGGGCTTATTTGGACCAGCAGTGAATGGAAAAGAGAAATGAAGAGCAAGCACTTAGCCCCCTGAGGTAGGCTGCGCTGAGATAGGGTGACAAGACACCCTAAAAGATTTTCAGTGCTCACAGGTCTCCTAGTCAAAATCCCAGGACAGCTCTGCTGTTCTAAGACTGATCCATAGCAATTATAACATCTGATTTATTTATTTTTTTAAAAATCTTTTGATTAGCCTAAAAGACCAGATGCTTTTAATGACAGACAGGGTGAGTTTAGTTTTGTATCACCCTGTAATGTGCTAGCGTTGTTTTCAGTTTGGTAACTGCAGATATTTGTTACACACTCTTATCTTCCTCTTCTTTTGACTTTTATTAAGGGCCAGAATCTAACACCCTTATACTGAATAGTACCTTTCAGTATAAGTAGTTGCATTCTTTTCAGTGGAGTTACTCACGGTGAATAGGGGGAAATCAAAATCTGTCTCTGAATCCTTACACTTAACTACTTGGATTGTGAGCTTTTGGGGTTAGGACTGTCTTTATTTTATGTGCACAGCACCTAACACAGAGGCCACAACTGGGGCTTGTAAGTATTACCACAATACAAAAAATAATAATGAATAATTTATAATAGGAAAAAAAAGTTTTTTCTTTCTTTCCTTATCTTTTGACCTTCGTGGCTACAGCTCAGTCTTTGATTTGTCTTGTACAGAAAACTTGAACAATTTTCGTGTCAACTATTTGAAATGGGCCATCCTGATCATCACTACAAAAGTTTTTTTTTCTCCTGCTGATAATAGCTCACCTTAATTAATTAGTCTCTTAGATTTGGTATGGCAACTCCCATCTTTTCATATTCCCTGTGTGTGTGTATATACACACACACACACATTTGAACACACACACCTTCCTACTGTATGTTCCACTCTATGAATCTGATGAAGTGGGTTTTAGCTCACGAAAGCTTATGCACAAATACATTTGTTAGTCTCCAAAGTGCCACAAGTACTCCTCATTCTTTTTGGAGATACAGACTAACACGGCTGCCACTCTGAAACTTTAGACAATGTAATAGCTTCACTTTTACCCATGATCTGCTACGCCTTCCCAAGGAGAGAAACTTCACTTTAGGATCAAAGATGATCAGAAAAGCCCACATCCAAAAGGACAGCAAGACAAAATCAAGTCAGCCTGTGACAATTAATGGAGCGTCATTCTAAACTCTGACTAGTTTGCTATATGGGTTCTAGATATGCTATAATATTATTTACAAAACCCTAGACCCCATAGAAGATTCCTTGGTTCCACAGTTAGAACAGAACCTGGAATCTATAAACTTCACATTCCATTTGGCTTTGGTAGAATAAGTTGTTGTTTGGTTTCATTCCCAGGGGAAGAATAACTTTCAGCTGGGGATCTTTGTTGTGTGAATGACACAGGCCAGGTTTTCCTGCAAAACACAGAGGTTCAAATAAAGAAAAATATTTTTGTGACACCCAACAAACCTTTGAAAAACAAAGCTAAAAAAAAATAAGCTCTAGTGGGTAGTTCTGCTAAAAACGTAGAACAATCCTGTGTTTTCCAGAGCCTAATTATGCTCTGATTTTCTTTTGATCTGTATACAGGGTAAAACAGATTTAGTTGGGGTTTGGACTCCATTGGGAATTGGGCATCTGAGTGTTAGGTAGGAACACTTCTTAAGTGGCTTTCAGTTAAGCCTACAGCTATTGGGGGAGATGGTTGAGACCTGGGTCTGGGTTTGCAGCAGGCCAGCAAGTCTGGCTCAACAGGCAGGGCACTGAAGTCCCAAGCTGCTGGGGCAGGAAAGCAGGGGCAGAAGTAGTCTTGGCACATCAGTTGGCAGCCCCAAGGGGGTTTCTGTGATCCAACCCATCACAGGAGGTTCCTCCTTGGTCACTGTATAACCAGTGCTTAATTGGTGCCAGGATCTTGCCAGGGCTGAGCAGTTCTCTAGATGTGGCAGTTCATAGCCCCAGCACCTCTAGCCTTGGTGCATCAGTTATGAATGTCAAAAAAGTTCCTTGAGCCGCCTCCCTTCTTTCATTACAAATGAAGCACCATGTATAACCGCCTTTTATTTCCTTCCTTAGAAGAATCCCCTCATCGCCTAAACCAGGATTTCAGGTCTAGGAAAGAGCAGGCCAATTAAGAGACCGAAAATGTTGTGCCCTTGGCAGTTCCTATTCAGGCCCCAAACCGGTCGGAACGCGTCCCCCAAAGAGGATATAAATAATAATGTGGAAAAGGCAGTCCTGAAAGTTTCCAGGTAAGATCTCTCACCTCTCAACTGGACCCTTCCTGCTTTCATACACTCTCCCTCCTTCAAGAAGGAAAGAACCATATGGTTTCAGAGGTACAAGTAAAGAATTGCCATAGGAGAACGTTTGAGGGACAACTGTTCCTACAGGTCACTTGGCAGCAATTGACCCACCAGTGAGGTAAATTTTAGTTTTCCCTTGTGAGACACACTCACATCACTGGGACATAAAACATCCTGCCGTAAACTTCCATATTTCTCTTTTTAGTTGTTTCTGCTTTCTAAAATGTATATAATGGTGCACGCTATGGATGGTTAGGTCCATGCATGTGTGTGTTGTGGGCTTCGGCAGGGTTATTTATTAACTTTGTAATGGTATTAATTAGCTCTATGAAGTATTTTGGGATACAACTTGCATGAAAGACAGTGTAGAAAATAAGGATGCACGCTTCTCAAATGTCCCTCATTTCAAAGGGTTTCACTGATTTTGGTGCCTAGGTTCCACCAAAATTTGGTGTCCTCCCCCCCTCCCTAGCTCCCCATTTTTCACTATGATCATTGAAAGTTATTTACACCAGAAATAAAGAATCCTGCACCTGACTCCCACTGGAGTCACGGGCACCCGGCAATCTGGCCCTAAGATGGACATTATCTCTAAAGGACATCACCACCAGTCAAAAGCAGACTCTTTTGCTCCAGGATTGTCAGGCTAGCTCTCGTCTTCTCAAACCTTGCATCCAAGTTAAAAAGGAAAAACAGAGTTCAAAGGTCAGGCCTTTTGCACGGACTTCCTTAGTTTCCTGCATAAGAAAGCAAGCAGTTTGCTTAATGCACTGGGAGATTGGCCCTATCTGAAAGGTTCACGCAGCTATTCCCTAAAGAAAACAGATCTTCCCAACATTTTCCTCCTCTGCCCGTTTCCTATGACTAGTTCATAGTTGTCATTTCTTGATGCATTTCCTTTGTTTAGTTTATAGCAGTGGTTCTCAGCCTTTTATATTCTAGGACGCAGCAATATGGAAACGGTGGCCACAACCCCGCTACCTGTTTCCAGTTCCTTTGAGTTGGGAACACATGGCTTATTGAGTTGGTATTGTTTTCAGGTGCTGCGTTAGACCCCTCCCTACTCACCTCACAAGTAAATGGTAACAGGTTAAATACTTGTACTAAATCAGATTCTGCTTATTCATTTCAAAGCTTCATGAAAGAAGAAGCCACCAAGCTAAATGATCTGAGCAACAAACAAGACGAGATGTCGCGCATCACAACTGCAGGAGAGGTCAGTGAGAGGAGATAATCTATTTCTAATGTCGGTACTGGATGCTAAGGGGTCGCAGTGACAGCTCAGAGATTTATTTATTTTTTTGTCGTCCTCCTCCCTTGTCCGTCCCCCCCGCCACTCCCAAGGGGGGAAACCAGATTTAATTTCACCAGAATGTTTTCTGAATTCATGTCAGTGTCACCAAATTGTTCATTTTGTGCAACCCAAAACCTTAATGTGCCTAAGGGAGTTAGATGCCCACCTCCTATTTCAGTGGGACTTGAGTGCATAACTCCCTTAATCTCCTTTGAAAGTCCAAGCCTCTATTTACAAGCGTATCTTATTTCTAAGACCCTCCAGTTCATTGTTTCCCTTGGATCACCACAATTAACACACATTGAGCAATCCCAGTCTTCCCTGTTGAAACTCCATCGATTGGCACATACACCAGGGATAAATTTAGTCCAATGTTTTAATGTTACATGATGAATTCAAAGATGATTTGTATTTTCATTTTCTCTTTGCTCAGAAACCTCCGCAGAGCGGCATCCAACCCATGAGCCAAATATCTGGGTGTCCGAGACATTTAAAAATTAAAAACTGGGAAAATGGAACCAGCTTTCACGACACGTTGCACCAGACGGCAAAGGGGGTAAGATCATGAAACTTTAATGGATGAGTTTCTCTGGCAGGGTGCCATTATTGTTTTTAACATTTCCGTCTTTGCAGGTCCTCAACTGCAGGACCAAGGCTTGCCAAGGGGCGCTCATGAACCCCAAAGGCCTGGTGAAAAGCCCAAGAGACAGTCCAGTCCCACCGGAAGAGATTTTACCCCAGGCGATAGAATTCATCAATCAATACTACAATTCATTTAAAGAGTAAGGCCATTTTCACTTCATTCTTGAATGAATTGCTCAATCTATGGGATCTTTCATACTGCAAACTGCCCTACCACACACCATCCGGTCAAAGAAAGGGACAAGAATTATGTGCTGTTAGTGAGTTAGTTGTACTAAGAATATGCTGACGGGGTAGGTGCTATTACCCGTAGGTTCCCATCCTCCCCGCTGAATATAGGAACGGACTATATTGAGTGCTTTGTGCAATCTGGTTTTAAAGGTCTCAACCCTCCGGAGGCGGATGCATCGATAGGCAGCTTCGATAAGACTTTTTAAAAACAGGGCCACCATCTATCCACAAACAGCCACGTAGAAACCAATCTCTCCAGGTCTGGTTTCTTAGCATCGTGTTAGCTTTCCGGGGTAGAGTGGAGTCACGCCCATTGAGACCAGTCTTATAATGCAGATAGAACTTTTAGTTTGGCATTGTTTTCAAATGCCCTCTCTCTGTTCTGGCACCCTTTGCTCAAGGGCGGTACGGGTTATGTCAATCTTTCCCATGGTTTAGGGCTTCTTATAAAGTTGCTGGCCTAGGCAACTCGCGGCCATTCAGCATGGCAGAGTCCTCTCATTCTCTCTCCATCCGGCTTACTGAGCATGCTCAGGGGAATTTCCTAGCATCGGAAAATTGGCTGTAATGCTATAGGTCTCAGGATGGAGAAGGGGGATGATTTTACCGCTTTGGGTGAACATGTGGGAAACGCTGGAATATCTGAGTCCATCTCAAGTGCCACCGTTTCAAGGCTTCTTCAGGGATTAGTAAATAAGAGTTTGATCCTACAAGGTACTGAGCAACTCCTGAAGCCAATGGGAATTAAAGCTGCCTGGCACATCCAGTGCTTACTCAGCCCTTCCCAGGATCATAAACTAGGTCTCCTACTTAGCTACTTTGCTCTTTAATTTAAACACATTATTTTAAATTGGCCCACATTAACGTCTATAAAAAGAGACTCCGATTTGCAGATCATTTTATAGTTGCTTCTTTTACTCTTCTTATGCTGCCCAGACAGCAATTTTATGACTTCCAAAGTTCAGCTTTCATGATAACTTTATAATAAGAAGGAACTATTATCTGTAGTATCAAGGGATGATGAAATCTCATAACACCAAACAACTGGCAATTGCTTAATCTCAGGGTTAAAAATAAGCACTTTCAGGAATTCCTGGCCATCACTTACTTTCTTAGTCACACTTTCCTGGTCGGGTCATTGACCCAGTTTGATTCTGGTCTTTTGTTTCATCCAGATGCAGCAAAGATTTAGGCACATGCTTACTATAACTCCCAAGAGTAATCCCATTGAAATCAAGGGAATTACTCATGGGAGTAAAGCTCAATACACACACAAATGTTTTCAGAATAACAATCTTTGTCAACTAAATAATGCAGTAAAATGGACGTGTGTTACTGATGACAAATTCCCACACCAGCAGCGCAAACACATGAGTATGGGCCAAATTTAGCCCTGATGTCATTTACATCAAGGGGAGCTGAACCCACTGCCATATGCTGAACTCAATCCTATGGTTCCCGATTCCTCTCTCATCACACCAGCGTAAGTAACGGAGCCACATTGACACGGGAGAGGATGATCCAGCCCTACGAGGCCTAAGGCCACATTTTCAGAAGAGCTCAGTGTCCAGATTTTCAAAGCAGCTCAGTGCTCCTGATTAAAGCTGGCTTCATTTCTGAGACCCGAGCCCTTTTGAAAACCCAGCCTCCGGTCCAAACAGCTTTCGCTGTCAGAATCATTAAATTTGCACACACAAAAAACCTGTAGCCACTCAGAGGTGACCTCACTACTCGACTAGTTGATCATTCTGATTTACACTGTCTCACACGCTGCCCTGGATCTTTCATCCTGGTGAAATTCCACATGTGCTCTCAGGCTATTTGCATCCTATTTATGAGCCAGCCCACCGGTTTGTCTGGGCCACGATAAAGTTTTCCCCAATATTTTGTCTTCCCTTTCTGAGTTATCAACATAAAGAATTTGAGAGGTTAGCTTCGCTGGCCAAGAGAACTAGCCAGCCCCTTCTCTTTGGTGTGGAGTTTTCTACACACTGTGCTCAAAAGAAACACTTTTGTATTAAAACAATAGCACGCAGAGAGGACAGGTCCCCACTAGGCCACCTCCACCGTCCGTCTGCCAAAGCAGGATTTTTCCCACCCATGGATGTCCAGTGTTTCGTGGATTTGAACATCCAAACCTGGAAAGTCCGTATCTTCCTAAATGTGGGAAGCTCGGCAGAAAAAGGCAGCTTGCGTTAATGTATCATAATCATGGAGATGGGAACTGAGGGGTCAGAGGACTGAGCTGCACCAAGGTTAAACCATTACAGCATTTCCAGCAGGGTTTGCTCCTGAATAAGTTAATTAATCTGCCATTCACACTCAACAAGGACAGCTCAGAGATTTAGAGGCCAGAAGGAACTAGTCTGATCTGACCTCAGTTGTCATAGCAGCAGCCCTGTCTCCCCCGCACTCATGCCCTGCGCTTAGATAATTCATTTCTTTCCATTGCTGGCGTAGTCGATTGTAACAATAGGGAAACACGGCACTTTGGGGAGAGGAGTGAGATGCAGCAGACAGGAGATGGGATGGACGCGGGGTGGCAGCTTCCTAGGACACAGTCTTGTTGCGATCTGGGAGAGGTGGCCAATATGTTCACCGTTGATGGTGTATTTTGGGTAGATAGATTTCATTTCCAGGTGTCTATTCATCGATGGATCTTTTAAATCCATGTGCACTGAATGGTAACTTGCAAGGGTGACTTTGTGAATCTCAGGAAGCACTGTGTCTGTATTCGGCAACAAAAGCAAACCCCAGCTGTCTAAATCCTCTGCGTAATGGAGGAGACCCTTATAATCAGAGTGCTTAAATTCTTCCCCCCAGTTACATCCGTCCACCCTCTTGACCCACAACATAGTAATTAGGAATATTTCTGCAACCACCTTTGTGTATGGAATTAGTTCTGCCTAAAGCACAGCTCATTGTTTCTCTTGATGATGGTTTTCTATTCTACAGGCCACAACCAGAAGAACACCAGCAGCGAATGCAATTGGTAACCGAAGAGATAGAAACAACAGGAACCTACCAGTTGTCGAAAGATGAACTCATTTTTGCAACCAAACAGGCCTGGAGAAATGCTCCGAGATGCATTGGGAGAATACAATGGTCCAACCTACAGGTGAATTGCTGATTGTAGAAATCTAGGGGCAGATCAGCAGCGTCTGTAAATCAGCATAGCGACATTGAATTCAACGGAACTTCGCCAAGTTACACCAACAGAGGATATGGCCTGTATTTCAGACAGTACAAACTGGTTCCTCATTCCAGAGCCAAAAATCAAACAATTTTAGATGGTTCAAAACACAATAAAAATCTGCTACGCAACAGGAGGAAATGCATCTCCTGTAGATTACAGCAAAGCACAACTATGTTTATTGGGCCCATATAGCAAAGATTAAGATTAACCCTTCTTAGATGAGGTAAAAGTGAAATCCTGTATCCAGATACGAAGTCATTGCACCTTAACCTTAAATTAAGATAATGAACTTTGTTAGAAAAATAATTGTAAATCATCATTCCTAAATCAATGTTTTCCTGTATTTCTTCTGGAAATATATAGGTGTTTGATGCACGTAACTGTACTACAGCCAAGGAAATGTTTGAACATATCTGTCGTCATCTTGAATATGCCACAAACAATGGAAACATCAAGTATGTGCTCTTTTATCCCAACATTGGTACTCCAAACACCAGTCTTTGGATCCAGATCTGGGTTTACATTCAGAGTCTTCCCCCCCCCCAAAAAAAAACCCCAAAAACTCTGGAGTGTCTAGACGTTTTGGTCCCCCTGTCTCCATCCTTTATCCTGTATCATCATTTCTTGAAAGTTTGTAAATTACACAGTCCCTGGAAAATGAGGGGTTTTTATTTGTTTACAAAATGTAAATTAGCTGGTAGCAGAAACAATTTAAAAAATAATCCAATTTGCTGTGTTTTAATGGGAGTTACTCTCTCTGGGTAGATCGGCCATCACTGTCTTCCCTCAGAGGACTGATGGGAAACATGATTTCCGTTTGTGGAACGGCCAACTCATCCGATATGCTGGGTACCAAATGCCAGATGGCTCCATCTTGGGAGACCCAGCTACTGTGGAGTTTACACAGGTAAGTGTTCAGACAGAACTCACCAAACCACCATCCCTCTTATCTAGCTCATCTATTGGAGTTTAGCTATTCATCTATCTAATTGATGTAGGTATCTTGTTATGTGGACCTCTATATGGTGAAAATACTCCATAGATGGAAGACTTTCATTGTGCTTAGTGAACACCTTTTGTTCTGTACCTTTCTGGAGCAGGAAGGAGGAATGAGGGGGGGTGAAAGGAATGCGTGGAGCCATGGTAATGAACACATCTTACCTAGCACTGGGGGTGGGAGCTGCAATTTATTGCTATTATAGTTCTGCAGCAAATTACTCCCTCCATCCCAGAGCAAGGGAAGGTTGTCTCTAAGGCACACTTCCTCCTAGGCCTCAAGGCCTACCTCTGAGGTGAGACAATATATGTACTATCCCTTGATCGGGGCATACAACGGGGCCCTATGCGAACACAGCATGGCTTTTTTGGAATGTGGGAAATGTAGTCTTTAACATTAGACAGCATGTAAAGAGTTAACATGCATTGGTCTTCAAACCCATGGGGAAAAAGAAAACCAATTTCTTCACTTACAGTTGTGCATCGAACTTGGGTGGAAGCCCAAATATGGCCGCTTTGATGTCGTTCCACTGATTCTCCAAGCGAACGGCCAAGATCCGGAAATATTTGAACTGCCGCCAGAACTTGTCCTTGAAGTGTCAATGGAACATCCCAAGTAAGCATGCTGGCTTTAGATAATCATACCTGTGCTGTACCTTGACTACTAGGCTATTGTTAGGCCCAGTTTATTAGCTTGTGCTCTGTGGCAAGTTCCTTTATTAGTTCTTTGTTCAGGTGAAATTATGTTGAATTAACCCAAGAGCTAAAAATGTATGTTACAGCAGCTAAGTTACATTGAAATGAATGTTGGATAATAGCATTTTTGCAGGAAGTATTTGGGAGTTCTCATCTCTGCTTTAGTCATGGTCAGTAGTATATTGCTTTTAAAAAGTGTACAGTTGAGAGTGCTATTGTAATACACTTATAGGGGGTGGCTCTTCTTGCCCTTAAAAAGCCCCTGATTCACCCAAGCATTTAAGCAAGTCCAACACTGTCCGGCAAAGCACTTGCATCTTGGTTTGGGAAAGCACTGCTAATCCTGATAGCCTTGAATTGCATTAACAGCACGTCCAACTCAAGTGAATGGGACGTATGCACGTGAAAGTTAAGGACTGGCCAGAATTGTGGCCTTAATGTTAAACATGCAAGGAGTCCTACTGAAGTCACTCCAGCTCAAATATGTGTTTAAGTGCTTTGCTGAATCAGGGCCTGAGCAGCTCGCTGAGGACAGCAGCCCACGACAGCTACCAGACTTATTCCTTAAAAATCTAGTGGTACAGGTCTGTGCTTCAGGGTTGAAGGCTGAAGCCCTGCTGACGACTCATGAGAGGGGCCATTATATAGGGCTGGATCTTCAGCGGTTATAAATCAATGTTACGCTATTGCCTTCAGTGGCATTACGCCGATTTACACCAGCAGAAGATCTGGTTATTGTAGGTTTCATTTCCTGCTCCACCCTCTTGCTCCCTTTGAATAATTCCTGTACTGGCATTTGTCAAATAGTTTGTAGTGATTAGAGAGGAGCAAATAATTTATTCCATTTCTCTCGCTATTATTTTTCTTGTCTTATTTTGTGAAGCGACTGCAAAGAGATCAAAAATCCGTTGATGTTTTGCACCAGTTTCCTAGGCAAAGAATTCTGGGATTTTCACGTGGCTAGTGAAAAATTTGTGGTGAACATTTGCAACCCCAGGGCTGCATTGCTTAGTTACTGGCGGGACTGTCTATCTATCCCCAACTGGCTTTGGTTGTGCTCAAATGAAGACACAGGGGAGCATTCTTCACTAACCGTTCAAAATGTTTCTTTCAAAAGGTATGAATGGTTTAAGGAGCTCGATTTAAAGTGGTACGCACTGCCCGCTGTCGCCAACATGATGCTTGAAGTGGGGGGCCTGGAATTTACAGCTTGCCCTTTTAATGGCTGGTACATGGGCACGGAGATAGGCGTGCGAGACTTCTGTGACGTTCAGCGCTACAACATCCTGAAGGTAATCGCCCAGAGGGTTTTTAAATGCATCTGTATAGAAGAGACCAGGAAGAGCATCGGGTTTTGCACTGCGCCCTGTGCAGGTTGGGGCAGGACTTTTGGGCCTTGTCTCTACCACTGTTGCTAGGCCAGCTGTTGCTAGGCCAGCTGTTGCTAGGCCAGCTGCACTGGGAGCAGCAATGGTGGGAGAACGAGCATAGAGCGGAGAGAAATGCCAATTGATTAGGGAAGAGTCGTTAATGGCAAAAAGCAAATTCAAAACTCTTTCTGCTTTACTACACTCGTTATTAGTATCACAGGTTGTTTTTTAATACTGTAAGCTCTTCGGGGCAGAGGTGGTCTTTGTACAGCACCTAGAACATTGGGTTCCTAGCACCTGCCTGGAGCGTCCAGATGTAACAATAATAATAATAGGGAACAGCTCCCCTTTAATACCATATAACCCAGTGAGGAAACCTCCTCCCCCATATATGACCACTCCTCCCTCTCCCACAATTTTGACCCAGATTTTTGTTCTGAGTGTTAAATTTGTTTTTTCCTTCCCCCCCCTTCCCCCCCCCATGTAGGAAGTAGGGAGAAGGATGGGTCTGGAAACCAACAAACTTTCCTCCTTGTGGAAGGATCGAGCGGTGATCGAGATTAACGTTGCCGTGCTTCACAGTTTCCAAGTAAGTCCATGGCGGATACACGAAGACACATCAAACACCCTGGGCCTGATTTCTTCTCCCTTGCAATAGTTTGACAGCAATCGGATTCCAGTGTAATTGCTCCTGGTTCACACTCGGCCCTCTATTTCCATCCCACGAATGCAGTGTGTATGTGGTAGCCATTCTTCCCCTGGCTGCCAGTTAAAAATGAGATGGGGGGGGGGGGGGGAAGTTGTGGAAAAAGTCCAATCATCCCATTCTTACTTCCTGGTTAGGTGCTAAAAAGCACCTTTTGATTAATAGCTTTGTTTCCAACAACACCACTTGTTTAAGCCAAAACAAGTTGAAGGGTGGGCAAATGAATCAGAGGCATCGTTTAACTTGCTCACCGATGGGGCAATGAACCATCAGGGGTGGAGGGGAATGCTGATCTTCAAAGGTGTTAAACCATAGCCAAAAAACAGGACTATAAAGCGAGCTGCAGCAGAGCAAGTCAAGGGTCCGTCTAGTGCAGTGCCAATCTCTAATGATTGTTAGCACTGGATGCTTCTGAGTAAGGTATAAGGTCTCCTTCATAGGTATTCCACCAGGGAAAAGCCGTCTATATATAACCAGTGCAGGGAGAAAAGCAGAAGGAACCATAAAGCCCACTTGGGAACCACTGTGATAGATACTATATAAACCCCTTAGATAGTTAGCTCACCTACCTGTGATGCTCCATGACACGGGACACCATCAGCTTATGGACTTCTCTACGCAACTCGTTTAGAAACAAAACGTCACCATCATGGACCACCACTCCGCGGCAGAGTCGTTCATGAAATACATGCAGAACGAGTACCGTCTTCGAGGAGGGTGCCCGGCCGACTGGGTCTGGCTCGTGCCACCAATATCGGGCAGCATTACCCCCGTGTTTCACCAGGAGATGCTGAACTACGTCCTCACACCTTTCTACTATTACCAGGTAAGGGCCACCGAATGAGCTCAGCAGAGCACTTAAAAACCACAAAAGGTTCGTCCTATCCTGGGGTCATACGGCACTTCACACTATGGGGGCTGGTCTAGGACATGAGCTCCTACACACGACGATAATGCAAATACTGTAACTAAATAAGTAATATGCTGCCGGAGGTCAACACACTGTCAGTCACATTAACTGCCAGTCATGGTGCCTGCAAAGTAAAATTAGATGATGGCTAAATACTATAATTGTAGGGCATCTAATATTTTGGGGGGGATGGGAAGGGGAATAAGGCCAGTAGTTCCTGTTGAGAATATCTCGTTTGGAGTATACTCCCAAACTGTAATGAAAATGAAGCTGGACACAACAGAGAGGCCGATCTGGCATTTCTGAAGTAGATGGGAGGAGGCTTGAGCTTGCAGAATGGCTCCTAGATGTAGCTTCCCAAAGTAATCCGCCTTTTCAAGGAACCACTCAATCTGCGTCAAACAAATTGTGTATGTATTCTTTTAAGATCTCAGACCTGTATCTTGCATCTTTTTCCAGGTGGATGCTTGGAAAACACACGTCTGGCACGATGAGAAACGCAGGCCAAAGAAAAGGGAGATCAAGTTTAGAGTTTTGGCGAAGTAAGTTTCCCAGATAAAAAGCTTAAATATTAGATGTATGGGACTGAACCATGAAGATCCAATCCATCCCATCCAAAAGTTAAGGTGGAGGCACTTCATTTCCAGGTTTTGGGTTTGGCTCATTACAACAATCAGTGTCAGTTGAGTCACTTGGATCCGGACCCAGATTACTCACAATTTGATGCTGTTCACATCTGAAATGTTTGTTTACGCCAATCTCAAATATATTCCTCTGGAGAATCCCCCAAGTGACTGCCCCAGGCCATCCTCCAAGTTAACCTTTCCCCGTATTTTTGTAAATCGGGTCAGAACGTTGTGGTGAATAAATGACGAGCTGCATACGACTTTTCCAGAGCTGCGTTCTTTGCATCGGCATTGATGCGGAAAATGATGGCCGCCAGGACCAAGGCAACAGTGATCTATGCAACGGAGACTGGGAAATCTGAAACGCTGGCCAACAACCTGTGTGCCTTGTTCAACTGCGCCTTCAACACCAAGGTAAGAGTTGCATATTTTGTGAGTTTCATCCTAGAGATAAAACCATTGACAATGTACAGAGGAAATGTAGTCAGATATGCGGAGGCCATCCCTCTCCCCAAAACTTCCCTTGCACATCTAAGCAGCATGGAAAGAAATCTACCTACTAGAGAACAAGAGTTAGAAAACTCAGAACTACCAGCTGAGAGGTCAAGTTTGTTTTTCCTAGCGTTATTCCCGCACTATGGCAGGGTCCGCTTAGACTGGACACAACCAGTAATACGACTGGGGTATACTCCAACGATGTGTCGTTCCATCTGTCGTTGGAGGCATTTTATACCTACTGCCAGGTGTTAAGCCTACAGCACCTGGTATTCCCAGGAGGTCTCCCATCCAAGTACTAGCCAGGCCCAACCCTGCTTAGCTTCCGAGATCAGACCGGATCAGGCATGTTCAGGGTGGTTTAGCCCTATACCAGCTGAGAGGTCAAGTGACTTGAGAAAAATCACACAGAACTCATGGCCACGGGCCTGTGTATTAGTTCATCCCACCGCCGAGGTTGGGTGGTCAGCAGTGACCTGAAAATACTGTAGCTCTCTAAAGCCGGTCCTCGTTTATGCCCCATAGCAATATTTTATGAATTTGGTCTCTTTCAGGTCGTCTGCATGGATGAATACAAGCTCAGTGACCTGGAAAAAGAAACCCTCCTTCTAGTGGTGACCAGCACATTTGGAAATGGTGACTCTCCAGGCAACGGAAAGGTAACATTTAACTGAGAAATCTGAGTTGGCCTTTGGGCCAGGCTCTATTAAACCCAATGGGGAAATCTTTGAATCTAGCCTCAACTGCTATTTTACATTATCTGTAGGGTATTTGTGCAACATGAACCATTTTATTTATTTTATACAGAAATTGAAGAACGCCCTGTTCACTATGAAACACCTGAGCAAAAAATTCAGGTAATATATCCTCTAATTTGCATCTGATCAGATCTATTGCCTTTAATTGATCATGCTGTTCAATGAGGAGCACTAACTTGATCCCCTCCATGACTCATCCGTATCTCTTTGTGCAGATATGCTGTATTTGGTCTGGGGTCAACCATGTATCCAGAGTTTTGTGCCTTCGCTCACGCCATTGACCAAAAACTTGCACAGTTAGGCGCTGCCCCGCTCACCCAAACCGGTGAAGGGGACGAACTCAATGGGCAAGAAGAAGCCTTTCGCACCTGGGCAGTTAATGCATTCAAGGTAACTACAGTATAGAATGACAACTGTCCAGAGATCTGCTGCATCCATTTTTTCCCCTGGCTCTTCCCTAGCTAAATTGTCCCTATAAAGAAACTTGGGGAGAAGGGACTCACCGTTACCACTAATGATGGACCCAACTGCCCACTTCAGATCTGGATTTCAATACCACAACATGTTGGAGAGGTCGCTTTGGATCCAGGGTTTTGGTTCAGTTCATTATAATGTCAGGAACCATTTGGAAGAATGAGGATCTACTAGGTTTGAATTATGAACTCCCCGACATTCAGGAGTGATTTGGATACTGACTTATTTCCAAGAGTCCAGTTCTGCCACCTTGCGTACAGTTCCATTTCAAGGGGACTACTTGTGTGGTAGGACAACAGGTGAGCGGGGGGGAGGGGCAGAAATCAGCCCTAAAGCAGTTTTTCTAACCAGATCCTACCTCAGATGGTGTAGATTGGCAGTAACCCCATTAAAGCCAGTGAAGAAATCAATTCACGTTAGGAATAAGTGAAATCAAAATCTGATACTTGTACTCTACTGGATATAATTACTATGACTATTATTCATTAATATTGTGCAGAATCTAACACAAAAAATGGCAAGTTTTCATATGAATAATCTTCAGATTCATTCTTTTTTTTAAGACTGCCTGTGAGACTTTTGACATACGTGGAAAAAACAACATTCAATTACCCAAGGTGTACACCTCAAATGAAACCTGGAATCCCAAGAATTACAGGATAGCACATGACTCCCAGCCTTTGGACTTGAGTAAAGGTACCTTCTCTCTCTCTCTCTCTCTCTGTGTGCCTAGTCTTCATCTCATAGGTTTAAAGGAGGATTTAGGAATAAGATCAGCTCTGACAATGCAGGATGATAGATTTGATGTTTTACCAAGTTGGTGGTTAGAAGCAAGGCCCTTATTTAGATGGGATAATACATTGTCTCTTCTTTTAAGTTCTGTAAGACATCACACACAAACACACAACAACTGGCAGCCACATTGTTAGCCTCAGAAGAAAGGCCAAGGATTGAATGATTTTCTGTGATAGAAGGAGCACAAACGGCGGTGCAGTGTGTTCTCTGAATATGTTTGTCTCTATAGGTTCTCATACTTGCTCCTCACAATAGCATTTATCTTCATCATAGGGCAATTAACTACTAAAGCTGGAGGTGCCTTAGGTCAAAAACAGCTCGGGTCTTTTTCACAATGACATGACATCTAAAATAAATTGAATCAAACTTATATTAACCATGGCCTCTTTCCTCCCCCACAGCACTTGGAAACATACATGCAAAAGAGGTGATTCCCATGAAGCTCAAATTCAGGCAGAATCTGCAAAGTTTAAAATCCAGGTATGGCACCTAGATATTTTAGCTATTTTAATATTTGTTTTTGCTAGAAGTTTAAAAAAAACCCTGAGATCCAAGCATTGCTGACCTTGTAGGCGTTTGAGAAGGCGGGTTGAATTTCAGACCATTACTAATAGGCAAACACCACAAAGCATTTTGACACTAAATGTGGAATCTGACAGAAATCTTCCCCCACAAGGTGAATTGCTAGTTAATTCAGAAAAATATGTCCCCTTGGAGAAAAAAGAATGGAAAAAACACAACTCAAATAACTAGTTTGTAATCTTACTATAATACAAACTGAGCCATAACAATGCACGAACAAGCTCAAAAGGATGAGTTGCAAGCATTTCCAACAACAATATCCGTGTTAGAAACAGAATCCATAAAAAGACTTCCCAGGATCCTCAAATAAGCCCCTTTCTTCTTCATTCTAAAAACAGTTTTCGTACAGGAAGCCATCTGGCTTAGTGATGCAAACCATTCAGCCTTCACTGACACAACCTGACCTTTCCAGTGGCTCATCTATTTGGGGTCATGCAGGCTGATCAGCAGATCTTGAAGACCTTACTCATTTTGATTAAGACGCTTGGCTTAACCAGATTGTGGGTTTGATGACGTCTCCATAAATTAATACAAACTAACCCTCACTGACGGCCACTTTGAAGATGTATAATTCTCCAGGGAAATCATGTCAACGTAACCGTGACTTATCTGATCTCGTCTTCTTATATTTCAGTCGTTTTACCATCCTACTTAAGCTTTCCTGTGAGACTAATCAGGAAGTGCACTACCTGCCTGGAGAACATGTCGGGATTTTCCCAGGCAACCAGCCAGAATTAGTCAGGGGCATCATTGAGCACGTTAAGGATGCACCACCGACCGATCAGCCCATCAGACTGGAAACCTGCAATGATGGTAAGTTGGCTGTACTGCAGCTGCAGGGCAATGGATGTTTTACAGATATTTTCCATAATCCACAAGAGTTTTCTTTTAAAGCAAAACAAAAACAAAACAAAAAAAACATGATGTCAAAAAACATAATTGCATTCTTCTGTTGTCTTCATACTCGGTCCTTAGGCAAGAAGTGGTTGCTGCTAAGGGTTTTACTCCATAAACTCCTAATTTTTAGTTATTCTGATGCTCGGTTCTGATTTCAGTCACAGTGGAGAAAATCCACAGTAACGTCAGGAGGGCTAATGGAGTGATCTTGGATTGACACAGTCACGGGGATCAGAACCTGACTAATGACTGTAATTACACTTATTGATACAGGGTGTTCATTGCTACGTAACATATGATCAGTCTCCTAAACGAGGTTTCCAAGTCTCTCGCTGTAGCAGAAGCTTGCTAAAGGAGAGCCTTTTTGCACAGAATCAGAGAGGTAGCCGTGTTAGTCTGGAATAGCAGAGGCAACAAAGAGTCCTGTGGCACCTTAAAGACTAACTAAAGTATTGGAGAATAAGCTTTCGTGGGCTAATACCCACTTCGTCGGATGCAAGCAGTGGAAGTGTCCAGCCCACGAAAGCTTATGCTCCAATACTTTAGTTAGTCTTTAAGGTGCCACAGGACTCTTTGTTACCTCTACTTTTTGCATAGAGACGGGTAGTTTAAGCAGTTCCCTTTGTTTAAAAGGAGTGTTCTATCATTATCTGTGATTCAGGGCATATACAGGCCAGATGCTCAACTGGGGGTAAATCAGCTTGGCTCCATGACAGCCTCTAACAAGCAAATTCCTCTGGGAACACCTAGACTGTTCCCATAGCTTTTGATGTTGATCACCTACAATGTTATCGTTCACTAGGGTTATTTCCTCAGTAGACCCTCCTCTTAACTGAGTTCTGTGTTCTAGAGGCGACACATGGTTAACTGTAAGCAGGCTCCTTTCAACTCCACGGAGATCTGCACAGCACTTCCAGCTGACAGACTCCTTGGAAAGCATTCTCAAGGGTTTCTTACATTTCCAGGTGGCTACTGGACCAGTGACAAGAAAATTCCGCCCTGCACACTTCCCCAAGCCCTGACATATTTCCTCGATGTCAGTACACCACCCTCCCAACATCTGCTAAAAAAGCTCTCCCAGCTGGCAACAGAGGAAGGAGACAAACAGAGACTGGAAGTCTTATGTCATGTGAGTGTTAGGACTTGACTTGGGCATTGAGGGGGTCAGTGCCCCTCCACGGCGGTGATGAAGGCTATAGAAATGCATGTAATAATGAAGAATAGCTGTTTTCCATTTGCTGTGTAAGCTGCATTATTCCAAGACCATCCTTGATCATAGGAAGGATGGTCTTGTGGCTAATGCCCTGGACTGGGAATCAGGAAATGCTGTATGAAAGACTTCCCACAGTAGGAGATTTCCTGAGTGATTCTGGGAAGGTCACGTAGCCTGTCTGTGCCTCTGTTGAAAGGGTATAATAATACTACTTCCTTGACTCCCGGGGGGGTGGTGAGAATTAAGTCAATTAAGGATTTTGAAGCAGGGCCGGCGACAGAAATTTGGGGACCCCCTACTCTGATCATTTGGGGGCCCCCCGCCCCAGCTGGCGCTCCCCCCGCCCCAGCTGACAGCGGCTGGCGGCAGTGCGGGGTCCTGCGGCGTGAGCCGCCCTTGCTGCAAGCCGCCCCCCCCCCCTCCGCACTTTCTCCCCCGGAATGCGCCGCTGCCGCCGGCCAGGCTCACTGTCCTGCCGGGGACACGCGCTCGTCCGCTCCGGAGGAGAGCCGCGCCACCTCCCCGCCCCTTCCCCGCTCTCCAGGCCCGGCGACAAGGGGGGATGACTACGGGTACTGCTGTGTACCGGGGCCCCCCTAAAGTCCGGGGCCCGGTACAGCTCTACCCGTAGTACCCCCCTGTCGCCGGCCCTGTTTTGAAGTCATCAAGTGAAAGGTGTTATCCAAGGGCATTGGTAAAGCAAAGAGAAGGGATTTATGAATCTCCAACGTGGAAACGACCACCTGAACATTCAAGGTCCAGATGAGGGTCTGTTGAGTTCAACAGCTGTTCAATAGCTTTTAGGATCAGAGCACACATGTCTACATGGATGTCTGGCAAGATAGGCTCCCCCTTCCACGGCCACATCCGGGCCCAGTCAGCCAATCTGAGAGAACAACCTCTGGGAGGAATTTCTGAGCATCTAATTCCAGATGTTAAATTTAAAAAAATCTCAACATTTTCAAACCATTCAGTCTAAGTCGCGTTCTAAAGAGGACTAAGGTTTCAGGGAGTCTCGTTTTATCTGAAGGATACCTATCATAAGTTTAACTCCCCACAAACCTGAGACTTATTCCCCAAGTGACCTTTCCACTCTCCCTCCTCCCAACCCCAGTGAGACTCAAAGTTCCTTGTTCACATTCGTGGCTGTGTTTGGCTTTCAGAGTTCAGAGGAGTACAATAAGTGGAAGCTTTTCAACAGCCCCACCATGCTGGAGGTACTGAAAGAGTTTCCTTCCACCCAAGTCTCCACGTCGTTTTTACTGACTCAGTTGCCTTTGCTGAAACCCCGGTACTATTCCATTAGCTCCTCACGGGACATGACGCCCAGAGAGATCCATTTGACAGTTGCAGTGGTCAACTACAGGACAAGGGGTAATTGTTACTTGCAATTTATTCTTCAGTTTGATGCAATTTAGATGACCATGATTAAGTAAACTGAGTCCACCATATGGCATAAAACATACCATTTTAGCTAAGAGTTTATGTTGTACTGCTGCTCTATCATTTGATACATGCAGACAGGGCTGGCTCGAGGCACCAGCAAAGAAAGCATGTTCCTGGGACGGCACATCTTAAGGAGCGGCATTCTGGGCAATCTTTTTTTTGCTTCGGCAGAGCTCCGCTTCTGGATAATGAAAATTTGCAGTCCAAATAGGGAACACTACTGTTGGACTGGGAATATCCTGGGTTTTAGTTAGACACCAATTTATTTACACACCAATTTTGTTTTGATATCAGTTCAAAAAAAATTCAACTACATTTTTTAGGCGTATTCATAGATGCATTTTCCCTTCCTCCTGTTAGATGGTCAAGGTCCTTTGCACCATGGTGTTTGCAGCACATGGCTGAATACAATAGATCTCAAGGAGACGGTCCCATGCTTTGTGCGCAGGTGAGTATATATGTCCCATTGTGCACCGATGGGAAAATATCAGTACTTAGTTCAGCTTCATTATAAGAATATCTAACAATAATAATATCCATACTTATTGAAAGGCAACATGATCTAATGGATGGATCAGGGGACTAGGAGCAAAACACTCCTGAGTTGTAACCCAATGCTTTGTGATTTGACCCTGCATGTGTGCTTCTGAAAAACAGGTGTAATAACACTTCCCTACATCAGAGAGGAATGGGCAGGATTAGCCTTTTCACCGGGCCTTGAAGAGAGAGAGCCTGATTCTCCACCCTTTAAGCACCAGATTTACCCTGGTGTAACTCTGTTGATTTCCATGTAAGAGCAGAAATTCAGGCCACTGGTGATAGATAATTGCTAAGCATTATTCAGGGAGCTTGGTAGGAATGGATTTACCCCATAGGATGTTTTTCCTAACCACATTCTCCCATTTTATTGACATTAGTGCTAGTGGATTCCAGCTTCCGAAGGACCCCGCCAAGCCCTGCATTCTGATTGGCCCAGGGACAGGAATTGCTCCATTCAGAAGCTTCTGGCAGCAGCGCCTCTATGACTTAGAAAAGAAAGGTACAGTGGGAATTACCCCATGAGGAGCCCTGTTCCCCCAGGGAGGCCATTCATACAGAAATGTCAATTGCATGATGCTGTTTTCACTAACTTAACATATAAATCTCGTGTAATTCATCCTTATAACTCACTGATGTGGAGCATTGAGGGTGGACGTGAAAGAGCATGATAGAGAGAGAGAGAGAGAGAGAAGTGTACGAATGCTGTAAAAATGTGTTCCTGGAAGTGCTAGCCCTGAGCAAGGAGTGTTGCAGATATTCACCAACCCAGGAAGAGCTTTGAGAAGGATTTCACCCCAAAAAAGAGCCAGTAGCCCTGCCTCCTTTCCACCTTCTTTGGACTGCTGGATACCTTCAGTTACACTGGCAGGGAGCAGACCACGGCTGTCTCTGCCTCTTTCACAGGGGCTTGTAGCACAGAGAGAAGGTTCTTTGTGAACTGGAATTTTGCGCTGTCCCTGCCTGTTCATATAAGACGAGTTGAGCTTCTGGTGGTGACATTTTGTACGATTAAATGATGCTGCGTATACTTAAAGCAGAACCTCGCTCGCTCTCAAACACACACACACACACAGTGGTAAACGCTGGTTGGAAGATAGCCTCCTGTCCTTGCATTGCCTGACTAGGTGCAGAGACAACAGGGCCCTCTGTTGCCATTGTAATTGAAGATAATTGGGCAAACATTAAAAGACCAAAACAACTTTCCGATGTTGGTTTCAGGAATTAAAGGCCGCGGCATGACCTTGCTGTTTGGCTGCCGGCAGTCAGACATGGATCATCTCTACAGAGAAGAAACTCAAGAAATGAAAAGAAAAGGAGTTCTGAAAGAGGTCTACACCGCCTACTCCCGGCAACCCGGCCAAGCTAAAGTAAGCTTCATTCCTCTGCCCTCTAGAAAGGGGGATACAGCTCCGCTCCTCTCCCCCGCAAGCGAAGGCTTGAGAACTGTTTAAAGTTCTCCTTTGAAAGGGTTGAATGTTTTATGTCTATGTATCGTGCCTGAGTGAGGAATGCCCTTTCCTTCAAGGAGTGGAGCCAATCTTGCCCTTGACTTCAATAAGAACAAGCTGTAGCTAGGAGAACAGGAGTATCCAAATTCAGGTGGAAAATTGTCTGGGAAGCTAGAACTCGTTCAAAACCCCAGCCCTGAAGCCCCAGGACACGTTCAGACCTACCTACTATCCAGCTTGGGGTAGATGTTGACCCCAGCTAGAATCACTTCGTCATGTGTCACTGAATTGGTGCAGCCAGAAAGCCAGCAAAGCAGGTGCTCTGGGAATTCCCCCTGCTGAGGAGAATCCTTGGTTGGCAATAACCTGTGGCACCTCAGCCACCCTCTCTCCAGCTGCGGCTATAGGAGTGCATGCCTGCCATGTCCCTGTGCCCTGACAATCCCCAGCTCTCTGAATGGTTCCTTCGGGCAGTAGACAGCTGGGTGTAAATTAGAGCAGCTTTCAGGCTGCTCTAACTTATGTAAGGGACTGGCTGAGCCTCAAGATCAGGGTAGTATAAAAGGAGCTTAAGGCCATTTCTTGCCTCTGCTCTTGGGCAGACTATAGTTTGACTAGACTGAGGGAGTCAGCGCCTTAATGTGGAATTATGGGCTTGTATAGGTCTGCTCCAAATCTAGATAACCCCGGATCTCAGACAGCATTAAGTGGACCTTATTTGACTCCCCCCCCCCCCTTCTTAAGGTATACGTTCAAGACATTCTTCAAAGCAAGCTGGAGGCAGAAGTGCTCCAAGTCTTAAATGAAGATGAAGGGCATTTGTACGTCTGTGGGGACGTGCGCATGGCCAGAGACGTCGCCCAGACCTTGAAGGAAATGTTTACAAGGAAACTGAAGCTGACGGAGGAACAGGCTGAAGAGTACATCTTCCAGCTGAAGGTAGGGGGGAGAAGCCAGATGTTCACACTCACCTGTAGTCAGGGTTCAAGCTAAAGGGCCCTGCGTGTGTTAAACCAGACTTCAGTGTAGTGATCGAGATGCAATGGACACAGCAACAATCATAGCAGACAATAAATGTAAGTGTGTAAATGTTAGACATTCTGGATTAGAATGCAAGGCCAGGTGATTTAGTTCAGTTTACATAATGCACCTATTGAGACTGCTCAGGGTGCATGTACTGATTACAACATGCCCCTAAACTGATTTGCAATATCCTGTCCCACTTTGATCCTGGACAGCCAAAGGGGCAGGATTTGCCCATGAATATCTATGAAAGGCTTTGCAACATGACCTGAACCTGAACATTTTCAGACTCTCTCGGCCCAAAGGGGATAGGCAGTGAATTTGAGCAGGGAAGGAACACTGCAGGTAGACACTAGACCTGCTCTGCTGGCTGCCTCGTGTTGTTGGAATGGTGCAAAGTGTCGAGAGCTACAAAGTTCACCTTATCTTAGAGCACTTTATTTATTCCTACCACCAAACGTTCACCATCACTAGGCCGTAGAACAAACCCAAAGGAACTAAAAAAAATGAGCTGCCAGGTTGCTAAATAACGGGAAGCCAGACTGATGTTTTTGTTTGGTCTCTCTGATTTTTTTTACAGAGCCAAAAGCGATACCATGAGGACATATTTGGGGCTATGATTCCACGGGAGAGCCAGAGAAATGCAAGCGCCTTGAAACCCAACAGCCCAAGAACCACTCAACAGTTAATGTTTTAGCCAACAGTTGATTGTCTGTGATCATTTTCAAACATCAAGGGGTCAAATTCTCCTTCCAGTGTATGTCAAGGCACGCGCATACATCTGCTGGCAGAATTTGACCCATAAAACCTTAGCCTTAAAAGAAAAGGTGACTTTTTAATGTAATTAAGCCTTTTTTGCTATTTATTTGTGACTTCTTGTTAATGTCTATTTTATTATAACCTTGATAATAGTTCAAGTGAAACTTATTTTTTAATGCACCTTAGGACAGGATAAATGCCTGTAGTTTTTATTGAAATACAGAATAAGATCTGCTCACAAGGGAAATTCAGATTTTTATAAGTGATTTAGAACAATATTTTTGTGCAATGGATTGTTTATATGTATGTATTTATATTGGATTTGTTTTACAGTGTATATAATACTCCTTTAAAAGGAAATCACTTGATGATTGTGGTGCTTTTAAATGCTGGTCATGCTGATGATTTCCTTTTGTACCAAAGTAATATAATCCTTCTAAAGTTGGAATATTTGTTGCCTGCAAACTAAGAAGTTGCAGCCGCAAACCCTGCTTCGTAGGATGGCACTCATATGTCTTGCTGCTGTTACAGAGCACTTGTCGAAGAGGCTCAAAATACATAAGCACTTTGTATGTTTTGAATTCTGTATTCCCATTTGACCGACACTATGTTATAATAAATGATGCCTTTATAGGGATAACACTGTGTGCTTGTGGACTAGATTTGAGTGTGTAACATACTATTGACTCAAGCTTACAAAGAGGTGGGTGGATGGACTGGACTTCAGTGGAAGCAGAACTGGGCCCTAATGAGTTTAGGGAACCCCATCACCCAGGCAGAATGACCTACATGACATACACACTTAGCTCACCCACTGTTAGAACACCCATGGGATTGTGAACCCCAAACATTTTACAGAATATCATGTGCCAGGCCCCAAAATCACAAGACTCTTAAACAAAAGATATTTTAATCTTATTTGCCTTCTGGTTTTTAACCCTCTTGGGTACCTTCTGGTCCCATTTCCAAGCTTTCTCCAAACCCATGAGAGCTATAAACTAAGATTTAATTATTATTTTAAGTGAGAAATTCATGTTACTGCTTGCCTCAAGGAGCTGGGACTTTATGAAAAAACACCAAATATTTTGAGAGTCAGCACCCATGCATTTAGGCTATACACTACAGCAAAAGACATTTAATCACCAGGTCAGAAAGCATGGTGCGGAGAGATTAAAGACCACCAGTAGAGGCACAGCGTATCAGACAGAGGGCAAACAGGGAGTAACAAATTAAAGTATATAGCAAGTATTGGGTCCAGACGGTTACCAAATAGACACATGACATCAGTATAAATTCAAAATACTTCACCCAGCGGACACAAGTTGTCCACTCAGTCTTTTCAAAGACTCTCCCCTCCCCTTTTCAAAGACTCTCCCCTCATATTTATTTTATGGAGGTTATCGGTCACTTTTGAGGCAGGGCAGGGTCCTCTTCCTCCCAGCAACACCTGAACATCAGCGGAATCACATGGGCATGAAGACCAGGAGAACATGGCACTAGGCCGCTGAGCTCCGGCGTATTCCCTGGCCTGAGAGGAACAACATGGAGGGCAGCCTGAAGCCAAGCCTTTCTCCGTGCCTCTGAGGAGGTGGAGGGGCTCTCTACAATCCCTATGTTAAGGCTTTACTCACTGCTGGGGGGAAGGGGAGGAGTGTCAACCACCATTTTACACCAACACATCATAATCCTTTCATTTGCTTTTTAAGAGCTTACGTTTACTGCTACAGTTTAGAGAGCATCATATTCCACTCATGCGGTGGACATCCCTGAACAACTCTACGATGGAGTGTACATCACCTGGAGAGCATGAGGTAGCACTGTAACTGAAGTCAATGTCCTGCAAGTGCGAGAAATTACTGACAGCTCCCTCCCAGGCCTTTGTTAAACTATCTTAAGAGGCGCAATTGTTTCTGTTTCAGCACATCGGTTGCATGATTTTCTCCTGCTGAGCCAGTCAGGCAGTTTTAATGTGGGACTCCTCCTCCCTGCCTACCCCTTTTCCCCCCCCCCCCATCTTAATTCCACCATTCCAAGAACTTCCCATTAACAGGAAGAGGAAACAGGGCAATTCTAGGAAAGGGTTACAAGGCAGCAGTGATCTGTTCTAATTCATCGTGAATTTGCTCCTTATATCAACTGGTCCCCGACTGTAAATGAAGTCCCAGCGGTGGTGACTGATATGAAGCCTTACATAATTGCTTTCAGGACAGGAATAAATGGAACAGAAAGTGCAGATATGAAGGTCAGTGGATGGTTATTATCTTTCAGGAGAAAAGCCAAAGTTTCATTTGAGACAACAGCATTATGGAACATCTCTTTTGAAGCTCTAAACATACTCAAACAACGTATTGTTCAATTATTGAGTTTATTACAGCCCCTGTTCAGCAAGGTACTAAAGCACGTGCATAATTAAATCACAAGTAATCCCTTTAAACTCAATGGATCTATTTAGAGGCTAAAAGTGACATGTGTCCTTAAAGACCTTGCAGAACCCAAGCCTGTATTCAAATTCAAAGCCATGAATTTGGGTGTGCAAATTGAGACACCAAGAAGGAGTCTGTCTTTTTGAAAGTGCTGAGTTCTCACCTTCTAGGAGTCTTGAGTTGGGCATCCTCCCCTCCCCCTGCCCCCCCCAAAAAAAGTACCCCAAAAAATCAATGGTCACTTGGTCAAGATTTTCCACATAGACACATCCCTACAGAGTCACCCGGATATACATCGTCCTTCATACACCCTAAAGACCATCATGTAACTATTTACTCCTCCTTTCTCTACTTCAAGTTGTTCAGAAAGGAAAGTTTCATGGTTAAGGCCTGTGTGGGATTCAAAGACCTAGCTTCAGTTCCTGGCTCAGCTACCAACTTCCTGTGTGACCTTGGGCAAATCCCTTAACCTGCTCTGTCTCAGTTCTTCATCTGTAAATGCAGGGGATACCTCCTTAGCTAACAGAAGGGTTGTGATGATAAAATTCATGATTGTGAGATGCTCAGATTCTACAGTGATGAGTGCCAGATAGTTACTTAGCCAGATAGGAAATGGAACATTATAACTTAAATGTTGTAGGGCTATGAATTCACGCAAACAGACTTGATCATAACCTCTGGCCACTACCACAACACAATTAATTAGTAATAACAGGGAATTATGAAGTTACTAGTTTTCCTTCCCACGTTACACCAGATTTAACTATGACAGACTGTATCTAATTCTTAATCCACTGGAGCACAGTGGATTCAAACACAGCTGGGTTTGCGTTCCTTTAATGGAGACAGCAGGAAAGAGATAGGAGAGGGGGGAGAAAAAAAATCAATTAAAGGGAAAAAAGTAACAGCATAACACCATTATACACAGCTTGGGCCAGCTGAATAGCAGAGAGCACTTGTACATATCCCTAATATACAAGGCAAACTACCCTCAATTAGAAATAGGCTTTTAAGCTTCACTCAGCCTTGGGGACAGAGAAGAGCATTGCAAACGACAGGACAAATAGTTCTAAACTGAACTACGTTTTACAAACCTCCCGAGTACTTTGAGACATTAGTAACACCGACCGCCCTAGGAAGATCCCCAGCCCTATTGAGCGGCAATTTAATCCAGCATAACAAAATCCAGAATCTGAGAGCTGATGTAAGCAAAGTTCAAACTGGAATTAAAATGCACATTTTGTAAGCAGGGAGGATAATTAGCCATTGGAACAGATTCCCAAGGGATATTAAATTCTCCATCACTCAGAGTGTGATGGGGTCCACTTACCGTACAGGGTGGGGCCTGCTGCCAGCTCTGGGGATTAGCTCTTGCCAGGCACTGCCCTCCTCTGGTGGTGTCCTGCATGTTGCCCCTTTCACTCTGTTGCCCCTTTAACTCCTGGAGCTGCAGTTTCCTGTTCGTGGCTTGGTCCTCTGACCAAATCACTAAGGTCCTCCCCTTGCAGGGAAATCAAAGTCCTTCCAGAGCAGCTGTCCAGCTGGTATCTGCCACACCTGATGTCATTTCCCAGTGCCTGGTAGGGGAACCCAGGCCCACCCCCTACACTGGGTTCCAGCCCAGGGATCCTGTAACAAGCAACAAAGGTCTGCACAACAGTTCCACCCCTGCTGCTGTTTCCCTGGGCTTTTTCCCAGCTCCCCTCTCTTTCTGGGTTTGCCAACCCAAACTCCATCCTCCCAGAGTAACTGTCATCTACTTCCTCACAGCCTCTTGTGGCTCACAGCTCCCGGGCTCTAGACAGGCTCCTCCTGTTCCTGCCCAGTTGAGCCCATTTCCAATTAGTGGCCTGCTCCCTGTCTCCTTCTTCAGGTGCAGCCTGGGCAGTTAATTGGCCTGTCTCACCACTTTAACCCTTCCAGTCCTGTGTGAGGTGGATACCCCCTCACATACCCTCCCTCTCAGGGGTGTCAATGCCTCCTGCTCTGCATCTGCCTGAGCTGTGCCCACAGGCCATCCCTCTCTTCTTCTGCTCCCTCCCTCCCCATCATCTTATCGGTCACCTCCTTACTGCCCCATGCTGGGTGTGGGATAACCACCTGCAAGGTCCACCGTCATTGCTGCCATGTCTAGCTGACAGTCTCTGACATACGCTAGTCTCCAGACACCACTGGCTTATTTCCCATTTCCTAGGGGCCCTGCCTTCCCCTTTGCTACGCCCCCTTTTCTTAACAGGCCAGTGCCTCTTTACCTGGCCGACCTCATGGCATCTAAAACAAACCCTTTGCCTTGTCTTGGGAGTAGGCCATTCTTCAGCCTTCTCTTGTCTAGCCCTCTCTTGGGCCAGCCTGCTCCTCACGACTCATAAATGGGCGTCCCCGACTGACCACCGCCAAAACAGGCCTCTCCCCTTCCTGTTCTCCCTCCACCTTGGACTTTTTTTGGCTTTCTTGTTTTCCTGCTTCCTGGGTGAGCGTCTTGTCCCTGTACAGGTAAGAGCCTCTTTTTAGGTGTCCCCTTTATCTGCAGCCATACCACTGCTCTGGCCAGGCCTAAAGTCTCCTGGTCCCGGTATCGCCCTTCCTAGCTCGCTCCCTGCGGCCTCTACATAAGCTCCTGCAGGAAGAAACTAATAAATACAGCTGCTGTTCAGCGAGCTGCACCAAAGAGTTTTCGGGTACCAATGTGCCTCGCATGGTCTCTGTTGGTTCTCCAGCGCTCGCCTCATCAGAGTCGGGGTCGGGCCCCTTCTGCAGGGGCGGTAACTCTGGAGTCCAGCCTGGGAGATTATAAAGGCCTTCAGCAAAAAAGGCTTCCACATACTGAAGCTCCGTTGTCCCCCTCCCCCTACCTTTTTTGTTTTGGGCACCATGGCTCTCCACACTCCCTTGTATCACAGGTGACTGTCTTACGCAGTTCACCACAATCTCTTAACTACCCCCAAATCAGGGGCAACTGTGTGACCACTTTCCCCACCGCACCTCTCTCTAGCCAGGGAGTGACTGTAGCCTACCTCCTTACAGCCTCTTGTGGCTCACAGCTCCTGGGCTCTATACAGGCCTCTCCTGTTCCTGCCCAGCTGAGCCCATTTCCAATTAGTGCTCTGCTCCCTGTCCACTTCAGGTGCAGCCTGGGCAGCTAATTGGCCTGTCTCACCACTTTAACCCCTCCAGTCCTGTGTGAGGGGGACACAGCCTTGCATGGCGTTTTTAAATCAAGTCTGGCTTTCTTTCTGGAACCTGTGTTTTAATTCAGCTGCAAGTCACCGAGCTAGAGCAGGAATTACATGATGAAAGTGTACGGGCTATTACACACAGGAAATCGGACTAGTTCGGCGGTTTTCAGACTGTGGGTCGCTACCCTACTTTAATGGGGTCGCCAGGGTCAGCCTTAGACTTGCTGGGGCTGAGGCCAAAACCCAAGTGCTGCTACGGGGAGGGGATGCCAAACCCGGAGGGCTTCATCCTGGGACAGCAAGGTTCAGGCTCCGCCCCCACCCGATTGTTGTACTTTTTTGCTGCCAGAAGGGGGTTGCAGGTAATGAAGATTCAGAACTACCGGATTAGATGATCACAATGTCCCATTTAGCCTTAATCTTTGAATCACCACTCACCACCATAACTCAGCTCTACTGATCTACTACAGGTACTGTCCACCCTTTGTCATTTCCCAGTGCCTGAATGGGGAACCCAGGCCAACCCTCTACACTGGGTTCTAGCCCAGGGATCCTCTAACAAGTAACAAAGCTCTTCACAGTCCTATCCCTTGCTGCTGTTTCCTGGGCTTTTTCCTACTTACCTGACTTCCTTCTCCGAGGGGCTTGTCTACTTGGCAAGTTACTGCCGGGAAAGCCTGGTGAGAGTAATGTCCCAGGTGAATTCTGCTACAGCGCAGGGAAAGTTGCAGGACTTTAATGTGCAGCAAGCTGGTGCGCTGTAGATTCAGATCCCACAGTAACTTGCAATGTAGACAGAATCTTTAGCCATCAAGATGACAACATTCAACCTTAAGTTTGAAAAAAAACCTGAGTTCTGAAGAAACCAACACATTTTCTCCAAATGTTTTAATGTTAACTTTAATGCCGAGATCCCTGATCATTCGCTTACAAAATTAAGGTATCATCATAGTAAAAAGGCTTAAAAAATGAACAATATGATCTGAACAGAAGTTCTAGCATATAAAAGGGTTATGCAAAAAGCATGAGTTGATATTGTAGCAATACCAAGATTGCTAGTTAGGTTGAAGTGTTTATAAAAAAATAATTAGATTCTTGATTAAGTTTCAGTAGCAAATTCCCTAGTAAACTGCTAATTTTAGGAGGCGTACACCGAAGCTGACTCTGTTATATGAATTGCATGTAGGATTTCATCTTTAAACATGAACATAGGTCAGCATAACATCACCCTCTACTTCAAGCTTGTCTATCTGCTGCAGGTTAGGAACTCGATGTTTGTATGCAAACTGGTGGTGTCCATTCACAGTCACCGTAAAGCAGTGAGCTTCACATAGAATCCAGATCTGCAAAACAAGGGAGGAAAAAATGAGTGAAGGAATCCCACAGACAGATTTTAGTACCTTTTTTGGGGGGCTGTCAGCTTGAGACATATTGAAAAGACCTAATTTTGAGAGCACTTGTCCTCTGAAAAATCAGGCCCCTTTAAAGCATCTCAATTTGGACAACCAAGAGTCACTAACCACTTAACAATTTAAGGTGATGTTTCTCTTCCTAAATGTGCCTAACTCAATGCAAAGGCCAAAATGTCCTTGTCAATGAGCAGAATGAGTGACTAGTTGAATATGGTTTTGCTCACTGTGAAGCTCTGCCCACGGTCGAGAGGCATGCCACTTGGCAAACCACGTTCCTCTGGCCCCCAGCACTGCTGCAGCAAACTGTTGCGGACAATGGTCTTCTCAGAGAATCTTGGGTTTAAATGGAAGGCAACCTCTTCGCCCCGTTTCAGATTGACATGGAATCTAAACACACCGGAGACAAAGCACATGCATGAAACCCCCTCACTTTTAAACACCACCATTCACTACAGTTTTAATTGGGGAACACAATAGGATTAACTAGAAGGTGTGAAGTGCCAAGTGAGTATCAAGCACAATAATACAGGACATGCATTTAAGCCATTTAAATAAAATATGCACACTTTTATCTTGCAGCTGCAATTGGTGTCTGCTTCAAGTAGTTAATAGTTGGCACCAGTTATAGAGCACTGAGTCACCTACTGTCTTAGTTTCAAAGATGGTGAGCAACTGCACTTTACCATGGACGTTGTAAGCTGTCCACTCCTTGGGAATCAGGTAATCAGTCACCTGAATATGACTACAAGTCAGGCAGTTAAATGTCACCATCTGTGCTTGCAATTCATTGTTCTCATAAAGTAAAATGCTTGACTGAGGCCCCTTTACAAATTCTGAGCAACAATTTGCCTCATCACTATTGTATTCATTATGTTAAACTCAACAACGAACTTGACTTAATCAAAAGGTTTGAAAGGTTTAGAGAAAATACATTTTTATACAATGTACACTAGCACCTTCAGGTTGTACAGTCCTCTCCTGGTAATATACCACTGTCATTTTCAGTATAAAATGCCTTGACTGAAATATCACATTCCTAGGATTAATGAACACAGTGTAACCACAATTTCTAATGAGATCTAAAAAAGCAGGCTCTGTCTTGTTTGGAAGAACTGCTTTCCTCCTGTCTGCAGGGTGAAAATGTCTCACAGCTGTGTGCGCGGAATGACCAGGCCAGGAGATTCCAAGAGCTCTCACCATCTGTAGTGAGGTATCCTGACAGACACCTCGACTCAGCAAGTGATTCCACACAGACAGACCCCTGCTCTGACATTAAGCAACACTGAAATCTATGGTGCAGTTGGCAGCCTCAGCAAAATTTGTGATCAGAGCTAAAATCTTGCAAACCAAGAGCCAAATCTGACTCTCAGATGTACAAGCTGGCTGAAACTGAAGTCAGCGGAAGGAATTGACCTCAATTGACTCTCAATGAAGTCAATGCAAATGCTCTCATTGAAGTCAATGGGAGTTGATTCCCAAAACTGTTAATTAAACACCAACTCTACTGGCCTACTTGTAGTGGCTGTTATAGGCATACAGGCATGTTGTGCAGTTGCCGAGGGGGAAAGATGTAAGGAGAAACACCAGCCAGTTGTAAAGGAAAAATCTTAAGGATGCCGGGCCATGTCAACAGGAGCTGTGTTTGTGTGCAGAGGGATTGCTGAACTCAGCCCTAAGGCAGCTATTTAAAATATAACAATGACTGTATCCTGTGGGGCAAACCCTTCCTGACAACTGCATCATCCCTGAACTTCAGAGAAGTCTACATCAGGCTGCAATGCAGACACGGGGCTGTCTCTGCTACTTACCTGCTGGCATCAGGAGGAACGATCCCTGTTATTACAAGAGATCTTGATGGATAAAGTCCTCCAGCAATCAAAGTGTGGTATGGCACAGGCTGGTGAAAGATACAGGAAAAGAGGCTTCAAAAAATATCAGTCAGAACATATCTGCTTCTTTAATAAATGAAGGGAGGGAGTAGCTCTCTTTTATGGACACCCAACCAGCCAGTTAGCTATAAAATCCCTCTTAGTAGCTGTTCTGACTTCCTTTTTAACCCTTTACAGGTAAAGGTATGAAAAATCATCAGAATCATACCTAGAAACTGCTCGTTTCAAAACCCAGATATGTAAATAGATCAGGAAATATTCAGGAAGACGTGATCAGACCCACCAAACCACACTGAGGTCATTACTATTACTTTTAATGTTCGCCTTTATCTCTTCATATTTCTTTATGGCTTGTGCATTCCTCTGTGCTAACCCCAGGTGCTTTTGTTTTGCTTGTAACCTTTAAGCTGGACCCCCAGAAAGCTATTTTGGGTGCTTAATTTTTGGAATTTCTCTTTTAAAAATCTAACAGCCTGAGTTTCCAGATGTATTTTTTGTTTTTAATACAATTTACCTTTTTAAAAATCAGGATTTGGATGTGTGTGTCTCTAGGGGTTTGCGCATGTGTTTTAGTTAGCTGGTGGCAATGGCTGATTTCTTTGTTTTTGTTTCTCAGCTCATCCCAGGGGCAAGGGTGAAAGGGCTTTGAGGGTACCCCACAGGACGGACTTCCCAAGTGCGCCTTCCTGGGCTCTCAAAGGGTTTGTATTTGGGTGGTGGTAGCATTTATCAAGCCAAGGTCAGAGAAAAGCTGTAACCTTGGGAGTTTAATACAAGCCTGGACTGGCAAGTATTAATTTTAAAGTCCTTGTGAGGCCCCCACCTTCTGCACTCAAAGTGCCAGAGTGGGAAATCAGCCTTGACAGCTTCCTTTTTATTTTTACCTACCAGTGGAAGTCTAATACATGCACATCACTTAAAAAAAATGACAAAGGAAGTCAGACAGATCCTTAAACAAATGTGTCAGGGTGTTTCAGGTCCATTTAGAAGTTGATTCTATCGACTGTAGGGAGCACAAGTAATCTTGCAATACATTTGGCATTGCCCTGCACTGCAGGGTACTGAATGTTTCAAGCTTCTGACTCCAAGGCTATGTCAGTACAGCAGCTGAGAGAGCGCTTCCCAGCACAGGTAGACAAAGATACACTAGTTCTGTTTGGGCTAGTGAGCTAAAAATCGCAGCGTGGCCACAGCCTGATCCCCAGGGTACATACTGCTTGTGCTGCTGTGGCTACGTAGCTCAAGCAGAGTTAGTGGGTATTTGTCCAACAGGGCTGGGAAGCAGGCTGGGCCGCGTCCTATTCAACATATTCATAAATGATCTGGAGAAAGGAGTAAACAGCGAGGTGGCAAAATTTGCAGACGATACAAAACTACTCACGATAGTTAAGTCCCTCCCAGGCAAACTACAAAGACCTACAAAAGGGTGACTTGGCAACAAAACGGCAGATGAAATTCAATGTCGGAGGAAAGGGGGGTGAGATAATAGGTCTCCAAGGCCCATTCAGTCATTGGCTTCCACTTTTCTAATGAGATCATCAATCCGCACCAGTTTTTGTGACCTGACACCTGAGAACTAGACTGAGACCCACCAAACCACACTGAGGTCATTACCACTACTTTTAATGTTCACCTTTAGTTTTATTGAACTCAGTCCCTCCCAACCACAGTGGAAAGCCAGGTATCAAAGCATGCAGGCTCACCAATGCAGGGGTATGGAACCTTTCCGTAAGAAGCTGGTCTGTAGACTAACCTTCTGACCGTTGGCCATTATTCTTTCCCAATGTGACAATTCAGAAAATTCACTTCTCCTGACAGCCGTTCGGCTCTCTGAAATCACATTCTCAGCCGGAATTCTTTTTCACCTGATCTTCCAGCACTTCCGATTTAAAAAGTACCCACCTCCCCAATGATGCTAACTACAAATAATGTTATAAAGACTTACAAAAGTTTGTGGCTGGTATGGTCCAGGTGGGAAAACAGGATTGGACTGCAAACAGAAAGGAAAGGAGAAAAGATCTCACATATCGGAACAGGCAGCTGTGATAAGCAGGCAGAGTTAAAACAAAAGTGTGCTTGCAAATTCCATAAGAGCCACACTTCCAATTCTTAAAGGTAACCCACTCATTCTTTTAACTCTGCCTTACTTCTGGGTACTGATTTTAAACGTCTGTAAACCACTCCAGGATTTTTAAAGTGGGAGAGGGAGGAGGTTCCAATCACAATTTTGAAAGAGGATATAGCAAGATCCCTATTTAGACATTTGGTTAATAAAAGCTTACTATCGGTACTGCCTAAAGTAGAGCCAGTGAGACAAATTCTGTTCTTAGTGACACCCATGGAACCTCACTGAATTCTGAGAGAACAGGTTTCAGAGGCTACGCACAACAAAGAAAAGGGCCCAATCCTTCTTGGATGGGATTCTCAAAACTACGAAACACTGGCCTAATTCTACTCTCTTTGTCAGCAATGGAAGTTTAGGGTCCTCAGCACCCCCACAGGATTGGACCCCAAGACAATCATTTCACATTAGTATCCATCCAAAAGTACCAGTCTGGAGTCTTAATCTTGTGCGTACATGAATAAGAAAGGCACAAACGTTGGCTGCCCTAGTTCTTGCTAAGCTTGCCTGAGCAAACCTGGAATATTGGGTTGGATCATGTTCAGCTCTCATTTACACTGATGTAATAAAATCCAGACTAACGATAGTCAAGCCAATTGAATTATTTTCTACTCACATGGTGCAAAAGAGAACTCTATTTAGCCCCTTGAATCAAGCAGAAAAATTTCCCTTCAATTAATACAAATGGATTCACTTAAACTCACGCTATATGTTGATCCAGGAGCGAACTGTGTAGGTGGGAAATAGGTCTGAAAAGCGAAAGACAATTTCGGTACTTAACACATAAAAGAATAGCCACTAGGAGGCACTAGCGACACAGAAAGCAAGTGAATCTTTGTGAATGAACCAATTAACCCTGAAAAAGTCATGAAGTCCAGAGTGATATTTTTTTCTCTTTTCACATATTACCATTATTGTCTTTCTGTGCTCTGACAATATGTTTCCTGCTGATAAAATTATTCAGAATCCTGTGGCTACTATACAATTCTTGCTTCAGATTTTCGTGGGGCGAAGAAACAAATATAGCTTATCAGATTTAGTCTGTTTACTTTGGTTGATACAAGCCAACAGAAGTAAAGTGCAAAAAGAAAGTTCGATTAAACACTTATGATCCCAGCTGACCTAGGACACCAAGCACTTGGGGGCTAAATGTAATGAAAAAGAAAAAATTAGTCCAAAAGGCTTGAATTAACAGTCCCGTCTGAATGGCAAAATCAGCTGACAGGAGCAATGTGGTCTAATGATTCCAGCACCCATCTGAGAGTCAGAAGACATGGCTACAGACTCTTCCACTAACTTGATACGCAAGCTTGGGCAACTGTCAGAGAGCCAGATTCTTCTACCCGGATTTATGCCATGAGCTTATTCCATGAGTTCTGGGAACTGGGAGTACGCATGGAGTAAGGTACGGTGCTCCCCACTGTGAGTAAACATGGCCCTCATCTGGCCTGAATTCAAGAAACCCTGTTTAGGAAGGGTGCTTAAGTATATGGGATACGCTTATATCCCATTGAAGTGAAAGTGAGGCATGTGCTTAAGAGCTTTGCTGTATCGGGGCTTCTGTTTGTGATTCAATTTCCCCAAGTTATAAACAAAGATAATACTTAGAACTGCCTTCTCATCAGACCAGGAGTATTTACTATTAAAGGTACTGATGCAGAAACAGTTACGTTTCCTGCAATACAGTGAACTAGACAGATTGTTAGGGTAAGATATGTTGGACATATTTAGACACTCTAAGCAACAGATTTTCACACTAGTGATGACACGCACCCTCCCAGAGAACATGCTGGAATTGCATTCGCAATTAGGGTGACCAGATGTCCTGATTTTATAGGGACAGTCCTGATAGTTGGAGCTTTTTTTAATGTGGGCTCCTATTACCCCCACCCCATCCCAATTTCACACTTGCTATCTGGTCACCGTATTCGCAATCCTGCTCTTCTTCCCCTAAATCTTTCTGTTTAAATTGATGATTCTTTTAAAAATAATTGTATCTTATACATATATGGTCATGAATTTTCCAGCAGTTACTATTACAAACCAATGGTGACAGCACTGGTAGAAAACAGATTTGGGGGTAAATACCATGAATTTCCTCAGTATTCCTATGATAGTTCTTTTAATCCATTGCTAGAATCTTCAATGTGTGTCAGATAATGAGCTAGTTCTGTTAGGTAGCCCCAGTATTCATGGGGACTAGATTGCACCATCAAAATTATTTCAGCCGTGAGTTAAAAAACTAGATTTGAACCAGATCTTAGCATCCTGAACTCTTTCCCTGAATCCTCAGATGAATTCCTTGCTCAGCTCCATCTGCAATGAAGAATCAGTGGGGAAAGAAATTAAAGACAATGAGCCAAGGTCAGCCCTGGAGTACGGAAAATTTTGCATCCATTAAAGTTCATGGGAATTATACACAGTTATTGTGGTACTTAATTCAGCCCAATCAGTAATTCACTAGATAAAGCAGTGAGAAGACTCTGCCCTTCCCTTTTGCTCAAATATCAGTGGGGGGAAATCTATACACAACAGCAGGATGCACTCAGATTCTCACTGGATCATGCCCCAGATCTCTGCAAATACTAGAGTATTCAATTCCCCTTGTATTTCTGGAACACAATCATACGTGTAATCGGCACTTACAGCAGTATTTTGGAAGCTGATGATTGCTACTTCCACACCCCCAGACACACTAAGGTTGTTTACTTTGGAAAGTGGAATCCGATGCTTGTACTCCACAAAGTGCTTCCCATTTACAGCAACCTGCCATGTGTAAAAAGCAGAAGTTATTCTTTTGGAATAGGATGATGTCTCATGCCCATAAGAAAATGTAAGGTTTGTTTTTAAAAAAATTACAAAACCTAAGAACAATGGAAATATTTCTATGAAGTTTTACAAAAATCTATTGCAAACAATTCAAAGTAAACCAACACTTCCCTGCAGCTTTTGCAACCAAAACACTGCAGCATTGTACTAGTGCCTGAGAACCCAAAGCGAAATTCACTAGAAACTGACTAAGAACTCACAAAACTGACTAGTCTTTGAATTTATCTAAATGGATTAAGGCCAAAATCCTGTAAACACATATGCCCATGCTTAACTTTACACATGAGCAGTCTCATTGAAGTCAATGGGGTTTCTCACATGTATAAAACTAAACACGGGAACAAGTGTTTCCAGTATCAGGACCTAAAATGCAAAAAAGTAAGCACAGAGTTTTAGTCCATTTCCATTCCAATAACTGGAAAGACTCCCATTAAAGATTCCCTTTAAAAGGGAATTGTTCTGATATAACTCTTTAGATGTGAGAATGTTCCTTGATTCAGCAGAGTAGCCATTTTAAAAATAATTTGCAAGTAAAATACAGTATTAAAAAAATTACCAGGAATGAGTCTTGTTTTACCAAAACCCGAATCTCAAAGGGGTGACCTTTAAAAAAAGGCATTTCATATTTCCTCTCCTCTTTTCCCCAACTCTGTCTTTCAAAAGTATTGCAAACCACATATCCACCCTCTTCAAATCGTGGGTTAAAATGAAAAGCAATATCAGCTTGAGGAATTGGACAGGATCCACACTGAAAATCTATCTGGAACCTGTGAAGGAAAAAAGTACAAAGATGAACTAAACAGAGCATGGTTAAGAAATCTAGTGTGCTTTCACTTGTATCCAAAATAGTCTTTCTAGAGGACTAGTCTCTGCTCCCTCTCAAAGATGTCTCTTCTGTCATTACAACATTTCTGCATGGAAAGTCTAAAGCAATATAGTAATTTAGGATCACAATCTACTCTATTGTGAAAACAAACAACAAAAACCTCATAGTGTTCATATTTAGTAATTAAGTCAGTTCAAACTGATTTTATCCTGCTGAAAACCAACTAAGGTTATGATCTTCCAAGCACTTACTTCTGGGCAGAGACTTTTTTACCATGACTAGTCCCACAGAATTTATTGGAATTAATCATAATGTTCAGGACTATTCCCAGCAGTAAATATTTGTAGGATCAGGGCTCAAACAAACCTTGAATATTCACAATGCATGTTTCAACGCTACTGAGCCTATTGAGATGTTTCCAGTGTTTTAACTGACCTCCTTCTGGGATAACTGCGTGACTGGCACATTATAAGATTGGAACTATTTACTGTTGCGATAGCATCTCTCTCAAAAGTGCATTGCCTATAATATCAATTATAGTAAGGTCAGGCCTGATCTTGCAAACCCTATCCCTTCACGTAGTCCTGTTGATTTAATAATGTGACTAGTTTATGTCTACTAAAAGGTGTGAACTCTAACATGCCTTTTTAAAGCCCCAGTTCAGGAAAGTACTTAATCTCAAATATTTCTCTGAACAGAGATGGGATTACTAATGTGTTTAAGGTTCAGCAAGTGCTTTACTGAATCAGGGATTATATTCTGTATGCATTAAAGATGGTCAGCAGAGGGAGTACTGTCTTGCAGTGACGTTAGCTGGATGTCTTAATCCAGTAATGGATCCACATTCACCAACATATAGTATTTGTGCATAAAAACTTTATATCTCTGGACACCGACGAGACAGAAAATATCAATTCTATGACACATATAGTCTCTGATGGCCTGATCCAGGAACTCAAAATGCTTTTGAATTTGGATCTCTGAGCTGTCAGCAATGCACAGTTCACCATCTTTTCATACATGATTTCTGCACGCTCTCAAAGCCGTATCTGAACGACTCTGTGTCAACAGATAAGAACTGAATCCGTATTTCTGGGAATGGGGGAAACTTTAGCACAGGCAAATTCCTCTGCGTCACTAGAGGTAACCTCATAACCTATTCCTGGTCATGCTCCAGGGAGTAGAAACATTCCATTTTTCTCTACAGTTGATTTTAAGCATAGGAGTGGAGCAGCCGTATCCCTACAAGCACACACCTGTTACATGTAGGAAGAACAGTTCCACTGACGATGACCATCAATCCATCATGGAGGTTGCCATGAATAAGGCCAGTAAATGGGAGAGACTGGGGAATAGAAAGAAAGCAACACAGTGCACATTAAAGGGTTACAATATTTCAATTGCCTTTCTAATCCTGAATGGGTGTTCATCTCCCATTCATCTGGCTGTGGCTTTAGAGTCCTCCGCCTGACGCGTCACTACAATTCCAGCCTGATGAACTGAAGTCAGTGTGCCGCAAAATTTCCGAGGACAGTTCCTAAAGAGCATGATTTCCTGTGTAAAGGCATGTCCCTCACAGCCCCACTACCTAAAATGAAACAGCCAAAATTCAGTCGAACCTAGTGGTAACTGTTAGCGTTCCTTCCTGCCTGATGGACAGAATAATGGATTGGTTCAGGAGACCTGGGATCAACTCTCAGCTCTGCCCCCAGCCTGCTGGGTGACCGCAGGCAAGTTACTTCCCCTACCAGCAAGGAACATGGAGGTGAGAGCCAGCCCTGGATTAACCATTAAGCAAAATAAGCACATGCTTAGGACCTCAAGTAAAGAGGGGCCCCATGGAGTATTTTTCCAGTGCCTGATTTACAATGGACCATGGTGCAATGTTGCAGCTGAACCAGGGCCCATAAAAAGGCGCTCCCACAATAAATGGAAAAAAATTAATATTAATATAATTATAGATTTTATTCTTGGGAATACAACAAAATTGGAATCTGGCAACCAGGGCTGGATTACCCAATAGGCAGACTAAGCACGTGCTTAGGGCACCAGCAAATCAAGGAGTTGTTTCTTTTTTTTAATTTGATAGTTTTTTAAAAAGCATCGAAATAGTCATCATGGGGAAAAGTCAGAACTTTGTTGGACTTCCTTACACTCCACTCCACATTCTTCCCCCGTTTTTCTGTTTTCTTTTTATAATTTATCCCCACCTAAACCCGAGAACAACAATGTATCAGGACAGACTTGATTCACTTTCCCTATTGTGTATGGAAGTGGACCTGCTTCGTCGAGTCAGCTTCGATGAACTTATCCAGCATTTTGCAATCAGAAAATCGAGAAAGAAGCTATTTTAATTTCAGCAAACATGCAAGTTTTGTGTCAATTGGAAAAATAACATTTTATTTTGACGGTATTGTATTGTTTCTATTTTGAATTCCAATGGGGGGGAGGCACCATACCCTTCCCAGTGCTTAGGGCCTCTATCGGTCTTAATCCAGCCCTGGTGAGAGCCCAAGGACAGCCATGCTTCCAGCGGGGAGCCCCTGGATCAACTGGGCTCCCGGTTGGGAGCTTCGCTCGGAGCTGAGAGCCCAGGCTCTCAGCCCCTCCCAAATTGGTGGAAGTGCGCCTGGTGTAGACACACATCACCCACAAAAGGAGGGTAGTGTACGTGTGAACGACCACAGTAACTACTGAGCTGGCTCTAAATTGACTTAACATAGGTTGATTTAAGTTTGCAGTGTAGACATGCCCTCAGATACAATATCACTGCTTCAGGAGTAAGAAGAGGCAAAAACACCCTATACTAGGGTATGTCTTCACTACCCGCCGAATCGGCGGGTAGCCATCGATTTCTCGCATCTTATGAGGACGCGAGAAATCGATCGCTCGCAGCGCCCCTGTCGACTGCGGAACTCCAGCTTGCCGGGAGACACAAGCTGGAGTCGACGGGGGAGCGCGCCACCGACCGCCGCCGCCATGAGGACGAGCGGTAAGTCGGCTGCAGATACGCAAACTTCAGTTACGGGATTCACGTAGCTGAAGTTGCGTATCTGCAGTCGATCCCCCCCCCCCCCGTAGTGGAGACCAGCCCCAAGTCTACTCAAGAGAAGCTTGAATAGCAGCTTTGGAAGAAGAAACTCCAAGGGGCACTCAGAAGCTCAAAACCAAAAGAGAAGTTGCTTGAAGTAAAAAAAAAAAACCAAGCAAACAAGCCAGCATTACCCAAGACGACATCTATTCTGCATACAGAAGCATAAAAACAAGTTCATTCCAGTTTTACAGCACAAAACACTGACTTTGTGATTTTAAAAAATACTGGGGGGGTTTCTTTAATCTGAGTTTCTTTTTCTTTCAGGCTTAGTTCTTTTGTGCGTAAAATTTTTTGTCAGAAGACTTGAGTTTAAGCATGCTACAATTTCCTATATCAATGGTAAAAGAATAATACGAAGAGGAGATTATAGGTGCAACACTTGCAAGCATTTATTTGTAAGGAACCTAACAAGACAGATTTCCTCTTGCTTCAACAGATTTCTTTGCTGTGATCATTCACCACTTCAAACCCGGCAACAATGCACCCTTCAATTTTGGGTCTCTGGGTTGTTGCTCAATGTTGTCCATTTCTTGTCCCTCAAAGATGCACTCAGGAAACAAGGGGTCTTGATTCTCATCTGCCTTGCACCTTGTGTAGTTATTTGCACCTTTGCAATGTGGGTGTACAAATATATTGCCGGCAGAGATTCTGTTTTGACAGCATTTTGCACTCAGATGTAGATGAATACACAAGGTGCAGAGCAGTGCAGAATCATATTTCCTAAAGAGCACCTGGCTTTTTCCAAGAAGCTGTGAAATGCATTAGTCCCAAAGGGAGAAATGCAGTCCCTGGGACAAATTTATCCCTGGTATTTTGGGAGTTTATAGCAGCGATGCATAGGTCCAATGTCTTTTCCAAGGAAGTCTGCCCAGGATCTGTTCCATGAACTGCTGTGATCCCATCCCTTTTCACTGCCTTATGAACCCTGGTGGCATATATTACTTTCTCTCCCAGACCTGGGACACCTGTGGCCACATTTACCAGTGTATTTAGGTGCCTAAAGATACAGATAGGGGCCTAATGGATTTTCAAGAATGTTTATGGGTTTGATGCCTGGAGCAATAAAGTGGACGAACATCTGGATTATTATTGAACATCTGTTGGCGAGAGAGACACGCTTCGAGCTACACAGAGCTCTAGGTCTGGGAAAGGTTCTCGGCATGTCACAGTTAAATACAGGGGTGAACAGAAGATAGTTTAGCACAGTGGCTCTCAACCTTTCCAGACTCTGTACCCCTTTCTACAGTCTGATTTGTCTTGTGTACCCCTAAGTTCCACCTCACTTAAAAACTTACAAAATCAGACATAAAAATGCAAATGTGTCACAGCTCACTGTTCCTGAAAAATTGCTGACTTTCTCATTGTTACCATATCATTTTAAAATACATCAACTGGAATATAAATATAGTACTTACATTTCAGCATCTAGCATACAAAGCTGTATAAACAAATCATTGTCTATGAAATTTTAGTTCATACTCTCGGAGTACCCCCTGGGGGCACATACCCCTGGTTGAGAACAAGATGTTATCACATATTGTAAGGGACCATTCAAGGTGCCCTGTTGCTTTTGAAAATCCCACTTGGTGCCCATCTGTGGTGCGCGGCCCCTACACACCTTTGGAAATCTGGCCCTTGGACAATTCAGCCTGGGCCCAGCAGGGGGGTTGGGAGAAGTAATGGCTCCCAACTCAGGCAGGGGACCAGCAACTTGGGGATAACAGAGAAACCCAAGAAACATTTCAGCTGCTAGAAAATGGAGGTGGAAGGAGGGGACAAAAAATAACTCTTTTGCCCCTGATCTCTCTCCTGCCCCCCCATGCTATCCCATCCCCAGGGGTCCCGCCTTCTGGGCCCCCCATGCCCCAGCCAAGCCTGGGGGGTCCCTCTCCCTGTGCCCCCCCACTCCAGTCAAGTCCCTCTCCCTGTGCCCCCCACACTCCACTCAAGTCCCTCTCCCTGTGCCCCCCCCCTCCAGTCAAGTCCCTCTCCCTGGGCCCCCGCCCTTGAGGGAGACTCACCGGCTGGAAGTAGGTCGGCAGCTGCCCGCTGTAAGCCATGGGAGCGCTTGGAGGGGACGCGAACCCCCGACGGACGGAGCGGGACGGGAGAGAACCCGACAGTGAGAGCGGCGGGGCCGGGAGCAGCGGAGGCTGATGGGGGCGGGGTGGAGGGGGAAGCAGGGGCAGGCTGAGGGGCGGCGGGGGGGGGGGGGGGGGGCTAGGCTAGCGGGAGGGGCACGTAGGCTGAGGGGGCGCAGGTGCAGGGGAGGGGAATGTGAGGGTTGGGGGGAGAGGGGAGCAGGCAGAGGAGGAGGGGACACAGGCGGGGAGGGGTGTTGTGCAGGTTGTGGGGAGGGGGAGCAGGCAGGGGAAGGGGAGTGTGCAGACTGGGGGAGGAGGGGGTGCAGGTTGGGGAGAGAGAGGGAGGCTGAGGGGGCACAGACTTGGGGGGGGGGCTGCAGGCTGAGAGGGTGCAAGGGGGAGAGGGACACAGGTGGGAAGTGTAAGTGGGGGAAGAGGGGGTACATGTGGGGGAGGGGAGAGAGCACAGACTGGGGGGGGGGCCTGTAGGCTGAGAGGGTGCAGGGGGGAACAGGGGCACAGGTGGGAAGTGCAAGTGGGGAAGAGGGGGTACATGTGGGGGAGGGGAGAGAGCGCACAGACTGGGGGAGGGGCATGCAGGCTGAGGGGGCGCAGGTGTGGGAGGAGGGGACACAGGCAGGGAGGAGTGTTGTGCAGGTTGTGGGGAGAGCGGAGCAGGCAGGGGAAGGGGGTTGTACAGTCTGTGGGCAGGGGGAGAGTGAACCAATGCAGCCTCATACAGCAGGGGTCTCAGGCTGCAGGTGGGTGATCACAGGCAGGGGAGAAGGAGCACAGGGATGAAGAAGTGGGAGCAAGTAATGGCTGACAAGATGGTGTGGGGCAGGCTGTGAGACTGGGGTTAACATAATTAGGACACGTATTATAAATAGTACCAGTACAAGAAATGGGTGCAAGATAGGACCCACATTCACAATGTTGGGCCATGTGGGAAGAGTGGAAAGAAACAATGGCAAATCGTTTGATTTACAAAGGGTATGAGGAGGGAGAATTACGCTCCAAAATACAGGGCACTGGCTGGAGGACTCTGTTTGTGCTGGCCTTTAACACACAGATGAACAGTGTTGCCAGTTGAGCAGTCCACATGGAGATGATGGGTTAAATGTCCAGCAACTGTGTCTGAAGCTGGAGGATGCTTCTGTTCTGGGAACTGAGTGAGAAGATTGGGGAAGGAAAGACAAGGATAGCACCAGACTCAAGGATTGTGCAATAGGGTTGATGAACTCTCCAACCGTAAGCCTGGTGACTTGAGCTTCATCTGTGCGCACAGGGCAAAATGAGTGTCTTGGGACTGATACTGTTGTATTTGAACTTTACCCTGGCTCTGTGGCTCTGTCTGAACTTTTAGCCTAGGCTCCGACCTGCTGGCAGCCCCTGACCCTTTCCCCACCTGGGCAGCCATGTTTCTGTTGTCTCTCTTCTTAGCATTTCTTGTGCAACTGTAACACTGGTTTTAACTGGATTCACCCAGCAGAATCTTGGTTGATCACACATGTACATCCTTTAGTACTTTGTTGACCAGGGTCTATATATACCGACGTTTACCACTAATAAAGTTGCCACACTTGCTCTCAAGCTTTTGAGCTAAGGACAGTGTGTGCCCATTGATCAATGTATTGGTGTCTGTGTTACTTGGTCTCTGACAGCTTGTGAGCCCTATACCAACTCCGCACTACTCGGGTGCTGGACGGTGAGTAGAACCTGCTATTTTACCTAACAATTTGGGGGCTTGTCCGGGGATTCCTTCTGGTGCGGTCCCTCTGTCCAGTAATCGGATCATGCATATACGAATCGACAGGCGCCATGGGAGATTTCTCCCAGCCAATTCGATATTGAGGGGTCGCGTGCTGGACGGTAGGGTAAACGCCAGTTGGAGGACTCCTGTCAGACGCCATGGGTCCAGGGACTAGTGTCCCTTCTCAGAGCCTTTTGAGCATTATGAATGAGTTGTGAAATGAAGGAAAACTACCAGTTCAGATGGGTATGACTAAGAGGAAGTTGTACACCCTGTGTGTAAGGAATTGGACTGGGAATACTGCAGTATTGGCCGACCTGGAATAGAGGTGGACTTCATATGGTTCTTTCGAGCAGGCTGCCTTAAGAGGAGTAAGGGGCCAGATCGAAAATAACCATCCGGGACAGTTAGGTTACTGGTTTTGTTGGGACCCTGCAGCAGGGCTGTGGAAATCCTTAAAGATAATGGCAGTCAGGCATTCTCCTGAGAGTGACCCCCCTCTTCGTTATTTTGATGAAGAGTGGAAATGATATCAAAACTATGTTCGGTCAAGCTGACAAAGACTGGGCAAAGGAGAGGATTAGTCCTAAAATTGTGCCTATGGGAGGTTGTTCTAAAAGTTTGTCTGTTCAGGAAGCAGTTTGCCTGTGAACGAAGTTTCTAAATGTCCGTCTAATGTCTCAGAAGTGAATCTGGAATTAAATACTGTGCAGAAAGAACTCATTGGTCAGGAAAGGGTTTCTCTGGATCGGGTTAAAGTGAATGGGCAGGTTAAAGTCCTAACTGAGGAAGGAAAAGGTAAAATAGTTTTGGCTGGTACAGCTTGTAAAAGTGAACCTGAAAAAAGCAGCAGTGTATCTATTGGAAGTGGCGATGTAACTGGTGAGGAAAGGGTGAATAAGCCTAGGCGGCCTGTTGAGCTGATGGCTTTATCTAGTCAGCAGTTTGGGAAGGCAAGGATAGTGGGGGGGAAAAGTGTCCCTATGCCTTACCTGTGTCCTGTGTGAAAAAGTGTGACAGTGAAGGGAGTGTGTCTGTGTCTGTGTCTGTCAGGAGGAAGCTACCTCAGTCTCCAAGCAATTTTCTGTGTGCTGGAACAAGAGAAGTGACATGCTCGAAGAAAAGGGTCCTGGCAACTCCAGCAGCCAGGAAATTGTTTTCAGTGCGGACAGCCCGGTCACTTTAAGCGTGAATGCCCAGGAGGTCCGGCCGCATCCGCCAATGGTTACACCAAGGACGAGTACACCCCTGCACCTCCGGCTCAGCCCGTACCCCAGGCCTGGGTCAACTATGGAGAACAGCAGCCGCATCCCAAGTGACGGTGCCCCGGGGACGAAGGCAAACAATGTGATGGTCTTATTTCCTTAATGTCTCTGGCAGGCTCCTTTCTCACTCCCGCCCCCTCCGAGACTCGCTTAACCCTTTTAGTCCAAGGTCTCCCTGTATCTTTTCTCATTGATACCGGAGCCACTTTCTCTCTCTTAAATCAAGCCCCCTCTCCCTGGCTATCCTCCGAGGTTAAAACTGCGACCGGGGTGGAGGGTAACCCACAGTCTCTTGGACTCACTTTGCCTCTGAATGTTGTTTTTGCTAATAAGTCTTTTTCTCACCGTTTTCTTTTCTCCCCAGCTTGTCCAATCCCTTTGATGGGCAGAGATTTACTTTGTAAGCTTGAGGCTACTTTAACCTGCACTCCTGAGGGGGTGGGATTATTACTGACAATGTTAGGAGATTCGACCCCAACCCCGGGTAGCCAGGGAACCCCATCCTGCACCCGGACTCTAGCAGCAGCTGCCCTACTGGTCACAAAGGCTATGAGCCTTACCCTGGGTCATTTTACCACGGTTTGGACCTCCCATGCCTTGTCAGCCCTTCTGCATAGGGGCACAACCCAAGTGTTTTCAGCCCATTGTCAGCAGCAGCTAGAGGCCGAACTCTTGAAAGACACTAAGCTAGTTTTTGAAAGGTGTGGGCCCCTTAATCCCGCTACCTTGCTTCCTGACCTGCCAGTCCTCCAGGATCAGCACGACTGTGTGGAAGTGGTTTATAGCGTCTTACAGATAAGGGACAACCTGTTTGACGTACCACTGGACAACCCCGATTGCATCCTCTTCTCGGACGGAAGCTCCTTCTATGTTGATGGCAAGTGTTTCACCCGTTACGCAGTCACCTCTGAATGGGACTTTCGAGAGGCCGCCTCGCTGCCAGGCAACTGGGGAGCCCAAGCCGCCGAGCTCTATGCCCTGGCCCAAGCATGCCAGTTGGCCGGTAAGACTGTTACCATTTTTTACCGATAGCAAGTCTGCTTTAGGAGTTGTGCATTGTCACATCCACCTCTGGAAGTTTCGAGGTTTCCAGACAGCTGTCGGTAAACCCATTCAGCACCTCCCCCTCGTCCTCAAGCTTTTGGACGCCCTCCAAGAACCCTCGGTCCTAGCTGCCGGGCCCATACTAAAGATGATACCCCTGTCACCTGCGGAAATGCCCTGGCCGACGCCTCCGCCAGGACGGCTGCCGTCTTACCCTTAGCCATGCCTACCTTGGCTATTGCAGCCTCCTCCTTTACTCCACCGCACCCCGTATCTGTACCCGCCACTGAACTACGGTCATGGGAGAGCCTCGGGGCCAGTCTGGTCGAAGGGACCTGTCTTATGTCAGATGGCCCACCCTGCCTCCCTCACTCCACGTACCCCGTGGCAGTTCGCTGGCACCATGATAAGGGGGGTCACTACGGCACACACGCCCTTGTGGACACCATCACTCGCTTTTGGTATGCTCCAGGCAGTCAACCCTACTGCCTGTCAATAGTGAAAGCATGCAGCACGTGTCAACGCAATGGACCTGCTCCGCCTCTTAAGAAAACTAAGGTTGGGAGACCTCCGCCTGCCGCTCCATTTCAACATCTTCAAATTGACTTTGCAGATATGCCAAAGGCTTTCGGGAAGAAGCACCTCATTGTTTTGGTTTGCCCCGACTTCCTGGGTCGAAGCCTTTCCTACTGCTAATTGTACCACCGCGGCGAAGATCCTCCTTAGAGACATTGTACCCCGTTTTGGCATCCCTCTCGTGCTGGACTCAGATCATAGACCCCACTTTACTGGACATGTCCTTGGGTGCTTAGAACCGGGACTGGGCATCTCACACTCCTTTCACACACCCTACCACCCCCAGTCTAGTGGGAAGGTTGAGCGCATGAATAGGGAGCTTAAGTCTACATTGGCTAAGTACTGTCAGGAGAAAGGGTTAAAGTGTCCCCAGGTACTGTCCTTGGTCCTGTTTCATCTTCGTACTCGCCCAACCCGTGTATTGGGATTATCCCCCTTTGAACTGCTCTATGGACACCCCCCTTTCAAAGCTGGGGCACTACCATGTGCTGATGTTTCACTATTGGGGGGGGATCACATGACCGCTTGCCAGTTTCTCTCCCTACAGGCTTGCCTCCGTACCCTTTGGAAAGCATCGCAGTTTTCCCAGACCGTGCCGCTGGAAGAACAGATCCACCCGTTCCAACCAGGGGACAGAACAGGGGTGCCAATTAACAGGTACCTCATGGTAACCAACAAGACAGGGTTACTATGTTTTGTTAAAGAGAAGGGCTCAACTTTTGTGGGAACAAGTAAATGCGACACGTATTTTAATGGCACCGCCTTTAGTAAAACTCTTGGTGGGTATTGCTGGGGCCATAGTAATCCTTATAATACTGTGTTGTTGTATTCGATGCGTCCCTTCCCTCATAAAATTATGTAGGTCAGCTTGATCCTTTGCTATCACAACCAAAGGCCCCACTCTTTTCGAGTTGGCCCAGGCTGAAGTCGCCAAGCAGCCCTTGGCTCCTTAAACTGGGGTGCAGCTTTTGGTAAATAGTTATACCAAAGCTGCAAATGGAGGAATTGTTGTATTTGAACTTTACCCTGGCTCTGTGGCTCTGTCTGAACTTTTAGCCTAGGCTCTGACCCGCTGGCAGCCTCTGATCCTCATGAAAAGCGAGACGGCAGGGGGAGGATATGAAATAAAAGTGAAGAAACCTCTTAAGCTGGTATGTAGCTGCTGAGCAGCCATGTGAAACTATTGTGCTCTCTTTTCTGCCAGCCACCCTTCCTGTTATTTTTTTGATGTTTACAATGTGGGAAGTGCTGCACTTAAGGGTTAGCATGTAAACCAAAATGTATGGGAGACTATGTGGTCTAGAGGACTGAGAGGCGGGGTTTTATTTCTAACTTGACCACCGACTTGGTGTGTGGCATTGGGCAAATCACTTCACCCCATTGTTTCTCTTCTTTATTTTGCCTATTTAGAGTTTGAGCATTCTAGGAGAAAACGGTCTCTTACTAGGGGCTTGTACAGCATCTGGCATAAGGAATTCCTGGGTTCTGTAGGCATTCCTGTAATAAAATAATGTATTGGTAACATACTCAGATCTTTCAGCACCAAAGGTGTTACATGAAATATAAAATATTCAGTTTGGAAATCTGTTTATATCATAAATCAACCATAAGTCTAACAAAAAAAACCACAACTCCATGACTTCTGTTTTATTCAGAGCAGAGATTTATTCACAGAAAAGAATCCTAAATATTCAGAATTTCATTAGCATAGGGTGCAATTTTTTTTTTTGCCAGTTGCATAAACTAACCCGTTGTTAACACTAACAATTTTAATTAAATTAATAGCAATTCTGGAAGACAAACTCTGTTGATAGAAAATATAAAAAATTTTACTGTACAAAGTTTACATCACATTTGAAAAGAAAATGTCAATTTTCACCATATTACAGACTCCATGTACATACGCTTCTGAAGTCATGGCTGTTGTAGCAATATTGTACAGCAAGCTTCACATTTACAAGGCTAAAACAATACAGGGTTACAGTGCTAGTCACTCCATTACATAAAACCACAAGAAGAAATAGTACAAACGATCATAAAACATTGCAGCATAAAGACCCAGTTCAGTTAGCAACATGTGTTAAGGAATAACGGGCCTGATTCTTTTCACACCATTGACATCAATTGAGTGACTTCCCATTTTCACCAGCAATCAGACCCAAAGACACCATTCACAGCCAGGCTCTTATAGGCGCTTCTTTAAAACAACAGACCAATTTGTTAGACCCAAGATACTAGGCCGTTAAAAGAATAACTGCAAGATTCTAATGCTTCAACTAGGGTAAATCAGCGTCGCTCCATTGATCTCACATGCCTGCTGAAGATCAGGACCACCGAGCCGTTCTCAGCATAGCAACATATGCACAGTTAAGTGCTACCTGCCATGGGTAAGGGTATCAGAATCTGTCCCTCAGCTGTGTTGGGATATTAAGAGCCCTATATTGGGATGACTGTGCCATTCCCATTGAAATGGGCCTGGGAATTCTACTTAAAAAGCAATGGGCAACTTGCCCTGTGTTTCTGTGAATAGTATTTCTAAAATGTGCAAATAACTTTTGGATAGTGGATCTCAAACCGGGCTAGACAGAGAGCTGGCTAGTCACATGGTGTGGACACTCCCAGCTGATAATTTTATTAAAGGACAGTTAAGAATGCATCACTTTCCAATTACTTCTGCACATTGCCACAGGAAGGCTAGCTGCTAATGAATGGGAGGGAGAATGGTGAACACCACTAGAAGAAGTCAGTGGTCTGTGATATGGGGAATAGGAGGGGATGAGCATTGAAGACCATCACCTTACCAAGATGTGCCTCACCAAAGGTATGGGACCCCCTGCTTTAGGGACCTGTTTTATCCACACAACTTGCAGGAACTACTTGCTGTAAGTACATCAAGGGTGCTGCCAGTGCCACATATTCAACTCCGACTCATGTTCTTCAGTTACATGTAAGACTAATAATTCAGAACTCAAGGACTAAGAGTCTACAATAGAACAACAGGATCTTTACTTAGCCAAAAACACTTTCTGAAGCTAATGGAGGTTTTGTCTAATGAGTCTTAACATCTGTTTTTATTTCATGTAATTTAGACACACTGAAGACCAATTTCCCCCTTCATTTAGGCACATATTGTGCCATCAATATTTAAGCAAAATCTTCTAATGAAACTGAATTCTGCTTATTATTGATGGCACAATTCAGTCTTCAGCTTTGAAGAAAAAAAGCAAATATTAGTCTTTTTTTCATTAGCAAAAACATATGGTGTAAATAGCTTGTTACAAATACAGATACACTCAAGGGGTTTTATTCATTTAATTAAATAAAGCTACAGTGGGATCAGGAACTACCACACAAACCAGTTTTACGTTTGACACACACAAACATTTGAACACAATATTTGTAAGAGACTGAGCATGTGTTCTTAGCATCTACTTATTACATTGTCTGGAACATGGAAGTTAGGAATCCTTTATGCCACCTGTTTGCTATGTGAAAAAACTGGGGGCCAGATTTTCATGGCTATAAAATGGCCGTAATTTTTGCAGGTCCTAAAGAAAGAAATCAGCTGTAACCTCCTACCCCCAATTTGGGAACATGAACTAACATTTAAAAGTACTTCCGCGGCTCCATTTTGTCTGCATGCTGTAATGTGCCCTGCGGGGTGGGGGGAATGACTTGAAATAGAACTGCCACAAGTTATTTAAGTGTCTAATCCTAGCCCCACTGAAGTCACTAGCAAACCACCTATATTTCAGTGGGATTAGGATTTTTCCCCCAAGGGATTGTATTTCCCTTAAGTGCCAACACCAGGTAGTTTTATAGCAGAAGTCGTACCAATACCAGTAGCTTTCGCCCAGCTTGCTGCTGCTGGAATGTGCATGTGATGTTCCCTGCCATCCTAATATATGTATAGCAGGTGGACTACCTGATTGGACAAAACCAGTGTATCTGCATATATCTGCTACACTATCCAGCAAAACAAGCCCTTTATTTTAGCTAAAGCATTTGCCCACTTGCTTAGTGTTAATGGGGAGCGCAGGTATTTTATGTATACATCTAAAACACAGTGCCAGTCTCTTTTCCTACACTTGGCATTTTCAACCGATGCATCTCTACCACCTAGCTTCCGCTGCCCCTTTCTGAAAGACTGGGAATCATTATTTTTAGCAACAGAATATTTAAATCTAAGTTTCTGATGCCCAAGGCAAATGATGAAGCATCTTACTACATTAGCTCCAAAAAGTGGTCTTCTGTAATAATGCTAGACAGAGATGTTAAAAGGCAAGAGTACAATAGAAAAGGGAATTACTGACATTAAAAATTTAAGGTCTAGAGCCTTCAAACTGATGTGCTGTTTGCAGACCCTTGCACTCCACTCATGGCTTCAAGGGGGGGGGGGGGAGGGGTCCTCCCTACAGCCTGAAGGGTCCAGACTAACATGTGTTTACAGGATCTGGCCTGAATATTTAATTCTGCACAGAGAAGCCTGGCCAGAAATGGGATCATAAGCCCAGATTGTGCCAGGTATTTCAGCACTGATCACCCATTGAAGCCAATAGGAATTAGGCACCTAAATACCTGGGAGGTTCTTGGCCATTGCTCCCATTCTGGGAGGCTGGAAGATGCATGGGCTGGTCTTCACAAAGTGAGGTGGTAGATGTGCATTCTTATCTAGAGGTAAAATCCTAGACAAGACAACACAATTTGCAGTTTTTGTACAGGTTAGCTGGTGGAGTTAAACACAGCCTGTAACTTTACCTGAGAGCTTGTGGAAAACCAACAGACTGCCTGGTGTCCACTAGGATTTTACCTGTAGTTAACGCAGGATCAGAACACACCTTTTCTCCTAGTGAGGATGCAGCCCCAGACCGACTGCTCCACAAGCCCTGTTTCCTCACCTATAAAATGAGAGCAGATCTTACCCATCTTTGAGCTTTGAGATGTGCACTATATAAAAACAGTCTTCTTAGGAGGCATGGAGAGGCATTCCAGAGGGCATGGTGTATATGTTTCTATGCAGGTGATACCCGATTTGGCAATGGCACCTGCAAACAGCCCCTTGCACATGGGGGCAACCCCGGGTATTGTACATGCAGGGCTGCCTAAACCCAGCATACAACTGCACATGAACACAGCCTTTGTAGCTCATATGAACAAGTCAATTGCACTAACCAGAACATGGCTCCTTGGTTTCTATGCAAAAAGTGACCAGTTTTTTTTGTTTGTTTGTTTTTTTTTTTTTTGTTTTTTTTTTTTTGGGGGGGGGGGGGGGGGGTTTGAGGCAAAACCCACAATCAACCTTTAACACACAAGACAAAACAGGAGACATGACTCAGGTCAGATGGTCCAAGACAGGACTTTCTTCCTCATTGTAAGATCCCGGTCAGTCAGTTTACAAACCAAACACAAATGCTTCAAGCCTGATTTCTTTTCAGAATAAAAGCCTGACAAGTCCTGCATCCCAGTACTGTCACTGATGATGAATAAGAGAAGGCAGCTAAAAATCTCCCTACAACTTTTCCACAAGAAGCTTTCAGTTTTAAAAAAGTACAATGAAACTTCTAAAGACTTACTTTTTGCCACTTCCACACTAAAAGTGACACCATGTGATTAGCAGGTGGAAGGAGCGATGAGGCGAGGCATTTCTAGTAACCCGGTGCTGTGTCATCAGAAATCGTTCTAGTTTGGGGACAGGTTTCAGAGGGGTATCTGTGTAAGTTTGTATCAGCAAAAATGAGGAATCCTTGTGCCACCTTAGAAACTAGCATATTTACTTGGGCGTAAGGTTTTGTGGACTAACACACTTTATCAGATGCATGGAGTGAAAAATACAGTAGGCAGGTGTATATATTCACCCCTTCTCGTTAACTGTTGGAAATAGACCACATCCACCTTGATTGAATTGGCCTCGTTAGCCCTGTCCCCCCACTTGGTAAGGCAACTCCCATCTTTTCATGGGTTGTAATGTGTGTATATATACACACATATATATATATATATATATATATATATATATACACATATATACACACACACACATATATACACACACACACATATATACACACACACACATATATATATATATACATATATATATATACATACATACATACACACACACACACACACACACACACCTGCCTACTGTATTGGGGGGGGAGGGAAGAGAGAGAGGAGAACTCAAGTTCTGGTTTGATCTATAGTAGTAGTACAAGGAAACATCTAAAATCATCGCTCCTGTTTGTGTTCATGTCACTCTAATTCATATGCAGAGGACTCAATGAGGATGAACTAAGCAGGCTGTTCAGAAGTCTAACCTGAATTGTCAGCCTAGGGCAAAGCAGTGTAATGAAGCTCTGCAGGAAGATTACACCAGGAAACGAAGTGTTCTGTTCACCCTGAAGTACGAAACATCCTGGGCCTGATTCTCAGAGGTAGCGCCCAGTGAAGTCAACTGGGACCGCAGGGGCTCAGCAGCTTTGAAAATCAGACCATCTACTGTTACTGTTCATTTACCAGCACCATCCTAGTCTAGTAGGGGCGTTTGAAGGCAGTTTCTCTTTTCTACTAGAAGCCATGTTGTTTTGCATCGTTAAAATGTCAGTAGTGCCAATAAAGGGCCAAGGCCAATTAAAACTGTAGCCTTGTTTCGGTACTGTAGAAACACCAAAGACTGGGAGGCGGGGGTAGGAGATACAAGGGGGAACAATTATTTGACCTTTCTGGGGTCTCACTGTAGGAAGTAGATAATTTTTTTTAACTGAATCCACTCCGAAGTTATATATACAGCCATGTCTATTACCACCACCAGCACCGTTTTAGTAAATAGTATGAATCCAGCTCTCATTTCACAGCTGTGTAACTCCACGGACATCAGTGGAATCACTCCTGATTGACACCTTCAGCGAGAACAGAAGCAGGTCCCGAATGTGGACTAGATAGTCTTGAATGCAGCTGGCATGGACAGGATCCTAGTATCCATTATTCAATTACCATGGAACCTGCGTATAGTGAAACTCCATTTACAGTGGAGAAGAATTTAAGTCCCAAATAAGTAATGCTGCAATGGGCAGATGGCAACTCTGATTACTGTGGATCTGTAAAAGTTAAAGCTAAGATTTAAAAAACCCTTTAAGGTGCCCAGTTCTCACTGAGATTATGATGCTTCCACTCCCTCAGGGTTTGTTATTTTTTAAATGTGCTATTCTGTGAATAAATGAATGATGCTAAAAAAGGTTCTTCTCTAATCAGTAGTCAAGACAAGTGGCCAGGATTCTGATCTCAGTGTAAATCTGGACTCCGAGTTACCACCATGGTGGAGGTATTCCAGATTTGCAGCAGTTGTAACTGAGATCAAAACCAGCCCAAGCTTGGACAAAAGTTTCCAGAGAAGATCGGTAATCAAGAGTTTTAGTTTGCCCAAACCATAACACAATACATGCATCCTGAAGTTCTTTTAGAAATTTCCTTATGGAGACACAATGGGGCCATAACGCCATTCCTTCTCACTTGAATTGGCTGCATGCGTGATTAAAAGCTAGCAGTTCTCTGACACACGTGCAACCTCTATTAGCTTCAGTGGAAACAGTGCATGATTTGCAGTGCAGAAATTAGCCCTTAGTTACTCCACAGATGCAACAAAGAACTGGGGGAGCAGTTCTTTTCAGTGCCATGTGAATGCTTGCACTTAAAGAAAAATCTTAAATCACCTTTATTATCATCATCATCATCAGTTAAAAAATATATAGTTCACAGAGAAACATGATGTAAACATTTTTTTAAATAATTGCTGGTGCTTAGGCAGAACACAGACTTCGGAAACAACACGACAGTTTGAACGGAGGGATCGTGTGGCTTTCAGGTGGGCTGCACCAGTTTCATAGTTCGGAAGATGCCGTGAAGGTTTGGGATGTTTTGTGTAAGCATGTAGACAACAATATTAATAAGGTAATTACACAGCATGCTATATCTTTTGATTACTTGATTCCAGGATTCCCAAGCCAAATCTTTCAAAACGGAGGACAACCTTGCTACTGTTAATGCTGAAAAGAGTGGGGAAGGGAGGGGAAAAAGGTTATGCATTGTCTTTTCTTTTTATTCACTATACAAAAAGCCCTATAAACAGCCCTTATAAAGAATCCTATAAAGGAAATAAACTGTGTTAAGTTCTGCAGTATAGCACAATGCAAGGTCATCCAACAAAGTGATTGAAGTAAAGTGATCAGCAAATAAAATGAACTTTGATAACAGGGCTTGATCCTCAAGGATCAAGTCCTTACTCCCAATGTTTTTCAGGATAGGTTGCCCCCAGTGCAAATCTTTTCTGTTTCAAAGAGAAGTAAATTTCAGAAAGGGGGGGGAGGGTGAAGAGGATCAAGGTGGGAAATTTTCCAAGGCCCAAAAGGTGTGGTGGGTGCCCGACTCCCACTGCCTTTAAATGGGGGTTGAACCCCAACTGTCCTTTGTGCTTTTGAAAATCTCCCTCTCCCAAAATTCATCTCCCATCCCCAGATTGATTCTTAACTGGGGTAGGGGTCAGGAATAAAAGTCTGAGAAGCCATTGTTATGGTGGGAGGAGGAAAATTACTGTTGAAAGATCGATTTCTATCAAGGAAAAGTATCAGATATGGTCAATTAAATAATCTTTTAAAAACTTATCCTTTTTTCCCCCCTTTTTCCAGACTGTAATAAGGGTCAGTGGAAAGAGCTTCCTACATTTACTAAAGGTCCGTTAGCACTACCTTGAAAGATTCAATATACAAAAAATAAATCTCCTCCTTAGAGGACTTAACTCATTTTTAGCACATGCCTTTAACTACTGAAGGGTACTTTCTTTTAGTGTACAATATTGTACACAAGCACTGGCTATCTGGAAATATAGTATCGTGTGTAAAGAGACGTTCATCTCCAGAAAACACACTCATTGGAGATCATTTGTCTTCACTGAAAATTAGTACAAACTGATAGTTTTGCAGGCTATGAAGCAAAAGCCACAAACATTTGTTAGAACTCACTATATGTAAGGGCTTGTCTACATGTGGCCTCTCAGGAAAGTTGATCCAAATTAACTAGAAGTGTGGACTTGTAAAACTCTGTGTGGACACTAAAGCTACTTTAAAATTTTGCACTAATTTAGTTTAACCCTGAATAAGAGAGTGTCCACACGAGTTTAATGCACTTTAATTTTTTTCACTGAAATCAGTCACTGAATTCCTCACTTTCCAATGGAAAAGTCAACGCTGATTAATTTATCCCAAGTTTCCCCATGTAGACAAAGCCCTAAGAATTTTAAAAAACCCAGCCAGAGTCCTCATCCTCCCATACAAGGTAGGGGAGGGAGGAGGAACTTGTATCTGTTCTGGGCATCACCAAAAATTATACAAACCTGCCGCCCCTAATGATAATTTGTGCCTGTGAAAACATAACATCAGGGAGCTACACAGCTCAGCAATAGAGATTCGAGGTGTAACCTAAGGACACACAGCAACTTGAGTCCCGTGCCACCCTTTGTTGGATGAGACTTGCAGAATGCACATGACCGAAAACAACATTCAGCAAATACAAAACAACCCACAACTATCGAATCCAAGTACAGAGTGCCATTTCTGTTACTTATACCTTGCAAGTAGTAGGAGTTAGACAGTAATCACAAGCCCATTTCAAGGGGGAAAAAAAAGTTACAGCCTGCCCTGTTGAAATGATTCAGAAGTGAACACAAATGGTCAGGTTAGTTGACAGCAATTTTTCTTGAAGACAAGCGTTGTTATTCAAGCTAACAGCCCACACCAAGAGAAAAGACAGGAGAGAGGAATTCGTAAAGTGTTTGTTATGTCCAAAGGTTAAAAAAATGTGGTAGTTTTGTTTTTAAGTGAGAGATGATTGTCCAAGTTGTCGATTAGGATACAACACATTGAAGCATGCAAGGCAGACCCAGTTATTGCACCAGTAGCTACAACCTATAAAAGATACGAAGAAAAAAAAAAACCAATAAGAGTTAGTTTGCAGTCACTAGAAGTAAGCTTTAGAGAATTATACATGGTGAGACTTATCCTGAAATAAATCCAGGGGTTAGTGTAGGGATTCTCAAAGTGCACAGTGAACCCAAACGATTTGCGAGCGAGTGAGAGAGAGTTTAAAGAATATGTCAATGTGTAGAGGAAAGCCAATCAGATAAAGGGGCTGATGGGAGCAGACACGTGGGTGCTTCTGAAAGCCCCATTAGGGATCCACATCTTTAAGCACCTAAACGATTTTTAAAAATCTGATCCCAAATCCCTACATGCAAAAAAAAACTATTGATGATCTTAGCATCTTTCAGCTGTAACCATCCATACAAAGATGTGCTTTAGAAGGTAAGTGAGGATTTTCAGACAGAGTAGAGAGTGTACAGGTCACATTCTAGGTTATGGTTAATTATCTCTCAGGAGATTAGACACAAAGGGACAGATTCATCACCACTAACTCCACCAGCTATTGACCTCAGCCTGCAACTCCCCGGGTGTGGAACTGCCACTGAATTCGCTGGGAGTTCTATGCACAAAACAGCATCCACCTTGCAGAATGGTGCTAACTCAATGGAAGAGGGATTTCTAAGATAAAATCTCATTAGACCAGCAGGGAGAGAAAAAAAAAGAAAAAAAATGGGCTATTTCTCTTATATTAGCAGCACAGGCAGGAAAAGCAGCGTAATTATACGTGTGCGTACATATTTTAGCTTAAGTTTCAACATCATTTTCAAATATATTTAAAAACAAAACCCAACCCTTGAATTTGTATATGATTTTATAATTAATCCCGAAGAGTCTATGATCAAATTTCATAAAGGTCAGAGCTCAAATCAACAACAGCAAGGACTACAGTTACATCGCTCCATTGTAGCTGCTGTAGCATTCAGGGTGCAAAGAAGATACAGTACTTGGCTTTCCCAGAATCTGTATAACTGGGGATATATTTGCCATGTGTTCTTCTTAAGAAGATTTGTGTTATAGCTTTAGAAAAATTACTATAATGGAACAAGTATAAAGGATTCACGGTGCTTTGTGCTTAAAGCACAGATTGCTGCGGAGAGGAAAAGTATCAGAAAGCTCTATTTATCAATGACAGGGCAGTCAATGTTCATTCTTTGCTGAGAGCAGTGTCCTTTGGTGTAGTAACGATGCCAGGGTCTTGAGGAAACCGTCACATTTCAGAATGAATTCAAAGTATTCAGAATTCCGTGTCATGTTAGACAGGAAGATTTTGCACAGGGAAATTGGTGGAGTGTTCAAAAAGAAGTAGAAATTAGGAAATGCAGGGGTAATTGCAATACAGTAAAGGTGAAGCATTTGAGGAGTTACGACAAGATACCGCAGGAGGATCACGAAGGGTTAAGATGGGAAAGAGGATGATCGAACCATTGGAAAAAAAGGAGAGAGAAAATAATAAAATATTAGAAGTTCTGTTCATGAAAATAAAGCAATGAGCAAAATATTCCCTAAGAGGGGAATTCTCCCCAGTACCTTCACATAAAACCCTGCTTTGGGGAACTGGTTCTGGAAAGCACACAAGCATGTGTAACAAAGTCCTGTAGCACCTTAAAGACTAGCTATAAAGTTTTGAAGCATAAGCTTTCGTGGGCTAATACCCACTTCGCTGATTACAAGCATGTGTGTAATTTTAAGCATGTGCCTAAGTCCCATTGACTTCAATAGAAAGAGAGAGAGATCAGGACACTTTCTTGAATCAGGGCGTAAAGGCCCAATTCTGCAAATCCTTATTCTTTTGAGTCGCCCTTCCTCAAGTCATGTAATGAATGCTGGTGGAGTTACACTGACATTAACAGTCTTAAACTGGTGAGAGATGAAATGTGGCTACGGTGTTGACTCAGTTCTGCTCCCACTGAAGTCAAGGAAAAAAAACACCCAATGGTTTCCATGCACGCAGAATCAGAAGCTAAGCCCCCCTGAGTTAGTGGCTATTCACAAGGCTGAGGTTAAAATGCTCAGGTCCTGTGGTACAACGGGCTTTATACTATTCTTCCATATGAAGGTGAAATTCACATCAGATTTTGATCTATCCCTCATCTACTTCAAAGACTTATGACTGTATCACCATTTAGGTTACAGCTCTAATCCCATAGGTCAATCCTCAGAGTATCCTCCAGCACATCTCTTTGCCACTCCCCCTTTCCAACCACTACCATCCACTTTTGAGACCAAGATGGCCCCACCCAAACATTACAAGGTTCTTTGCCACTTTCCACCAACCCTGGTGGACTATCTGCCTCAGAAGCTGATTTAAAACCAAGGGTGAATAACGGACAGTGGATTTACTCTTCCTTTTAAAGTAGGAATAATGTTAGAGTCTGCATTTTTTTTGGGGGGGGGGGGAAGAGAAATCAATAAAGACATTTTTAAAACTGGAATTAATCATTTAATGCTGGGGAAGGGGTTAAGTGTTTTTTAAATTCGTGAATATGAAATAAATATAACCCAGGTATTCCAGCACTATACAGAAGAGAAAAAATACTCCATTCTATAGGTCCAACTCCACTCCCATGGCAGTAAGGGGGAAGATACTCACTCTGCAGATTTCCAGAAGTGTCCAGGATGCGACAGCCGTCTGTTCAGTTTTGGCAGTTTTTCAAGCATATCCACGAGAAGAGTGAAGCTGGGTCTCTCGCTGAGGTCAAAAGACCAACATGCTGAGAGGATTTCCTGAGGAGGACATTTTTGGGGGAGGGGGGGGTCATTAGCTCAGGAGGCCAGTGAGAGGGGCCAAATGACTAGGGATTCTGGATGTGTCTGTTTTTGGGTGCCCAACTTTCATAACTTTGAAGGGGCCTGATTTTCAGACAGCAGGTGCTCAGCAGCTTCTGAAAATTGGAGTCTCAAGTTGAGCGCCCAAAGCCACCAGTCACTTGAAAATCTGGACTTTGCTCTGTATTCCACATCAGTTATTCAGGACAAGGGGCAACCTATGAAGCACATCCCCTTAATTCAAACAATCCTGGCCCTAGCCTAAACCAGGGGTAGGCAAACTTTTTGGACAGAGGGCCACATTGGGGTTGCAAAATTGTATGGAGGGCCCCAAACAGGCTGGCCCCGCCTCCTATGTGACCCCCTACCCACTTCCCTCCACCTGACTACCCCCCTCAGAACACCCAACCCATCCAACCTCCTTCCCCCGCTCGTCACCTGACTGCCCCCTCCAAAGACCCCTCATGCCCTTAACCACCTTCCTGGGACCCCACCCTAATTTAAGCTCCCCTGGCTGCCCCCTCCCAAGACCCCCCCCACCCTAACTGCCCCCCATCAGGATCCAACCCCATACCTCTCACCCCCCCACACTCCCTGTCCCCTGAATGTCCCAATCCCCATCCACACCGCAGCCCCCGAGACACCCCTGGAACTCCCACACCATTCCCACCCTCCGCCCCGTTTCCCGGATCAGAATCTCTGATCACTGGCTCTTTGAAAGGATTTCCACTTACGCTGACTTCTTTCCCTACACTAACTGTAGCAAGGACATGCTTCACTCCTTCTCCGCTTCCGATCTGCCAGATGAGCGCTTCAGCCGGTTGACTCTTGAAAGGCCATTCTCTTGCTTGGAGCTCATACCAAACCGTCCTGAAACACCAGTAAATAAAAGAGGAAGAGAGAGTACCGACATCCCTGATTTACAGCTGGGGACACTAAGGCACTGATCACTTATGGGACAGGACCAATATCATACAGGAATAAAACATGCAGCTCCTGCTTCCCCATCCTGTGCCTTAACCACAAAGCGATTCTTCCTCTCTGATCAGAAGTCTGCTGGCTTACACCTTTTGCAGCAAGGGACTGAACAGCACAGAAGAAAAAACGCACCATTATCCAAAGCCCATTCCAATGAATGTGGTTCTTTCCCTTTGCTTTGGATCCGGTCATAATTTAGCAGGTTCACGCATCCCTGCCATCTACCCATGATTCGCATTCTTACCCAAAAGCATAGACGTCTGCAGCCTTGGAGAAGGGCAGCTTGTCTTCGTCCTTCCCAGGAGACATCTCACGAACAATTTCAGGGGCCAGATAGCACAGCCAGTCATGGGGCAGCTTCAGTTCATTTTCACGCCTGAGTTCAAGGAGGAAGTGCGATTAGTTCACCCCTTTCGCATGCTATAATTGGGCATGGCACAGAGCTAGCTGCAGGAACTCGGAAAATTTCTTCTCTGCATTTTATTTTTTACCATAGAAATATAATGGGTCTAGTTCTCGGCGGCTCCATTCCTGCACTTGTTCCTTATGTTCAGAGGCCGTGCAGAGGCCTGCTCAGCTCCTGATGTAATTTAGAGCAACCAGGAAGGTGCTCTATCTTGTACTAATTCCCATGGTCCCCCATAGGCCCTGGGAAGCCGAGGAGGGCTGTTTAATGAATTCTGACCACACACACCTTTTGCCTCTAACACTGAGGGCTAGGGGCACAGCTGGTACAAAGCCCATGTGTCAGCGCTACACCATGCTGGAAGGGCGTCTGTGCTGGGTATTTCCGGGGGCTTATTTCCTCCTGCTTTAAGACCCTTTATTCTGCCAGAGTGCCTTAGCATGACAGACAGTGAGACACACACACACACACACACACCCCACTTTTCAAACCTGGATATCTAGTTAGGTGTCTATATCTGTTAAAGCCAATCCCTGATTTACACCAGTGTTAACGGGGATCAGAATCTGACCCCCTGTCTACTTGGTCCCTACTTCTCGTTTCAGAAATGGACTAGAGAAGTTAACCCTTAACTTACCTTCCCTCCTGAACCACACCCGAAATTCCAAATAGTCCAAAGTCTGTGATCACCACTTTGCCATTGTCATAGAAGACATTCTTGGATTTCAAATCTTTATGCACAATCCCCTTTGCATGAAGATACCCCATGCCCTGGAAAAGATGGATACACTTGGCTGTAGCCCTAACCTTGCACAACCCCCGTTTCCATAGGACCTGGCTGTGTGTGACATTCTTTTAAACAGATTTATCCTCTTAAAGCAACACTAGAGCAGGGTTATCCACAGGTATGATCACTTCTTATACATGAGCATGATGATGGGGTCTCTTGCATGTCTAATCATGCAGTGCCTGGACATTCAAAGAGTTTCTTCCTCTTGCTATAGCAGAATTCTTATCACAGACTTCATCCACACTGGCAACTCGCCCCAGTTACAGCCACTGGTGTAGTCACACAGTGTAATCAGGGATAGGTGCAACTGGCTGCAATGTGCACTGGAGCTCCTTGCCCAGATTTCAAAAGAGGGATAAGCCCCAGGAGGGCAGATCCTCCTCATTTGGGGTAAATTGACAACTTCATTGAAGCTCATGGCCATCAATGAAGCTATGATCATCATTTACACTAGCTGAGTATTTGTGCCCATCAGTCAAATAGCAGCTTGCACCGATTTCAGCCACCAGTGTAGCTTCAACAAGGCAAACCCTAAATGTAGACAAGGCTTAAGACAGGGCAATCAGCCACAAGCTTTAATCACATGATTTGCAGGCATCAGCGAAGTTCTGAAAAAACCTGATGCAGGGGTTTGACTTCCTGACTTTGATGGGATTTGGAATGTCACTGCAAATATGCTGCCCAGCAAAAAAAGCCACCCGAAAGTTTTAATTCTGCAACCAACAATCTCTTCCATTCACCTAGTGTTGTCGCTCTTACCTTAAGGATTTCTTGAGCTATCTGCCTGGTTTTGTTAATATCCAAAGATACCTTGGGATCTCTTACAAATGAGTGAAGCGTCCTTCCTTTGCAAAAGCTACAAAGAAAGGGGAGGAAGAGGAGACAATATGGTGAAAAATGCAAGTTCCTAAACATTCACCCTTCCTTCCCTTGGAGAAAAATATATATCTAGACTTAAAAGTGCTCGATCTGTCAATTTCATATGATGTTGATAGCAGGGCTATTTAACATAGGACTCTCCCCCACAAGAGACACAGTGTCTAGAAAATGTAAATGGGCCTGCTTCCCATTTACAACAGGCCCTTTAAACTACTTCGGCAGTGCCTTGAAGTGGGCTTTCACACTCACTTTCAGGACTCTTTGCAACTTCTGGAGCAGTGTAAATGAAAACCAGGCCTAAACTAAGCATGTACTGTACACAAATCGCTAAAAACCACGGGAGGAAGAGAAAGGTAACTTCTTTTTCCTGTTTCTTGCTTTGCCAAGAGTCTTCCCTAAATTTGGTTAGAAGCAGAATGAAAAGAACAGCTCATACGATAGCATTTTGTAAACCGATCCAGTCCCTGTACTGACTCTTAGAACCTCTCTCTGTTGAGGAAACTTAATGAATTACACACTTCTTTTCCCAACACAAAAGGCCAGACGGTGGTAGCCTGACTTGCTTTAAATAGTACCGTATTTTCCGGCGTATAAGACGACCCCCGACTTTTGAGAAGATTTTCCTGGGTTAAAAAGTCATCTCATACACCTGGAAAATACAGTACTTTGCACTCTACAGCTTTGGGTCAGCAGAGATGTCAAAGGCTGACTAAGCATCAAGATTGGACCACCCCCAGCCCCTTCGCACACGCGGAGGAAGCACTTTGGCAGGAAGCATATGCTATTACTGCTCTTGCTGTACCGGTCTGTAGCGAGACGACCTTTGTCTCCATTGCTCCCAACCCAGAGCCGGACACATTCCACCTGCTTCCTGATCCGCATTAAGAGCCCGATGAAAATCACAGCAGTGCTGCAGGGAAATGCTGTGTCCTCACCTGGTAATAATGGCTAAATGAGGGGGGTGCATGCATGCCCCCATGAAGAGCACCACATTCTCATGTCGGGTCTGCCTGTAATTCATCACCTCCTTCTTAAAGAGCTTGAGATGGTCCTGATTGTTCCCATCGATCTCCAACAGCCTGATTGCCACCTCTCCGTGCCATTTCCCCCTGTAAACCTTCCCCCAGCGCCCTTGGCCAATGGGCTCCCCCAGCACAATCTGTTCAAAGGGAATGTCCCATTCCTGCAGGTAGACGCTGGTCTGGCTGGCCTTGCGAGAGATCCCTTTCAAGTGCGGCCGTTTGCTGGGCAAATCGTCTAACTCGTCCTCATCGTCCTCCGGTTCCGATTTATTTGTCTCTTGCTCTTCCACCTGTTTGCAAATCAAAAAGGGGGGTGGGTAGGGAGGGGAATAACAGACTCAAGTCCCACCTGGTGGTTGGTAACTGACACCTTAGCCCAATCGATATTTGTACTCCTCCAGCCAACAAAACCCCAAAGATGATGAATGAGGGGAGAACCTTAAAGGGTTCAGCTTGTGGGTTTGACCTGGCTAAGTACCTACAAATCTAGAGGCTGATCTTAACCTGGCAAAGCTATAAAGTGCAGCTGGGAGGGCTGGAAGAACCACCTCACTCATGGTGTCTCCCCTTCTCTGGCTAGTGTGCTTGATCCCACGGGGTGCTGAGCACTTGGAACTAAGAGCAGACTTTTGCAGGAAGTCTCAGCACCGCTCAAGATTTGACCTGAATTGTGCAAATGAAAATGTAAAGAGGATTTTCAAAAAGGGGAACCAAAAGCTTCTTCACACTTCAAGCCAGATTTTAAAAAAAAAAAAAAAAAAAAAAAAAAAGAAAAGTCGTTTTTACAAAAATGTTTTTAAAATTTAAAAACAAAAACAAAACGCACCTCCAACAATCACTGCCATCAAAGGCTTTTTCTAGCTGAAAACTACAACCCTGGTACTGGCACCGAGTAGTCACGCTAATTTATTGAGAAGTGAGCTAATAATGAAACAGCTCTTTAGTCCAACCGAAAGGGTTTAGCTAACAGACAGGCAAGTTAGATATAGCCAAGTAAAAATACCGAAGTGTTTGCAGCCTAACCTGGTTGTAGCATGAACAGTGGGTTACTAAAGGAGATATTTTGTAACACCGCCCTCTATGCTGATTTCAGTAGTCATAGCAGTGCTGTGGTCTTCAGGATATTTAGCTCTTAATTCAGCCTTTGTGACTGGGTATAAGAGTGGAGAGAGAGAGAGGTGGTCCATTTGACCTACAAGCATACCTCTGCATCAGGTTCTTCAACTCCCTCTGTGTCCGGCTGTTCATCAGCACTATAAGAGAAAATGGGTTTGCAATGAAAATATGACAGCACCTGGACTTAAGGCTGTTCTTCTGAACTTCTCCCTTGTATGCCCAGGAAGCTGCATCTTCCCTTTTCACATGAAATCCCATGAGCATCAGCAACTGCAGCTTCAAAGAGCCAACAGTAACCCTGCCCATTATGTGCATTACTCCAGGCTGTCTCAGACCATTAATGCTTTAGAATAGTATGTGGGAACTGGGTCACAGGCAAAAATAGACTAAGCCCCCAATGCAGCACATGAAAAGCCCAAGAGAGGGCTGAAAAGAAAGAAAGAAAGAAAAAAAAAATCAGAATTTTAGCTCAGACCCTTAAGGGTTCCATTCCAGCTCACCCCACTTCCCACGAGTCACCAATTTGTTAACCTTTCCATTTAATTAGCTGTTTATGGACGCACACTGGAACTGAAGGTCACAGAAGACCCTCACCCAGCCACACCTTTCAGCTGGAGGTTGACCCCAGGCATCTCAGAAGACACCTAAGAGGGCAAGGAGAGATACCTGCCCAGAGAGCCCTGGGGAAGGGCGTGGCAGAAACCTTCCACTGGAGGGGAAAAACGGAGCTGATGGTTCAATCATCGTCTTTTTCTTCACTATTGTGAGGCAAACAGTAAGACTTTGGCAAGAGCATGGGTGAGAGGAAGTGGCCCAGGGAGGCAGCTTTAAAGAGAAGATAAGACTGGCCAAAAATATTATGTTGAAACTTTGATAGAAAGTTGGTTTCAATTAATTTTTTTCTGCTATCAACAACAAAAAAAGCCCCAAATGCCTGTAAACAGAAATATTTCAGCCAAACAAATAATTCAGGTTTTGGCCAATATTTTTCAGTAAACTAAACATTTCCTGTGGAAAATTTAGATAAACTGATTTTTTTTTTAAAAAAAAAAAAACCAACACGTTTTCTGTGGGGAATCTCTCCTCACATGTTCTGACCATTTCTAATTATTAACAACAAACACTCTGCACATTAAGGGAGCCTTTCATCCAAGTGCTGTATTAACATTAGTCGAGCCCCACAATAGCCCTGGAGTGAGGTAAGCATCATAACCACTCTTTGCCAAACTCGTAAAAAGAATAAGTGCAAAAGTTGCACAATGAATCCATGGCAGAGTTCAGAACGGAACTCAGGAGTCCTGCTTATTGGCCCTCTTCTCTAACCATTCAACAAGTGTTAACTTTTTAGTTAGCTATGAAGTGAACAAAAGGATAAAGAAACATAATGCTTACTTAGTGTCTTCAGCTGTTTCAGGCGGCTGTATTACTTGTGGGGGACTGGGGATTTCTAAAATAAAATAAAATAAAATAAAATAAAAATAAATCTGCAATATAATATACGTGTTTCACACTTTATCCCTATCGTATATTGCTGTGGATTTATTTCTCATCCAGGAAATACATAGGCAAGTATATTACACACCTGACATTTCAACACATGAAGTAACCTATGAACAGCAAGCATAGTGCTAATTATGGGCATTCATGTTGATTGAAACCGATTATTTTCCCATTTAATTACCACCCATAACATTTTGTGAATTATTCAACTCATCTGCTAACTCAGGGTTTCTCAAACTGGGGGTCGTGAGCTCCTGGCGCTGCAACTCGCAGCGACTGGGGCCGGGGCGTCCGCGCAGCCGGCAGCCCGACTGCGGCGACTGGGGCCGGGGCGTCCACGCATTTTGTTTTTTTTATTGGTGGTTTGTTTTTTTTGTTTTTTTTTAAATTCGGCGGCTTTTTGGCGGAGGGGTCGCACCGCGGGATCACAAAAAGGGGTCGCAGTCTCAACTAGTTTGAGAACAGTTGTGCTAACTTAATCCTGCAAAAATGTACCCGGATGCGTTTAGCCGTAAGCAGTCAATAGTACTAGGTACATGCTTAAAGTTAAGCACTAGGCCTCTTCTTGCAGAACTGGAGTCAGCGCCAGGCACACAATTTCATATGGCTTTTAAATCACATTTCTAATGATGCTGGTGATGAAACAGACAATTGATTGCTTGACCCATGTGGCTCACCAGCACCACCCAGTGTCCGCTTGGCTTAGGTACTCATTTTCTAAAGCAAGCCCCACAAGCCATTACCCAAGCCTGACTCTCTCAGTGAATCTGAATTTAAACTGGATTTCCAAAAAAAATACTACCCTCCTGTGAAGAGCACTAGTTGTAGAAATAGGACGTTGTAACTATTGATGAGATTAGTGTCTTATTCTTCAGTCAACAATATTATGCCTTCCGTGCAGGGCCCTCTAAGTGGTTTACAGACACGCTGCGAGACAGGCAGGTACCATTGTTATTAACCACTTTACAGAGGACTCCAGAGTGAAGCTACACTGCAGTCACTGGGTGTGAGTGCCGCTCGTAGGGACATATCCAAGGCCAGCTTTAATCTAGCTAGCTCAGGTAATGGAGCAGCGAAGCGGTAACAAGGGCATCAGTGTGGGTAGTACAAGCCGGTCCAGAACCCAGCATAATCACTCGGGCAGCTAACCCACACTGAAGTCTGTGGTGCTGTAGCTTTACGGCTTGGTCACCTGAGCTAGATAGATTAAAGATAGCTCAGGTCCGTCTACAGAAGCTGCAATTGCAGGGCGCAACAGACACACGCTAAGGAACAGAGACTGGTTAGGTCTAAAATCTTGCACCTGGGCAGGGCATTTGATCAGACCAGGGTGGCCAACCTGAGCCTGAGAAGGAGCCAGAATTTACCAATGTACATTGCCAAAGAGCCATAGTAATACATCAACTCCCCCCATTCTGCTCCCAGTGTCTCCTGCCCACCGATCAGCGCCTCCCACTCCTCCCTGCCTACACCTCCTGATCAGCTGTTTCATGGCGTGCAGGTGGCTCTAGGGGGGAGGGGGAGGGCATGGGAGGCTCAGGGGAGGGGGCAGAAAGGGGTGAAGTTGGGAAAAGCCTGTGGGAGAGCCAGGGGCTGAGCAGTGAGCACCCCCCCCCCAGCACATTGGAAAGTTGGCGCCTGTAGCTCCAGCCCCGAAGTTGGTGCCTATACAAGGAGCCTCATATTAACTTCTGAAGAGCCGCATGTGGCTCGGGATCCCCAGGTTGGCCACCCCTGGATTAGATGGTCCCTTCTAACCCTCTGGCCCTGGGATTCTATGAACATTAGATTGTAAAATCTTCAGGGAAAGGCCCACTCTGGTAGCCACCAGGTTGAGAGCTAGGAGGTTAGGGAACTTTCACACTAAGACACTTGTCTTCAGTCACTGCTACACTTCCTCCTTTGGTCTACTACACTCACACCCCCGCACATCTACTGCACACGGGCAGACCCTGCAACAATACACTCCCTACTGGAAGCCCTATTTTGAACTCTAGCAAAAACCCCAACAAGACTCCGAAAGGAACAGGGTGACGTTTTTAAACAGGTTCTACTGACAGCAGCAGGATAACAACTACTGCATCTTCTAGACGAACAAACCTTAAAATCAGCTCCACACCAATAGTTATGAAAGCCAAAGTGTCGGACCTGAACCAACTAAATCTTTCTTAAATCCCTATGGGTCAGTTCCTCAGACGCATCCATTTACAGCCGCTAAGGATGTGGCCCTCTGAAAATAGGGATAAGATTTTTCAAAGGAATATTAAGGTGGTACATAGACTTTTACATAAGAACATAAGAACGGCCATACTGGGTCAGACCAAAGGTCCATCTAGCCCAGCATCCTGTCTACCGACATGGCCAATGCCAGGTGCCCCGGAGTGAGTGAACCTAACAGGTATGATCGAGCGATCTCTCTCCTGCCATCCATCACCCCCCTCTGACAGACAGAGGCTAGGGACACCATTCATTACCCATCCCGGCTAATAGCCATTTATGGACTTAGCCTCCATGAATTTATCCAGCTCTCTTTTAAACCCTGTTATAGTCCTAGCCTTCACAGCCTCCTCAGGTAAGGAGTTCCACAGGTTGACTGTGCGCTGTGTGAAGAAGAACTTCCTTTTATTTGTTTTAAACCTGCTGCACGCCAATTTCATTGAGTGGCCCCTAGTTCTTCTATTTTGGGAACAAGTAAATAACTTTTCCTTATCTACTTCCTCCACACCACTCATAATTTTATAAACCTCTATCATATCCCCCCTTAGTCTCCTCTTTTCCACGCTAAAAAGTCCTAGCCTCTTTAATCTCTCTTCATATGGGACCCGTTCTTTTACGATAGGATTCTCCTCCGCTGCAGCAAACAAGTCATCCACGTCACTTTAAAATGTAAAGAAGAAACATACACACATGAGGAAAGAATGGCTTAGCATTACTGTTTACGTTGACACAAGAGAAAAATAAATAAAAATTAAAGCTTTTTTGGCAAAGCAGGAGCATTCAAAAAAGCAGGAGATTTAAGAATAGTTTAATTTGGACAGAAACGGCACAAGCTGGTTAGTAGAATTAAAGCAACAAACTCACCTGGGAAGATGAACTGTTGTCTATGCTGAATGTAGTAGGCAGCTTTATATATAAAAAAAGGACAGCAAAAATCACCAGGAAATAATAAAAAAAACCAAGTTAAGTGTGTCAAGAGAGAGCATCAGCAAATGCCCCGGACGTATTCAGTGAATTAGTCCCCATTTATTGTTTGAGCAACAGATTAGTACATTAATTACCAGCCAGATCAGTGGGTGGATTTCAGCACATGCATGTTTGAAAGACTGAATAGGATGACAGATGAAATCAAATCACATGAAAGCCGAGTACTGTGCACACAATGTCCTTGCTGGGTTACGAGAGTACCGAGGCCTTGCCCTTGGTTGCCAGGGCACTGCCCAGGAAGTTGGGATGTCTGACATTCCACAGTTCTCCTGAAACAAATCAATCAGTTACCTGGAAAGTGAAAGCGGCAGTCCCGCTGGCCCATGGGGGAGGGGTTCGGGGGAGGCGTTGCGCTGGGAGGATTGGAAGACGGGAAAGGTGCTGGAGAAGACGGTGTGGAGGAGGTTGTAGAAGATGGATTACTGCTGGAGTCTAGATGATTTATTGCTGGGGGATGATCCTGCAAAAGCAACAAAGGCCGCTGGGTGATTTTTGCTGAGGAAAATCAATAATTATTGATGGGTCACCAACTTTCCCCAAAGCAGATCAGCGAGTCACTGTCGCTGTGTGCAAATAGCAAGGACGCAGGCTCTTCCCACGAGATCCTCATGGGCAGGAGGCTGGAAAAGCCAGCTGAGGATCTCAGCATTAATGGGCATGTGGCCCCCAAAGCCCCTAAGCCGCTTTGAAATCTCAGCGAAGGACTTTAGTGCTGCTCCCATTCAAGTCAGTCAGAACTCCCAATGACTTCAGTCGAAGCAGGATCGGAGACGTGGTGGTGTTCGGAGGAATCAGACACAATTAAGAGTGCGGACTTCTTTATACAAAGTCAAAAAGAAAAAAATGGGGAGCAGGGCCACCAAACTTCAGGTGAACGAGAGGAACTCGTTACTGGTCTAATCTAGTTGAAAACTATCACCGAGACACAGCAAGACCTTGTAATTAGGTAGCAAACAGGGGGATGGATTCTTAAAAGCTACTGGAGCACCTGCACATCCCATTGGAGTCTGCGGCTGCTCAACGCTACTGAAAGTTAAGGCCTCGGGATTTTGGGGGCATCTTTGTTTTGCTTCTGGTTGGGGGACAAAACAAGACAAAGCAATAAATACATCTACCCCCAGGCCTTGCAAACCAGCCCGGCTCAACCTTTACACATTTCAATGGCGTGCTTTAGTTCTGCGTTTCAATCCCCCTCGAAGCAGCAGAGGGGCCAGAGCAGCTCAGCAGCCACATTTCACACACCGAAACCAAGACTCTGCACAGAGAAGCCAAAACAAAAACGTGCGAAAAACAATGCAGCTGTCACCGTGCTAGACAGGGTGCTGCGCCTTCCCCAGATGGGCTCACAATTCAATTGCAGACACACATCACAAGCTTTGTTCTCCAAGTACCTTTTTAGTTAGTGCTTTTGGAAGGGTTCCAAACTGTGGCTCTGCAGGTCTATCCACAGGGTTATTAATATCAGAAGGGACAGACTCCGTCCTCCTTATTTTTGCTACTGAAATGGGAGGGAGAAGAAAGAAAGAGAAGGGTTTATTCAGAGTGATTCTCATTGCAATAACATCAGCGATGAAAGATAAAATGCTGCAACTCAGAGCAAACTTACTGGGAAGGAAAGATATTCTGCAAGCAGGGGCCTCTTTAGTACATTTGTTATGACACTTTAATCTGTGAGAAAGAGAGAGAGACACACACATTAGACAGCAATTCATTACAGACAATCCAGAGTCCAGGCCTCCCTGGCAAATTGCATGCTGATTTCAAAGGAAGTTCTGCAAACTAGCGGGGCCCCATTGCTGTCCTGTGATCTGATTGTGTGCCAGGGTCTGTACCCAGATGGAACTCTGCTACATGAGGTATTTATGTAGCCCCATTGCAGTAGGAGCCACACATGACATTCTTAAAATGCATTTATCCTCACAAAACATGTGTGAGGTGGGACAGTGCTATTAGCCTCACTTTACAGATGGGGAACTGAGGCAGACAGCGAAACTAAGAGACTTGACCAAGGTCACACAGGAAGCCTGTGGCAGAGCACTGAATGGTGCCTGGCTCTCCCAAGTCAGTGGGTCACGCTTCCCCCTCCCTCCACCACTCTCTATGCGGATGGACCCCAAAGCAGGACCTGAAGTTGTAACTGAAACTAAGAAGCAAAGCAAATACATCTCAGAGATCAATAGTAAATTGAACACCACGAAACATCCTTCAGTAAGGGACCAACGTTCTGTGCTCACCTGCAGTGCTTACACTTCACACCGAACATCATGCTTTTCTGACACACGTGGCACATCTGAGATAACCAAGATTTTGTAGAGAATCTGAGCAGAAGGGGAGGAAGTGTTATATTGGGGCCAGTTAAACAGAAAACCAATCATCAACTGAAACACTGCTGTTTAACGACAGCCAGTTTACAGGGAGGCCTCCTACGGGAAGGAAACACTTTGCTGGAAGTGGCTATTTTCTTTTTTTAATAAAAAGGAATTTAAGGAAGCCAGCACCTGCTCAGGGGATGAAAGGGACCTTTGTGCTGAGGACAAGCATAGGTTTTGTGCTGGTCATCTGTACTGGGGTCAATTTCAGCCTACAGCAAATCATAGGTGAGCGGACAGGGCTTGTTTGTCAGGAAGAACCAGTAGGCGCGCACACAGGTGTCCAACTCCCAGGAGATTTTTGCCATTTTTCAGTGCAATTTGGCAAACTGGAATTGCTGGTGGACAATCCTGAGGCTGGCTGATCTATGGCCCTCTGGATACAGACATTCAGCCAAAACCAACTGGGTCACAGCAAATAAACACATGCAGCACTCAACCCAGAAGGGAAAGTCATATCACTAATGTTTCTCCTCCAGCGACTCCCTAAAAAGCAGAATTTCATGTATAGGGAGGGCTGTTTCCTTAGGACAGGCGCTCAGAGAAGCAACTATGGTGGCACAAACCTCTGATACAGCAAGCACTTATGCACGTGCTTAAGTGCTGTTCTGAATCGGGATTGTGAACAGCCGCGCGGATGTCAGTTAAAGTTAAGCACGTCTGTACGTATTTGCTGGATCAGTTAGGATTGATTTGTTCTGTTCTAGCAGAACAGCAGAGCAAACAGATCCATAAAACCTGTAGGACTGCTTGGGACAATAGTTACTGCTCAACATACTCCCTCTTGGATGGTGATTGGAGAGTTTTTTGGAGGGGGCATGGCAGGGAAGGAAGGAATCAGGGAAAGGGCTAATGTGCTTCTTCCATTTTAAGACCAAGAGCTTTCCTTTGGTCTGCAAGCTCTTTGGGACAGGGACTGGCATTGTTCTGCGTTTGTACAGCCCCTTGCACAACTGGGTCATGGTCCGTGGCAGGGGCTTTCCAGCACCACTGCAATACAAATACGCAAGATGCTGTCAGGATCTCAAATGAACAATTTGTAAAGAGGGAAGGGAGGTAGCAAAGACCCATCAAATAGTTCTAACGTGTGATGCCTTTCAAGGATATTGGCGTTAAAACCAACAGCAATCCAGGAAATGCAAAGTCAAGGCTGGACTTCCCAAAGGAGGCACCCAAGGCACCTTAAAATTCTGTCTCCAATCAGTCACCACTATAAACTGCACTAAAATGTGATGGTTCAGATTACAGTAACATCCATTTCATTTCCTTCGCGGCTCCTGTTGTATCTTGTATTAGGGTTTACCTGTGTGTTACGGAGATGCCAATGTCTCTTCGTACCATCTGAGGGGATCCCTGGGGGAGATCTGATGGGGAACAAATTAGGTTAAAAAAAAATTACCTACAAAAATAAATGCCCATAGTTTGTGAGCATTTTAGAAATCTAAAGTGAAATTTGCAAATGAAAATTTCATTTCTAAGGAAACAATAAACAGCAAATCCCACCAATGGATTCCTGTGTCCAAAGGAGATCAGTAACACGCTTCTAGCACTCTTTCCCCTACACCTGGTCTGGGACCCAACTCCCACTGAAATTCGAGGGGAATTCAATCCCGAATGACTTTGGCCTTACGCCCCAGTGTCACTAATTATGGTAGCACAGATGGAAATAGTTCACTTGTTGCTACAGAGCCATAGGAGATGCTCTCTGGAGCTGGTTCCCATCTCTCCATTTAATAGGAGTGTATGGATTTATAGATTTGTTTTTCCCTATTAATAATTATTATTACAGGATCATGGTTAGAGAGATGGGAAAAGTCCACCCAGCCTGCAAGTGAAACATCCCTTAAAGGAGGCCACATTCATACATTCATCTAAACATTCATTTGCATCCGTGGCAGACTGTTAAAATGGTAACAGGCTGATGGGAAGTGTTAAGGCAAGTCAGACATGAGGCTGAAACGACTCCCTGTCTGTGTCAGTACTATGAGCTAGATTTGGGCAATGCTTACTCATGCTGAGGAGCACTTCCTCACATGAGCAGCCTTACTGAGACACTGGTAGCAGTAAAGCTGACACCATTCTAGCCCTATATCAGCAAGAAAAAAAGTTATTTTAAAAACAGATTTTGAAGGGAAAATACGCCCTGCAGGTTCTCAAATTTTCAAATCAACTTCAAATGCTTGCTTAGGAGGGCAGCTTTGATCTGGAAGGGGACCACCAAATAATGGTTTAACGACTACCCAGCTCTTATGTAGGCTGTTCATCTACAGATCACCAAGAACTTTACAAAGGAGGTTGGCATCATTATCCCCATTCTGCAATTCGGGACACTGAGGCACAGAGGTGAAGCGCCTTGCCCAAGGTCACTCAGCTGGCCAGTGGCAGAGCTGGGAAAAGAAGCCAGGTCTCCCCAAGAGCCATTCCAGCACTCTACCCAATAGGCAATGCTGCCTCGAAATAAGGCTATATGTTAAATATTAACATACTGGAAAACCTGACAGCATAGAATCATACAACACAGACAGGCCCCAGTCTGTGTGCACAGTTCCCACGGGCAACAAGTCTCTCATTCGGTCCCTAGATGGCACCAGATCCTTTTATTGGGACATCACCGAAATGTTCCACTGTATGTCTAACCCAGCTGACAGCTGTGAGCCTCCCAGCCTGGGTCCGGAGACTTGGGTTGCAGGGCTCATGCTAGCGCTCTAAAAATATACAGCCCGCGCATCATCCGCAGCCCCAGAGCGCTGCATACATACATAGCTGTTTTTAGAGCACCAGCCCACATCTATTGTTCCGGGCTGGGAGGCTCGCTGCTGCGGGCTGCGTAGACGTACTCCAAGGTATCTTCGTTCTCCAATCACTCCGACAATGCTGGACGGAGGTCAACCATTTTATAAAAAGCAGCTGTGGGACTGATACAGCTATTTCCTGCGATAGCCTTGAAAAACCACACTGAATTAAGTGCAAGTATCTTTGGAGTCCACTGTATTAAATAATCATGGGCTTGGCTGATCAAAAGGACTGCACTGAACAATGTAGCAGACAAGAAAGGTCATTTGGGACAATACATGTGAAGGGGATCTCCTGGGAAACAGCTAAGGGGAGGTGAATGCAAATTCCTCCTCCCCCCACCTCCGGAATCTGGAAAAAACACAGCTTTTTGAAGCTATGCTCTGAGGAAGGGATGACTGTCTACTGACGGACTGCCTGTCCCTGGAATCCGAAGGCCAAAGGGCCAGACTGCATACAGGAAAGTGATCTGTGCACATGGATGCCTCTTCTAAGCTAAAGCTGTTATGAACTTCTAACTAGAGAAAAACCCCTTAGTGGGGATTGAAGGACTGACTCCCACCAGAGCCCTAGCTGGAGTTGGGGGTGATCTCTAGTAAAAAAAACTCATTAGCATGTCTGATGGTTCTTTTATTGATTTTCATGTTTGCTCTGTAGTGCTCTCACCTTAAGAATAAAGGTGCTTGTTTCGAGAGAGCTGTGTGGCAGCTTGCAACTATGGGCGATTATGCTGTTTATAGCCTCTGGAGAGAGAGCAAAACGCAGACCCTGGCCTGTTTAGGCAGTCTGGCTCGCTGGGAATACCACGGCATAGGCAGGGAACTGAGCAGCATGGAAAACAATCCAGGCAGGAGGGAAAGGAGGGTCTCCGCTCAAGAGAGGTGATGGCTGGGAGTGGAAGCCTAAAAGCGGGTGCCCTTGGTGGACGATAGATGGAGGAGAGAGGTGTAGTTGCCCTCAAAATGACAGCTTGCACACACTGATGTAATGAGATGATCAACCAAAGCCAGGTGTGTTTTTTTAAACTAAAGGCTCAGAAACTTTGGTTATGACATATAAACTCAAAGAAAATTCTTACTCAATGTAAGAGAAACAAATCCCCTAGAAAGATCACTAACATCCCACACAATTTAATAGAGAGTGAGGATCTTTAAATAGAATAGCTATAAGGACCTAAAGAAAAAAAGCTCATTTTCTGTTCTATTCCATAGGTTTCTAAAGTAAAGTTATCTCTACACAATCCGATCAAAACAGCTACAGAACTATACTGGTTTCTATAGGAGTTCTCCACACGGGGGATGTTCACATTTCCATCTTTTTTAGGGAAAGTAACTTTAGGAATGTGTTTTAAAATGAGTCATGCTCTTGAAATGCTTACCAGGCCATGTAGTGCACAGGAAAATCTCCTGAATCTTTTTGTTTTTTATACAAAAGAAGGCTAGAGAGTTTCAAAGGACAACTGGTATTCTAGGTTAGTGTCACGAGAAAGGCAGTGGTTCATGAAACAGACCTGTATGGTCTGACCACTGCTGTCACGCCACAGCATACCACTGAATTGAACCATAGAATATCAGGGTTGGAAGGGACCTCAGGAGATCATCTAGTCCAACCTCCTACTCAAAACAGGACCAGTCCCCAACTAAATCATCCCAGCCAGGGCTTGGTCAAACCTGACCTTAAAAACCTCTAAGGAAGGAGATTCCACCACCTCCCCAGGCAACCCATTCCAGTGAAGTGCAGGTTGATATAGTAAGTACCCTGAAAAAAAGTTAAGGGCTTGATCCCGCAAGCTGTGGAGTGCTCATCTTGATGCTGAAAAGCCCATCAGCGCATGCTTAATTTTAAGCATCTAATACTCTTGACTCCAATGTGCTTAAAGCGAAGCATGGGCCCAAAGGCTTTGCTGGTTCACAGCCAGAGTGCTCTGCACCTTGTACAGCTGAGCCCTAAGTGATGATTACATTGGCTACTTACTCAAAGCCCCAGGTTGCAAATACAGGCATTGCATGGTCCCTAAAGCCAAGACCACATGAAATTTAAGCATCATTACACTCTGTAGAAGGACCTGGCAAGGAGCGCGGATGCTGAATGGACAGTTATGAAATTCGAGCTTTCAAATACCGACGGATATAGACGCCAGGAATGACAGGAGAAATTTAAAAACAAAAACAAAAACAGAACACTTTCAATGCTGGTCCAATCCCTATAGTATTAGGGTTTCTTTTCGTTGCTCTATTCCTCTTAAGAGCTCATGTCAACAAATAAGGACTGATCCTGCAGCTCTCATGCAAGCAAAGTGCCTGCTGATGTGAACAATCGCTCTACAGTGAGGACTTCCAAAGGTAGCATAAAAAGAGGACCATATTGAAGATGCAAAGACAAGATGTTCTTTCCCCCCACAGGCAAGGATGCGAAGACTGCCCCACAAAAATCTGTTTCTTACCAAACCTGGAAGACAAAAAGAAAAAAGAACCATTTTCAACCAGTTATCACATGATAGACTATCTACACTTCTCCCCTTAAATAGTCTTTATTAGAACCTTAAAGACACGATTTTCAAAACATTGCCTTTTTTTGGCAGAGGCGTGTACAATATTTTGTATATTCTCTTGTGCACATGAATGACTTCAATGAGACCAGGTTTTCACCACTAGATTTAAAGCAAAGCAGTAGATGGCTACAAATCTTTTCAATTCAAGGGAATACCTCTGACCCATTCCTAAAAAAAAATATCAAACTATATACTTGCTGCCATGAGAGGCCCAACAGTGTGTGTGTGTGGGGCGGGATGGGGGACGGGGGGGGGACGGGGTCATCAATACACACCATTTGCACTTGCATTTAAAAAGATACACAGAATTGATCACATGGTCACATGTGGATCTGTACTGAACTCCTTTATACACATCAGTAACCATAACTAAGCTAACTTTCCTTCCCTCCCTTTATATAAGAGGATGCAACTTCCTTATTCACCTCCATAGAGCTCATAACCAACTGCTTTGTAAAAGCCTTCAGTAAAGCCAGGTCCCAGCTGGACAACAGGGCTCAGCTCTGAACTCCTTCAAAGGGGTGGAAGGTTTAGCTAAGTGGTACTGGTTTGGTGCCTGCTGCAAAGTTTGGTTCCTGATCCAAGCGTCCCCAAAAGTGAGGGGGTGTTCAGACTTTGTGGGATGCTTGTTCCATGCTCATTTGCATAAATAAGCAAATACTGTGTTAACAGATAGCTATATACGGATCTCATTTCTTTTAGGGTCTGTGATCTGATTTGTCGATATTTTGGGATGAAAGGTTGTGTGTGTCACTGAGATGCAGTTGTTTAAGAGCCACAGCAACACTTAACACACAACGTCGGACAAGAAGTGAAAGACACAATAGCCAACTAAACAGTGTATATAACTGCTGTATATGGAATTTGGCAGAGATGTTCTTGCACAAAAAAGAGAGAGTGGATATCCTCAGTAACAGCAAGTAATCCAAACCCCCTGTATTGCGTGTGATCTGAAAGACATTATAGCTACGAGAGCCAAATCAATGCTGTGCTAGGGCACCCACCAATATAGATTCTGCACCACAACCAAACATCACCTTCTGCAAAATCTGGACCCACACAAGTATTGATGTTGATCCGAACCAGCTGAGTTTGAGAGTGGATGGGACAGCAATACAAAAAGTGTTGTGGCTTGGGCCTACTGTATTGTTAAGCTTGTATAAAAAGGTGGATAGCACCAGTGTAAGAGTCACATAGCCTTTGTAGCTAGCATACATCTGTTTTATCAGTGAGACTTCTTTAGAACATATGGTCTGTTTCACTTTTAACACAAGTCTGGGTAATCTCCAAGGCAAGACTTCCTGGTTACATTGGGAACAGAGATATGGGAATTGGAATGATACATAAACAGCCCAAAAAAAGAGGGAGAGGGGGAAAACCCCATGTGTGAAACACTGACCTCACCCCTCCACCGCCACTAAATGAGGGTGGAAACTTACTTTAGAGGAGGAACTTCATCTATCCTATTGCCCAACTGTGATTCATGGGACTTGCTTCTTGTGAGGGTTGGAAAGTATGGTAGCAGCTGAAAAACCTTCCGGGAAGGTGGAGGCGGAGTCCGGGGAGGTTTCAATTTGTGCCGCCTCTTGAACTGAGGTGTCGTCGGCGGTGTGATGGTGATGCTGTGTGGAGTCCTAAATACTACTCGCCCACTGTGGGGGGTGGGGAAGGCTAAAGGTTCCAGGAAGTGGTCTGTATAGCTAGAAGGTCCTTGGCTCGAGGCAAGAGAATCCGAAGATGGTATAGCAGACACGGACACAGAGCGCGCCTGCTGGCCCTTGGAAAGGTGCAGTAAGCCATGAGTCCACGTGGGTCCTGGCAGACAGGAGGGTTCAGCAGAGGTGCTCTCTCGGCGCACATCAGAAGGATTCCACAACAGATCCTCTTTTAACTCCCCACCTGTTCATTGACAGAATCAGCGTTAGCAGACAGAAAACCAGCACAAGGCAGCTTAAGGACAAGAAAAGACCTCCATTAAATGTAAGCACACCATTAAGAGGCAGGCAAGTATTCACCACTCACAGACTCTCTTGATGGATGAGACCCGCATCCATCTAAATACTTACACACAGGCTTAACTTTACACGTGAGACATCCCATCAAAGTCAATGGGACAACAACAACAACTCACACCCCTAAAGTTCAGAACATGCTTAAATGACTTGATGGATCAGGGCCAAAGACATTAAGCATCTTGACACTAGCCAGTCAATGGCAGAACTGGGAACAGAACTCAAGAGTCCTGGCTCTTTGTCCTCTGCTTTAACAAATCAACTCTCATACCACATGGTAACATCATAATTAGAACTTTGGATCAGATGCCATTGCTTACAGGAAACAGCAAGACGTGTCCTGAGCTAGAGGCAATAGCTGTTTTGCCACTGTATAGATGGAAAATACTTGACAACCTAAAAGATGGAAAGATTAGAAGAAGAAAAAAAAAAGGAAACGTGAAGTCAAGTTCTTTGCTAACTTTTCCGTTTGCAGTTCCTTAGATTTGCCAGAGGTATGCACTGTCAGATAACCAACAGGAAATGACACCTTCCAATGAGAGAGCAGTAACTGCTACCAAAAAAAGATCTGATACAGATAAGGACGGTTTGCTGCAAGTAACACTCCCAGGTTTCCATAAAACTAGCGTCCTGCACCTTTAAGAGCAGCACTTTTCCAGGAAGGGGCTTTAAAATGTAAAAAAAAAAAAAAGGTACACTAGCTTTGAGCGACTTGAAACCGGATCCAATCAGTTCGCGGAAAGATGCTTATTTCCCATTCCCCCTCCACCCTCTTATAACCTGAAAGTCATGCTAGGTTTTTTCTGGCTAATGCACCACTACCATTGCAGCTCTGCTAAGGAGTCTGTTAATGAGTGAGAAACACACCTCCAGCTTAGGGTGACCAGACAGCAAGTGTGAAACAAATCAGGACACTTTTTTTTTTTTTTTTTGGGGGGGGGGGGGGATAGTTGCATATGTAAGTAGGACCAAAATTCACAGCCATGAAGAACATGTTAGGGACCATGAAATCTGGTCTCCCGCTGTGAAATATGAACTGGTGTGCTTTTACCCAGATACTATACGCATTTCACAGGGGAGACCAGCGTTACTCAAATTCGGGTCTTGACTCCTAAGGGAGTTTCAGGTGGTCACAAGGTTATTTGGGGGGGGGGGGGGGGGAGGAGGTGTCGCAGTATTGCCACCCTTACTTCTGTGCTGCTTTCAGAGCTGGAGATCTGCAGCTGTTGCTTGGGCACCCGGCTCTGAAGACAGCACGCCAACAGCAGCAGCAGAGAAGTAAGGGGGGGTCATATCATACCACACCACACCACCCTTACTTCCACACTGCCGCTGGGGGCGGCGTGGTCTTCAGAGCTGGGATCCTGGCCAGCAGCCAATCGCTCTCCAGCTGCCCCGCTCTCAAGGCAGCGCCACCACCAGCAGCAATACCACAACGCCTCCCCCTAACAATAATCTTGCCACCCACCACAACTCCTTTTGGATCAGGACCCCACAATTTCAGATTCAAAAAGCTGAAATCAGGACAGTTATGATTTTTTAAAAATCTTTTAAGACTGTGAAATTGACTAAAAAGGAACCATGAATTTGGCAGGGCCCTCTCTACAAGGCAAAGCCAACAATATCTGGACCCTGCTCCAGCTCCACATTCCAAAGTAGTGTGTTGGCACTACAGTTTTAAACAGAGGTCAATCTTTTTAGCACGGTCAGCAGACTGGACTCAGAGCCAGTCTAGTGAGTTAGAAGGGGGCGTTTATTGTCCTTTCCAGAACCAAATGCACCTCGAGAGCCATGTCCTGTCTTCCAATGGGTACGCAGCTCCTGATAACTGCAACCACACAAACCCCCTGTGCATCCAAAGGCAAAAACTTGGCCTTTAAAATGTTTCCAGCAGAACTAACCCAAGAGATTTTCTAGACTATTTTCAGATGAAGCAAGAGGAGTTGGGGGCGGGGGGTGGCTGTATTTAGCCACTAATCCCATCAAACATCAAGGAAATCTATACCTGATTCAGTCACCTTCCTTAAGCAGGAGAGCGCCCCATTGAGTCTAGAACACTCCTCGTCACTGGCCCCACATCTCTTCATGGTTTCTTTCACCTTTGATTCATTCATATCCAGTAAGGCATCTAGGGTTAGCTCCTCTGGGATTCTCTGCAGAGAAAAGAGGAGAGGGGAAAAATGACCATTATTTGTTCCAAGGCATTTCCGGCGGAGCTGCCACCTTATTGTCAAGAATCTGACTCATGGTTCACTCATTTCAGCTGTGACTCTCTCTCAAGGATCCCTGGCTCAGTCATGACTGCACAGCATACCTCACTCAACCGTGCCTAACAGCTGCTCCCCAAGCTTGTCTGAAAGCCTCTCACTAAGCTGTGAGTAGGCAGATAGATGTATGGTGCATCACCGCCTGTTACACTCACTCTCCCGTTGGTAACGAAGGTTTGTTGTGCCATAATTAGAGCCACTCGGAAAGCGGGTTTCCCCTGCGGTGGAAAAATTTAAAACAAACAAAAAACTCATGGTCAAAAATTTTCAGAGGAAGTTTGATTTTTCAATATAAAAAAACCCCAAAAGTGTGGAAAATGAAAAAGGAGGGGGGCGGGGAAGTGCGCAGCTGGAAGTTTTCGGATTTAAAAAATTAAGCCAAAAAAGAAAGAAAAAAAATGAAAAGAAAAGAAAAAGCAGACATTACACACACGACAAAATTCCAATTTTTCCATTTAAAATTAAGCTTCAGTGGATAATTTTCAACTAGTCCCAGCCGCCATCTTTCTGAGGAACATATTTGTGCTGCGCTTTACACACAGAACAAGCCGCTGAAGCCAAAAAAAAAAAAAAAAAAAAAATATGGGATAAGGCTCAGAAGAGATGGAGACAAAAGATATATAGCAGGCTAGGAAGCTTGAAGTGATTTGGTATTTCCTGAACACAAGTCAAGTTCTGTTTCTACACCACTCTTCTGTTTGCAACAGACTTACAGACAGGACCCTCCTGAGGCATAAACAGCAAACACAGATGTGTAGGGCACCCCGGGTCGAAGGGTATGGTTAGACTGGTCCTTTGTAGCGCTAAACCCTTCTTTAGCGCTACAATTACACTGACCGAACACACTTCAAAAGGCACATTTTGCGCTTTTACTGACTGTTTAAAGCGCTACTGTTAAACCTCATAAATGAGAGGCATAAAGCTTTTAGCGCTACCGTTTTAGCGCAAGGGTTGGAATGTGCACACCCCTTGCGTGATAATGAGCCTCCAGCCTCCTGGCCCAGAATTCCCAATTACATCCTCTCTGGCCACCATTTAAAACTCTTCTGTCGCGTCCTCAGGTGACCCCACGTCAGACCCTCCCCCACATTCCATTTGAAATTAGAAAAACCGGCCCGCTGTGGGCGGCAGGGATGCCGGGTCCGCCTCTGCCCCGGTCCCCGCCACTGCGGGCAGGGCTGAGGGTGGGCTGCCTGGTCCCTGCCAGTGGCAGCGGCAGCCCTGCCGCGCTCCCAGCCGCTGTCCTGGGTCCCCGCCACGGCCAGGCGGCCTGCTGCACGCGGGCCCCCTGGCCCGCCGCCGCGAGTTGCGGCGGCAGGAGCTCGCAACCCCCCGGGGAGCCCTCCGCTACACCCCCCCCGTCTCGACCCCAAGTTTGAGAAACCCCCCTGAAGAAATGGTTGCGGAAGGGAGGTGTGTGTGCAGAGCCTGTCAGTTTTGGAAAAGTAACTGACAGCCGGAAGTTCCCTCCCTACGCACAGGTTCCCAGTCCCCCCTCACCCCACTCCTTTGCAAAGCAGGTTGCACCCAGCTGAATGCTGGGATACCTGCCCTATCCTGCTACTCTCACTGCCGCCAGAAGCTCTGCAAATGTGTGTATTCTTTGGCGCTACAGGGATTAAAATGTGTACAGCCTCTAGTGCAAAACCTATTGTGCTAAATTGGGAAGCACTATAAAAAAAAACCCCGCTACAATCTGTAGTCTAATCATACCCACAGTGTCCACCCTCGCGCCTCTTCCTATCCCTGTTCGAACCCTTCATGCAGGCTCCCACAGCTAGCTGCTGCAGCCTGGTACATTTTCCTCCAGTGAGATCTAGTAACTCAAAAGTCAAAAAGCCTTCCAGACCTATTAACACAACACTGAAACTGTTAAAAGAGCCAATCAAATAGTAATGAAGCCATTTAACAGGCATTTGCCAACCCCCAGGTGTATACTGCCAGTTTCCGAATTCACAGACAAAAGAAAGTTGTGCATTACTGTAATATTTACTCAGAACATGTTAGGCTACAGAACCTAGGTTTAAAATTTGCTTTAAAAATATTTCATTAGCTTTTAATTAAGCATCTTCTGCATGTCCAAGCCTCACCTTCTGCAGTGAAAGACATGCTCCCTTTTCTTTAGAAAGAAACTGCAGAAGAGTGTTTTTTTCAAATATCAGAGGGGTAGCAGTGTTTATCTTTGTGGATACAGACTATGAGGAGTCCGGTGGCACCATAAAGAAAACAGATTTATTTGGGCATAAGCTTTCGTGGGTAAAAGCCTCCATTTCTGTAGATGCATGGAGAGAAAATTATGGATACTGGCACAGGTATACGGACATGTAAGAGAAGGGAGTTTGGTTCTCCACTTGTAAGGTAGCTCCCTTCTCTTCATGTGTCAGTATATCTGTGCCTGTACCTGTAATTTTCACACCATCACAACCAAAAGATTATTGTGATGGCAATCAGCAGGGGGCATAGTTACGCTTCTGAGTCAACTCCAAGGGACGGCATAGTGAGGTTATCAGTCCGAGAATGGCCTTGTGTTTCTGTTATCTTGTGTGTGTGTCTGAGAACAGTTTCTCAGCTGTGAGGGTTTACCCGTCTGCGTGAGAACGAGTGCGTGTGAAACTAGATAGGAAAACTGAGGCAGGACAGCATATAAGCAACAAGGGCTGAACAGCCTGTAATCAACTAATCTTGCTTGCTATTAATGAGATGTTTATGTATGAGATGTAAATGAGCATGGGTATATCTGTGCTGACACACCCTCATGTGTTGGGCTCCTTTCCAGGTCCCTCATCAGTGACTGCCTGCAGCCGGGGCCCCCAGGCGTTGTGATGTCACTCCCTTCAATAAACTCACCACTTTCCATCTAGCCACTGTGTGTAAGCCTTGTTTCTACGGGATTCGAGAAAGTACCCTGCAACAGCGGGTTTACCCACGAAAGCTTATGCCCAAATAAATTTGTTTTCTTTAAGGTGCCACCAGACTCCTCGTTTTTTGAGACGTTATTTGCTTCATGGATTTGGCTGGAAGAGGGCAGGGCAGGAGTGGACTATGGACGGGGCCACAGGCTGGGGAGGTGAGCTGGGGAGCTAGCCTCCCCAAGCAGCGGCTTCACCCACCGCCCATGACAGCAGGTAATAGTGGGTTGTCTCCTGATTCATGTTTTCAGGCTATTTTTCCTAACAAGCAAGAATGAGAAATTTTTTTATTTTTTTTTGTAATTGTCCTGTAATCCTATGGCTCCAGGAACCGCGAGGCCTTTAAGAACTATATGTCGCAAGACTTGTGGCAAAATCACGAGGGTTGGTAACAGTGATTGATGTGAGCAAATGTTTCAGAGGAATTCTTGTACATCACCAGTGCAAAATGATAGCAGTGTCCAGCCCTGTGTGTGTACAGAGAAGTGGGACAGGAGAAAGGGTGTGGTTACGCCTTCTTTTCTAGATGAGGGATGGTAGATTTTACACTATTACCCCTGGATGCGAGTACAGTGGTAAGAAAGGCAGGTTCTACCCCAGGGGGACGACGAAGTGAAATCTGTGACAGACAGGTACACCGGCAGTTTGGTTTAATAATGGAACATATGGCTGCAGAAATAGGAGCAGAAGATAGGAAGAGGGACTCTGGCATAAATGAATGCTAGATACCAGCTCAGGCTGCAAGCCTCCACCGAGGGAACAGTCACAGCGCATTCTGGAATTCTGCTCAGCACCAGATGCTACAGCAGGGGTCTCAAACTCAAAATGACCACGAGAGCCGCATGAGGACTAGTGCATCGGCCAGAGGGCCGCATCATTGACATACCCCCTTGCTGTTTCCGCCCCCCCCCCCCCACTCCACCCCTACCATGAGACACCCCTCCTCCCCCCAGCCGAGCTCGGTGCTGGGGGGGAGGCATGATCTGATCCGGAGCCCACGTGCCGCTTTAAGTCCGTTCCGCCGGCTGCCTCCTCCTCTTGCTGTGGCGGCGGCAGCAGATGGCTATGGAGGGCCAGGGTGAGAGGCACTGGAAGAGGTAAGGCTGGAGGGGGGTGGGGGGCTTGTCAGGCTGCACAGAAGGGCCCATGGGTCACATGTTTGAGAGCCCTGCACTAAAGCCAGGGGCTTCAGAAGAGCTCAGGACCCATTGTGGAGGCAGGGTCTGCAGCTTGGCTACCACTTACTAATAAGGGCCAGAGGATCAGAAGCGAGGAGTAGACAGGGTGCTGAGCTCATCTGAAGATCTGGCCATTCACGGCAGAGGGGAGCTGCTTGGTGCTAAGTGCTTTTGACAGCCTTGCCCTTTTGACAACCTACTGGGCAGGGAGTGGCAATACGCTGATCACTGATAAGGCACCAGCCAAATCCCCGCAGGAAGCTGGGTTCTTGCCGAGCCAATGGTCCAATTTGCTGCAGCATTTCAGATGAATCCCTGTTTCATAACCAACGCTCCGCTACCCTCAGTATTTGTCCATAGTGAAAACAGATGTTTACAGACGCTGCCTTTCCACAATCCCTCCGTTTCCCCCACTGTGGGTTTGAGCAGCATCCAAAGACATTTTCTTCCTCTTGTGGGAGGACACTTTGAAAGTTCAGCAGAGAACTCCGTGTCCAGACTACATGGCTGCTCAATCTTGGATGCTGGTTTTTAAATCTGTTGTGAAAACACCCGTACTCCGCACTGGTTCCAGTCTGCTACAGCACAGATAGCTACTTGAGTGTGTGTTTGGGAGTCAATCAAGAGCCCAGATATGGGGAGTTTATTTCCTACACTTCAGCTGGCGAGTTAAGAGGCAGCAAAATGAACTCCACCAAAAAAAAAAAAAAAAAATTATAATCACAGATGTCAGAGGTGGGAGACACCTGCTTGGTCAGCAAGTCCAAGCTAGCTCCCAATGCAGTCGGAGCACCGTCAAAATGACAACATGCTCTCAAAGGCTCCTCAGAGTTAGCAAAAGTCAGATACCTGCAGATGGACACCATGGACTTGGGAGCAAAAGCAGCTGCCTCGCCAAACCCATAAGCGATGCCTGATGCCGCCCTTCTCCTGCCCTGAGGAGTTTAATTTTAGAGACAGATAGAATGGCAAGTTGTAGGGAAGTAGAAGCACAGAAAAGGAGATTATATTTCAACAATCCCAATGACCTTGAGTAGGGAAAGCTCAGACAGGCTTCCAGAACCTGCTGCCAGTCCGCAGGACACGCGACAAAAGAAACTAAGCCTCGGGGGGCGCGGGGGGGGGGGGGGAGAAATAAGAGGCTTTCTTTAAACAGCCACTCATGTGCTGCACATATGTGGTGGCTTAATATAAAACTGGTCAACTTGATCCCTGCAAGATTGGCCTGATACGGTTTATCTCCGTTAGGCCCCTGACCAATGCGATAATCACGCGGGTCACCAGTTCAAGTTGGCACTTAAAAACAGGCTCAGTTGTTGTCACGGCTGCTCCCGCTCAGCTGTCGAGTCTGGTAGATTCTGCACGACATGCTTTGCAAACCAGCGCCTGGCTCACGTGTACACGCAACGGCGGGACTGCGACAGTTCCAATCCCCATCTTGCTTAACCCTGATGGAACTCCAGTGGCGTTATTCCCAATTCACAGCAAGTAGGGGAGAGGTAAAACAGCAATGGATTTAGCTCCGCTCTCCGCCCGCCTTGTTTTGGTCTGTTTTCAGATGGTGCTGGTTTAAACAATGAAAAGAAACCTGGCTCAAACACAGACATCACAGTGTAATCCTGAGAGGAGCGGAGCTCTTTCAACTCCGAGAGCGTTCATTGGCCTGAGCGTAGAGCCCCACCACGCAAGGCATTTCCCCAAAATTCACCCATCTGTCTTGGAGGCACAGCTACAACCTCAGCAGACACATTCAAACCTAGGAGCAGGATAAATAAATTTACGATTGTAGAGTGCCCAGATATTAAGGTAATTAAGGTATATGCAAGATAGGCGGCTAGCAACTGTGAAGGCTTACTCATCATCCTGGATTCAGCAGAAGAGATCTAAAAACAAAACAAAAAAACCCAAGCCAGGAAATAAACCCTTCTTAGAACAATGAGAAGGGCTTTTCTACAAAACCCACCTTCATTCCAGACATACAGAGGGTGGACTCAACCCTGTACATGCTTGAAAATGATCACCCATGAAAGCAAACCTCAAATAAAAAGGAGCAGGTCAATCCTCAGCCAGCCAACACTTCCTCCAGATCAGCCTCTGAGTGAAATTCACAAAGGCCTTTGGCATCACCACAATCTATTGCTCCTCCAGAGAGGACTTCGATTATGCCGGGACATTGTGTTGGTTTTCTGCCCACAGGTGAACTCCACTGGAGGGAGAGCGATGTTTTTCAGGCTTATCTATACATGAAGCTGTTCCCAGATGAAGAATAGCTTTAAGAAGAATAGCTATTCCAGATGAACTCCATGGTACACAAGCCCTTGGTATTCTGGTATCTGGAACTCCGATATGCAGAGGATAGCGGACATTAGCAATGCATTAGGATTTGTTGCCTCCACAAAATACCATAGCGTTTACCTCCCTATAAAAGCCTGCAGAATCTCCAGCAAAAAACTCACACTAAGATACTACGGTTTACAAAAGGCAGCTCAATTTTATTGTGTGAGTTTAAGTGTTTCACAGTCGGCTGTCCCTCTGTTTGGCACATACATAAACTGGCTGTCACGGCCAGGAGCCACCAACATGTTAGAAAAAGTGTCGTGGATCCATACAGATGTTGCAAAAATTCCCTAATGCAGATAAACCTATAGTAATTATATTAATGTGTCACACACACACACACACACACACACACACCCTGTCTATAACACATGAAACAGGTCTCCAACCCCAACCTGAAAACAGTTTCTTCAACCAGCACTGCAAAAGTGACCTGTTCCTCACCCCCAAAGGGTGCTGTCTTTACAAAGCTGGACATCTGTCAAGGCCCCAAATGCTCCTTCTTAATTCAATACATTCCTGGAAGATAGCTGGCTAGGGGAAGAAGCAGGTGCTAGATAGGAGAAGAAGCACCTTATGTAATGGGTTTAAAGTCCTGCTGGTGACTAAGCAAAAGCATGGAGCGAGGGTGCTTTGATGATGGTCTTGGTGAAATTAGCTTTTATTCTGCCTTTGGTTGCTCTAGTGCCCAAAAGAGAAAGACCTTAGAGTATTAGCTCTCTGGTCAGTTCACATAACAAACAAACAAACAAACAATATTCTAATGGCCATTCTAGGAAGCCTTTCAAGTAATGTTCATAGATCAAAACTGAGTGGATCCAGTTTAGAATGGTCTGGCAAACTCTCCCCTCCAGCTACTAAATCTCTCATACAGACAGAGACATTCTTGGTGCATAGAGGCGGAAAGCCCTTGCCCAAATTGCAAACCAAGCTAGAAGAAGAGAGGACTGTAGATAATGGCCTGGTGGACTTTAGGATCTGGGATGCCTGCAACACTGCATAGTTGTGGTTCTCAGGTTAAGTAGCATTGCAGTAGGGTGAGGAATGATGGGAAGGGATTGACATGGCCTCCTGTTGTACATGGGTGGCGTCGCAGACAAGGAACCTGTGGGAGCTTGCTGTTACCACATTATACATATATGGCATCCTGCTAAGAAATCAGATTCCTTGTGCTGTCACAGTCAAGATTGGGCAAGTCTCTGATCATGGTGATGCCCTGCCATCCCACAGGATGCAGATGGGATCAGATGCCCCTCTGTTTGGAAAAGCATGGGATTGTTGAGTGGAGAGATGAAGCGAAGTCCTTGGTCTCATACCACTATTCACAACCTTTTGGAGAAGAGAGATAGTGATGTCCCGAGAGGTCTTGCCTGCAGACTGGCCACAGCCTGTTGGGAACATCGGCCAGGTACGGTGTTTCTGAAGGAGCCTCGTTTAGGGTTAAAATTTGCCCAGTGCCTTGATGCCGTAAGTAGCACTTGGGCCATGTGCCGATGCTGGCACTGGACTGAATTTAACCCCTACTGCAAACTTTTCATGTTGTAAATAGAGGGGCCGCTTCATCTTCCCCACTGCAAAGCTAATGCTGAATAGACGGGAGCTGGGTGGAGAAGTCTCTTCTTCCAAGGACTGCTGGTGACCTAGTGGGGATGCTCCCACCAAAGGCAGAGGTGTCCCCCCGACCTGCAGGGAAACCGTGTGCTATGGAGTCCTGGAGAGGGGGCAGTAGTTCCTTCATGTTCCCCACCGCAAACCCGAGGCTCCAGAGCTGGTGGCTCTCAAGGGAGTCCCATCCAGTTCTCCCTGATGGGTAGGATTAGTAACTGCCACATGGGCTTGAAGTTGGAGACCGAACAGGAGCACACCATTCAAATGAAAGGGCTTTGTGGGGAGACAGATAGCTCCAGGTGCCGCTGTTCCACTCCCAAGCTAAAAATACACCGCACAAAAAGCTACAATCTCCCCAGACAGCTGGGCAGGACAGTCAATTACAAACCGGTCACACTTGGACTGAACCACTCTACTCCCTGCAGCCTGACCTACACTCCAGGGAAGGGAATGCCGCAGAGCGAGATGGAGGCCAACTCTGCTCAGTGTACTTCTTCTTCCACCCAAGTGCAACGTGTAGCCATATGATAACATTAACAGCTCAGCCTGTTCAGATACCAGAAACATCCCTCAGGCCAGACCTCCCGGGGGGTGTCCCACACAGAAACTGCAAGAAACCAGAAGAACCTGAAATAACATGCATGGATTAGTCCAACCATGGACGGATAGAGCGAGGCTCTTTCCCTGTCAGCCTGCTCACTCTGCTTTGCCTGATCCCTTCAGGTACGATCCCTGTTGGGGGTTTAAGAAAGAAACACACTGCTCCCATTGAATTCCATGCCCTTTACTTCGATCATAAAGATTTCTGGGTCACAAACTAGGTTTCAGAAGCAAACACAATGCCGATTGAAAAGAACACTGTGGTATTGCTACACGGTCCCAACGCAGAATGGTTACAAACCAGACCGGCCAGCAGAACTGCACTTCATACCAGAGATCCTCCTAGAAGCACTGCGGTGGGAGACTTGTTGATTTAATGCAGAGGTCTCCAAACCGTGGGGGCCTAGAGGAATGTTCAGGGGGGGCACGGTGGGCCCCGGCCAGCCCTCATGGAGGGCTGTGCAGGGCAGCCCTGCCCCAGCCCCTGTTCTCTTCTCAACTCCCGCTCCTGGCCCCAGACCCACCCCCAGCTGCAGTACTAGCCTCATCCCCCCCTTATCCCTGTCAGCATTTCTCTCTCCGATCCCCCATCCTGAGCTGCAGCCTGGCTCCTGGCCCCAGCTGTGGAGGTACAGACAGGAGGAGCAAGGGCGCATGACCCTGACAAGTTTAGGGACCGCTGGTTTAATGCGATCTATAGTGCCAGGCCCGCCGCTCCCAGTCTACAACAGGCTGCCAGTTATCAACCCTCAAAACAGATTTCCAGACTTGATTGACTAGAACCCCTGCTAGGGCAGAGCAGAGCCAGTTCAGACATGTCTGGCAAGATAATGAGGCAGCCATCTTCAATTATCTTTAAGTCTGCAACAAAAAGTGCAGGGAGCGAGCCAAATAGTTCAGCATCCCGGGGGGGGGGGGGTTTCTTACATCAAAGAACACAAGCCAACAGCAGGGCCCATTTTAGAGAAGAAAAAGAAAAACCTCACTCGTTTTCTTTTAAATGAAAAACACAAAACCATAGAAGTTAAGCTGGAAAAGACCTATTAGATCAGTGATTCTCAGCCTTTCTACCCCACAACCCCTTCCCATCTCAGGAGGTTTACCCTCCATTTAACAAGATGCAAAAGGCTGGGCAATCAATCACACGCCCCTCCCGACACCTGGTCCTACCCTCCCAGGGTTCACAACTCCCAGCTGAGAACTCCTGCATTGGACCATTCATGCCAACTCCCAGTCCACAGAAGATTATGCCCTGTGTTTTCCTAGCCCTTTGTCCAGTCTCGTTGTCGAAGTACGTATCTCCCATCCTTTGGAGAACATGGCACTCTCCCCAAACATGCATTTGGCTAAAGCTAGCCTCCCTCCCAAGCACGTTAGCCATCAGAAACCTCAGCCTTCTACCATAAAACGAGCAAAACAAAATAGAAAAGACACATAATAGCCTCATTCCACTTACCCCATTTACATGGTAGCTGGGGGATGGAGAAATCACAATTCTACAAAATTTGCTGTCAAGCAATATGCATTGTGGAGAAAAAATTGGAGGCTTCTATTCTCCACCTACCTCAGTGTCTGCTAGCCCGGCACCAACCAGTCCTCTCACTCTCCGCAGCATTACTGGCTCGCAGTTATCCATGTTCACAGGAGTTTTAGCTGTTGCCCAACGCCATAAACAGTGCATTGTTATTACTGTAATCTCTTCCAGAGCTAAAGGATCTGACAGGCGGACATTATTCTGGTTCTAAATACAGGCGTTCAAAAGGGGGGAAAAGGACAGCAATTCTAACACTGTGCAGCTTGAAGGCTCTCGATGGCTGGAGCAGTGAGCAAAAAATAAATAGGCTTTGGGCTGGACTGGCGGAGTCAGCACATATTTTCAATTAGAACCAGGGCTCTATTTCGGACAGGAGAGCCTGGGAGTTTGTGCTTCTCTGAACAGCAGCTTTATTTTTGGAGAGGGCTGATCAGAGTGTGGGGCTGGGGGTGGACTCATATCCTCCAAAGCTGAAAACTCCTTCAAAGAACGCCAGTTTTCCAAGTGCTACATTACAGATCAGTCGTCACCAGGATACTCTGGCATCATTAGAAATGACAAGAGCATCTGAGCATTCACATGGCTTAAGAGGAGCACAGCCCTTATTTGCTTGAGAGGCAGCATGGTCCAATGGGTACAGCACCAGGCTGGCAGCCAAAAAAACCTGGGTTCTGTCACTCTGCCAATCTACTGGGTGCCCTGGAGCAAGTAACTTCTCTTTGGGCATCCATTTTCCTTCCCACACTTTGGTGGGTCTTCTCTATTTAGTTTAGTTTAGTTTGGTGGGTCTTCTCTATTTAGTTTAGTGTAGTTTAGTTCAGGGCAGAGACAGTCTCTTCCTGTGTGCTTATACAGAGCCTGATCCAATGGGGCTCTGATCTCAGTTGGAGCCACTAAGCTATGGCACAGAGGGTGCCTTTTTCATCACTGGGAATCTGGGTAAAAAAAAAAAAATGTTCAAGCATCTAATTGACTTGAGTGCCTAAATCCCTTTTTAAAGGGAGATTTAGGCACTTTGTAGCCAAAGTCACTTAGGTACTTTTGAAAGTTTTACCCAGGTAATCAATGATTCTCAAAGCATGTTACAAAAAGGAAATCCAGCCTCATTATCCCCATTTTACAGAAGGGGAAATTGAGGCACATAAAAGGGAAGCAATTCACCCAAGCTCACAGAATCCATGACTCCCCGTGCAGCACCCTATCCATTAGGCTATGCTGCCCGAAGACTCCCTTGGGCACTCTTCCCCAGCAAATCACAGGCACTGTTCTATGAACACTACAGGAAAACATCCCTAAAGAGGTTCTAGATACGACACTGAGCCCTGCACAGCACCCTTCTTCTGACCATCTGTTTTCAAAACACTCTGCTCCAATGTGGATACATTTCAGATTCTGCAAACAATCTCTTTTGAAACCAGAACACAAACAGAAACGGTCCCATGATTTGTGTACAATTTCTAGTAGCCGACTCATCACAAGACAAACATCCCCCTGCACCGTTTACATCCCAGGCATTAAAGCTCCAGCAGCCTATCAACTCAAGCTAAATGGATTTCACTAACTGCCATTGTCCAAGAAGAGAGAAAAGGAGGACGAAAGCCGCCACCACCACAAATTGTGAAAAGCCAACCGGGATTTGTACAATCCTCTCTTTGGTTTAACAGCCCAGGTCTTTCCTTAACCTACAACTCCCAATTCATTCGCACAAGCCTATGCAAAAGTCAAACTGGACAGACTCCGCTGTGCATTTCCTGCACCGCGCATCTCAACGCTAGCCAAACCAACTGCCGCTGCATGAGAAAAAACAAACACAATTGGCAATAAGACGGGATCAGAACTGAGGAAAAAGGAGAATTGGGATCAAAAAGCAATTTAAATAAATGCTGTGCACACTGCCGGTATTTCAAATGAGAGCGCAAGAACCACCTCATTTGTCTCTTTCCTGGAGGACGGGAGATAGCAAAGGGACTGCAAAGAACAGCAGTAAGCAGCGAGAAAGTTTTCTCTTCTGGGCGTGGAGCAGACTCATATTTGCTCACCATCCTAGCAACCACGCAGATGCTTGGAAATGCCCAGGATGGGGTGTGGAAGGTACTTCCCCCTCCCTTCTGCAGACACAGTTCTTTAGGCAAAAAGGATTTCTGTGGAAGTTCCAGTTACCACAGAAACCAACAACCAACCTGGCAGCTGAGTCCCAGGGACAGACTGCACCGCTGCAGCACCTAGGGCAGTAATGCCCCAAAATCAATGAACTATCGATGAACCTACATTCTAAATACAACAGCAAAGCCCAGTCCTGACATTATACCACTGGGCCAGATTCTGCCCTTTCAATAGGGGTGTGAATCTGGAGTAACTCCACAAACACCCGCTCGACAAAACTCCATTCTTCACTCAATCTTTATTCCTACTGGAGTCAAGGAAATCTTTTGCTGGAGAAAGGATTGTGTGAAAGCTGAACTTGGATCTGGGGATTTGTCGGAGGCTGCCAAAACCAGGAAGAGTGTTCACATCTTACTCATATTCATTGGGTTACCAGGAAATTTGCAATCACTGGGAATTGACATCGAGCGGTTCACTGGTGCTGGGCGGTTGTTGAATGCTCCCGGAACGGATCTTGTGAAGCCAATGGCACTACTCCTCTGAGCAAGAGCTCACTGACCTTGGTAAGATTTGCAGAGCCCAGCCCAAGTGACAACCTTGATGTCAGTTTCCTGCAGTCAAATCTCCCCATAATCAGTGGATATGAATAAGCATATCCACTCTTGCCATTAACAGACAGAGCCAGTGCTAGGATGGGAGGCTCACAGTGCCTCGCTGCCCACTTGGGGGGCAGTCGGTGGTTTCTACCTGCCATGGGTTCTCAAGCGTGGAGAATTAAATTATAAAGGGCTCTTCTGGGGTCACACGCCTCAGGCCTGGTTTTCAGGTGCTGAGCACCTGTAGCTCCTACTGACTTCAATTACAGCAGTGGGTGCTCAGCACCTGTGAAAGTCAGACCCAGGGAGTCTGGCTCTCCTCTGCCACACAGGTCCAAGGCCTCAATTTCAGTTCGACCCAGAGATTTTACTCACTGAACCCACTGAGAGGGGAATCCTTCTGGTGGGCCCCAATCAAGGTTAGATTAGTGGTGCAGTCTCCGCTCTGTCTTATCAGTAGAACTCTAGATCACAGGGACAGCTTCTCTGCTGGTATAAATTAGCACAGCCCCAGGGCACAGCTCCAAAGGAAGGCAAATTTACACCAGAGTATTTGACCCACAGAGCTCACTCAGTAAAGCAGCTCCCAATTTACAGCAGAATCTGTACAAAAACAAGGGGAACTATCCCAGTTAAATATCAACCAGACAAAAGAGCGAGAAAGTTCTAGGATCCAACTGCAAACTTAGCTCCACCCTTCAATCCCGTTCTCTGCATTTATGGGAGAGATCCCCCACAAGCCCAAGTCAGCCCTGGCAGGTATATTAACTGCAACATTACAATCTTTCAGTAAACAAGATTATAACCTCAAGTCACCTTCCTGGCCTGCATCAGGTACAGCAGTGTGCAGTGCAGGTGGACATCTGGCTTGTTTGGAGGGTGGTGTTTCTGAACTATGCCAGGTGAATAGGTTACGGGCAGTCCCTGGTCCAGCAGAGAAGGGTGAGTCTGGTCCATAAACGTAGCAAGATACTAAAGTACCCGATCCACAGTAAGCAACTCAACTGGAGCTCTACCTCCATCTTGTAGCTGGGAGCGGATTTTCCCCACTCCTCTGGGTAGGGATGATGGGAACAGAGGGACGTCAGGCAGGAGAGAAGAATCTTCTCTTCCCGTCAGCAGTCGAGGGAGAGAGGACTTGGGAAGTGCAGACCCACCCGGCCTTTTACCGGAGCTGCTGCCCACGGAGCTGGAAACAAAACATGCTGCAAAACCGGTTTGATCTCCTCTCCTTCAGATCTGAACCAGGAAGAGGCCAGGTTCAAGAGGCTTGCCAACGTGATACAGAAGTTCCGGTGCTTCTTAAAGAGACAGTTATCTGGACTGGTCTAGATTTATTTTCCAGATCAAGCACACTTCAAAGCGGAGTTCTGCAGCTCCAACCTACACAAAAGTAGTATTCTTGTCTGAGCTAATTAATTTTATAAAGCTGCATGTACATCACTTGTAAAAAGCCCCTTGCTTTAAAAGAACATCAGGAGTCTGAACTACACCAGCAGGCAGTCAGGCAATCTAGTACTAAAGAGACAGGCACGCTCTGTGCCGGCGGATTTGTCCCTTACCTGTACAACTTCTTTCCTTACATTGACGAGGTCTAACCAGTCATTGAATCTTGGGTAGCTATTGAGCTCCACTGTCCGGTCATTCAGGGGCACGCTCAACTTACACTGCCGCTGTCTGGTCTGGTACATCAACAGTTTCACCTGTGGGGATCCAGAAAACGAATGGTTACAGTTGAAAGCTCTTTGGAGGCAGGGGCTGATTTTTTCTCTTTTGTTGTTGTTCTAGTGCAATAGGTCCGACGGGCTCGTAGGTGCTACTGGATTGAAAATAAATAAGCCACCAACAACTAACCAGGCACTTCTGGGAGTTGATTGTGCTATTCCCTTACACTGAACAGCACTGCAACAACTCAATTCCCCCGGTGGTTTCATTAGATAGGAGGTTTCCATCCCTGCATGACCCTTCCTTAAGCCATCACGAAAGGACAGTTGTCTACAGTGGCTAACTTCACCCAAAATATACCACATACATAATAGGGAGTGATCCGTTGCCTTCTGTCTGAAAACTGAGCACACAGCTGGTCTACACTTCCTGAGGCCTGCGTGTTCCTGTTGAGGTTACCCTCATCCATTCCTCCCATGTGGTGGTTACACCCACTTACACCATCTGGTCCACATTTAGACTGTGAGCTCTGCAGGGCAGGAAGGGTCTTCCTAGAACTCTGTACAGCACCCAGAATAATGGTGACATGCTCTGGTTGGGATCTCTGGCCTTTACTTAAAGGGAAATAATTATTTAAAGAATAAAAATAAAGTTGGACTCAAAACACCAACACTTCCAGCGCCTGACAATCTCAATTTTGCTACATGAGTTGAGAGAACACACAAAAGGATTATTATTTATGCCTTATGTTTTTCCTAACATAAAATAAACCTCAAAAGAGACTTCTCATTGTTTTCATGTCACACACCCCCATAGGGCAGACAAACTTCAAAAGACTTCTAAACAAAAACATCCCCTCAAAGCAATGTAATCTGAATTTTATTAACCAAAACAGGTCTACAGTAAAGCACAAGAATTTTAGTATTTGAGGGAAGATCGGATTTATAATTAAAAGGAAAAACAAACATGCATTTCTTGTCCTCTCTAATGTTTCTTCTCACATTTCCACTGGAAATACTTTGTCTACATGATATGATGCTGTGTGTTTTATGCATGCAGGTCATTGAAGTTACAGATGGGAAAGATTTACTAGATCCAATCCAGTGGTTTTCCACAAACCACTCTGGTGGCCCAGCTCTAAGATTTCCAAAGGGATCTGCACTTCCATCTTAGGTTAAAAACTGCTGATCTAATCCATCCCCAGAGAGCAGGAGGTATCAAATACTTAATGGCAAACACACACTACGCTTGATCTTCACTGAAAGGCTGGTGTACAGGGCTGCCCTCTACAGAGCTGATCATTTCTGACCTGTCCACTGGTTTGGAATGATATTGCCTCCTATTGACTGTCCTGAAGAAGGCATGGACGTCCTAATGCTACTGTGGGATCCCTTTGGTGACACAGGTGACTGAGGTAACAAAGTCCTGTGGCACCTTAAAGACTAACTATAAAGTTTTGAAGCATAAGCTTTCGTGGGTTAATACACACTTCGTCGGATGCATCCGACGAAGTGGGTATTAGCCCACGAAAGCTTATGCTTCAAAACTTTATAGTTAGTCTTTAAGGTGCCACAGGACTTTGTTACCTCTGCTTTTCCAGACTAACACGGCTACCTCTCTGATTCTTGACAGGTGACTGAGTTACTAGCATTAACAGTAGTGCCTGTTATGTGTGAGGAACTTTCCACACATTCAAGAAGGCAGTCTGAGGCGTTCATGATCTAAAGACAGACAGGTAAGCGGTAATACAGCACTCTTATACAGCACTTTTCATCAACTAAACTCAAAGCGTTTTTACAAAGGAGCTCAATATCATTAGTCCCATTTTCCAGACAGTAAAACTGATGCACAATGACGTCCAGTGACTTACCCCATGTCACCCCATAGGCCAGTGGCAGAGCCAAGACTAGAACCCAGGTCTCCAGACTCTGTCCAGTGCATTATCCACTGTGGATTCCTGCATATATATGTACAGGGCCAAAGCATGTGACACCAGGCTAGGAAGAGCCTGGTAAGCCATGCTCGGGATGGGGCTGCGATCCCTGGCCATAAAATACCTGGCCTGACATTTCAGCAATAGTGGCAATGGCAAAGCGAAGGTGGCAGTCACTCAGGACTAGGATCTTTATCTGGACATGCATGGCTTTAGCTTCCAAACTGAACCGCTCATCGGAGGAGCTAATAACCGTGGAGTGGGTCACTAGAAGGTGGATGCATTAGAGTCAATGTGAGACAAGTATCGGGAGACAGGCAAATCTTTAGCAGGCAGAATAAATAACTTGGGCTGCAACTATTAGACTAGACAGAGCCCAGTCCAGTGGCTAGACTGCTGCACTAAAATGGAAATGAGGCGAGTTCTAAACCTAAATCAGCTTCTGAGTGACTTCACTGCAAGTTGCTTTGCTCCCAACCCCCAGTTAGTCTAACAGACGACAAGCACCATCAACTCTTTAGGACAAGGATTTTTTCAAAAATGATATATATAATAAATAAAATAATAATAATAAGTGTACTGCTTCTAGCACAAAGATCAGCTGAACAGTACATGAAAGGTTTCATCTAAGCTGGCAGCATTCTAGCAACAGAGACATCTAAAGAATAAAAAAACTGTATTAAAATAGTAAGCAGTCACTGGCAATGCACAGCAGACTTGCATTACTTTCCTGTAAACTAGCTGCTGGTTTATTTTACCAGTAACCTGACTATGCACAGCTATCTGGTGTGAATGTGGGGTTTCACTGCCCACACACTTCTCAGGGCAGAAAGTAGCAGCCCTGTGAAATTTTCAAGGGTTTTTTTTTTTTTTAATTTCTGGTCACAGTGTGATGCAACCGAGATGAGAGCTCCAGACACTGCATGCGGGGACCCCAGAGATAGCAGGGTCAGAAACGCTATTCCCCGCGTGGTTGTGCAGATGGGAGCTGTAGTATCCTACAAAATAAAACCAAAATGCAACCACAATTTTGCAAGACATCATCAGGCACAGGGGGTCTGATTTTCAGAAGGGCCGAGGAGCACCCAGAACTCCCACTGGAGCTAACTGAGCACTCAGAACCTTTGCAAGGAAGGTCGTGAACTCTGAACGTGACTTTGGAGCACTAGACGCGCTGAAAGTGGCTTTTGAAATCCTGCTCTCTGCCTCGACCCCCCATTCTATAAGACAGGGATAACTCTTTTTGCAGGATCAGGGCAAGACAAAGCATGGGAGTGGACCAATGTTCACATGATGCTGTGTGTAAGTCAGTGGGGTATCATGGGGACACAGGGGTCTGCTTGCGTAAGTCTCTTTTCAGGATCAGGTCATTGACTGTAAGCGTCTTGTTGGCAAAAGGTATTCCAGTTTCGAGACCTCTTTTTAGGAACAGCTGAACACTTCAAATGTCCAGCGTAATGTTCCAATAATCAAGCCAACAAGCCTCCGCTTGGGGTGGGCAGGCAACACGTTGGTGCATGCTTTCCTACAACAGCCTGTCCTCTGCACCATTTACATTAGTGCCACTGGTAGACTGGTCTGAGCTAAGGTGAGCTAAGACGGCACACAGCATGAAAGAGGAGGTTACAGGATCCAGCCCATAGGCCGGCATGCCGACAGCAGAGGAGGCCCATTGCAGCCCTGTGGTTTGGACCCTTCTTCAGCACTGGGTATTTTTCCTCTTACTCCTTGCCCCTCAAAACACACCCCCGCTTAGGAAGCCAGATCATTTGGTCTTAAAGTGATGGTCAACCTTGGCATGGAAAGCAATCCCTGGAACTGAAATACATCAAAGCAATCCAGCATTCGTGAATCCTGATCCACTGGATCTTGAAAGCCCTGCCTTACCAGTCAGTCTTCCCGCACCATCAGAGAGAGCCAGCAGTTTGTCAAGCCACAGGAGACTTCTGAAGTCCAAAGACTTAGAAAATTAGACGTTAGAAATTAGAAAATTAATGCCAAAGAACTGCCCTGCTGAGTCATGGGCAAGAAGCCAAGTCAGCCCCCCCCCACCCCCCAATACAGCACTCAATGGAAAGTTCTCCAGGTCACTCATGCACACGGCTCTGTTCTTTACTTCAGCCTTGGCTCAATGCAAAGAGAGAGTCATGAAACAGTGATCCAGTGCAGCAGGCTGATGAACTTAAGGGCTGACTATATGCACTCTCCCACACACACCTCAGACGGAGAGAGTTGATAGAAAGTGGGCTCTCCTATTTATTCCTGAGTCACACTCTGAGAGGTCAGTAATGAGCTGTCAAAAGCTCATTTTACAACTATTTGCCGATTAGCTGCTCAGTTTCAATTTTTAATCGGCTACTTGTTGGAATATATTTTCCTTATGCCGTCATGATATGCTGGAGTTTGTCTAACTGGCTCTTTGCTGGATTGTATTTCTTCCGCTTTATAAACCTTCAGAAGCACTTTTGAAGATTTATAAAGCACAAACACACACAAAACGAGAGAGACAGACTGGAGCTTCCCATTTCTGTATGTTATTACATGGAGTCACTGGGATATCACATTCTGGATGGAAACCAATCCCTCCAGAATTTAGATTGCAGTTGAGTTTCCACTCCCAAGTGGAGTTTTGTCCCTTAAAAATCAATTTTTAAAACCTCACATAGGACAGTTGTCTGGCTGAGCAGAACCCACAATAGAGCGCCCATTTCTACTACTAGATAACACAACAGTCCAGTTAGATTCAAAGAATGGCCTTATTGCAAGATGCATCTCAACAGATGGCACAGGAAAACAGCTACAATCATACAAGACATATTTCCACATGGGCCACTCGTAGCTAAACCAACACTGGTTGTAAGTGCTTGCTATGGATATACAGGTTTCACCAACTGCTAGTATCATCCAAGGCCAGAAAACTGCATTTCTGAAAAGCACTGCAGGGTAAATTCACAGCAAGTCAGCACCGGGGGTGTGGCTCATCTTGTCCTTTCCCCCAGGTCAGCTCATCTCTTTCCCCATTCTTGGCATACCTCCAGGCAGCAGAGTACCTGCAGAGGGAAGAAATTCTGTTTGTGCAGTAAGTTTGAAACTGGCCTGGCCAGTGGCGAGAGGTGAAAGCAGAATCAGTCCAACTCCTTAGATTGCAGGACACGTGCCAAATAACTAATTAAGCATGCCTGATGTATTTTCCCATAATAGTGAAAATATGTAGCCTTGTTCTTATTGTTGCTAGCATGTAGTCGATCTTGGGCGGCTCTGGGCACATTTCATCCTTCCTTTTACAAAAGCCCATCCATACAAGTATAGGTGCAAGCCTGCTTCTATTGAAGTGTACGAAAACTCCCATGGACATCAATGGGAGCACAGCACTGTGGTTTAGGGCACTCAACTCCTACTGAAGTCAATGGGACTCAGCCTTTCCAAAAGTTAGGCTGTAGATTTTAAACACACTCCTCTTCAAGATCAATGTAACTGGAGTACAGTTTGTGACCATGGCAAGGTCTAGAGGAGACAGGGTACGGACTGGAGTCAAGAGACCTGGATTTTATTGTGGACAGGTTACATCATCTGTTTCCCTACCCTTTGTCCATTTAGTCTGCATACGCTCTCTGGGGTACGCACCATCTGACCGCACCTGTACAGTGCCTAACCAGATAGGGCTTTCATCTCGGATGAGAAGAAATATTTGACACCCATACTAGTACCAGCACAGCACTAGTACTAGTGCATTTCACTGCAGGAACGTACCATGAGACATTTAGGACAAAACTATAAGCAAAATCACCAACCTCACCATGATATTGTGAGGAAAACTACATTAGATTGAGAGGCACTCCAACATTACGGGGATGGGGGCCTTTGATCGATCACGATTTGCCCGGAATATCTCCTTTGCCTGGACTCTTCAGCTCTGAGATGGGTTTCCCCCCTCCCATAAATATTAAATTTGCATTTTTCCCCCTCATGATAAACCTCAATTTGTTATTTCCTGCTCAGAGTTCTCACTAAACTGCATGGTTTGGCTGTCATGGCTGAGCGGTTACAAAATCAATTTCTGAGAACATCATAAAAACTTTTGGGTTCAGTGACGCAAATAAAAATCCACAAATACAGTGCAGGTCTCCAACCACAAAAGGAGAGATAAAACCAGTAGTAACCTTTTCACTGCCTGTGTGCCAACAAATTAATCCTTTACAACAGAACAGCCAAGCCTACTAAGTGGTAACATATGCAGACTGCAACAACCAAACAGGGGTGGAAAAGAAACAAAATGGGGAGGGGGGGTGCGAAGAGGAGGCGGAAATAATCTACAGCATAGAATGACTGCTCCACGTAGGGCTAATCTATACTGGTAACGTTAAGTGTTGCCGGGGCAAGTGCTTTAATGTGGCTTGTATAGTCATGGCAGAGAGAGACAGAGCTCTCCAATGACACCACCTCGTCGAGAGGCGCATCCCAGCAGTCGGAGCCCTGTCTACACTGGTGCTTTATAGAGCTGAAACTTGCTGCACTCAGGGGGGTGTTTTTCCACCCTGGGCAAGAAAGTTGCAGAGCTGTCTAGTGCCAGTGTAGACAAGCGCTCAGACTCCATCTCTTTTCCTCCATTCGGTTTGCTTCATGCCCATTGTGACAAGATTCTCATTTAGAGGGAAAATAAAAGGCACTGTTGTGTACTACGCTGGCAGTATACAGGGACCTAAACCCCATTTGCACGTGTAACAGACATGCACTTTACAGTATAAAGGCATTTTAACGAGGGATTCGCCTACAGGTCGATGGGGGGGAAGGGGTGTCTCTCTCTCTCTCTATATATATATCTATATATCTATATACACACACACACTAACGAATTCAACCTCTAGAGACAAGAGTGCCTCTAACAATGAGAGAAAACTAACAGTTGGGAGCTTCAAACACACAAACCAAACCAAGAACATACAGACCACTCATTGGACTCTTGCAGAGACCGCATCTGTGAAATTAATTTACCGACACCACAGTGCAATATTCAAGAGAGGCTTTCAAACCTGGAGCTTGCAAATACTGCTTGGAAAAATTCAGTCTTCGAACTGTGACACTGAATTCTTCAAACTACGGGGCTGTGACTGATCAGAAGTTACATTCTGTTTTAATTTCTCAGAGAATGAAACAAAAGAACCACGTTATGGCCCCTAACCAAAGGATCTCAGACATAAGACCAAGTGTCTCTTTCACACAGAGTTTGACTCAAATGAGCTTTATTCATATTCGAACCATGACATCTTCTTCCAAAAGTCTTTGAAGACAAAAAAACATTAAGGCTCAATAACTTGCCAAAGTTACTGACTTCACCATTCTTTTAATATCAACCCAATAGAGTGCAATCAATACACATTGTGAACTAGCTCTAGCTCTCTCAGAGTATGTTTCCTCCATATATCTCAAAGTGCCCTGCTAAGAGAAGTAGTATTCTTACCACCAATTTACAGATGGGGAAACTGGAAGCCAAATGACCTGCAAGATCACCCAGCATTTCCATGGCAGAGCTGGGAATAGAATACAACTCTCCTGGGTCCCAGTCCAGTGTGCTATTTACTAGGCCACACTCCCTACCATTAGGCTTTCGCTATGGGTCCGGGCCTCCCCTTGATTACTGCCTGGGTTGAACCCTCCCCCCCCACCCCCCGATACCCACCAGAGTAAACCCATATTTGCACCAGTGGCTTTATCCTGGTCTCAAGTGAAAAGGTCATGGATTATAAAATTTCACCCTCTATGCTAGAGGTTTACACCGGTGCCACTGCACCAATGCCTGAAGTCAGACAGTCTTGATCTATAGATAATTACAGACCTGGTTGAAGCTGATGGGTTTGCCCCACACTCTCCCCTTTTCCTCCTCCTGGTTTTCACCAAAGTCCTTTTTTTGGTGGAAAGCTATGGAAGCCTAGAACATTCCCTCAAATTTTGGAATTGATTGGATGGGGTGCCCAAAGCCAGTCAGAGAAGTGTCATTAAGTTCAGTGGAGGGCCTTGCTTCTCTCGGCCAAGGAATCAAACAAATGCTTAAAACAAAAGTTTCCCTTCCCTAGAAGATGCTGTTAAATTCCATAAAAAACACTTGGGATAAAAATAAATCCAGCCCTGTGCAAAATACTTCTTCATGCAGCCTGCAGTCTTTGCCTGTCTGTGCAATTCAATGAGCCAGCCGGTCATCAAGTCAAGTACTGTAGCAAGAGGTTTTAAAGGGCTGGATTATTTTATGACCTAATATATTCGCAATTATGCATGGCTTAGATAAGGGCAGTCACACAGCTTGCTTCAGGCAGAAGCTGACCGGGAAGGAATTCCATGAGGCACCTCCCGCCAGGTACAGAGCACAAAAGGCAAGGCTGAGAAGTCATGAAGGTTGAGTCTTTTGGAGCAAGAGATAATAGGCACTCCCAGACTTACTGAACCAATGGTATGAGCCAGTATGGCAAGTTCTACATTCCTACCTTCTAAACCTGCAAGGAGAACCTTGCCTCCAATTACAGCAAAGAATATTCAGAGCGACTCCGATGATCGAACTAAATTACTCTAGATTTACACCAGAGTCAGAGGTCAGAACCTGGCCTGCTGAGGCCTGCCTCAAGTCACACTCGGGCTAGTCTACACTACATGCCTTGTGTAGGCATGGTAGAGAGCTCTCCCAGCCCTCTTTAAAAAAAAACCACCTCAACAAGGGGGTAGCTCCCAGTGCTGGGGCACTGTTTATACTGGCACTTTACAGCTGTGCACTGGAGGGTGCATTTATTCACACCCCCAAGCAAGAAAGTTGTAGCACTGTTAATTGCCAGTGTAGACAAGCCAAAAGCATGACAGAGACAAGGCAGGAGAGGTAATGTCTCACGGCACCAACTTCAGGCAGTTCCTTTACACATTAATCTAATACCCAATGGCCCACTTCATTTCAAGTGACCACCTCCAACATGTGTTACCTCTTCTGCTTTACAATCTGCCCCAACTTCTATTTAGTGCAGACACGGCTTCCTTCCCTAGGCCTGAAGAGCTCTGTGCAGCACAAAAAAAGTGTGTACCTTCCACCACCAGAAGTTGGTCCAATAAAATACATTACCTTACATACTTGGTCTCAGATCCTGGGACAAACATAGCTACAACACACACCGCAAAAAACTAAGAAAGCATGTGAGAAACAGAGATATGATGGTGAGGCAATTTATTAGACTAACTTTTGCTTGAGACAGACAAGCTTTCAAGATGCACAGAGGTCTTCTTCAGGTCCAGCAAAGATACACTCACTGTCACAGGTAAAATACAAGATCTATCAGCAGTTAGCACATATTCGAAGGGACCATTCAAGTTATAAGACAAAAAGTCGTCTTAGTGGGTTACAGATTGTTGTCTTTATTAGGACCATAACTTTTAGTTCTAGCAAAGTTATGAATTTAAGCTCCCAGGCTGGACTTCTGGAAGTGTTGCACAGGTTTCCCTTGACAGCCATCTGGAGAATCCATGAACAGGAATGCAGGACTCTTATTTCAAAGGTTCAAGAATAGCAGCTGTGTTAGTCTGTATCTGTAAAGAAAGCGAGGAATACTTGTAGCACCTTAGAGACTAGGTGCTACAAGTATTCCTCGCTTTCTTATTTCAAAGTCATCAGGGGATCTCAATCAAAAGTTTTTTAAAAAGGGAAAAAGTTGTGATGATCCAGTTTTACATGGAGGGGAGAACCCCACAATTAAGAAAGGCCAGGATCCCTTTACAGTCTGTGAGGATCCCTTTACAGTCTGTGTTGTTGGGTTTCAATGCCATTCATGCAAAAGAGTAAAAAAAGGCAGCCTGCAGAAGACCTGGATGGAGGTGGCGTTTGGAATGAGGAGCACTGTGAAGACATCCAATAGGCAGGCCATGTTTCAAGAAACAATCTGAATCCCATGGGATTAGGTCAATGGTCCCTCTAGCCTATCCTGGAGCTTGTGTGTCTATAGGAGCCAAGGGGCCAGGAGTCAAAAGGCAGAGCTGAGAATCAAAGCCACATCAAGGTGGTCGAGTTGATTTAAACTTATCAAAGTTAACAGCCCATTAAAAATCCTGAGCTCTCCCCTTGTTTGTCACATAGCTAAGCGTGTCTCAGCTTTATAGCACCTTCCACATCCTCACCCACAGATCAGCACCTCTGGCAGCTTTTGAACTCTGTGCTCCCCAGTTGCAGCAGCTACTTCAGCGTCACTTACTCAAAATGAGTGACGCAGCTGTTCTCAGCCTGTGGGTCCGGAACCCAAAGTGTGTCGTGACCCCGTTTTAATGAGGTCACCAGGGCTGGCTTACACTTGCTGGGCTTCCACACGGCCCTAAGCTCCAAGCCCCACTACCGGGGGCCAAAGCCCGAGGGTTTCAGGGCTCAGGCTACAGGCCCCCTGCCAGGGCTAAAGACTTTGGCTTCCCCCTCTTGGGGCAGTGGGGCCTGGGCTTTAGCTCAGGCCTCAGTCCCCCTCCTGGGGTCGTATACTAACTTTTATTGTCAAAAGGGGGTCGCAGTGCAATGAAGTCTGGGAACCCCTGGACTGACTTATTCAGGTGGACGCCTTTGCATAGCTGCTGCCAGTCGCCATCTGCATCTTTAACGTCAAATCACCACCAGGGCAGGGAAGAGCCACCATTTACTTTTTCAAGATTCCAGTTCCCCTAACAATTTCCCCCCCGTACTCAAAACACAAGTTACTAGGGATCAAGGATTGGGCTGCCCTGAGGGCACCCAGAGAAGCCAGGCAGAACCTGGCCCATGAACCCGGAATATGTATGCAGCAATCGCAAACCTAAGGAACCTAAAGTCATTTGAGTGTTACTGTTACAGTTACTCCAAGACATGGTTCAACACAGGCTTTGCACAGAGAACCTAGTGGTGTAATCATTACTGACCCAGTGATACTGGTACAACCCCTACCAGTGTAGGTTATTCCTCCTCCCCACAGGAAAAAAATAGCTTATTTCCTATTACAGGACTAGCTAAACCACGATAAGCGCCTTCATATTGGTATAATTGAGTCCACCGGGGGGGGGGGGGGTGTTGATAGGACTGTCCCGATTTTTTGATAGGGACAGTCCTATCTGGTCACCCTAAAAACAGGCCGACATGTTTCAAGAAATGATCCGAATCCCACAGGATGTGGTTGGTTTGGGACTCTTGAACACATATGGTTTTCTTTTGCTTTCAGAACGGAATCCACTATATGACGGTATTTCCGCTTCTGCCTCCCTCAGAGACATGGGAGCAAGGATAAAAAGTCAGAAGATGAATTATAAAAATTGTCTGGCAGTGGATTAAGTGGTTTATCAAGGGCTGAGAAACTGCTCTGTGTATGTCCTATGAATACACAGTCACACACACAAATGAACTCTTATTAGGGATAGCGTGGGGTCTAAGGGCTGCTCTTCATTGGGGGGAGATCGGCTGTAGATACACAAATTCGGTTATGTTATTAACGTAGCTGAATTTGTGCATCTACAGCCGACTTACCTGCTGTCCTCACGGCGGTGGCAGCGGGCGGCGGCGCGCTCCCCCGTCGACTCCAGCTTGTGTCTTTCGGCGAGCTGGAGTTCCAGAGTCGACAGGGGCGCTGCTGGCGATCGATCCCTCCCCACTTTAGTGAAGACAAGCCCTAAAAGACAGGGCTCTAGACTGGGACCCAGAAGACCTGGGTTCTTGTCCTGACTCTCCTACTGACATTGGACAAGTCACTTCACTTCTTTGTGCCTTTGCTTGGATTGAGTTTAAGGACAAGGACTATCTGTGGAGTGCTTAGCTCAATGGGGCCCTGATCGTGGGACCTTACAATACAAAAAATGAAACACACAACCCCTTGTCGGAATGACACTGCTACAGTGCTCCCATTCATTCCGGACAGGTTTATTTCTTGGAATGAGTCTTAATCAGCTGGGCACGAAGCTGCCTTCAAGTCTGGTTCTGAGCACCTGCTATTCCCATCAGCTGCGGGTCTAAGGGCTCAGTGCATCTCAGGCCCTTGCTGTGTAAGCAACAGGAAAAAACGTTTCTGTGCTTGTCTCAAGTGCTGTCAAGGGCACCAGGATAAATACCAAGTGACTTCAAACTATTCAAGACCCTGGCCATAAACCCCTGGAAAATGCTTGGCCTGGAGAATCTTGCCACAGGAACGTGCATCTTACATCGGGGAACTGCGAAGCATCCTATAAACATTAAGTAATGAACTGCAAAAATTCCCCCGTGGGGCAGTGATTATTATACTTGTTCTACAGAGGAGGGATGAAGACAGGTTAAGTGACTTGCCAAAGATTGCATAGACCAGTAATAATACTAGAAATAGGACAGGAGAGTATGGACGTCCAGTTCCCCACTAGATAGAAGTAGCGTAGTTTGTTGTAGCGTCAACAAACTATGCTACAACACTTCTAAGGGTACGTCTACACTGCAATCGTGGGGTGTGACTGCAGGCTGTGTAGACATACCCTAGCTAGTTTTAGTACCAATGCAGCAATGCCACAACCATATGAGCTAGCAATGGGAGTTATTACCCAGGGTTCCAGGTGGGCACATACAACACATGGACGTGTATGTTGCCTGGCTTCACTGCTCTGGTACACAAACTAGCTTTAATCTAGCTATCTTGGGTAGGGCTACATGAACTGCAATCACACCCTGGAAACCCTCAAAAGCCAAGGAACCTCAGGCCTCTACTGCATCACTGACCTGGGAACGAGAGACCTTACTGAAAAGCTGAGCTGAAAGCAGCATTTTGGGTATGCGGCTCTAAAGCTAGTTGCTAACAGGCATGTCATGTTTGGTTATAGGTCTTGTCACTGCTGGTGGTGTGAAATTCTGGCTCAGCTGAAGTCAATGAAAAAAGCTCCTGTTAACATCAGAAGGGCAAGGATTTCACAGTGGTGCTCAGAAGTCCAGCTCCTCCAAATTACTTACATGTATTTCATGGGCCCATCCACACCAATTTTAATCTTTGTGGCTCCAGAGGCAAGGCTGGATTCTCAGCTGGTGTTAGCACCTCAGAACTAAATAAATCAATTTACACCAGCTGAGAATCTGGTCTGGGGTGGGGGGGGGGAGGGGAGAGGTCTTTTAATCCCAATCTTATATGCAGCAGCAACACCAAGAAATCCAACAGGCTCCTGAGGGACTTTGTTTCCTCTTTCATGAGCAAAACTGAGTTTTTCAATGCATTGCTAAGAGACTTGTGAGCACACACTAGTGCAAGCGCCCAGTAATGCAAGCACATGGTGCGGGGGGCGGATCCCTCTGGGGGAAAAATGTTTCCCACAGAGCTGCTTTAGGTAACACACTGCAGCTAGTTACAAGAGGGGCAGACAGCTGGGTTTTCCTTTGAAAAGTCAGCCGTGCTGCTAGCTGACACCTGAACAATAAATAGTCACCCAAGCCTTGCTGCAGCCAGTTATTTCTGCCCTGTCACATGATTCTTATAGCATCATTTCTGGGTCACTCAGAGGCCATGCGCAGTCCCTCCCTATCCTTTTCAAGCTCGCAGTGTCTACTGCAATTGCGATCCAGATCTCCACCCAGCTAAGTGGGGGGGGGGGGGGGAAATCAAGCAACTTTCCTCAATGGAGAACACTAAGTCTTCACCCTTCTCTAAACATACGGAAACACAGGCGTCTATGTTCCCAGCAGCAGGCAGTGTCCTAGTCTTAAATATCAAAGGCTTCTCCGGGGGCGCACACCCAAAATGAAACACCCTTCCCTCGCCGCCCGAGGACATGCCAAGCAGTTCTCCTGTGGCTGCGAGCCCTGTGAGGGGAAGGACTACACTTGCAGCACTTCACATCTTCAGATCACCCTCAGCTAGGCTCAGCCTTTCCTTCAAGCATCCCTTCTCCAAGGAACATGACCCCTGCTGTCTGGATCGCGGGGAAGCCTGGGCTTCAGTTTGATTATAAAGAACTCACCTAGCCTTACGACCTCTTCATCTCACTCTTATCCACCCTGCAACCAATGCACGTGCCCCTCTCCATTTCAGGATTTATTATGTGTAAGACCCCATCCTGCCACATACGTCCATTCATTTCCTTTCTCCCCTGCCCTCCCCACCGTTCCAAATCCTGCTCAGATCCACACACAGCTGAATTGCATCCGTTCCAGTAAGTCTTGGGACCTCCTGGCCCATGGGGAAGAGGCAGGAATTGTTTTGTAGCAAGGGGTAGAAACCATGGTGGAGACCCTCCTGAATGGGGATGAACTTTGCCTTACATCAATGTTCCCTCACAGTGCCTAGTACACAGGGCTCAGATTCCTAACTGGAGACTTTTGGAGCTACCACCACCATATAAATCATTTAGCAAAGGGCAGTTCAGTGATTAGGGTGCTAGTCTCAGGCTTGGGAGACCCTGCTCTGCCACGGATTTCCTGCATGACCTAGGGCAAGCCACTTATGCCCACGCAATGGGAATTAGGTGCCCAAATACCCTAGAGGATCTGGGCCTTAGGTCCATCTACACTACCCAGGGCAGTGAGTCCCCCAGCCGGGTCAATTAGAACTAGAAGAACTCATGCTAGTGCTCTAATCGCTGTGCCAATTGTGCTTGGATGTTGTGGCACGGGCTGGAGCTATGCAGTTATTACAGTGCTAGCACCAACCTGAGCAGAAGAAATGCCTCTCCCCACCATGTATCTTGGGGGGGAGGGGGGGGGGAAAACGTGTGTGTAGAGATACCCCTGTGCCTTAGTTCCCAGTCTCTCAAATGGGCGGGTCTAGCTAAACACTGATCCCAGTAAGCTGGGGTGTAAGTCTGCCTTGCCTTGGCCCATCACTCACTAACTGTCTGTGTGGTCCCTGCCGCTGCACACCCCAAGTTCCACAGTGCGCTCTGATCTACCCACTTTGAAACAGGAGTTGGTCAATGCGCGCTAGGCAGCTTTTAGGGTGCAGTGGATAGATTTACACCCCAGCTTGCCATGAACTGTTTGGGCAGACAAGCCCTAAAACTGAGGTACTCAGTTGCTAGAGTGATTTATAACAGATAGTCAGAGTAACTTGCTGACATAAGCATGGAGTCACACCAGGTGGTGAATGTGGCCCAGAGATCATGCTAATCGCACGCCTCTGTAGGACTGTCATTTTCATTCCCTTCGCTATTCAACTGCCTCTCCTCCCAGAAAGAAAAACAAAAAAACCCTCAGCGTTACAATCACCGCAGCCAGAAAGCAGTGGAACACCACAGATGAGGATCATAAACAGTTCATAATTTGGAGAGGAAACACCCAAGAAAAAACCATCATCATAACCTAGTGAGCGGCACTCTCTCTCCCAGCCTCCCTTTTTAAAATTCCAGATCTTGGGAGGATTATCTTCAAAGACACCTTATCATGTCTAGGATGGCTCGCACATTAAATAACTCTCCGGTGGATTTGATTGCACAGTGGCAGAGACTAAAGAAGAAGAAAAAAAATTCTATGCAAGCTTCAACTTCCAGTGCAAATACAGGATCAGAATTTATAGCGAATAAAAAACTCGACATTTCCTCCAGCAAGGTTAGAGAGGGATGAATAATTCTAAGCTCTCACCACCTCCTTGCTCCTCCCTAGTTCAAACTTCATCCAGCAAGGTGCTGAGTACCCACTGCTCTGATCGAACTACATGGAAGCTACAGGGACTCAGCACCTGGTAAAATGCAAGCCTTTGGGGCTTACCCTGGCCCAGATCCTCCAAGGTATTTAAGCACCTCAACCCCATGGGAGTTAGGTGCTTATATACCTTGGAGGATCTGGGCCCCCATCTTTAGTGGGTTTTGAGGGTGCTAAACAACTTTAAGGTGCTCCCTAGTCCCACCATTCTTTTCTATTCTGGATTTCTTTTTTTCTTTGCTCTCTTTTATCCTGCATCCTTCATCCCTGTGGCCTTCAACTTTTTTTGCCCTCAAATTACTACTGTCCCTTGCCTTCCCCCAGGCCCTGGCTGCGGAATGAGGCTGATTAGCAGCCAGCTCTCCAAAGCACTGGGCTTTACTGCCAGAGTCTCAAACAGAACAAAAAATATCTGTGCTCAGTTGACTCAATGCCTGGGGCATGTCTCCACCCCCCCCCCCCCCCCCCAGCTCCTACTGAAGCACAGGGAAGAAGTTTTTTCCACGTAACCTTAAGGTTCCTCCACACACAGGCTGATTCCAGATACCCCACTCAAGGCACCTCCAGACAACACCCCCCCCCCCCCCGCGCCCATATGGGAAATCTTTGTGGTGAAACCTCAGTCCATAAAATACTCTCCAAATTACTCTTCTCTCTACAAAGAAGAGAGTGGTTTTGGCAAGCTGGTAGGGTCACATTTCTCCACCAACAGACACGATATGAAAAAAGGCTGTCCCTGCCTGTTCCCTCCCACCTCTCAAGAGATAATTTTGCAAATCTTGCCTCCTTCCAATAGAGCATGGTTAGACTGGCGCTTTGTAGCGCTAAAACCCTCCAGGAGCGCTATAATTATCTACCCCTACACACTTGCAAGTAACATTTTGCGCAATAAGTCACCGTTTAAAGCGCAAATATAAAACCACCTCTCCGAGAGTCAGAAGGCTTTTTGTGTATTCCCTGTAGCGTGTTAGGGCCAGTGTATTCACTTATTACGCGATAAGGGAATCTCTGGCACCCCTCCGAGCCACCAAAAAACCCAACGCGGATGCCCCGGCCCCCGCCAGGCTGCCGGCCGCGCGCACCGGCCCCCGGCCGCAGTGGGGACTGGGGGGGCTGCACCCCAGCTGCCACGAGTTGGTGGCAGAAGCTCGCAACCCCCCGGGGAGTGCTCTGCGACCCCCCCGTTTGAGAAACCCTGACCTAGCTGAATGCTGGGATACCTGCCCTATCCCGCTACTGTCACTGCCGCCAGAAGCGCTGCAAATGTGTGCATTCTTTAGCGCTACAGGGTTTAAATGTGCACAGGCTCTACTGCAATACCTATTGCGCTAAATTGGGAAGCGCTACAAACAAACGTGCTATAATCTCTAGACTAACCATACCCATACAGGCAACACTTTCACCTAGGGATCATAAGCAGGTAGGTTCATGGCCCAATGTCCCTAAACCGCCGAGTCCCTGCTTCAAATCATGGCCAAATGTCCCTAAACCACCTAGAAAACAAACCTTTTCCCTCCCTCACTGTTTGTTTTGTCCACCTGTTGTAATACAGGGTATATTTACACTGCAATAAAACACCCGCGGCTGGCACCGGTGTCAGGTGACTTGACCTCGCAGAGCTATAAAAATCAGTGTAGATATTCAGACCCGGGCTGGAGCGTGGAGCTCTTTGACCCCGCGAGGTTTGAAGCAACGCAGTGTGTCTGTACGTATCACATGCAGAAAACAAGTTCTGGGATTTCCAAATTTTAGACTTACCAGGCAAGATATCCGTTAACCCAGTGAAATTCCACAACAGCTACGCTGCAACCAGTGTGATTACCCAGGGTAATCAAAATCTGAGTCTGGCCCTCTGAACTGGACTGTCTTTGTGCCCTGCCAAGAAGCATTAGCAAATCCTGCCCACTCCAGTTAACCGGCTGTAATATTTTTCTGGCTCTGCTTACTACACTGTTGCTTTCAGGGACCATTCTGAGCAGTTTAGTTTCTCCACACAGACGCTCAGCCGGTAAATACGGCCTCATTAAGGAGCTCATTCTTCTCTCACTCGGGCCTTGACTACACTGTTTTTTGTATCACTTGAACTATACAGTTAAATCAGTTCACCACTCCCCCCCACACCCCAGTGTGGCAGTGTGGATACAGTTATACCAGTACAAAGGTGTGTATAGTGGTAGAATGTATTTCCACAAATTGAGTTCAATTATTAACAACGCCGTGTGAAGACCAGCCCTCACACAACCCTGAATTCAATGGAGTTGTTGATGGTTTTTTCCTAGTGTAAGTGAAAGCAGAGTTAGGCCCTGGGTACATGAGAAACATTTGCTGCTTTAGCTACTGCAGCCACTAGACCGGGGTGGGCAAACTTTTCGGCCCGAGGGCCACATCGGAGTTCAAAATTGTGTGGCGGGCCAGGTAGGGAAGCAGCGCGCCCCCCCCCCCCACCCACACACACACACAGCCTGGCCCTGCCCCCATCCAACCCCCACTCTCTTCCAGCCCCCTGACTGCCCCCTCTCAGAACCCCAACCCATCCAACCCCCCCTTGTCCCCCGATCGCTCTCTCCCGAGACCCCCCCACTCTAACAGCCCCCCCCAGGACCCCACCCCCTATCTAAGCCCCCCTGCTCCCTGTCCTCTGACTGCCCCCTCCCGAGACCCCCCCCCATCCTAACCACCACCACCCCACCCCCTTATCCAAGCTCCCTGTTCCCCAACTACCCGGATATCTATCTACACCCCACCCACCGACAGGTCCCCTGGGACTCCCATGTGTCATCCAACCTCCCCCCTGTTCTCAGTCTCCTGAGCGTCCCCCCCCCCCCCCGCCCCTTTAGCTAACTTGCCCAGCCCCGGCCTCTTACCTTGCCGCTGCTTAGAATAGTGTGTCTGGCCCAGAGCCAAGCAGGTCGCTGAGCTCCCGGAGTGCACAGCGTGTCTGGCTGGGAGCTGGACACACCTGTTGCGCAAACCAGTCCAACAGCGCTGCTAACGCGGCCCACTGAGGCCGTGGGGGAGGGAGACAGGGCGAGCGGGGCCAGAGCAGTCTCCCTAGCGTATCCCGCGGAGGCCGTACGGGGGAGTAGCTTCCCCAGTGCGGCCGCTGAGGCCACGGGGGAGGGCGATAGCAAGGGAGGGGCCAGAGCAGCCTCCCCAGCCGGACCTCGGGGGCCGGTTTGGAGGAGCCCGTGGGCCAGATCTGGCCTGCGGGCTGTAGTTTGCCCGCCCCTGCACTAGATTATCGGTTGAAAAGGCGTCGAGTCCAGGATGGAATTTTCATCCAAACCAGAGGAAACAATCCTGCAGTGGCCAGTAGCCTGGTGGGTAGGAAACTTGGCTGGAGTATGAAAGATGCAGATTTGAGTCCCTGCTTCAAATCAGGGGTGCCAGAACAGGGCAATGGCCCTCCCACTTTTTAATCAGCCATGAGTGTTGGGGAGGGGTGGAGAGGAGTGAATGGGAGTGGGGTCTTGAGGGGAAAAGGCGGGGCAAGGGCTTGGTCCATGGTTCAGGTGCCTGTAAGCCTTCCTCCCCACCCCCGACCCTTCCTCCCCACTTCCACTGCTCCGAATCATCGGGACTAAACTCAGCTCTCCCATAGAAGTCCCCTTACTGCTGTGGGACTGGCTATTCTAGGGTGATATTGTTAAGGAAGTTCCAGTTTTCATTCCCATGTAGAAAATGCAATCCTTGATTTCCGGCCAGCCCTAGTGCTAGCTCATTTACAGTGGTACAAAAGGGCTTATCCAGATAGGCTTATTCCAGTTCAGGAAGCAAGATAAGCTATAGCAGTAAAATACAAACCATCAAAACCCCAACCAACATGACACTGGTATAAAACCGTCTCATTTACAACAGTACTTAGAAGACAGAGAAAGCCAGTCTTTATGGCTCCTCTATAGTGTTAGCGAATTGTTTAAAAGGGGCCTTAAAGTGGGTGCAAAGGCGCCTTCATGTTAATGAGAATCAAGCCCTCCACATTTTCTGTTAAAAGCTTTCAAAAAAAGATCATATGTCTCTCTCTCTCTCCAGACACCCCACGCTCTCCTTTGGAAACATCCTTCCCAGAATCCATCTCATCGCCTTTGTCCTCTCTTCTGCAACACATACAGCTAATTATCACTTTCCGCTTAAAAATAACCCCTATGATTATCAACGGGAGACTCAATTCAGCAGTCCCCAGGGTTCAGGATTTCTGCAGCAGCTCTTTCTCAGATGACTTTAGTGCGCTGCTCAGCCACAGCTATCGAAACAAACAAGAAAACCACAAAACAAAAAACTTAGGGGGATAAATAAAAGGGCCATTGTAACCACTCTGTGTGTCATTTTGTAATGGATATGGCAGTACAGACAAAGCAACAACAACAAAAAGACAAAGGGCTTCTATATTGTGTTTCTCTGTCAGTGAGCGGATGGTTCTGTATGTCTGATATAAATTCATTTCTTAAGTTTTCAGATTTTAACTCCAACCAACCAACATCCCACATTTACTGGGCAGTTACTTGTTTTGGGGATTCATCCGTTTAAAATATTTAGGCTTCATTTTTCAACATGAACCCAAGGCAGATAGGCACCAACATCCTATTGAAAGTCATCATGCTTGGGTGCCTAACTCCCCTAGGTTCATGGGAAAATTCCAACTTTGGTCTTTTGCCCCAGTCTGTGCAATAGGGAAAAGTGTTCTGGGCTGGTTCTCACTACAGCAGGGTTTCTCAAACTGGGGGTCACGACCCGCCAGGGGGTCGCCGAGCGCTCTCCGGAGGGTTGTGAGCTCCTGCCGCCGCAACTTGCGGCGGGGACTGGGGCGCAGCCGGCAGCCCGCCCGCGGCGGGGACTGGGGTGCAGCCGGCAGCCCGGGGCGAATTTGGCCGCTTTTCGGCGGAGGGGTCACGCCGCGCCGCCGGAGCAGGAAAAGGGGTCGCGGTCTCTACAAGTTTGAGAACCGCTGCACTACAGCCTTTGATATTTCTGACAATTTTACTCCAGACCTAGATGGGTATTCAGAGGGCTTTTCAATAGTGTTCATGACTGAAACCTGCACCTTACTCCACTCCCATCAAGAAAGGTTCAAACGTCAATGGAGCGGTGCAGATTGACACCCACGGAGGATCTGGCCTTCAGTGTTTTTTTCCCCAAAAAGAACCAGACAGTCATCCTAAAAGAAGAAACATTCTAGACCAACAACTGCGGGGGAAGGGGGAAAGACTACTGTAATGGTGAAGGGGGAGGGAGATTGCTAAGGGAAGCATGTTTTTTAAAATACAGCCCACCATAGGAAATTGCTCAACCAGAATGTGGCAACCTGCCACATTTTCACAAACATGTCCTCAGAGCAGAACAGTTTTGTTTTATACAAAAGTTAATTTCCCAAACTGCAGTTTTGGATTCTGTTGGGGGGGGCCGGGGGGGGGGAAGCTAAAACGTCTCTACAAAATGCTTTCGAGCTCCACTGCAATTGCTTCATTTTGATTATGTACATATATTAAAAAAGCAAACAAAACAAAACCTCCAAACCCGTCAAGTGTCATACCAGGCTGTAAGGATAGGAGATTTGGAGCGAGCTAGTTGGCTTTAGAGTAAGTTTCCTGAGATCCTGCTCCACAACGTACTGAAGTGAAGCCAAAGTAGCAGAGGAGAGATGTGACTGCTAGTTCAAGAGGTGGAGCAGAGCTTTTGCAGAGAAGGACACTTCCAAAATAATTAGCAGCCTGTACAGCAAGATGAACTCCATGGATCATTAAATCTTATTCTTCCTTCCAATAGGACCCTGGTAAACGACCAATAAGTTGGGTTTACAAATGGGAACAATATTGTGCTTCCTTCTCATCCCAGCTACCTTCCCTCACCAGGAAAACCAAAACCAGACTGGACACCTATTGGCCTTTCTCCTCCAACCTCTCTGCCCAAGTGAAGTTCATTTTTCCTACCGTACTTCAAAACCACCCCCAGCCATCCAGCAGCAGACAATCTGGGAAGCTCAACAGACCTACAGCACAGGCTAAGGGGGCGACAGGCACCAAGACCACTATGCCTAGAAACGGGTCTTCAACCAAAAAAAAAAAAAACTCTGGATCACAAACCCCAAAATGCTTTAGGGATGGGGGAGGGGGGGGGAGGAGGAAATGTATTTCAGTCAGCAGAGTGTCACAGCTCATCTAGTTCATGCTGTTTTGCACTCAGCAGGGCGGGCTCAGGTTGGATCCCCCTGGATTTAACAGACTATGCTCCAAAAAGGCTCCTCAACTCAGGAACAGCTCCCCTCCTGTAACTCCAAGTAACCCCAACCTGTCTGTGCGGGGTTCTGCAGCTGCATGAGGGAGGGGCTGCATGTGCCACTGCCCGTCAGCAGATGGGGTTCAAGCTGGATTCCCTTTTGTGTTTTGAAACTTGCACCTAGAGTGCCAAGCGCTCTGGATGACTCCTCTCTCCCCCGTGCTATGGAGCAGGAGGGGTAGGACATGGAGATTCTGCTCCCCACTTATTAGTGCAGAAGTCATGAATCATAAACACAGTATTTCTGCTCCTAGGAGGCCTAGTCCTGGCTCAGGGACCACCTTTGTCCCGGGCACCATATAGCCACAGAGCAAAGGACAGGCCCTGGCCACACAGCATTTGCAACCTAAGGCCCTGATTCCTGCATGGGGGAGCCATATGGGCTGAGTGATACAGCTCTGCCAGATAGTTCTCGGGGCAGGACTAGAGCTCGAGTAACACTTACTACATCCGTGTGCCGTGCTGAACAATGGTCCGATTCCAACACCCTTCTGTCTCCGACTAGTGAGTACTGCCCAGCCACACAAGTGGCCCCCCTGACAGAGGGAATATCCTCTCTGCGGTCATCTCCCCTTAACAAAAGGGCCCAAACAAACTCCCACAGACCTCTATGTTGGGGTCAGAGTTGCTCATCATACCAGGAAGCACTTATCCCTTGCAAGACACAACCCTAACCGGGTCATGAATAGCCTCGGTTTGCACAGGATGAGGAACTTGGAAACTCCAGCGACCTGTTTATCCAGCTGCAAGGCAGCCCTTCCTCATTCTACTCTTTGATCATGTGCCACATCGCCTCAATGAACTTTACCTTTGCATTCAGCAGCCTCGTAGGACACAGATTTCCACACGGCTCCTGAGCCTTTATTTTCCAGAGCCACGGGCAGGTACCATCCTGAATGAGGCAATGGACATAGGTGAGGGCAGTTGCCAGGGCATCTCCAGGCAGCACTGAATGGCACAATCAGAACGGCGCACAAACGTGTGCACCTCACCTCAAAACCCACTAGAGAAACTGCGGCGGCAGCACACCCACGCACAACCAGAAACGTGGCCACGGATCCAAACTTAGGGGGATGTTGTTATAATCAGTATTGAATCACAAGGTGCTCCTCACTGTGGCATCTGGAAATCCCTTTTACAGCAGTTCTCAGACTAGAGTCTGCAGACCCCTGGGGGTCTGTGAGGGTACTTCAGAGGGTCCGTGAATCATGTCCTGGGCTGCCAGCCCCACTGATCAACTCCTCTCCCTCCCTCCCAGTGCCTCCTGCACCCAGCGGAACAGCTGTTCAGCAGCATGCAGGAGTGGGGGAGGAGGGGGGGCATGCTTGGGGGAGGCAGCAGAAAGAGATGGGGCAGAGGTTGAATGGAGAGCTGAGCAACCCCACCCTGGGGAAAAATTTGCCAGCTCAGAGGTCCGTGTAAGTTTTTTAAAATCAAAATGGGGGCCCTCAGGTTGCTCACGTTTGAGAACCATTGCCCTATTATATATTTGTATTGGAGGTAGAATCTAGGAGCACCTGTCATTAACTGGGACCCCACATGCAGAACAAGATCAGCCCTGCTCCAAAGAACTTACAATCCAAATGATATGGGGAACAAGCTACCTAGCCGGGCCTCTGAGAATCATAGAGTGCAGAGTTAGAAAGGACTACAAGGGTCATCCAGTGTAACCCCCTGTCAAAGTGCAGGATTTGTGCGTCTCAATCATCCATCCTCCTTTTGAAAATTCCAATATCCAACAGTTCTTCCAGGGACCTATCACTTGACTTCCTTAAAAATTCTAGATCTTGATTTGATCTTTGCTATTAAAGGGATTTCCCATCCCCTTGTACTGCAATCAAACTAATAAAGATCTGGATGCAGGTGTTTTTTTTATTATTATTCTGGTTTATACCTGCTGGTTACCCTGACCTCAACTGAGATTATGCCAACAGAATCAGACTTTTTAATCTATAGCATTTCTTTGCAGGTTATGTAGCCCAATCAGAACAGTTGACTTGTGCACAGCAGATGTGAGGTGCTCAGGGCTATTAAAAACCTCAGAATAGCTAGATCTACACTAAGATGCTGGCGAATAGTGACCCCAATTCAGCAAGATACTTAAGAACATGCCTAGCTCTGAGCAGGCAAGTAGTCTCACTGAATCATGGGCAAAATGCCGAACTCTAAGCACCAGTACCTTGCTGAAATCAGGGTGAGACTTCAGCCAGAGAAGATAATTTATGCACCAGGCTGATCAGCTACCTCATTGCCACTGTCTGTGTGTTTGAAGAATTGAATAAGAGCTAGATTCTGCACACTCATAAAAAGAATACAGACTTAGACATCTCCCTTGCAGCAGTGTATAGCAACGACTGTTTAAGTCTATGGGAAAAGGTGAGCACTGATTCAGGCTCATGCACTGGATCAAATTTAGATTACTTCCCCAGTCTACAGTAGGGAAAACTCTCATGTAAACAAAAAACCCCACTTAAAATCCATTTTAATTATGCCTTCAAATGCAGTAAGCTCTACGCTGGAAATGGGTAACTTTAACCTCCCTGACACTGCCCTGCAATCACATCTGGAAATGAACTCTGGGCCATCGGCTCCAAGTCACTGTATGCAGCACACTGTAACCCAAAGGATGCAGCCAAGTCTCTGGGCAGGGAAGAGGTGAATGAATCACACCGCAGCCAACATTCCCCAGTGAGTGAGCCATGGAACAATATTGGACTCTGCTCACCTGCCCTTCTGCAAAGGCGCTTCCAGCTGGAGCAAAAACAAGTTCTGAGGAAATGACAGCAGCAAGCTTGTAAGTAGAGGGGCAGAGAGGGTGAAGGGCCTACCCTAGGGAAGATTACACACGAGGGGCCTCATGGAGTGAGAATTTGTGAGTACACACACACACCCCAAGACAAGTAGCATCTCCAAGAGCCAGGATCAGGCTATGGGTGGCAATCTTCTGTAGGAAATCGAGCTAGTGCATTGAACATATGGTAACTTGAAGTCCTTAAAATCAGGATTTGAGGACTTCAGTAACTCAGCCAGAGGTTAGGGCTCTATTACAGGAGTGGGTGAGGTTCTGTGGCCTGCACAGAGCAGGAGGTCGGACTAGATGATCATGATGGTCCCTTCTGACCTTAAGGTCTATAACCACTCTTTCTGCAAGTTGGAAACTCTTGGTGGCTATTGAATCAAACCAACCATTTGCTCTGCAAGCCAGACACCTGACTGAGCAAAACCGAGCAACTTCTTCCAGTTAAACACTGCTGTCATTTCATTGTGCTGGAGGCAATCCTTTTACTGGCGTAGGTGTCCCGTCCCACCCCCATCTGCCAGAACAGCCACCACAAGTGGCCAGGAGAGTATATGTTCACGCCACAAGGGAAATCTTTCGTATGACTTGGCCCTATGCCTACATCCTGCCTCCCAACTTCCACCTCCTGTCCCCTCCCTCAAAAAAAAAAAAAAAAAAAAGTTCATATCAAGCCATATAACAATTGCCCTAAAATCGGTTTCAATTCTAATCTGCCCCAGAAGCACCTTAAATCTCTGTTAGACACACAGACATCTGCCTGGCTGGTGGCAGGAACCCTCTCCTCTAAAGGGAATGGTAACTAACCACAGTCCCTGCTCTTAACCTAGAATTTCGAACCCTCTGCTCTCTACTCACTGTGCTTTCCAAGCAAAAGGAAAAGCTGCAGTTAATCCATTAACTGCCTTAACCTGCATCATGCTTACCCAGGTCACCACCACCCCCGGCCAACCACAGCCCTTCCTGGGGATGGCACAGGGTGGAGGGGGCATTGGACCAATGAAGGTGGCTCTCCATCCCTCCCCACTCCCTCCACCCACCCGCAGCTGAGAAATCACTAACTAGGGGACTATACAAGGTTTCACCCTTGATTGGTCAGTGACCTAACGCTGAACAAATGTGCTGACACTGCCAAGCATGTGCACACAGTAAGGTTATTTAAGAGAGAGTTTGCCCCTTCCTTAACAGAAGGGGCATGATAAATGGAGCCATCTCCCATGGGGATAATGACCTGCTCTGAGGTTTTGCATTCATCTTCTGGGAGGTTCTCCCATCCCACCCTTCTCCCCATTAAAGTCTAGTTTGGTTTCCAGGGCTGTGGAAAGCTAAGTGCTACAGCTAGCCACAGAACCAAGAGAGCATGATCAGCTGCAGGGAAACATGACTGCCTGTACATTGTCCAGCCAAGACCTACAGGGTGAGAATCCATCTCCATGGCACCTTAGTGCCTGCTCCAAAGCCCACTCAGGTAACTCTATAGGGATGGCTGTACTGGGTCAGATCTAAGGTCCATCTAGCCCACTATCTTGTCTTCTGACAGTGGCCAAAGCCAAGTGCCCCAGAGGGATAGAACAGAATAGGTAATCACCAAGCTCTGGCAAACAGAGGTTAGGGACGCCATCCCTGCCCATCCTGGCTAATAACCACTGATGGACCGACCTATCAGCCATGAACTTATCTAGTTCTTTTTAGAACCCTGTTATAGCCTTGGCCTTCACAACATCCTCTGGCAAGGAGTTCCACACATTGACTGTGGGTTGTTGGGGGGGGGGGGAGAAGAGGGAGAATACTTCCTTTTGTTTTAAACCTGCTGCCTATTAATTTCACTTGGTGGCCCCATAAGAAGGAATAAATTACACTTCCTTATTTACTTTCTCTGCACCAGTCAGGATTTTATAGACCTGGGAATCTTTCAATGGGCTTTGGATCAAGCCCTTAATCCTTGGCACCTTTTCTAAGGCTGCCAACAAGGTGGTTAAGTAGCACCAACTAGAGTTGTGGCTTGAAACTGAAGCCAGCCTAATGTACTGATAGATCACTTAACCAGGTCAGCATGAGCGGTTACGGGCCTGCTTTACCTGTCCCCGGTCTGGTCTCCGAGTGCATCCCCTCAAGTGTCAGGCCTTGTGCCTTGAGCCCTCCTGGGGTAGAATTGCTTTCCCCCCATGGGACCTTCAGTTCTTTGCTTTGGGAGTCTGTGAGTACTGTGTACTGAGTACACAGTAATCAGACAGCCATCTTAAACCCAAGCACGGTTTATTTTGCAGTAGGAACAAAGTATTTACAGAAGGAGGATTCTATTGTCCCTTAACAGCACTCAGATGTTTGCCAAGAAGTGGCTTAGCTTGAGCTATTCTTTCCTTCCATGTTTTCCTAGATAGCCCCTTATTATGAATATATTGGTTTTATTTAGAGTTTAAGGCAGAAGGGACCACCAGAACTTCCATATAGTAACCACCCACTATAATCAGGAAAACACAGTCATGGGAGGCAGTATGGCCAAGGGTACGGAGCACTTGACTAGGACTCCGGAGCCCTGGATTTTATTCCCAGCTCTGCCACTGACCAGCTGGGTAACCCTAGGCAAGTTCCTCTGCCTCAGTTTTCTCCCCTCTGTAAAATGGATACAATGTATTGTTAGAGCTACTGATGAAAGATATTATGCAAGAACTATGTATTAATTATTATTACAGAGCATCTCCAAATTCTTCACATATACCTTCCAGACATTAAATGACTCAAGCCTGTGATGAAAATGCCAAGAGACACTTTTACATAGAACATATGGGCTTGCAAATGTTCCAGTCTGTTGCCAACACAAGTGATTTAAAAAATCCTGTACACTGACACCCAGTTATTATAAAATGCATAATTATTGGATTTTTTTAAAAATGGAAGGGTACATTTAATCAGTCATGAATCTCAGTCTAGTTTTTTCTGTGGCAAATTTTAAAGGGACTTGAAAACAATTTCACAGTCAAAAAAGTTCCAGTTGCAACTTTTTAAACTTTTCTTAAAGTTTGAGTGAAAAGAACAAGACCTCAAACATTTATTCAGTAGTATAGTGAATGCAATTTTTAAATCATTAACTGCAACGTGTAAGCATTCCAGCAGCACAGGTGAAAGCATCAGATCAGAAATCTCTTGCCACCTAAACAGGTAACCTCTAAAAAGAAAAACCAGGAAGAGTCAAAAGCACTCAAGCTTACCAGAGCAGAAAAGCAGACACACACAGAGAGGAACAAACAAGGAAGTAATAGAGCAGGCCAAGAGCCAAAGCAATTAGGCTTTTGGAGGTTGGGGAAGAAATTAATCTCTGATGCAACTATATTGTAATCAAAGCATTACACCAGGCTAGGATGAAGTTGGCCACCAATGTGCCCTACCAGAAAGGGAAACTCAAAGCCCTTGAAAGTGTCAGGGAGATGGGGGTTCTGTTCCTAGTTTAATCACTGTGAAGCTTTGGACATGACACTTTCCCTCCCACTGTCTTCATGCCCCTCCACCCCATCCATCTATAAAATGGGTATAATACTGATCTCCTGCATAAAAAGCACCGAGATTAATGGGTGAAAGCAGTGTTATTAGTGAAGGGGGAAGCTTATCCCACCTAAGTACAGAAAGACTTTGCAAGATCAGAGATCAGATTCTGCAGAAGATCTGTACATCAAACATGCAGTACTTAAGAGGAAAAATGTTGATTTTTTACTAACAATCCGCTAATAGCTTTCTTTTGGGGGGGGGGGTTGTTTTGCATGTCTGTTGCACATACATTTATATTGCACCCAAAGTTAAGATAATATACATTTAATTATGCAACTTTAGAGTCTAGACCAGGGTGGGCAAACTTTTTGGCCAGAGGGCCACATGCGAGCCAGATGTGGCCCCCAGGCCATAGTTTACCCACCTCTGGTCTAGACCAAGTTCTGCCTCAGCTTCCACAGAGCAAGTGCACAGAGTGTAAACCAACATTAGATACGTTCCTCTAACTTGGTTTTAGGGGAAGTGATTTCTTAGTAATATTCTGGCCTGACGTCAGAGAAGTGACCTTCCGCTGCACATCACACACACACACACAAAATTAATTATTTCCACCCTCACAAAACCCACAATTGAGCTTCTTCACACTTCAGGTTGCTGAAGGAAAGTCCCTATTCTAACCACTCTGGGATTCAGTCCAAGATAAACTCAGCTGCATGCCCTCCACCTCAGCACTAACCATTCATTATTAAAGCAAGGCACCGCAAAACAATCTACAGAGCCATTCCTGTCATTCCTAAGCTGCAAAAGGAATGTGACCGAAGCAGGAAAGCCAAATCCATCCAGTCACTTTCCAGTAATATAACTGGAATAGCAATAAATGGATCCAGTACAAAGTTCCACATCCTGCATGTTTGTCCAGCACCAGAAAAAGAAAACCCCACCCCAGTCAGTCTTCATGACAGATACATTTTACCTACTGAACGCTCCTGGTCACTTCGTTAAAATACAGCAATCACAAGGGGGAGGGTTCCAAACAGTTATTATAGTAGAGCAGCTTGTATCAAACAGCATTCTCCATCAGAGGATACATCAACTGGGGCTGTGGCATTTTCATTCGGTGTCTGATAATATTTCAGCTATTGCTTGGGGCATTTGATTTGCCCAATTTTAGGAGATCACTCAATTGTGCACTTCTGTGAGAAAAGCCACCGTCCATGATTTTGCACAGTGGGTTTAGAGGAGAGAGTTAGAGGAAGGCTATGCCCTAAAAGACTAGAGCACATGTAACTTGTATTGTGTTTTAAATTCCCTGGGTAGTTTAACCTAGCAGTACAAAACAAGACCAATTTCAAAAGTGCTCCCCACCACCACCTCAATCCTCTCCTCCCAAGATGCCCATAACTACAAGCAATTTGCATATATTTATTATTAAAGGATCTTGTGGCCTGGATAATTAGGCTGAGCAAACCAAATGCACCAGATGCGGTAGGGGAGAGGGGATAACTCCCCTGGAACGACATTGCTTTACACCAACTGAGGAATGAAGGGCTTGTCCATATGGGAAACATATGGGTAAAAGCTAAAGCTTAAATTTAAACAAATATACTTATGCTGGTAGAACACCCCTGTGTGGCTCTTATTCCTCTACCACCAACTTCCTGTGTGACCTCAGTTAACTCACCTAACTGTGGGATCTCTGCTGGAAGATGGGAATAATGAGACTTCACCACATCAAGGGACTGCTGGGGGGGGGGGGGGAGAAGAGGGTAAATGTAATTAGCGTTTATAAAAGCACAGTGAGATCTTATCCAAGTCCAAGGTGCGATCAGAAGATCTGCTAAGCCCCACCATGGCGGTGAATTCCAAGACATGCTCTCCTTTCAGTTTTCACCAGTCACACCATCTCCCTGTCTCCCCACGCTGCATGTCAGTAACTGAGCCAACAGCCTCCTACCCACAAACACAAGCAGCCAGTAGATTACTCGCTTCCGCATCTGCTAGGGCATTCAGTATTGCAGTGTCTAGACTGCCAGCCACTTCCCTGTTCAGCCTCATCCAGCCATGTGACAACAACTGAACACTTAGGGCCAAACCTGGGCCTGATGTAAGCTGGGCTGCTAAGATTTCCATTGAGGTGAATGGAGTTTCACCCAACTTGCTAGACCTTAGCTTCCCAGAGCAACTGAGAGGTGAAACAGCCCTACTGTACTATCAGGAAGTAGAATTAATGATCAAACTACTATTAGTTACCAGCAAATTCAAGCGCTGGTAAGACAGCTACCGAGTGACGCCCAGTCGACTAGCAAGGCTGCTTTCCTGACAGAAAGCAAACACTATGAAGGATGAAGCAATGTTCAAACACCGAGCTTCCTCCTTCTGCTGCACCGGTTTCAGGTAAAATTCCCCATCCAGTAGCATCCTGATTGGTGCCGAACAATGCCATGGAAGAGAGGAAGCTGCAACTAATCGGCAGAGGCCCCACACCTCACAAACGTCAGGTTTCAGCATCTGGGTCTGATCCTGCTCTTGCTTATGAAAATGGGCAAACACCCATTCGTTTGATTGTCAAAAGGTTAGGTCCCTCTGAGTGAGGATTGCAAGTTATGGGCCCTTACTGTAAGCAGAGGGTTTTTTGAGGGGATGGGGGGTGGGGAGGGGTGTTGAGGAAATATGGCTTTGGGGCCAAGGCACTAGGTGACAAGAGATGGAGCTCGGTTCCCAGTGTGACTCTGCATCAGGATAGGGATGTGGCCAACCTGACGTAGTGGCTGGAGCAGGGGAGATCAGACGTAGTGGTCAGAGCCAGAATCAGGAACCAAGCCAGGGGTCACAGCCAGAGTCAGAAACCAGGGATAAAGCAAGAGTCAGTTGCTCAGATGACTTCCTGCCATTGTGCCTCCTTCTGGCTTCAATGGCATAGTCAGGCCAAGTTGGTGGGGCTGGTCATTGTCCCCCATCCAGGATCCTCAGGGGCGGTGCCTTTTGGAAGGTCAGAGTTCTTCTAGCCCCTCACTTTCAGTAGTTCTATGTGAATTGCCCAGTGGTGACCAGGATGTAAGGACTACCTAGGAACCTGTGGGGCCAGGTTTGAAATCCACAGGCCCCTGGCAAGGCCTTACCTCTGTGGTCCTCTCTCTGCATTGTAAGCCTGGGTCTCTGAAACCTGGGCTTGTGGACTTGCTATTTCCAAGCCTATGCTTGGACATTCACACTGCATTGTAAACCTGGGATTACAACCACTGGACCCAGACGTCACAGCTTTGGCAACGCATCCATACTGTGCTACAGACCTTCTGACTTGGCTTGAGCTGCATCCACACTGCAAAATGGATCCAAGTAACAGCAGGACTTAGGAACACACACACACACACCCTCAGCAGGGTTCTAGGACTGTGATCCTGAGTTCTTGCCGATCCAAGTTGGACTGATGTGTGCATGTGGAGGGAAGTGGGACTTGGGCTCAAAACCAGAGTCAGAGCCTGGGCTTAGTGTGCTGTGTAGACATATTGACTCAGTTTCCCAGACTTCTGCTTGTCTATTGTAACTTCCTCTGCCACTCTGTCTCTTGTCTATTTGGAGCATCAATTCTTCAGGGCAACAGATTGTCACGAACACTGTTACTGTGGTAACATCTAGAGGCCTCAGCAAAGACAGGACCCCAATTGCACTAGGTGCTATATGTACATGAGGGAGGGAGGAGAGAGTCCTTACCCCAAAGAGCTACAGTCTAATTAAAAGCATGTACAGAGCCTATGTATGTACCGAGACCTGGATGTTGATTCACAGGACATCCAGAGCAGGGATCTAAGCATCTGAACTGCACTAAGAAAACCTTCGCGTGGGGGGGGGGGGGGAAGAGAAGGGGAAAAAAAATAATAAAAAGGAAGATTCTGCTACATACCAATGACTTAAAAAAACAAAAAAGTCGTGAATGCAGCAATAGTTGGCTAAATGAGGCATGTGACCGTCCAATGCCCTCAGATGTTGGTTTGCAGGCATGTGTCACTCAGTGTAAAAACCTTTTATAAATCTCAATAAATAAAATGAAAAAAAAAAAAACCAAAACACACTTCGGCCGGGAAGCCACCATTGGGCAGATGAACATTCTGGTTTTCAACTCACTGCGCCACCACATGGATTTTCCTGGCAACGGGTGGCCCTAAACACCTCAAAGGCACAGAACACTGAAAGCATCTGTTGGAGCCTAAACAAATGCATTACAGAGACCTGAGATTCACTGCTTTCTAAGGTTGTGGGGCAGGTTGCTGGATGTGGGATGCTGGTTTAAAAAAAATTGGTAAATAGCCCAAAGACACTATCATTCGCACACCCAAAAAACTCCCGCTGCATTCAAGTAAAACGAACAGCCAAACATCCACTGCAGTCAATTGAACCAGTCATTCTGGTTGCATGGAAAGAAAACCAATATATTGACAAAACCAAAACAAAATTCACCTTTATATGAAAGACACAAGGTAGAAATGCTTTTTCCCCAACTGAGGGATAAGGCTAATTTCCATATTAGAAACTGTTTTCTTGGCAAATGAAATCATGTTTAGTTAAAATGAAAAGCCCAAAAGTTATTTCACTTCAATGGGTGGGTGTGGGTGGGTGTGAAATGGTTAATATACAATGTATATGTCCCCATGCATAATTATAGGGTTTGGAATTTTTTTTAGTATGCACCTACTCAACTGGGACCTAATCCAAAGGCAACAGAAGGCCAAGCGAGTCTTTCCTTTAACTTCAATTTGGCTTTGGATCAGGCTCTTGGATCACTAGAGCAGAAAAAGTGAAATTAGATGTTGGAGCTTGTGTCCAACAGGTTCAAGCTAGTATGGTTGGTCTGCTTAGGTTCTGGGCTATCCAGAGATTGTTCAAGATAAACAAAGAGACTTGATAGGCTGTGAGTCCCGCACGCTAGGACTCCTCGCACCGCTGGTAAAGAGGAATGGCCAATTTTGATCTCTGCCTATTCTGCAGTAGTAAATTCCCATGACTGAGCAGACAATGGTTTGTTTATGGAGCCGCGTGGATTGAGAAATATCTCCAAACGGGCAGATTAGCCTTCTAGTCCTAAACTTGAAGGATCCACCCAAAAAAAAAATAATAATAATCGCTGTCAGACATGAAAAGAAAATCTGAACTCTGCTTCTCGTATGTAGCATAGACAAGGATTCTTCCTCCCACCTCTCCTGCGCAATAAGGGCCCAACTTTCAGAGGTGCTGAGCAGCTACAACTTTTGTCAGGCCAGATCCCCAGATGGTGTGAGTCACTTGCCTCCACTGAAGTGAACAAGCAATGATGATTCACACTAGCTGGGGATCTGACCCAGTGACTTCAATGACATCTGTCGGCGCTTACCACCTCTGACTCAGGACAAAGTGCTACACAAGTTGGAAGGCAGTGGGGAAATCTGGCCACAAAAGCCCAAGATTTCTTACCCTAATTTTATATGATCATATCACTCCACTGACATCAGTGTAGTTACTCCTAATTTACACTGGTGTGAATGACAGTAGAACCCAGTGCAAAGACTTTGAGTCTCTGGGCCATAACCTCAGTTAGTATAAATTCACGCACTTCCATGAATGTTAAGCAAGTAAGTCAGATTTACACAAGCCCAGACTGTGTTTTATTAGTTGTTGAGATTAAACAACTATGTACTCTACTACAAAAAAAAATATATTTACCATTTAATTCATTGTAAGCGCTCTCTATGGGGCCAAGTGTTCCATCAGGAGACAGGGCTGTAAATAATTCACCAGCAACTACATAACGCTTGATTAAAACCTACTGAAAGAAGAATTAAATTAGTCTTTGAAAAGACCAGTATAACGATAGGACAAATGCATACAAGGCAGATAAGTCATGAAGACTCAGAACCAAAAAGTAATTTATTATTTTTTTTAAATGGCATCTTGATTTGTTGGTTTGAACCAGGGCTTGAAGAAGTCCACTCACCCAAACTCGGGCGCATGAAATTGGGCACCTAAACCCCACAGAAGTTAACGTGAATTTAAGTATCCAATTTCAGGCACGGGACTTTGAACCTGTTGGCTTGTTGCAGCTTCTAACATGCCCCCAATACCAGATGGAGTTGAAAGGAATGGTATGACCTCACTAGGACTGACAGCCTCTTCCTCTACTGGGGGCTACAAAAAACAAACAGCCATAACACATGGGCACAACCTGACCAACCTGCAGGTGAGTGAAGTTTTCCATGGATCTTCAAACACTAGTGGAAGGCAAGGACAAAATTGTGTCAAGTCTAAGTGCTTTCACCCTACTCCCTATACCACTGGGTGTCCCATAATTCATGTAGGAGAGAGGAGAACTTGGATTCAAGGCATAAGGAGAAATGAAGTATGTTATACTGACTGGATCAGTATTATCTTCTGTAAGAAATTCCCAGGGGTCTCCAAGTGGAGGATGCCATGGAAAGGGTTCCCAGCGTCCAGTAAAGCCAGTCTGCAGCCACTACAGGGTGTGAAGAAAAAATGTTCACCTTCCATGTAGAATAAAGCTAGATCAATCCCATTGTAGCTTCAAGTGTAGACATCTTCTTTACCCCAACAGAGTATAAATCTGGACCACAGTCATCTGACCCAGTCTTTTGTAGGGCACCACATCCCTAACCATCCAAAACGTAGCAACTTCCTCTGGTCTTCACTAGCCAGCGGACAGTATTTGTCCTGTAGTTCACATCCTTCCAGACAGGCCCTGAAAGGCATGACACACAACAGCCATAGCATCACTTCAGAGAACAATACAGATGCTTGTACAAGGTCAAGACAGTCTCAAGATAATCAGACTACCCAACTGAACCTCGGCTCCTCCTCCAGTTTCCACTGGGCAGGCTCAAGAGAACAAATTGCTCTCTTGAAGAAATCCTTGGCATGGTTAGAAAGTTGCCACCAGATAAAATCCCACGTCTGGCAGGTTTTACAGCAGAGTTGTTTCTTCTCCAAGCTAGCGACTCACTAGCTGAGTGTGCAGCCTGTATCACAGCTTTGGGACACCCTCCTGACACATACATCAAGGCCAAGGCTTGCACTCTTGCTTAAGTAAGACTTTGAGAGGAGATAATTATACAGAGCCCCTATTAACTCAGGCCACTAGCAACAGGCAGTCAGCAGTTATTGTATCACTCAGCTCTACCCAGCCAAACAGTATAGTCCATTATGTACACTCCAGGCAGCTTTATTCCGAGGATTCTAGTAGGGAAACTTTTTTTTTTTTTTTTTTTTTTAAAGAAACCGGAGAGGAGTTTAAAGCGAGCAACAGACATTAAAGCGCTGAAAGGATTCACAGAGCTCACCGGTGTGAGAGAGACACAGGACCTTTGTTAAATTAGCTCTACATGGGGTGGGATTGCCTCTTGGAAGAACAGGCTACAGGGAACAATTTGTGGACTTCGGCTAACCTCAAGGAGCACTGGAGATAATGTCAGCTGCCTTATGAATTCAGTGGCAGTTTTATGTGCTGGAGGGGTCTCTCAGGAGCCCCTTGGTTAAGTATTCAGGGACATGTGTAATGGAACGAGTTTAGTCACTAAGTACAGAGTGCTGGGGTCCTATAAAAATCAAATAAGTTTTTTTAAAATGCGCTTTCCTTTAGCATGAAACAAGTTGCTCCATGGATTAATCAAAGCAGAAAGAAGAGATTTATTGAGCAAACATGTCGACACTCTTGATACAAATCAGATACACACCCCAAGACATAGTGATTTGACATGCCTGGAGCAGAACGAAAATCACCAGGAATTTTGTTCATTTCAGTCTTTAAAACCCAAGGTCTTTCCCTCCCACCCCAATTCTCATCTCACTTCTGCCAGTTTTACAAGAATGTAACTCCATGGACTTCAGTGGGGTTACACCACATTTATACTGGTGTAACTAGAATCAGAATCCTCAGTTCCAGGTCACTGGCTTCTAACCCTGCTTTCCAATGGCAAAGATCTAGGGAAGGAATGGTTTGTATTTCTACCATCTCAGGAAGAGTCACTTTCATTTTACTGAGTTTACATGGTCTTTCCAGCAACATAAAGTGAAATTTTTATTTGAAGGTTATTAAAAAAGCCTTTGGCTCTAATGCAAAGGAAATATTTAAGAGCCTGATCCTGCATTGACAGCCATGAGATCAGCACTTCCAGCCTCATCCCCTGTTCTTACTACAGTGTTTGAAAGAACCAGAAGAGAGCCTTTGGTATCTCCCATTCACCAGAAGCCTCAGTCATTAAGGGTGATAAAATCCTGTAGGGCTCGATCCAGGCCTCTAATCTTTGAGCACATGCTATACTGCACTGACAAGTATCACTGCATCTTCTTTACAGTGCAAGGCATGTATGTCACACTCCCCAATGGCAGGTGCCCCATTACTAGTCTAAGCAACATAACAGTGTAGTGAGCTACACTATGCTGAAACAATCAACTTTGACATCCTGGGACCACTTCATACCAGCCCCAGCCTGAAGAGTGCTTTAGTTTATGCTAACCACCAACCTGCTGTTATGGAACCCAGACATCTGTGGGGAAGTGGGCCCCCTCTTCTCAGCCACACCTGTTGCACCAGGTACAACACCTAGGGACCCTACCCCACTGGAGAGATCTCTCCCCTCCACCCACCCAATGGCTGGTGAAGTAGGCATTACAGAAGCTTGAAGCAGTGCAAAGCTATCCTACCAAGGGTGGGAGGCAGTTGGGGTCCAAGAAGAAATCTGGTATAATGCACTTGCTATGATATTATCGAATATTGTTATATTGTGCAACGCAAGTAGTAAGAGGCAGAGCACTTTTCCCTGTATTAACACACACTGGAAGACACAAAAGTCATTTAATTTAGTAAAATAAAATCATTCTTTCCTGAGCAGAGACATTTCATGCCGAGCTTTTGCTCTGAATCTTTACAGCCCAGCCGAACAAACACCCAAAACCAGAGGGGTTTTTTATATAAAAAGTCCCAACGTAACGTTCAGCAGCTCCTAGGTGTCCACTGCAGCGAAGCCATAAACAAAGCAATGGAAAGGAGACATTAAAATGAAGTTTGGCTGGCCTCCAGCCCCAGATAGATTTGGCAGATAGTCAGCTTCCTAAGTGGGCTGCAGTCGTTGAAAGAAAAAAAGGTTTTTTAAAGCTGTTCACTTTGAGAATTAGCACACGTGTACTGGCAATGAAACTGCAGGAGATCCCCAGTTTGTAGGGAACAAATAACGTATTAAAAATTAAACACAAGCACTTTTAGACTATGGGCCAGATCCTTAGTATAGCTCAGCTCCATTGACTTTAATAAGTTACACCCAGAGGTGTATCAAGCCCTTCTTGTATAAAAGAGAGTATTTTTCTGCTCCTGTAGAGTAAAAGTTTCACATCCATTTCTTACCTAAGGTACTTGGAGAGACCCATTACCATAATATCTAGAAGTGACAGAGTCCTGTGGCACCTAACTAAAGTAAGCATAAGCTTTCATGGGCTAATACCCACTTTATCAGATACAAGCAGTCATAATATCTAGATCTAATATCTAGTCATAATATCCAGATCTATTAGAATATTTAATGGCTCTTTTCACACACACCCCTATGAAGCAGAACAATATTATTCTCCCCGTTGCACAGATATGGAATTGAGTCACAGGAAAGTTAAGGGACTTGTCCAAGGTTACAGAGGAAGACTGTAGCGGAGCAGGGAACTGAACCTGGCTCTCCCGAGTGCCAAGCTAACATCCTAACCCTCCTTTTTTTCCAGTGCTTTTGGTAAGTGCCTTAATTACCTTGAAGTGGCATGAGTGTGAAACTATGGTTCAGTGTTGTGTTTCCAAAACTATGATCTTTAAGATCATACACACAACATCACTTCACTGCAGCACCAAACAAGAATCTAGTTTTCTGATGGGATGGGAAAGAGTCAACACAAAGAACCAGTCTACACTGAGAAGAGTGAGAAAATGTGCTACCAAAAACACCGTATTTGGAGACAGTTGAGCATGATTCTGCCCCCTATTTTGATGCATTCTCGCAAAAAATCATGCTACATTATCCACACTGACCCCTATACAGAGTCCATGTTCATGTGGATTCAAGTAGGTGAAAAGGAGGAGAAACTTTAAACACTTGCTTCTAAAAACGGAGATGAACTTCTTGTAAGGGTAAGGTTGTTCGTGTAAAACCCAGACCCTTTGTGCCTACTTCCATGCAGAATGACGGGCAAGAAGCCTTCAATTGACATGGGATTTTCCACTGTTACCCGATTCCTTGCACAACAATCACAGCCTCACAATATCATTAACAAAAAACACACAGGCATTTCAAACATGTTAGGTCAACACAGGGCAGATACACAGGCTGAAAGAAGGAATGAAACTACCCAGGTATCTGTACTGCAGCCTCTTTTAATTGCTATTAGAGCTAGAACTTGCACATGCTGGGAGATGGGGTCTGCTGAACCAGCCACAGTGTATCTAGGGGGAGGAACGGTCCAAGCGGTCTGATTCTAACAGGAATTCACTTCCCCTGGGCAGCTTTGAAAATCTTCCCCTTATTTAACTCAGGGTGGTGGTTTCTGGGTGTCCTGTCCCGTCTCTTTCCCCTCCTCCCCCACTTAAAGAGTTTCAGGACCTGATCTCAGCTCGGTGTAAGCAGCCAGTACAATGGCTACTTACATCGCCTTGAGGCCATATTTAAGCAGGCTCCAAAGATTTCTGGCTGCATGGAGAGTTGCTGTCCTTGCAGAGACGGTTCCCACCTCCCTCCCCCGCCACTTTGTCAGCATCACTGCTGTACTCCCTACCCATGTGCATGCAGGGAGCTTCTGAGCCACAACTGGAACACTGACTACAATACAATAGACTGGGTTTATAATTACTGCCCTTATTGGGGATACCGGACGACGGAAGAGCTGAGTCAGCCTTTTGAGACACAGGATCGTAAGCTATTGGGGGGGGGGGGAGGAAGAAGCAAGAATATTATCTGGTCCTGTATTTCCTCCTCTGTTTTCCCCCCCATTTTACTGCCAGAGGCAAGACAAAGCCAAACGGTAAATTGTGGAGTCAGGGCTTCCTCTGGTGGTTTGCATGGCTTGAGCCAGAGCCCAGCTCTTCAAAGAGACAGAAGGCCACAGGCAGAAGGGAATGGAACAAAAGGAGAAATGGACAGAATTTGGTGAACAATGGAGCCTGACCAGAGAAGGATCAAGAACGTCAGGATTTCTGCACTCAAAGAGGGGCAAAGCCTGCCACCGTTCTCCAAAGCCACACCCAGAACCCCTGACCCAGAACAGCATGACTGACAAGCAACAAAACACAGGCTGCATTCACAAGGACCAAAAGCTTCCTTGCAGTGAGGGTCACCCAAAAGCCAGCTGAGGCCTGTTGCTGCCTGAGGCTATCTGGAGAGAGTTTACCTCCCCAAAGGACACAGCATTCCCAGATTATCAACTGATTTACACCAGATATTCTCCTGAAACCTAAAGGAGCAATGCTGATTTGGCACAGAAACACTAAAATTTAGAGCGGATCTTGAACAAAACACAGCTCCCATTCAGATGGCCCGAATTCTGCCACTCTTATTCACATCAAGTAGCACCTTACTCCTGAACAGTCCCATTGAAATCCTAAGGGACTGGCAACCAAAGGTGGGATGTGCATGCACATGTATACAGAAGGGTCCTGGCTGCCTGTTCCTACCTACATAGGTGTGTAGTCCAAGAGTACAGAATCCTTAGCACTAATGGTGTTCTACCTCTCGTCTTCTTCACTTCCTGCTCTAAACTGCTGTGGAGAGCTGTCACATTTCACCACAGAGCTGACTGTGGTGAAATGCAGTGATGGCCAGAGAAAATCCTGCACCCGGCTCTTAAAAAGGGAGTGTATACTTCTGGTGGTTAAACTACACGTCTGGGAGTCACATGTTCCGGATTCCATTTCCAGCACTGCTGCAGATTTGCTTTCTGGCTTCAGCAGGGCACCCACTTCTCCATGGGTCATCTTCCCCTGCCGGGGGTCAGAACTTACTGCATGGGGGGGGGGGGGGTGAGAATTCTTTAATAGTGTTGGGGGGGACAGAATTGGCCCTGAGTGAGGAAATATGGCAACGGTAGCCTGACTCAAGGGACAGAAAGGAAGTTGTAAGGAACATTCTGCAACTCATGCTTGTGAAGAGTGGTGTTGGATCTCCCTGTTCTAGGGAGAAGTGCTAAAAAATAAAGCTGTGCGCTGCTGAGTGCCAAGGAATCCATCCCTTACTTTGAAAAAGTGTAAGCTGCCAAATTCTGCCACCCTTACTCGAGAAGTCTCTTACAACACTGTTGAGTTTGAACTTTACCCTGACTTTGTGGCTCTGTCTGAACTATCAGCCTAAGCTCCGACCTGCTGGCAGCCCCTGACCTTTTCCCCACCTGGGCAGCCATGTTTCCATTGTCTTTCCAATTAGCATTTCTTGTGCAACTATAACACTGGTTTTAACTGGATTCACCCAGCAGAATCCTGATTATGCATGACCATTATGACCTGTTAATTACTTAGTTGACTTCTGTGTATAAATATTGATGCTTACCCCTAATAAAGTTGCCACACTTACTCTGAAGCTTCTGAGCTAAGAATAGTGTGAGCCCGTTGATCAACGAATTGGTGTCTGTGTACTTGGTCTCGGACAGCTTGTGAGCCCTATACCAACTCTGTACAAACTCGGGTGTTGGAGAGGCGAGTAAGGACTTGCTATTTTACCTAACACCACCACATGTAATCTGAACTACTTCGGGGCCCTAAGCCTCTCATCAAAGTCTTTGGGAAAATCTGAAGCAATAATGCTGAACCAGTTTGAATTTCAGCACAGTGGAAATACATTACTAATGGCAGAACAAAGATCAATAGAGCTGAAGCACATCCTGGTAGCTGGATGTTGTTGTGGACCTAAGATCCATGGGAATCACAGAAATAATGATAGTTTCACACATTTGTTACGGCTCTCGTTACAGATTGGCAGCAGATTACTGCAGATGAGCTGGTTTGGTTTTTTAGCTACAAGCAACCAAAGTATGTTAACAATGCAGAAATGTTTCCAGCCATTTAGCACATAGAAAGAAGTCAGGGCCCGATCTTCACCTAGTGTGAATCAACTCAGTGCTGTCAAAGACTGGTCCAAAATTTTCCCTCAGAACAATTTTTCCACAGAAAAATCAAGTTTCAACTAAATGAAATTTTGCACAATAGTATCTGCTTTCTGTGGAATTTTTTGATTTTTCCATCAAAAAGCCACATGTCCAAAAAAACAAGGTATTTTAGTTTGCAGCTAATGTTTCTCAGCTCTTGAATTTCTGTTGGGGGGGGGGGGGGGACCTAAATTTTTTCACTGAAAATTTAGACACTTTTTTTCCCCCAGAGGGGTACCCATGTTACTCTGGATCTGCAAAAACGACAAAGTCTTGTAGCACCTTATAGACTAACTAAAACATGCCCTGAGGTAGAGAATTTTCCATTAACATCTCCTGCTTGGAAAACCTCAAATCGCAGACTACCTTAAGGGCTGTCGATACACATCTTCCATTAATTGTCACAATAGATGCGTTTAAGCTGCTCTGAAACTGTCAATCTAAAGTGACCTCCAAAAGACATAGAAAAGAACCTGACGTTAACATTTTTTAAAAATATTTTGTATAGCTCTAATGCATTCAGCCTCATTAATATCTTTTTTTTAAAAAAAACTGCACACTGGAGCCTGCAGACTTCAATAAAAGCCCACGCATAACAGCAAGCATAAGAAACTTCCTTTCTAAATTAAGGTTGCTTCAAACAGAAGTGAAAGTTCTTTTGATACGTCAATATTCCCCTTTCTTTGAATCAGATATGGAGATATCAGTGTGAAGGGAAAAAAAATGCCTTTTTAGTTATAGCACACACATTTGAGAAACGATCCCTTACCTTTGTTCTTTTGGTGCTGGTCTGTTCACTCCCAGTTTACTCTGGCCCTCCATATCTGAGCCAGTCCCTCCCTTATTTGTTCCTGAATTGCAATGGCTTCAGGACATTAGCTACAGCAGTGGTTCTCACCCAAGGGTACAAGTACCCTTGGGGGTATGCAGAGGTCTTCCAGGGGATACATCAACTCATCTAGATATTTGCCTAGTTTTCAGCAGGCTACATATAACAAGCACTAGGAAAGCACAAATGAAAATTTCATCCAATGACTTGTTTATACAGCTCTAGTTACTATATACTGAAATGCAAGTACAATATTTATATGCCAATTGATATATTTTATAATTATAAGGTAAAAATGAGACCGTCAGCCATTTTTCAGTAATAGTGCACTCAGGGTACTTACCTTTTTAGGTCTGATTTTGTAAACAAGTAGTTTAAGTGAGGTAAAATTTGGGGGTACGCAAGACAAATCAAACCCCTGAAAGGGGTCCAGTAGTCTGAAAAAGGTGGAGAACCATTGAGCTAGGGCACTCACATACAGCCCCAAGTCGAGGACAATGCACAGGAGAGGCAGTAGCTATAGGAACAGAAGAATTTTTCCATCGACCTCACCACTTCTGCACCAGGGAATAGGCACAGCTCTGTCACTGCTAGAGTTCTCTCATTTTTAAGTGTAGATGACGACTAAGCTCCTCTACGTGGGGTTTTTCCTGCTAATTCAGCTACATTGATGCAAACGCTGCATCTACACTGGACGTTTGCATGGGTGTAGCTACACCAGTATAAATAGCCTCAGTACAGACAGGGCCTAAGGTCTCTTCATGCTCTCTGGCAGCACGAGAAGACTCATTCCTACACCAGCGCTGAGCAGTGTAAGGGCTCTAATGCTGGCCCTGGTTAGGGTTGCCAGCTTTGAGATTCCAAACCAAAAACAAAAACAAAACAAAACCACACACTGAGCACCCTTTCCCTGCCCCATCCCCACACTGAGGCCCCACCCCACCCCTTCTCCAAGGCCCTGCCTCCCAGCTCACTCCAACCCACACTCATTTTCACCTGGCTGAGGGTGAGGGCTCTGGGGTGGAGCCAGGGATGAGGGATCTGGGGTGCAGGAGGGGGCCCCAATTTGGGGCCAAAAGGTTTGGAGTGTGGGAGGTTCTCCAGGCATGGGAAGCGGTGAGGGCTCTGATGGGAGGGAGGGAAAGGGGGAAGGGGGGGGGAAATCTGGTGGAGGGCACAGAGACATGCTGGCTTCTTCTGGGAGCCACATGGAGCCAGGGCAGACAGAGCCTGCTTTAGCCCTGCTGCATGGCCAACCAGACTTAATTACCCAGTCCGCAGTGCTGACTGGAGCAGCCAAGGTCCCTTTTTGTCTGGTCAAAAACGCAATATCTGGCAACCCTAGCCCTGCTCCCAGGCCCCAGTATAGCAGGCACGTTAGGGGCGGGGAGGGAGCAAGATTGGGAATGGGGTGCAGCACTGTATTAGGAGGAGTCTTTGCTCTCCAGAGACCATAGGAAACAGAGCGCAAATTAAAGCAGCCCTGAGGCTCTAGGACCCTGAACATCCCCAAAAGCATACAGATGGCTTAAGACCACCTGCCCCAAGCACAAGGATGGGGTAACAGAATCAGGCCCTGAGATTTTATCACCACTTAAGAATCATATTAGCAAGTGAAAATAAAGTCCAGGGAAAAATATGGTCCTGATAAATTTGGCTTTCCAATTAGAAAAAAAAAAAAAAAAAAGACCAACAGTATAAGAAACACTGGGTCCTATTCTGCCCTGTGTTACCAAAGAAGTCAAGAGCATTAAACTAGAACTCAGCTGACAGCTAGAAGAAAGTTATTTAAGGAATATTCGCAGGGAGGAAGCTAGCCCATCGTAATTCAGTTCTCTCATTTATACCAGAGTGATCTTCACTGGAATTACTCTGGATTTATACCAGTGTTATGACAACTCTATTTCTTGCCGTGCTCTCTTAGATGGTCACCACCCTATTTCAAGGCCAAATTCTCTTCTTATTCTCTCGGGCACAAATACAGGGTAAAATCATGGATTTCATTTATACCCTGCAAAGTCAGAATCAATCCTTAACATGGGAAAGGCAGGTGAGGATCCTTGCCACTGAAACAAAGCTGGAAAATCCTGCTCAGAGGGCTGCTGCTTTGCAGGAGGCCAAGCCATCTAATTTGCTTGTCTCCCCCACTGTGAAAGTGACAACAAGGAAGAGCCTGCAGTTTATTTTTAGGAAGTTGCAGAAACGGATGCAAAGCAGGCCCTGTATCTGCAAGCAGCCTAATCCCACCCTTCAAGTGTTCTGCCCCCAGAATCCTCTCACTGCAGAGCCAGGGAGACGAGTCAGACTAAACTCTCCCCCTCCCCCCTTCTTTTAGGGAAACCACTGAGGCTAGAACAGGAAGCTGCCTTTTTTCCACTAAAGCACGGACTATGTATTTAAGAGCCACAGCCACCTAACCACATGCATTGTATGCACCAGCTGTTGTTACTCCTCTAGATCACTTTCAGGACAAACCACAGTTCTTGAGTAGCCAGGCTACAAAAAAAATTCACTTGTTCGGTTTAATGCAAGGTTGGTTTCTGTTGAAGCGAGAAGTCAAATCTCATACTGAAGGGCCTGTTCCGGTCACCCTTCCTCCCCCTCGAGTAACCCCTTAGTTTGGAAGTACTTCTAGTGAATAAAGGTGACACGCAGGGGATCAGATTGTTAGCAGGTACAGCTCCATTGAGGTTAAGGGCCCCAAGTGCTTTTCATTCTGTGGAGCCTTTTCACGCCTTGCTCCTGAGCTGGGGCTTTTCCCAGCATCGTCCAACACAAAATCCCTTTGTTGAGCTGGATTCTTCATTGCTATGAAAATGGCTACACAGAGTGCAGGGCCTTCTGACCAGGTATCTTAACACTCACTTTGCTTTGGTGCAATTGGGCCAGAGCCTCTGCAGGCGTAAATCTACATAATCCCATTGACCTCAATGCAGATTGGGTCTGCTCTCCAGCAGATGTCAATGACTACACAAGGGAACAGAGGATCATGCTCCATGAGCAAAGTCCAAAACTCACCCCCTTCCAAAGGTTTGGCTTTACGGACCTTGAAATTAACAGCAATATTCAACTCAGACTTCCCCCCAGGTTTCTGATCCTGTTCCTTCTGCTTTGGGGGCGCGCACACACACACACACTGAACTATTCAGAGCCAGACTGTGTTTTAGACTACACACACACACACAAGAGCACAGGAATGCTCCTAGACAGGTTTCCTACACTTTGTATTCTGGCCCAGAAGTACATTGGCCACTTGCTTGCTTCCCCTGTCCTAGAACGGGTGGAGCCTTGACTCCCTTATTTGCTGCTAGGACAGGCCAGTAGTACAATATTACTCCCTGGCAGCAAGAATCAAGCAGGAAGGAACTGTGCCCCCAGGGGACATCTAAGTCATACCACCTCTGGGGGGCATGGCTTATTCACAGACTTGGAAAGATTCATTTTTAATCAGTAAACGTTGAGGTCACCGTCCACACCCAAAGGGACAAAGCCCGTGTATTTCCAATCATTAATGATCAAAAATGTTCAGAGGCAAAGTCAGCCAAATGCTGCTTGAGCAATGATTAGAGTTTGAGTTAAGGGTATTTACTTTATATATTTTGACACATGATGTTCACGATTTGCTTCTGAACCGTTAAAGAGATTTAACTTTTAAAAAAATCTCATCCTCTACAATTAAGTAGATATTGGCCAACACCCTTGCACATTTACCACAACTGAAAAAGAAGACAGGAGCAAAGAACCACCAATAAAAATAGGGGGGAAAAAAGATTTATAAACAAACATGGATCTTCTCTGTGGCAATGACAAAAAAAATAAAAATCAAATTCTGCCAAGCCTATTTGTCCAATCATTCTTTGCCCAGGGTTGTGCTGAAAGGCGCTTACATATTTTGCCCCATGGAAAGGGAAAGAAATGACCAAATGTGATTTAATGATTTTATTTTTTTAATTCCCTCTTTAGACTGGATAAGCACAAAAAAAAATTAACTCGCAGAGAAGGGCTTGGGGTTTGTTTTAAGAAGTTAATAATCTGAAAATATACAGTTTATACTGAAAGTGCCTTTTCAACCTTAGTATCACACGATTAATACACACATTGAACCATTACAAGATACTTTCTGTTCTACTTATGAACAGAAGTCATACATCTATATGCTTCCATGGCTGACTCATATCTATAAACCATATTGTTAGTATGCAGTGGGAATTTTTAAAGCACTTATAAGCTACCTTTGAACTGGACTATCAGACCAAAACCAGCTTGGTTACACCTGTACAAACCCAGTCAAAGCAATAGGCTTGGATGAATGCACCTGAGGACAGAATTGGACACTAGTGTAAATCAGAAGTTGGGGTGAAGGGGGAGACTGGGCTGATTCTGATCAGACCTTGTTCCAGTCTCATTACCACTAGCCACTAAAGAATGTAGCTTTATGAAACACTGCATGTGCCAACAAAGGGCTAAACTTTGGGCTCTGCTGAAGCTCCTTTATGGAGGCTAAATCAACACTTACGTGGCTTAATGTCACCCAGAGTGGGACTTGTTGGGATAGAGGGAATTATTTGTGCTCCAGAAGCCCTCTTCATAGTCCAGATGTTGGCCCTAGCACCCCACAGAAAAACCTCTAACCTAGGCTCGAGGGCAGTTTAAACCCAGGCATTGCTAGAAAGGGTGTAGGCTTGAACTGGGATTTCATTTCAGCCCGAGCTGGCCCCCATTTTACTCTGCAGCAGGACAAAGGCTAATCAAGCTGCGTAATGTTAATCCAATCCCACAATTCCACCTGGGCTGTTCTTGGTAGTCCAACGCCTCCTTATTGGCCACTGTGGCCAGACAGGATGCAGGGCTAGATGGACTTTTGGTCTGACCCAGTATGGCCGTTCTTATGTTCCCCCTTCCTCAGCGCAGCGTGTCAATCCCAACTTCTCCCGTGCTGCTAGTTGGCCAGAGCCTGACCCCAGCCTCACCGTAAATCTGTTGTGCAATATCCAGAAAGCGCCTCATTTTTGGTTTTATACAAAAATAGGTTCCCTGGGTTTACAAAATCAGCAGTTTCTTTATTGCCAAGTTTCATGCAATTCTGGATCACTCGAGTACATGAAAATCCTGATTACATTCAGAAAAGCCCAAATGTTACATTAGGAAGATTTGTTTATGGTAACAAACAATTTGTTTAAATGTAAACGTGAGGCTGTCTGTAGTAAGGCAACGTAGTGGAAGACAGACACTCAGATCAGGTGCACCGATGTGCTGTAATAGGAGCAGAGGAAGAACAGGCCTATACATTTATAGTCGCAGGTAATTTTCCTCAGCCAGAGGCTTTAAACAGATTTACTCTTCCAAAGGCTTTGGGGGTTTTTAAATGGCTATTTGACCATATGAAACCAACTCAAAATCCAAAGACTGGCACCCTCAATTTCGAAGTAGGAGATTTAAAAAAAAAAAAAAAAAAAAAAAAAAAAAAAGGTACCATCTGGGCTCAAAGGCGAATGGCACTCGTGTCTGAAAGGGAAATAAAGCAAGGGAAGCAAAAGATCCTCTTACATAAAGTCTGATGTAAAAGGAAGTCACTTTGGCTGAGCAGGCCTCATTAACACATGGCTGCAGGCTGCAGTTTGGGATGAAAAATTCACTGCTCCTGTTTGTAAACCTGAACTAACAATACAGCCTCCCTTTTAGTTTATTTACTCTAAAGGCCTGGCTTGCAGTTTCAATCTCCCAGCACAATCACCCCTGCCCCCACGCCACACCTCCCAAAGCTTAGCTCTCAAGAGCGTTCCTTTCTGGTTAGAGACCAATGGCAGAGATAGAAGCCTTTTTTTGTTGTTGTTAATTGTCAAACGTGTCAATATAAATTTACACCCAGTCTGATTGAGACACTATGGCGGATTCTCTGAGCAGGTCATTTAGAGAGTTGTAAATGTACATCTGAGGGATCAGACAGAAATCAGCACTTGGTTCTGGGTGGTGGTGTTCAGCTGAAGGCACAGCCCCAGGGAAGACTTGGGCACGGAGCCTTTAAACCACCTCTCTGCCCTCCTGATGCTGGGCTACCCCAAGAACCAAAAGACCACACACACACACCCGTGTAACTCGGAGCAGCCCAGGAGCTGCTCTAAGTTACAGCAGCCTGTCCCCACTGTTCCCATAGTGAGCAGAGCAAACCACAAGGGTCTAGTGGTGTGCAGCATGGGGCCATGGCCCCACCTGTCTCCCTCCTCAGCTCTACGCCTAACATGCCCCCAAGAGGGAGGTGAGCAGGGAGAGAATCAACCGAGGGCCTAGAGCACTATGCAGTGACCTTGAGTGAGGGGCAGAAGCCTTCCCTATATATTCAACTTGAGAAGGAGGCAGGAGCGGGTTACACACCAGAGGCCTGATTCATCGTCCTCTAAAGGAGCTGCAGACCGGGACTGCCACATTGGATCACACCTGCAGTTCATCTAGCCCACTATCTGGTCTCCCCCCAATAGCCACAACCAGAGGTTTCAGAGTAAAGGTCAAGAACACTCCAGTGTGCAGATGCAGGACAATCTGCCACCAGCACTAGGCCTCATCCTGGTTACTAATATCTTGGTCACTAGTATATTAGCTTAAGCCCTGAGGTTTAATAGTGCTTTCATCTTATGGTATAAGTGTACTTACAGCCCTATGGGTCCCAGGATATTAGAGAGACGAGGTGGGTGACGTAATATCTTTTATTGGACCAACTTCTGTCGGTGAAAGAATATCTTTTATTGGATCAATGTATGTCACCCACTTTGTGGGTGTCTCTCCCTCTTATTGGGAGACAACAATGCTCTAACCCAGGGGTCTCCAAACTTTTCAGCCCGAGGGCCGCATTAGCTATCAAATAGCAGTTCGGGGGCCGACAACACACTCGAGGTCCAAATAAAAAAGAATCAAAACATGGATGTTGTTTTTAATTATTTATTTAATATTATTTTATTCAGTTATTATTTAATAACACATTGATACACTACACATGAACACTACACATGAACACCTGTTCACTACACATGAACACTACACATCAACCCCCCAACTGACCCACCCAGCCAGGTCTCTCCCCCCAAAACCTCCTTTCCTCCAACCCCCCCCCCCCCCCCAACTGACCCACCCAGCCAGGTCTCTCCCCCCAAAACCTCCTTTCCTCCAACCCCCCCCCCCCCCCAACTGACCCACCCAGCCAGGTCTCTCACCCCCCCAACTGACCTGCTCAACCCGGTCTCTCCCCACAGACCGGTTCGCCGCCTGGCAGTGGGTGGCTCCTTGTTTCGCCCCCTGCAACTGCGTGGCGGTGCGGCGCGTCCCGGCCCCAGCTCCGAGCCGTCCCTGGCCGGCGGCGGCAGCCGAGCACGCGGCGCGTCCCGGCCCCGCGGCTGGCGGCGGCGGCCGAGCGCGCGGCGCTTCCCGGCCCCGCGGCTGGCGGCGGCGGCCGAGCGCGCGGCGCTTCCCGGCCCCGCGGCTGGCGGCGGCGGCCGAGCGCGCGGCGCTTCCAGGCCCCGCGGCTGGCGGCGGCGGCCGAGCGCGCGGCGCTTCCAGGCCCCGCGGCTGGCGGCGGCGGCCGAGCGCGCGGCGCTTCCAGGCCCCGCGGCTGGCGGCGGCGGCCCACGCGGCGCTTCCAGGCCCCAGCGCGGAGCCAAAAAGATCTCCGCGGGCCGGATGAGAGGGCCTCGCGGGCCGCATCCGGCCCGCGGGCCGTAGTTTGGAGACCCCTGCTCTAACCCAATCCCATGACAGTTTATTAGTTCAGCTCCCATGTAGACTACAAAAATAACATACACCAGAGTGGGAATGGGAGTGAGGCATGCACCAGAGAGCACAGATTAAAAGGAAAGCCCATTCAAGCTTTCCCTGGGTACAATGTACAGTAATAAAACCCAAGGCTCAGTGGCACCAGACACTCCTCGAAACAGTGCATCTGGGGAACCCCCTTCCTCTTCGTCCGAAGAGCCTTGCCACACTGCAAGCAAAACGTTTTGCAGCTAGCTAAATTGCTAAAGAGTTTGCACTCACATGCTCTCTGCAAGCAGTTCCCACGGATCTAAAATTCATCTTCTGCACTACACAAAACTGTTTCCAAAACTGTGCTCTTGGCTTCCCGACAAATCCCAAAACAAAAATCATGGTAAAAACATTGCTACTCTGGATGCTCTTTAGAGCGTCAGGCCTGATTCTACCCATGAAATGCTGCTGTAGTCAGAGCAGAGCGCTCATCTCTAAAGGCAGAGGTGCTAATTCAGCGGTGCTTTGCTGCATGGGTTTGTGCTCTTTACACATTATGAATCCTGGGGTATCCAGAATCCAGGCCTTGATTTCTAGTCAAGTTTATGTACTATGCAGAATCCCCTTCACCTACTAGTCAGACAACATGACTGGTTTTATTTTTTCCTGAAAGTAAACAACCACCAAAAAGCCACTACCTCTGATACCCAGAGCTTGATTCTCTGTTGCCTGCATATTTACATAGTGAGAAGTGGGTATAAACGGCCACCAGATCAGAACAGCGGTGTTTTTACTCCTACTTTGCACCGGGTCAGCAAGGGGGAAAAGGGGTGGATGATTTGACAGTGCAGAGCAACCTAGAATATCAGTCCCCATGTCTTTCTTTGGCTGGGAGCGCTGAAGAGGCATTATGCTTACACTTAATAGCACATCAAGTTTCCCCCCCTCCCCCCCCCCCCCCCCCCCAAGCAATGAGAAAGTAGCCTTATTACCAAAGTACAGATTTCACTATCACACATGACTACTGGAAACATCTGTTTAAATATTTTACCCACTAAATAACCAAAGTGACATGCACACATCTATGCTGGGTAGTTGTAGCACACACAGAGAGTAAACAAAAGCAAAAACACTTTTTAGGACCAGAAAGTGGTTTCCACCTGTAAAGGTCAGGAGGCCATCTCACTGTTCCCCCTATAAATTGAGGTTTCTTTAGACTCTTTCTAGATTACTAGTTTCTTGGTACTGTGCTTGTCATTTTCAAAGCACACATTAGTAAAACATTGCATGTTCTGAGCACAAGAATACACCCACCCAATTGTTAAAATCTAGGCAAATGCTGCTACATGAGGATGCGTGTTGGGTTTCTCCTTGTGGGGGGGGGGGGGGGAAAAGAGGAGGGGAAAAGAGAGAGAAGTAGACACTGCCCTGAATGAGCGGCCCCCTATTGTTCTACTAATTCTATTGAGTACGTCACTTTTTTGGATACTTGTTTTTAAAGCATATCTATTTCACACATAACTAGCTTTGTACAGTAGCAGAGGGGTAGCCGTGTTAGTCTGGAGCTGCAGATCTGTAATTTTTTACAGATGTTCCTAGAGTTCCAGATGTGTAGGAGGACTCACACCTTTGTTTCTACCATGTCATCTGCAGCGCCCACTAGAGTGCATTAATATAATGCTTAGAATAAAGTAAGCACAAACCAAAGCCCGACTTCACAGAGGAAAAGTAAATAAAATGTATGTTTTGCTTCTCCTGGATACGAGAACACCACCTGCACAAAACATTAAATGGGGTAAAAGAAATGCAGTTTCAGCACTAAGACAAAAAACAGTATTTGAAAGCTATTGCAAGAACCAGCATAAAGTCCCTGTCATGGGAACACATCACACATTTGGGAACAAGAAGAGTTTAATACAACCTGTCTAAACATCATAAGTATCTTCTAAACGAGACGTTGGTATTATGAGTCAGTTATCCAGTAGAGAAATAAGCAGGATCAGTGAAAAGGAGCCAGTAATAGAAAGATACGCCTGAAAATGCAGAGCAGGAAATGGAGAGTCACAAAAAGCAAGTGTCAGGGGAAGATAGCAAGAGGGAGATTTGTATATCTCCAGCCTCCGAACGGACTGGTGGAAGGTCCCAGCCACCAAAAGACTTTCTAAATCATGCTCCCATCATTCCTATTTCCATCCTAGGCTCCGGACATTTGGAGCCCGTGTTTACTGCCCCTCAGCTTCCGACTTTTTTTTTTTTTTTGGGGGGGGGGGGGAGGCAAAAAACAGGCAGGTTTCCCCAAACTCTCCAAGCAAAACCCTCAAACTAAAGCAGCAAGCCTGGGATCCTGGTAACTAGACCTTCCCAAACGGGAGTCTCTCCCACATGCAATTCTCCAGCTTATTATTAAACTTTATCAGCCAATAACTTCCTGCAGCTCTCATTTAACCACAGACTGAGTTATCCAGGGAGTGCCTTTCAATGAGAGACCACAGCTGTTATAATACAAGACAAGGAAGTGGAGAAGGAATGGATGCGGAGAGATAAGGGCATCCTTGCCCACACACCCCATAAGGAACCCCACAGTTTGTATGGCTAGGAAGGGGGGAAACATACACACACAGCTGTTATAGGACTGGGAAAAGGCACAGACACTGGGGGAGGACACTGAGTCCCCTCTATTGTCATTCGGATTGCACAGGACTAAACAGCTCAGTGCCGGGGTGACTCTAGCTGAGCCCCCCCCCCCCCATTGTGCGGGTGCCCTGATCTATAGCCATGCACTGCACTTCTAAGGTGCTAGCACCCCATAAAGCAGGGGGGGAGGAGAAGCAAAGGAACCCCCTCTAGCTGTTTCCAGGGTAGTAAGGGGTGAGAGGGGTTAGCAGGGGGCATACCTTACAGATGCTGGGGGGGGGGGAGCTCTATGGTTGCAGGGTTGGGGGGCAAGTCCTCCCCAAACTGTTTGCAGGGTAGCAAACTGGTGGGGAGGGGGAAGAAACGGAGGGGAGGGGGTGGCCTAAGGGACCTCCCCGATGTTGCTCTAAGGGACAGGACCCCCAGGTGCTGAGGGGGGGGGGTCCCTGTCAGGGGCTAAGCCCCCCTCCCCCAGTCGTTGCTCTAAGGGACGGGACCCCCCAGGTGCTGATGGGGGGGGAGGTCCCTGTCAGGGGCTGCAGGGGTAGTAAGGGGGGGGACCCTATGCCCCCCCCCCTCCATGGGCAGCCCCCCAATTGCTCTAGGACGGGGGGGGCGAGTCCCCGGCACTGCTGTGGGGCTGGCGGGGGAGGGGGGCTAGCTCGGTACCTCCAGGGTCCGGATCTCCTGCTGGGTGAGGTCGTTGGAGGCGGCGCACTTGGTGCGCAGCCCGCGCAGGCTGGAGAGCGAGATGTCGACGAGGCCCTGGAGCTGCCCGCACTGCCGCAGGGCGGCCCGGGGGGAGGAGGAGGCGGCGGCGGGTCCCGCCTCCCCGCCCCGCCGCTCCGCCAGGGGCTCGGCGCGCCCGGCGGCAGCGCTAGCCATGCCTCGGCATCGGGCCGGCGGGAAAACCGGCGCGGCTGGGTCCGCCCCTCTCCCCCCGGCGGAGGACGGGGCAGGCGGCGGCGGCGCCACTGGGAGCTCGCAGCCTCCTGCTCGTCTTCCCTCGCTCGTAGCCTTTTCATAGCCGCGGGGGGGGCCGGGGTCAGGCCGACGGGGACGCCGGGACTTGTAGTTTTTCTGCTGCGAGCCGCAAAGGGGTGACACGGGGGGGGGAGGGGAAACTGAGGGGGGGTGCAAAAGTCGACCCCCCCCTCACCGCCCTGAGGGAAAGGAAAGAGGATAAAGCCCCCCACACACTCCGCAACACACCCTTGGATGGATGGAGATCCACCCTATAGCCCCGCCCAGTATTGCCCCTCTAAACGGGACTAGTCCCAGTAGGGTGTTATGAATCCAATAGCGACCCCCATGTCAACACACCCCTTGTTTGGGTTGCTGCAGTGAGGATCAAGCCCCAGGCACAGGAACCCTCCTCACCCAACCCCACTGGGAGAGACAGGCCCCTTGCAACTATTGTCATTGACAGTCGCGGAGGGGGGGGAATGCTGCTTTCCAGTCGGGATTTTTTGTTTTGTTTTTCTTTGCTTTGTTTGGGTTTGTTTTGCACCTGTTTAGTCCAGCTGTAAATAACTACACAAGCAAAGCAACAGAGGAGCTCCCCTCACCCCCACTGTGGGCCTGATCCTCACACTGTGTTTATACATCAGATTAACAAGCTGGTTCAGCCTAATTGGACTAACTTTTTTGCCTCCCACCTGGTTCTTGACTACTTTTCTATACCTGCCTCTGGACACTTCCACTGCTTGCATCCAACGAAGTGGGTATTAGCCCACGAAAGCTTATGCTTCTAAACTTTAAAGTTAGTCTTTAAGGTGCCACAGGACTTTGTTACCTCTGCTATTCCAGACTAACACGGCTACCTCTCTGATTCTTCAGATTAACTTTCTGTTTCTGAGCATGGCTGCTAGCCCAGGGACATAGGAATTGCCATACTGGATCGATCCTGCGATCCACCTATTGCAATATCGCATCCCTGAGAATTGCCAGCACCAGTGTTTCAGAGGAAGGTGCAAGAAATCCCCACAGTCAGATGTGGGGTTATCTGTCCCTTCCCCCGATTAAGGGCTCATCTTAATCATTAATAGTTAAAGATTGCTTTAAACACTGTTGAACATGAGGTTTTATATCCCATCCAGTACTGTTTGCTTGCAGTGAGTATCCTAACTTCTGGATAACCATATGACTGTCCAATCCCTCTTCTGAGTCTTAATGAGTTTTTGGCCTCAACAACATCCTGTAGCAATGAGTTCCCTGTTGTTGTGTTTTATTTCACAATACTCTAGGGAATGTTCAAGGAAAAAATAACATATAAACGAAATACTTGTTTTCATCCACCTTTAAAAGAAACCGTCCTATGCATCTTATCTTAGGTCTGTTCCTTCCTTCATTGTCATTACAAAGCCTGACCTTTTCTGTCCAGAGTCTGATCTCCGTTACACCACATAAAACAAAGACTGGTTCAGCCAAAGTCAATGGCATTACACTGCTTTAAAACCAGAGTAAGAGAGGCCTGCATCAGCCCCTGAGTCTAAATAGAGCTGAGAGTGACCCTCTAAAATTATCTTTCCCAAATGTTCCATAAATCAGTCAGTGACATGTTTTATGTAACATAAATGTTTACTTAGTAAAGAATACGAGCAGGTCTAGTATTTGAAGTGGGCATTAATGTAAACATATTTTAGCCAATATAAACACTTGACTACAAAAGTCATGTGGGTTCATTCAAATCTTTACTAAATAGCGTTCTACAAGTAGCTTTAATATGGTATGGTCTGTGGGAACGCTATGTTTGCAGCCCAGTTAGTGTTTCATTGTGAACCACAATATAAATAACAGTTACAAATAAAGCAGATTTTATATCCTGAATATCTGATGTAGTGACCACAAGCTAATGTGTGTGCAAAATATCAAAACAAAAACCATATATCTCCACAATGGTACCAGTTTTTATTGATTTTTAGTCAGGTGCTCAGAAAGAATGTAATTGCATGCTGACAGAGGAAGATGACTGAGATTATTAATGAGAACTAAATGAATACCTGATTTTTTAGAAGACAATATGGCAGCATAGCCACAAAAGAATATAAAAGCAGGCTCTATCGAAACATAAAAGAATACTAGGAAATCAATCTAAATATCAGTACACAGGCATGGACAGTGGATCTTGCAGGGAACTTACATAGAAAGCAGTTATGAATGCAGCTAAATTGCAGGATCTGACCCTAGTATGAAAGAGTCATTAATTAATTAAAGCCCACAGAGCTGGAGAGTAACAAAAAAGTGGAGAGAAGGGAAGAGAAGAGGAAGCATAGTCAAGAGGTGAAAGCGCAGAAACAGGAGGATATTTAGGCCTCAGTCCAGCTTAGGTCCCAATCCCAAATCCACTGAAGTAAATGGAAAGACTCCTATCTTCAATGGGCTCTAGGTAGGTTCTTAAATATGTGTATGAACATAATCTGAGTAGTCCCATTGACTTCAATGGCACTATTGACCTGTTGTAAATTACTCACATATTTAAGTGATTTGCTGGATTGAATCCTAATGTTCTTTTGCCACTGACTTGCTGTTTGACCTTGAGTAAGTTATTTAATTGCCTCCATCTTCCCATCTTTCTAATGGGGATAATATTTATTTACCTCACAGGAGGGTTTGGAGTTTTAATTCATGAGTGTTTGCAACACACTGAGATCCTAGCATTCAGGCTGGTATAGACCTGGGAAGTATTATTACAGTGATACAATTGCTAAAAAGCCCATTACCTAGCCAGCCAGCAAGGAACAGAAAGGAATTGCTACAGAAGACACTGTAGATTTATTGCATAGGAAAGCAAGCCTGGGAAATAAGCATTGCATGAGATTTTTAATCCGGGAGCAATGTTTGTGTATTCCAATGGGAGTGGCTGCCTAATTCATTGGCTACCATGAGCAGGCAAGACCTACACAGTGTGCTAAACTGCCCCCGGGGCCCAAATGGAAAAATGTGCTGACTAATGTTTTGTACTGTACATGCATTAATGCCCTTATCCTCTGCATTCCTCAGTGTTCTCCTCTGAACACTTATATGCTCAGGCTGCTGTCAACATTAGCAGGAGAAACAGAGAATCCTCTCTGTGTTGTTTCATAGGAGCTGCTTACACAAAAGAGCCAGTGCCTTCCAGGCAGACTCCATTCGCTGGGAAGAGAGGAGAGGAACTGATCCGCAAACACCAAACCACAGGGGAATCATTGTCTCATTCCAAAACTGTAGCCCAGAACTGCAACCTTTGGTGTCCCATACAGTTCCAGGCTGCGTCATGGAGTGAGCACCGAACAGATGTGGTATTGAGACGGCTGGGACCGAAGGCTGTGAAGGAGTAGTTGGGGGAGGTATAGTCTCTCTGGCTCCACAGTTATTATGGTCATAAGGGGTATATCCCCTATTCCAGCCTGAAAATTCCTTTTTCTGCCCAGCTCAGCACAGTAAAACAGAGCAGTGGCGCCATGGTTTGGGCCTATTAAGCTGTGCTATTTCTAGGTATGCAATGGGAGAGTCCCTCACAATCTTTGGAAGAAGTGAGGAACATGACCATGGACCAGATCCTCAATTGGTCTTTAGTTTACCTGTCTCCAGGACCTGCAATGGAGCTATACCGATTTATCCCAGCTGCGGCTCGAGCCCCAAATCTTTAAGAAAATGCTTCGAGTGTGCCTGACTCCTTACAAATTGGCCTGTTCTCTGCATGGCTCTCCCTTTGGAGAGCCTAATGTACTGATTGCAATGAAGGCTCTGACTCGCAGTCCTGCCGGCAAAACACCCATTTTCCTCTATCAGCATCTACTAAAGCGTCTGTTCTCAGAGGAGTCATTGGGAGCCTTGCATGAGTAGAGGGCAGGACGGAGGTGTAAGGAGTGAAACAGTCTGTCAGCAACGCTGGAAGGGCAAGTAAAGAGCTGCTGCCGAGACCGCAGGCTGGCAGAGCAAACCTGACTAGTTGATATGAAATAGGAGAGGACAGGAAATGGACATTAATTATGTATTGAGGTTAATAATTTGTATTGTGGTGGCATTGTGCCAGGCACTGTACAGACCTAATGAAGAGACAGTCCTGGCTCCAAAAGGCTTGAGATCTCAGTGGAAGACTGCAGGCAACAAGTAGATAGACAGGGGAGCACCAGGCAGTGAGAAGACGGGTCAGCATGGCAAGATGTGGTCCCAGCACGCAGGCTGCCTCGCCCCCTGTCAAGTTTTTTCAGTAGGCTTTGCAGCAGAGGAGGGTTTTAAAAAGGGATTTAACCAATGAGGTGGTTTTAAGACTGTTTACAGGGAACTCCTCTTCCTCTACATCAGGGGCAGTCGGGGGGGGGGGGAAATGCAGTGGTGCTTGCTGGGAAAAATCTTGCAATCAAAGCTGGCATCATTTGCAGAACCAAGGTGCCGAGGGAACAATATCCTATTGGTGTAAAAGGGGTGATAGGGTAGGGCTTAATGGTAGAAATGAAAACCTTTGAAAAACAGAAGGGGAGAATGACAAAGGAGAGATAATCCATAATGAATATAGCACGCACAAACACACACCCACACACGCAAAAAGATGGGGAAAAGACAACGAGAAACAAGGAGTGAAAAGACCAGAAGTAGAAGAAAGCAGAAGTGTCTGGTCTTCCCTTTTGAAACTCATTTGGATTCAGGTTTCATTACAAAGCCAGCCCAGGTTCACTAATGCAGTTGCAAGTCTCATTCATCTATCATTTAACAAGCTTTATACCCATTCTCTGATGAGTATCCCCAGTGGTTACACTGAGTTATTAATATTAATTACTGCACTGTTCCCAGAGGAATAGCCGGCACTGAGGTACAGAGAGACACGGATGTGTTCAAGAAGGAGATGATTCTTCTACAAAGAAACTCAGACATTTACAGGCCACTTCTGTTAAAAAAAAATGCTTATCTTAAAAGCTGCACAATAGACTTGAAAGGGAACGGGTTGTCAATTTAGTAACTTTTAACTACCCACCTACAATCACATTTTTAACTTATGAATACTGAAAATAGGAGTTCGTTATCTGATTAGCTCCTAATTTTTGGAGGCCCGACTTGGGCTTGAGAATGCTACCACAATACTAACTTTCCCCCAGCTTTTGTATATCTTTTCCATTTAGACTGTAAACTTTTGGTACGGGAAGTGGCTCTTACTATGTATTTGCACAACCAGTCTTAAGACTCTATTGGGGCCTCTAAGCATTATACAAATAATAAATGATAACCGGAGAGGAACCTTAGCTTTCCCTTGAGGCCTGCCAGACTAACTTTTGTTTACACTCTTGGCACATAGGCCAAGTAAAGTGATAATCTTTTGCCATTCCTACTACATGTGAGTCTAACAAGAAAAAAATGTGCCAACCCTAATCACACAGACTTAGGTCTTTATTCTACTGTCTCCTGGGTTAAACACACCTACAATTGACTCATATTGGCGCTAATCCCCTGGTACAATTTGTATCTCGACATTAAATATGTATTAGGAAAATGACAAACATTTGCTTAACAAAACAACAAGGGGATAATCAAAACGACAAGAGAGTTGTAGCACATAGAACAATGCGGCAGGTGAGCTGCAGCTGCACCCACCCTGCCCCCCGGCCCCATACACCTTCCCGCAGAGCCTGCTGTGTTTGTTACACCTGCCGTGTACCTGCCCTTTATTTCATCTCCATTTTGTAAGGGCAGCAGCTTCAAAAGCAGCACATACCTCTTCAATCTCCTGGCCTGACAATGGAAAGGGAAGCGTCTGAGGTGCAGGGAGTTGGAAACAGGCTCAGGCACCACAACAGGGCTCCGTCGAACTTGTGGGTCAGGAGATTACGTCTAGGAGGCTCCTACGCTGCCAAAGGTTTTAATTGTTTTGCCACCCCCGCCTCTGTCATTAGCACTTTATGGAACTGGATCACGTGACTGCTGCTCCCTCCTCTTTATGTAATGAATCAAAGGCGGGGCCTACTCATATAGATGTTAAGAGCACATAGCTATAAGTTGACTTCTCCAAGGCCTTTTCTTTTTGGCTGTTGTTTTAAATGGAGGAAAAGTGGTTTGGCAGGTTAAACATCTCACACTGTACCTATGCCCTCAGATGAACTTTACACAGAAAGCCCAGATTCTGCTGCATAAATCCTGAGTGAGTCCACCCAAGCAATTCTCTGAAAGACAGACTCTAGCTCAACCGGACATTACTGGGCCAAGTGCAGGAAGCACCGGGTGAGGCTCTACGGCCTGGGTTATAGAGCAGACCAAATGGCGCCAGTCATATAAGACTGACTGGCAATGCCCAGACCCTTATATACCCATGGGGGCAGCATGGCTGACAGCATTCTAGGAGGTTTAAGGAAAATGTCGTTCTCAGAAAGTCTGGAAGGTTCCACGAGATTCTACAACGGTCCAGAACATTCTAGGAGGTCAGTGAAAAATGAATCTACACACGGGATACCTGGAACACGTTACCTCAGACAGTCTGTTCTCCCTTTTGTCGCTAACAACAAAAACAGAGCCCCCAAGCCCAGCACCCCCCAAAGCCCAGGCCTGGGTTGCTTGCCCCTAAATCTGGCCCTGATGGCAGGTCAGCCTAATACCAGTACATCCCTCTTCTAGAGAGCCAGGGCTGAATTATTTCCTGGTGTCACTCTATTGACTTCAGTGGAGTGACACCCGGGATGAATTAGGCCCTGAGTAACCAGTCCTACAAAAGCTTCCCCATTTCCTTACTTCCTTTTTCCCCCCTTTTTTCTGTTTAATCTTTTCACTGCTGGTATTTCCCCTCTACAAGTGACTATTTCCCTCACTCTACAAGTGACTATTTCCCTCACTCTACAAGTGACTATTTCAGGGTTGTCATCTCTCATAATTTCATCACAAGTCTTGTGATTTTTGGTGCATTTCTTAAAGCCCCAGTGGCGGGAGTCATGTGAGTTGTGACACTCTCAGCTTTTGTTTTAAATTTGTTCATTTTTAATTTGTCCTACCCCTCGTGGTTGTGAAGTGAAGCTTAAACATGTGACCTGAATGCACCCCCAAGGCTCGAAAACCAGACGGTAAATAAGTAGTAGTAGTGGGTTTTTTTAATTCATTGCATGGTTTGGGGGAATCCTGATTTCTGAGCATGGGGGATTGGCAATATGTATCGATCTACTTCCATGGCCTCCATCATGTAAGCATTGACCACATTATGCTAAGTCAGTTTCAACTAGAATTCAACTGGTTTCAGTGCCTGTGCAGCAGAGATCTGCACTGATGTAAATAGATTGGTGTAAGAACCAATTTAGCTCTTCTAGTAGGCCAGGCCTCAGACTAGTGGTACATTTTATGAGACCCTGTGGGGGGGACACACTGCTGGCAGGTCCAGCCTTCAGTCACTTACGCACCTGCCTCCACACTGCCTGGCTCTAATTAATACGCTGTCACCTTCAAGGGTACTGAACCACATGCCCAGTGACACATTTTACTCAATATCTGGAGTGTACCGTCTCCATGCAGCCCCAAAAGATTAGAAGGAACAAGTCCTATTACATCTGAGTTTTCCTGGCTTCCTTGGTTTTTCTATTGGTGCGACCTATTTGTAGTTGACCCTTTTTATACATACACAATTGGAATAAGTCAAAATTCAGCCTTAAGCTATTGTGGGAAAATTGGAGGATGGCTGGGAGAGTGTGTACATCTCAGAAGCCACTGATTTCTTTTCTTACGGATAGCTGGACAGACATGAGAGATGGGGTGCCAAATAGGTTCATAAACCATGCTGCGTTCCATTCCATCATGCAGAAGGTGACAACTGCTCAATGCAATTTGCTGTTTATTTCTTGCTCTGATGGGTTCCCTTCCTCCCACCCCTCCACTTTCCCTTGTGGAGCTGATTATGCTGGGGTGAGGGGAGGAGCGGGGGATGCTGGCATGAAGCTGTATGTTGTGTTCCTTTCCCATGGGAAAGTTGAATTAAATAAGAATTGAAGACAGGGCCTTTAAATCAACAAATTCCACTTGGGAAGTTTTCTTCCTGCTCTAGCCAGAATAGGTTGCTATGCCCTGGCGGGTTTAGAGAGACATTCTGAAAACTTTTTTTTTTTTTGGCAAAATATCAAATGCTCTAGGACAGCGTGAAGAAATAGGAGCCCATTGCTGCAGCTCCGAGTTTGCTGGGAGTGCATGATCCTGTTACTTTTGCTACAGGTGAGTGTGAACAATGGTTCAGAAATAACAACAGGCTCATCTTTCTTCCCCTTGAGGCGCAGTCACTGGGACAATCTGGGTTCGGTTCTGGATTTCCTGGGGGACCCTGGGCAAATCCCAGGATGTCTCACTTGTGTCGGGGGGATAATGCATCCTTCGTTTTGTCTGTTTAAAATTCAGTGGTTCTCAAACTTTTGTCCTGCTGACCCCTCTGAGTGCGCCCCTCCCCATACATTCAAAACACTTTAAAATATATTTACCACCATCATAAATGCTGGAGGCAAAGCAGGGTGTGGTGTGGAGGCTGACAGCTCGCGACCCCAACCCCATGTAATAACCTTGCGACCCCCTGAGGGGTCCCAACCCCCGGTTTGAGAATCCCCAATTTAAATGATAAGCTCTTTGCGCAGGGACTGTCTCAGTGCTTGATTTATACCACGGCTTGGCTGATCAGAGCCCCGGCACCTCTGGGCTTCTCGCATCCATTATGAGAGTAACAAAATTGCTTTAGCCCCAGCACCTCTTTCACTGCAATTTTTAAGGACTGTGTCTCACTCTGTGTATGTGCCGGGCCTAGCTCCGTGGAGCTCTGATTTTGGCTGAGGTCCACTGTCATATAAAGAATAACTGGATGTTGGGACTCGTGGGCTCTATTCCTCTATTGTGTCCCTAAGGCCTGCCCTGAGCTGACTTAGACAAGAGTTGTTAACATGCCAGCATTGCCACCATCCCCTTTACCAGTAGAGGTGGGAAATCTTAGGGATAGTCTAGTGTAGACAAGGCCTGAACACAGCCTTGAACAAAATCACTCCTCAGTGCCTTTATTTACCCAACTTTGTAATACTCTGTGATGGGCTCTGCTCCCCACAGGGGCCCTGCCAGAACTGAGTTAGGCCAGGTGGGCCCAATCACCTAATTAGGCTGGAGGTAGCTAATTAGAGAGACGCTCACCTGTGAGGGACAGGCAGGGCTTCTACAAAAGACTGGAAACTGGAAGCAGAGGAGGCTGCAGGGAAGGATTCAGCCACTCCTTGGTGGGAGAAGGGAGGGATCATTTGGAGACTGCAGAGATGAGTTGCCTAAAGTTATTCCCTGGGAGGAGGGAGTGAAGAGACTGACAAACACAGAGGAGTAGGGAAGGCCAGGAGGCATAGACATGGCTCAGAGAAAGGCAGAAAGGTTCAGGGAATGGGCCTGGGCTATGGCTGTTATGTAGAGGGTCGCTGGGACTGGAACCCAGAGTAGAGGGTGGACCCAGGTTCCCCTGCCAGCCACGGAGGGAGTGGCCCTGTGAGGCAGTGAAGCAGAAGATCGCCTGAGATAGCGGGAGAGCAGGAACTTGATGTACTCCCTCCTCGCCCCGAAGGGAAACCCGCAGTAGTGACCTGGCCAGGTCCCAAGGAGAAGAGCTGTGGTTCCGGGGAGCGAGAGAGCCGGCTGCAGAGGAGACACTGACGGGGTATAACCGCTGGAAGGGGGCGTTGGCCCGACCAAGCTAATCTCCAGAACCACCAGCAGGCGGCGCCATTCAGTGGTGAGTAGAGCAACCTGTTGCACTCATTTCACTTTCTTTACCTCACTAAGGTACCAAATAGCTGGGAATCTAAAGATAGCATATCGGTAGGAGATGTGCCTAATATCACCCTACCAACCAACAGTATTTCCAAGACTAAAACCCAGGTTTCTTGAGCCCCCGTAGCATACCCATACCCCTGGATCATTGTGCCACATTACTTTGCTAATTTGGTCTGAATTCTGAAAGCATTTTACGAAGGTCAATAAGTAGCATTATCCCTACTTTCATAGATGGGGAAAACTGGCACATAGAGCATTTGTGTGACTTGGCTGGACTCACACAATGAATCAATGGTAAGGCCAGAAACAAAAGCAGGTATATTGACTGCTTTTCTACCCTATTCACTGAACCAGGATATCCTGGCTCTCAGATGCAACAGTCTTTGCAGTGTTCAGCTGCTTGAGAGAGAGAAGCCAGTGGTGAGTGGTCTCATGCTCATGTGAAGGCCCCTGTCCCTGGATCATTGGCTAATGGCAGCGTTCAGGAGAGGGAAGAAAATTGTTGTGAGTCAAACAGAGTAAGGGAAGTATCCAAGTGACAGAAAATATCTGATTATGGCCATTATACATGAGAAAGTGGAAATTGACAGTGCAGGTGTACAATGGCATTACTGTGTCATGTGTAGCCGCACAACTGTTAGGATTTTGTCTTGTGTATGACACTTTCAAATCTCTGAGGACTTGTGGACACAAAGTTGTACCTCCTTAACTATACTCATATATTTAAACCACTTCCTAGTACGGGCACAATTTTATATCAGGATAGTTTATTCCGGTACAGATCTGGAATAAGCTAAACTGGTGGAAGGCCCCGGTATAACTGTGTCCTCACTAGGGGTTGGGACAATATAACTATATTGATGGTGGAAAGGAACGAGCCCCTCCACCACCCACCTACAAAGTTATCCAGGCAGCAAGACTGCATAGACCAGGAGTCTGTCTTCTGTATGGACAGCTGCTGTTTTGTGAGGCAGAGATGATGTATTGTATTGCAGAGATGTGCAAGTCGTGCTGTCCGGGAGACCAACAAATGTTCATGTTTTGTTGCTCTGCTTCGTCTCAAATACGCCATTCATGCGGAGCATGTACAGTAGAAACTCGTGAATAACGGAGAAGCATAGCATTCACCAAACTCATTCCAATATGCATCTGTAACACAGTACATGTTACTTAACATGAAGCTTGTTAGCCGCTTCAGTGATTTATTGAGAACTGATGAATACCTATAGATCAAAGATGCACTATAATAGGCAGTGGTCTTCTGCCATCATGCTGACCAATATTGATCACAGAATTGTAGGACTGGAAGGGACCTCGAGAGGTCATCTAGTCCAGTCCCCTGCACTCATGGCAGGACTAAGTACTATAGAGAGATTACCCAGGAGATTTGCCCAAAACTACACATCAAATCAATGTCAGAGTTTAGATTAGATGCTGGGTCTCCTAATCTCATGCTCTAACCCCTAGACCACATTGTCTTTCAACTCGGTTTATCAACAGGGCATCCGTTTTTGCTATGTGTACATTTTCCCCCCTCCCATCTCTTTAAAGCAAGCTTGTGAATCCTAGCTCTTAAAATACCACTGAGTACTGAGGATTCATTCTAGTCTGCAGGGATGTTTTGTGCTGTGTTCGCGGAATCTGTTTTGCCTCTCTGCTCAGGAACATATGACAGAGTGGGTACCATGACAAACCGTGTTTACCTCTCCAACTATTGTACATGGTCTTCTCAGCATCATTGCTTACCTTGGAAGTTTAATTGAGCATTAAAGATAATCAGTTACAGCTGGTTTTGTAAGCATCTTTCTAAGCCCTTAATTCTCACCCTTTGCTGAGCTTCTGTTTTCCAAAGGTGTATATACAGGACCGCAGGCTTCAAAACCTGTTGTTTTCCAACATTTTTGTTACCCATTGGTGCTATGGGAAGTGCCCCATGTGTCTGGATTTTTCTGCCTGCAGTTTGTTGAATCTAACTCAACGGGGCATGTTGATCTATGAAAAGCTGTGGAAAAAAAATCATTAAGAGGATGCAAAGTGGAGGTGACAGGTTGTTTAGCGGATGTGCTGGCTGTCTCACACAAGTAAGCTAGTGGTTATTCTGTTCCAAGCTCAGAAACCCTCACTGAACAAACAGAGACTAATTGCATTAAAAAGTTTTTCTGCTTTAACTACATTGGTATATTTAGAGCAGCAAAAAATCCCCATTGTGGATTCAGTTATATAGGTGTAAAGGTGCTTATGCTGGTACAGTTCATTCCCGTTCAAGAAGCAAAATAAGTTATATTGGTATATGGCATCTTTTTAAAGGTATAACTGCAACCACAGTAGGGCTTCTATCTAGACCAGTAAAATAAAAAAAATATCAACTCCCTATCTGACCAGTAGTTACACTGTTTAACTTTTATAATACAGATGAGGCCTAAGGCTAGAATTTTCAAAAGCACCTACATGACTAAGGGCTCAGGGCTGTCGCGGGAACACTCCGGTGGCAGTGCTTTGACGTGCGAGTGTGGTCGCATGCGAGAGCTCTCCCAGTGCTCCTGGTAATCCACTTCCACGAGGGATTAGCTCTGAGTGCTGAGAACACCGCTCCCAGCGCTCGAAGCCTGTCCGCACTAGCGCTTTAAAACGCTCAGACTTGCTGCTCTGGAGGAGGGAAGAGGGGGGAGGGGCTGATTTTTCATCTCCCTCTCCCCCCCCCAGCCAGCAAGTTAGAGCGCTATAAAATGTAAATGTAGCCAAGTCCTTACGAGTCTAAGTCCCAGTATCAAAAGTCAGGCCAGGTCTGCACTTAAAACTTTTGTCAGTCTAGTAAGATTGCTTATGGGTGTAACTTTTTTTTTATACCAGCAAAAGACCTAGTGTAGGCAAGGGTGCTTTTGGTAGCACCGCTTATTTCATTTGGGAACTAATCTACACGAAGCTGCCAAAAGCACTCTCTTGCTGGTATGAGCCGTGTCTAGGAAGGTTAGCCAATACAGCTATAATTGCAAACCTTTTCTTGAGTACGCTTCTGAGTGGGACCCCATAGACACTTAAATCACTTTGGAATTTGTACCCCAGCTCAGTTGTTAGGCTGCTGTGAGCTTTTTGTGGGGCTTTTGTTTATTGCTATTTTTAAATCTAAAGAAATAATAAATATGCACATTGTCAGCCCTCCCACGCTCTGCTGCTGTTGCTAGTGCTATACCATTGAAACAAACAGTACACTCCTCAACGGGAGCCACACTGATAGCACTGATAGGAACATGGGGCCAGTCTTCCCAGAGACCACATGCAGTAACTTAAGCTTTGTCTGCTCACTTGTAGGACTATTGGGTGGGTGGCGCTATTAGATATACATACACAGACGCCTTGAGGTGGCAAAATATCATGCAGCCGGCTACCCACCCACATTGTTTGAGTCTGCATCTTCTCCCAGCCTTCTTACATGAGAAATAAAATTGGCTGGTATAAATGTGTTCCTCATTATTATTAGGTTTGTAATGGCATCTCCAACTGTCCCTGGAGAAGGCTACTAATTGCTCTGCTCTTCCACAGCACAGCGGCACACTCTCTGTTCAGTGGCACCACAACCCCCCAGCACAAAATCAGCGTTGCCACATGGTCTCAGAACACGGTTCAGGGTACCCTCCCAAACCACTCCCTGGCGTGAGACATCCCTGAGCCACTCTGTTTCAAGGGAGGAAAGAACTTGGCTTTGGGGCTGTTGAAAATTCTTGCTGATGCTCTAGTGCCCTCTACAGCCGGCTGAGCCGAGGGGGGTGTGAAGGGCTGAATTGGAGGGAAGGTTAATGCAGTGTGTGACGGAGCCATTCCAGAGGCCAATGCTTCTGTTGGGAGAGGAAGTGAGTCACTGATACAGTTGATTGCAGGGCAGCATCGTGGGAGCACGAATGCTCCCCAAACAGGAACTGCAGACAATTGCAGGAAATGAAAAAACTTAATCCTGTCAGGAGACAGTTATTTCATTAGAGTCATTTAGCATTCTCTTGTTCCGAGTGGGCGAGGGCAGCCACCTCCTTAAAGGAAAATTGATTGGGGTGAGGGGAGAGGGGAATATTTATCTCTTTACTATGCTGCATGTCTTATTTTTTGGATTCCTTCTGCCCCATCAGTGCACGACTATCATTCACTCTAATTAAAGGTGCAGCCTTTGAATCTTTTCCTGTGCTTCAGTTAACTCATGCATAAAGTGGAGATCAAGGGCCCGAACTTGGTTATGCATGTAAATCAAAACATTGGCATCACGGTAGGTGAGAGGCCCTTTCATTGGTGCTTGGAGCTCAGTGAAAGTGCTAAGTATTTTTTTCCTGTACAGAAGGGTTACAGCGTGGGCAGTGACACCACAAGCTTCCCACACACGCTGCGTTGCCAATACCCCTCCAACCTGGCATAAAGAGGCCGGCTTTAGCAATATGTTAATTCTCCACACTTCCTGGAAGATAGAGCCACCATCCGACAGCACAAGATGTTGAACACTGCCTACCCTGGCATGTATTTGGAGCCTGAGGCCTGGTCTGCACTAGAAAAGGAGGTTGGTTGAACGATGTTGGTCAGGGGTGTGAAAAATCCACACCTCTGGACTGCGTAGTTCAGCTGACCTAAGTCCCCGTGTAGGCAGCACGAGTTGAGGAAGATGGAGCACCTCTGCCAATGGGAGAACCCCTCCCCTCGCTGTAGGTACCATTAACACTGAAGCAATGACACAGCTGTGCCGCTGCCGTGTTTTAAGTGTAGATGAGCCCCCAGACTCTGTTTAGTCCTCGGCATCACTGGGGAGAAGGCAGATATGGACTGTCATAGTATGGCCTCCAGCCCCTACCACGGTTTCCCCCTTTAAGGGACATCCTCAATAATTCACAAACCCTATTGCCCATTCACAGCCCTTCCGAGGCCCTGGTTTATTAAATTAACAAATATTCAAAGTAAAAGCTCTCAAGTCTCCCTGTTTACCCCCATGCCGAGGCCTTTCCTGCCTGTTGTCTTACTTCAAGTCCCAGGTTTCTCTGCCGGAGCCTCTTCTATGCTTTACGCTGGTCTCTGTGAGCGTTCCTGATGCTCTGCACCGGGGAATCAACTGATCCTTGCTCAGGTGTGCCTCCTCAGTCACCAGGGCCAGCTGCCCTAGGCCTCTAGCCCTTAAGGGGCAAGCCAGCCTGCTCCATGGACATTAGAAACCAGGCTGAACTAGATAAAACCCTCCCCCTTCATGCAGAGCCCCTCACCTTTCCCAGAGCCATCCCATCCCCAGCCACAGCAGAGGTATTAAGGTAAACATTTGCCAGGCGGTTCCTCTCTTCATCCATGCTATGTAATAACAATCTCTTGGGTTAGTCATTTTCTCCTCCTGCTGGACTATTTTTTCAGGTGGCCATCTCATTGTTTTTTGCTCTTATCTATGGAAATCCCATGCTGTAACACGTTCTGTTTTGAAGCACTTACCTTCACATTTTTCCCTCTTTATTTCCTGTTGTGAAAGCAAACTGGGTTGTGTTGTTTTTTTTCCCTGAAGCCGCTATTTTTAAATTGTTGCTCTTATACCCTTCTGCTATCCTGCAAAGCCTGTTCTAAGAGCAATAGTCCACTTTCCCCAAAGGCTCTGCTGCCAATAAAAACTGACCTTGACGTCCATTGTGCATCCTTGCCTTCAGCTCTGGACACAGCTGTCCGCTAAGTCAGTTCAGTGGCAGTCTTGCTGTTGATGGGAACTGCTCCTTAAGGACAGACTTTGCCGAGAGATCAGAGGAAGGGAATTGCAGAACCTTCTGCCCTGGGTCAGTGTTTTGAAGTCACTTTAGGCTGACAACCAGATGGAGGCTTCCCCAGTAGCCAGGTGTTAAATGAGTTAATCTCCAATCAGATAGGTCACTCTCCAATCACAGCTGGCACCATTCTCAGAGATGGGGGCTGGGCTTCCCCTCATGCCAGTTCTAGTGCTGTCATTCCACTGGCTTCCTGGCTACTCATGCCCCAGCTGAGCGGGGAGACTCAAATACCCTCTCCCTGCCTGGCGACAGCTGCTTGACAGAGGAAGCTTGTACTACTGCTCTGTCTCCAGTGGTGCAAGTCCGACACCCGCTCACCCACCCTAAATCCAAAGTGGTTACTCTAGGAATCTCTCCCTGTCCTGACAATTCTGTTCAGGCTCCACCCCATGTTTTCAAATGATCAGTAGAGCCAACGGGACAGTGAAAAGAGACAGGTCCTGCCCCTGAGGACAATGGTGAAGTAGCCTTAACTCAGCAAGAGAAAACAATAAAGAGGGAGAGGCCAGCAGGGCCATGGTTACTACCCACAGCTGGATTACGCCCCCTTCTAACCTTGCTAAATGGGGTTTTGTTTAAATGTGGGTGGGACATCTGAGGCTGTGATTGCAGTTCACACTTCCCCTCATGCCAGGCATGTCCTTCCTGATCCTGTGCTCCAGGCTTTCATGTTCCCTCTCAAAACCCACATCCTCAAGGAGGCTCTAAAAGATCAATGATGGGCCTGCTGGCCTAAGCCAATGTGGTCCCATCCTCTGAGGATCTGGCCTGGGGTCCATTTATGAATATTGCAGTTAACAATTAAATTGTCACATTTATGCCGCCAGTCTCCCACATGACTCCATCTCACACCCTCCCCCAAGCTGTCCTCTCCTTTTGTTCTTGTCTTACCAGGTCCTCATGGGAGCAATTTTATCTTCATCTGTTTTGCCAGGAGCTGTCCCCATGCCGACTGCCACATATGACATAAATAATCCTCCTCATAATCCCATAATATCCTTGCTGCTGGATTTGTAAGACTTGCGGCAGTACGCCTTGTGCTGGTGACCTATGACCTCTCCCAAGCAAAGCTAGGCTGTCTTAGCACAGTACTGGAACTGGGAGACCACCAAGGAACCCAAAGGTTGAGGGGATGTGGTGCTGGTGATCCAGTCTTCTCTCCCATGGTGTTATGGGTGCCCTATGCTGCTAGAGGTCATCAGCCAGATTCTGATCCCAATTGACGTCACTCTGGATATACATCAGCTCAGAATCCTGCCTGTCATCCTTCAGACCAGAACGAAAAAAGACCATTCATAGTTGCTGAAGATCTCATGGCCTTTTTTGGTAGGAGCAGGGATCTTTACCGCATTGTCCTTGCCAAATTCCAGCCACCTTGTCATGGAGAATTCTTTCAAGTTGTGGTATAAACATCCAAGTCCCAATGTGCTCCAAGAGTAGCAAAAATTTTGTCCCTGGCACTGCTGCTATGACCTTATTGTCATCGCAAAAACAGTGCTGGTGCCCGCAACACTAAATAAGTTATGAATCTACCTATGTGGCCTCCATCATCACAGTATCTCTGCCCCTCAGCAATGAATTGGTCCCAGCTCTTGCAATTTTATTATCGGTCTTGTGATATTTGGTGTTTTACTTTCAAACTCAGCTCCTGGAGTCAGATGATGGTGCGAGAATCTCAGCTTTCATTTAGAAAACAAAAGTACATTTCCAGCTTTCCTGATTGCAGGGGGAAGGGAGGGGGGAGCTTGAAAACATGACCAGAAAAGGCTAAAAAACAGGCAGCAAATAAAAAGAAACCCATTTTTTTTATTTTAAAAATCCCATTATTTTAAAGACAAACTCCCTTTTCCAGCCTGGGTTCACTACGTCTCCCCTTTCCCTTTATTCCTTAAGTGTTTCCAGCAGTCATCCTGGGTGGGGATTCCTTGAAGTGTGAACCAAGATCAACTTACTCCCCAGCCTTATATAGAATTTACATCAGGCGGAAACCTTTTATTTCCCAATCTTGACCTCCCCTTCCTTTTGGTGGAAAATCACTAGAAGTCCAAGTTGGTGTTTCGTATCAGGTGACATTATCACCTGACCTTGTAATGTCAAAGTAACATCCCAGTAAATGTCTCAGGAAGGAATGAGATTAGCATTTTCAAAGTTCTATTGTTCTCCTTAATGGCTTGCCCAACAATAGGCAAAAAGCCCGGATAATAGGTGGGCGTGACCCAGGTGAAAATACAGCATTAACTGTTATATAGTTAATATTCCTAATTCCATATACAAAAATGAATGATGCATGCACACACATTTGATAATCAGTCAGTAAGTTATAACTTTTCCAATGATATCTTGCAAGATCCATCTTGCATAAAATCTATCAGTTATGCCATAATATTCATATCAAACATATTTCCATAAAGAATATGGAGTGTAACATCACGCCGTCCACTCAGCATTGTGTCCTAAATGTAAGATTTACAGTATGATCTCTGGCAAATGCTCAGTGCAGCGCAGGGAAAGATATCTGAAAGGTTCAAAGTAGGGAGAGTGAACAAGGCAGAGTAATAAGATGAACCGAAATTGCAACAATTCTCCCACTCCCACCCCCCCTTCCAATTCTTTAACAAAATGTTCTTGGTCTGTGAAAGTGGAACGAAAGTGTTACAAAGTTGGAAGGTTGTAAATTGGCCCTTATGGTGATTTCTGACATCTGGTGGTATGTGTGTGAGAGAGACAGAATGAGAAAGTTAACGCATTTGTCACTAAAACTCGATTTTAAAATGTGATTTCTAAATGCCTGCTTGAAGGACAGAATTTCCCCTCTTAGGCCAGAACCCAAATTGTTCTTTCCCAGAAGTGATTCAAACAAGTGGCTTTGATTGGGGCCCTTCTGTCACATTCCAGCAATAGGGATCTTCCAATAAAGCCGAGCTAAACAACAGCATGATTGTTTGCAGGCCCAGGAAAATATCCTTGGCCGATGTCAATTTCTCAGCAACTTTAAGGGAAGACAGTCTGGAGAAATTCCAATGGCCAGAGACTCTCCGGTCACTCTCAGGCCAACATAGTGCTCCCATGACTCACCAGCTGGACAAAGAGCATCAGTCAGGGCCAAAGAGCTGGGTATAATGCATATTTTCTCCTGCCTCCCCCAAATTCCCATAAACAGCAGACCACATGGGGCTTAATTCAACCCTAGTCTAGGGGAAGGGAGCTCAGAGGGGGGGGCCCATGGAGATGGTAGGGGGTATATATAGGAAAGAGCTAGAGTCTTACAATAATGGTACACCCTCTGGTTCTGGGCTGTGATCTCTCCACAGGTAGCAAAATCCCACACAGACTGATACCCGTTGCTAAGGCAAACCAATCATATCTACAGTCGGACTCAGTGATTGCTGCAAGCATCCCACCTCCAGCCACGGTGGCTGACGCAAGAGACTAGCATAAACAAGCCCTGGAGGTTTTATCACTGCATCTGTCCTATGAGAACTGCCAATATTTGCTCACGTGGGGGGTTATATTTTAGGCAGCCTTCCCAGCAACTCCCCCAGCTGTAGACCAACTGGCGCTCTTGACTTTTTTTTCCCCCTGACATCATGTGATTTGCTAGGTTGGCAGAACTATCTGGGTGTGGAGGATAGAGTGACTGCCTCGGTTTCCATAGAAGAATTTGTATTTCAATCATGTGAGCATGATGGCATATTGCCACCACTAGAGAGCACTGCTGACCCAGGCAGGCTTCTGCCCTGCTAGAGGAAAAATTTGTAGTGTATTATAGTGGGGTTGGGCCCCGGAGATTAGGGAGAGAAGGGGATGGGGGTGGGATATCATCTTTTATTGGACCAACTATACAGAACTCATCTGCAGGTCTAGAAGAACGCGAGTCTTACAAACAGTTCAGAACAGAGCTACAACCAACCAATTTCATTTAATTTTTTTGCTAGAATATGCGGGGGGGGGGGGGGGAATGCAAAAAAACATCCCCATCCCAGTGCAGCTAAATGAAGCCTGGCAGAGGCAAGCAGTAAAAGCAGAAATCCATTGAAATTACACATGGCATGAGGAATAGTTTTCAGTATTGCCAACCTACGTGTTCAAAACTCAGGAGTTGGGGCCGCCCTCCAAAATGCTAAGAGCTTAACAAGAATACGTTTTGAGTCCTTTTCATTTGCTTTCTGGAATTGGAACTTTTAGGGATCATGTTTTTCAAGTTTTTCTTTACACTCATGAAGGCCAGACACTCCTTTTGGGGAGGGGGGTAAGGACAGCTACGATTCTCCCCAGATCACTTGATTCCAGGATCTGGAGTTTTTAAAAAATGGCAAATATGGCAAAACATGATGAAAAAGTGGGGAAGATTAAATCTACTTCAACATGATGTCCTGGGTTCTGCTATCTGGGCAACTCTTTGCCTGGCACGGAGCCTATAACATTTAGGCAGCCAGGAGCAGGTCTCTGAGTGCCCCATGGCATGCTGGCCATCGGCTAAGGCAAATGAACCCTGTGTGACCAACTGGCCAATGTATCCATGTGGGCATTATGGTAAACTCTTCCCTACCACTGCTAGAGCGTTTACCAACCCTTGTGCCCCTGCCAGTTTCGCACCCCTGCTTTGTTTCTACAGCCAGTAATTTTGAATAACACAGACACACAGAAATACAGACACCCGCCCTCAAAAGCATTCACATACATTGGCAATGTCAACAGGCCAAAGGTCCCTTCCTTTGTTGCATATGTGACATTGCAGTCAACCAGTTGCAAATCGCTCGGTATAAACTCCAGAGCTGGTCTTTCTCACCAGGAGAAGCTGGTCCGGTAAAAGATATCACCTCACCCACCTAGTCTCTCCAGTATGAGTTCTCATGGAGATGGTGTCCTTATCCATTTCCCATGTACTTGCTTCCTTTTGCATCAGAGCCCCTCCCATTGGCGTAGGGAGTGTCTTCGCTGAAGCATGACAGCAGAGCAGTTGCAGGCATTTTAAGTGTAGACAAGCCCTTCATCTCAGTCCTCCCTCTGCATTTGGCCCAGGCTGGTAATTGTGACTCGATTTACTTTCCAGCCGACTGATAAGCAGCTACGGCAGGAAACCAGTTTTTCCCCTCTGCTGGGGAGTAACACCTTGATACAAACAATAAGGACATATTTTCATTATACAGACACAACCCTGTAAAGATGATCAGTGCATTCGTTTCACAACAATATCGATGACCAGCATGATCCTGGCTTTAATTTGAGATCTTGCACAGCATGCTTTATTGGCCTATATGGATGAAGGGAAAGAAAAGTAAAGTGACTTGCCCAAGGTCACATCAAGTCAGTAGCAGAGTTATGAATAGAACGTCGCTTCCCTGGCTCCCAGCCCGGTGTCCAGTCCACCTGCTCAGATTGCCTCTCAACATCACAGAAGTGTTAGAAAATGTCTATCTGTCAGCTAATGTTTGCTCTTGGATGTGAATGAGGGCAGAATGCTTTGAATTTATGACCGGGTAATTCTGTGTCTCAAAGGGTAAAGAATCCACATATTTCGCTTGCATATAAACACACCCACCCCACACAGATATTTTAGTCTTGTGACATGCCACATGAAGACAAAGTTCTCACCAGACTAAACAGTCTCCTGCTACTCTTATCTTTAGTGGACTTGGATTTGTTATTTTTCACTTCACACCACTCTGATGAAGCAACATTTCCTTTGGGTTCATTAACCTAATTGCCTTCTATGGTGAGATAAGTGGATCTGTGAATGAGGGGAAAGCTGTGGATGTCTTATTCCTTGACTTTAGCAAAGCTTTTGATATGGTCTCCCAATGTATTTTTGCCAGCAAGTTAAAGACATTTAGTCTGGATGAATGGATTATAAAGTGGATAGAAAGCTGGCTAGATCATTGGGCTCAACAGGTAGTAATCAATGGCTCTATGTCTAGTTGGCAGTTGGTATCAAGTGGAGTGCGCCAAGGGTCAGTCCTGGGGCTGGTTTTGTTCAATATCTTGATTAATGATCTGCAGGATAGCATGCACGACCAGAGCTTTCCAAACTGTGTGCCGCGACACATTAGTGTGTCGGCGGCAGTGTGTAAGTGTGTCGCGCGGAGCTCCCTCTGCTTCCCTTGGCCCCTCCCCCAGAACTTCCTAAAGCAGCTAATGTTAAAGCAGCTAAAAGCACTACCCGGCCAAAACTGCTGGAAAGCAAGCTGCTGCTGCTGCTGCCGGCTTGGCCAGTGCTGGCCAGCAGAAGGGGGGCGGGAGGGGGCAGAAAGCCAACTCCCCTCCCTCCCCCTGCAGAGACAGTCGGGGGAAGGAGGACTGCACCGCGGCCGGGTGCAGGTGCCGGCAGCAAGAGGGGAGGAGGGGGAAGAGCCCAGAGAGCCTCCCCCCCGCAACCTGGCTCCTCCCCCCCCCAAGAGTCCCCCAGCCTCCCCTTGCTGCCCCCTTACACCTTCTCCCCAGGAGCAGAGCGTCCCTTCTCTTCCCTTCTGTGCAGCAACATGCTGCCTCCATTGCTGCAGGGTCCTAGCGCCCTCCTGCTTCTGCTGCCTGTGATGGGGGGCGAGTGAGTATGCTGCTGCTGAGGGGTGGGGGCAGGAAAGGAGGAAGCTGACCCAGCGCTTGCTGCTGCTGGCAGGGAAAGGGCTGGGGGGAGTCCTCCTCTCTGGCTCCAGTCCCAGAGCAACCTGCCTACACCCATCCCAAACTCATCCCCAGCCTGCCCTACCCCAGAGCCCACACCCCAGCAAGAGCTTATCCCCCCCGCACCCCAATCCTCTTATTCCACCAAATATTGAAAAGCTGTGTTCATCCCATCAACCTCGTACATCCCATTCAAATGGTAAGTAGTTATTGGTGTTGTTCAACTTTTTTTAATTCTTGCACATATTTACATACTGTTACTCATAAATGACCACAATGTATGTTATTTTACAAATCATATATTTTTAAAAATATAAATGAAAGGTTTTCATGAGATATGTTGTGTCCTCATACATTTCGTTATTACAATTTATGTATGTGTCCGTATCTCTTATAACGGGTTAGTTTAACCTCCGGTTTGCTAGTAAAACTGAATTACTGTGTCACGAAATGATGCATGTCTAAAAAGTGTGTCACCAACATGAAAAGTTTGGAAAGCTCTGCACTATACCCTCATCAAGTTTGCAGATGACACTAAACTGGGAGGAGTGGTAGATACGCTGGAGGGTAGGGATAGGATACAGAGGGACCTAAACAAATTAGAGGTTTGGGCCAAAAGAAATCTGATGAGGTTCAACAAGGACAAGTGCAGAGTCCTGCACTTAGGACGGATGAATCCCATGCACTGCTACAGACTAGAGACCAAATGGCTAGGCAGCAGTTCTGCAGAAAAGGACTAAGGGGTTACAGTGGATGAGAAGCTCGATATGAGTCAACAGTGTGCCCTTTTTGCCAAGAAGGCTAATGGCATTTTGGGCTGTATAAGTAGGAGCATTGCCAGCAGATTGAGGGATGTGATCATTCCCCTCTATATGGCATTGGTGAGGCCTCATCTGAAGTACTGTGGCTAGATTTGGGCCTCATGTTACAAAAAGGATGTGGAAAATTGGAAAAAGTCCAGCAGAAGGCAACAAAAATGATTAGGGGGCTGGAGCATGTGATTTATGAGGAAAGGCTGATGGAACTGGGATTGTTTAATCTGCAGAAGAGAAGACTGAGGGGAGATTTGGTAGCTGCTTTCAACTACCTGAAGGGGGTTCCAGAGAGGATGGATCTAGACTGTTCTCAGTGGTAGCAGATGGCAGAACAAGGAGTAATGGTCTCAAGTTGCCTTGGGGGAGGTTTAGGTTGGATATTAGGAAAAACTATTTCACTAGGAGGGTGGTGAAGCACTGGAATGGGTTACCAAGGGAGATGGTAGAATGTCCATTCTTAGAGGTTTTTAATGTCAGGCTTGACAAAGCCCTGGCTGGAATGATTTAGGTGGGGATTGGTCCTGCCTTGAGCAGGACTTGAGTTGGACTAGATGACCTCTTGAGGTCCCTTCCAACCATGATATTCTATTTATTTTATTCCACCATGACCCCCAAAGAGCTAGTGACATGTATCCTTTTAGAGGTACCATCAAAACTTGCACTGCAGGCTTGTCTACATGGGGAAGTTACATCAGTATAAGGCAAGGTGTGAATTTGTACCAAGGTAGTTTTACCAGTATACCTTCTCCAATCCACATGTGGACACCGCTATTCTAGTACGAGTGCACATTGTTTGGATTTAGCTTTGGAAGCAGTTAAACGAAACTGAAAAAAGCCACTCATTCAGGAAGGAGTGTCCAGATGGAAGTTATACCAGTATCATGGTAGTAGTTTAACTATATAACTAGGAGACTCTCCCATGTAGACAAGCCCTGGTCCAGCAAAGCGCATCGCTTCACTATTACAACCTCACACTTTCAAATTTACTCTGAACCAGCCTTACAGTCTGATCCAAAGGAAAGAGAGACAATGAAAGTCTTTCTGTTGGGGTTGGATCTGGCCCGGATTGCTGCATCCCTTGTCCTCTTAAGCCAAGGGTATGAAGAGGTATGATCCCTGACAAACAGCTATGCTGGGAAAAGCCCCTAGTATAGACACAGTTATACCAGCAAAACTCTGGGGTCTCCAGGGGTTATCATAATGCAGATAACAATAACAATATAAAAAGCAGCGGAAAAAGACTCATGCATCCAAACAGAGCAGAAAGGGACACAGCATGTTTTGTTTTGCTTTGCAGCTCACCTTCAAAGTCATTTGCTTTCCTGCCTTGTCTGAATCTGTCCTTGAGTCCCTTTTTCCAGCTTATTTGCTGAATTAACACTTGGTGGTTTATCTGTTAGGATTCTGATGCTTATGGACTAGATGAAAAGCAAGGGGAAACTTTTGTTTGGCCACTTGACCATTTCTCTAACGAGCAGAGCCTCATCTGCGGTGAACTTTTGATCTGGATAATGAAAATACACTCTTAGTGAGTGAGTGCTTTTAAATAAAAGAATAGCCATCCAAGCAGATTTCCAACCCTTTTGTTTCCAGGAGATTGTTAGATGCAGAAATAACACAAGGAAGATTCACATTGCACACCAAAATCTCTGTTCAGCTGATCATTGTGGGTTTAGCAGACAATCTGGGAAGGTTATGGATGGGTGGAAGATAAGAGACCAGAATCTGGGTGCTGTCAAGGATGTTTTTCTTTAAATAATCTTTGAGCATCTTTCTTTCCTTCACTGTTGTTCTCATATGCCCTTTTCGAAAGCAGGCGCTTGTATCTTTATCCAGAGAGGGCCTGAGTCTTCTATAGGCCCTGATCCATCATTGCTCTGCACTGTGTGTTGTTATTCACACCAGTACACGGTAAGCGTAAAGCACTCTTCTTTATGATGACTCAAGCCCACAGTGTTTATGGGCAGTAGTATGTGCATTCACTTCCGCAGGACTGAGGCTCTGTCTACGCTATAGCTTATGTCCGCAAAACTTGCGTTGCTCGGGGTGTGAATATTCTCCCGCGACGTAGCTTATACTGCTTGCAGAGGTGGGTTTTTATGCCGACGGGAGAACTCTCTCTCAGCGGCATAGAGTGTCCGCAGTGGCACAGCTGTATCAATACAGCTGTGTTAGTGCAGTACTGTACTTATAGACAAACCCTTAGTCTAGCCTATGGTCTCTTTGTGGGTGTAGCTATACCATTACACTATACCATCCAAGTGCTCCTTAGAGGATACAGCTTAGACTGGCAAAACTGTGCTTTTATTGGCATTACTGAGCCCCACCCCCAGTGAGAGAAACTATACCAAAAAAACCGCAGTTTTGCCAATAGAGCTGTGACTCGTAAGGGACTTTCCCGGCACAGATAAGTTGTTCAGGGATCACATCTCTTGACATACTGACCAGCACAGCTAGGCAGAGCTCCCTAGTATAGATCTGACTTTACCCCTGGTACTGCATGCAATTTTCAGAAGGGGGCTGAACCCACAAATGGAGGTTGATTTTTCAACACGAGCACAGCAGTGGATTGGGTGCATGGTACGTTGCTGGACTCCTTTGAAATTATGGACCTCATTGTCACATGGTGGGGGGCTGAGCTCTTCTGAAAATCCATTCAGTTATTTTGGGGGCACAAATGGGTGCTGGGCTTGTTAGGAAATCCGTCCTGAAAGTGTTTCCAGGACCTGGCCCTTATTTCCCCTTCCATTTTAGGTGCACAGTGTTTTTTCCATGGAAAGAGTGCTAGGCTACTGGGCTTACACATTTGCTTTGCTACCTGCGCTGACCCACACAAATGGAACGCTTGAAAAACAGGTCAAAGAGTGTCTGCTTAAAACTAACAACCCATTCAGAACTCACCCTCTTATACTTGGCAGTTACAGAAGTTTCTAAGCCCTGACAATGCAATTCTCTTTGGCACGTCTTGACCCCATAAGAGCCTGGGTGAGTTTTAGGAACCTAATGCGCTATAACTAAGCAGTGGTTCTTAGCCTTCCAGACTACTGTACTCCTTTCAGGAGACTGATTTGTCTTGAGTACCCCCAAGTTTCAGGTTACTTAAAATCTACTTGGTTACGAAATCAGGCATAAAAATACAAGAGCGTCATAGCACACTGTTACTGAAAAATTGCGGGCTCATTTTTACCATATACTGTAAATATTGTACTTATGTTTCAGTGTATGGTACATAGAGCAATATAAACAAGTCATTGTCTGTGTGAAATTTTAGTTTGTACTAACTTCACTAGTGCTTTTTCTGTAGCTTGTTATAAAACTAGGCAAATATCAAGATGTGTTGATGTACCCCCTGAAGGACTTTACATACTGTATGTAGCACAGTGGTTCTCAACTGGGGATACACAAATTCAGCAGGCTGGGTCAATGCCACAATGCTGTGTTAAGCACTGAACTTCCTTGATTGTCAGTTAAAACTGGAACCGTACTGTAACTACCGGATACGTGGTTGTGAATTTCCTCTTTTGTTTTAGATAATGTTGGGTTTTAAAAAAGGGGAAAAAAAAAAAAAAGAAAGAAAGAAAAGCAGAGGGAGAGAACTCTTGTGTGGAGCTAACGGTGGCACTTAAATAAACTGAGTGCCATGTTCTTTGTCAACATAGACCCTGATCTTTCAAACACTTACACATTTAATTTACTCACAGGAAATCAGTGGAAGTACTGTACTAGCATATTGACAGTTAAGTATATGTCTAGGTGTTTACAGGAGCAAGGCCATAGTATTCACTCACAAGACACATTTATTGTAGGCACTTTTTGGAATGTGGGATCTTTGATCCAATGTATCTGTAATAACTTTTTTCAAGCAGTTATAATCCTGCGGGTCAACAGATTTTGTCACACCGAGGTCAAATGTGCATTTCTCACAAGTCACTCACTATTCAAAGGGAAAGCCCATGCAATTCCCCCTCAAAGGAAGCATTGGCAATGATTTTTAGCGTTCTTAAAGCCCCAGCTTGTGGAGTCATGTGATTATATTAGACTCTTGGCTTTCATTCAAAACTTTTCTAACCCTCACAGTTATAGAGAAAAAAGCTTGAAAACATGAACCCTACAGGCTCAAAAATCAGATAACTTTATTTTTAAAATTTGTTATTTTTAAACGTGTCAGGATTTTTGAACCAATCTCATGATTGAGGGGGGAAGGGTTTCACTCATGATTTTTTAACTCTATTTTTGACAGTAGGGAGTCATTGCATGTGCTGCCTTAGGGACAGGTCCTCAACTGGTATAAATGGTCACAGTTCCAAATATGACAACTTACACCAGCTAAGGGTTCGTCCCCATCATCTTTCCAGTTTAGAGCTTGAAAATAATATTTGAAAATACCCTTATTACTCTTTCTCTGCAAACAGCCTGTTGCAGGGTTTTTAATAGCACAGCCAGTCTAGTGTTTGCACAAACGCACAGGCTGATATGAGTAATCAGCTGGTTTTCATCCCCCTGGTCTTTTTATTACTTTAGTAACAATAAAAACCCTCACATCCAAACCAGCGTTTTGGGGAGTGTGTACATTCCCCACAACGGGCTCCCTTGCTGGACCCCTGCCTAATAAAATTTCAGGAACAAACATTTTTTTCTCCAAAAGTTGGTTTTCATAAGGCCTTGATAATGGGAACCTTGACAGGCTGTTAATCGTAGCAGTGTTACTCAGGGTGTGAGAGAGAGAGACAGGGCTAGAATGATCTCCTCTTTGCCTGCTCTAGGCTATGTGCTTTGCTTGTAGCCTTAGGGCCAAACTAATTATTCCCCTACATCCTCTTTGTGCTTTCTCCACCAGCTGTAAACCTGGTGCAACCAGCCTCCTCCCAGCGAATTCCCCTGCCAAAGTAGGGTGTTCCCTAGGCTGGTGTAGAGCTGGTATAGCCAGATGTATTTCATCTCACTGGCAAAAAGGGCTTTTTAGGAAAATGAGGAGTGGTCAGAGATCCCGTGTGGCCTGGCATTCCTGACTACCACAACAGTCCTTAGAGGCCATAGGCAGGTAGGTGCAGTTTAGAGCAGCTTTCAGGTAGCTCTAACCTGCATCCAAGGGCAAAACTCCTCCCTGTTGGCCCAGAATACGGGAGGCTTAAATGCTGCAAAAAGCCACCTTTTTCCTTCCAACATCAGAGCCCCGAAGCTGAGCCCTAGTGCAGGAATGAACTGGCCATGGAGGTCTTCACAAACACTGAAGAATTGTTGAGCTTCACAACAGCCCAGTGGGGTAAAGAATTATTATTTCTTGAGGTTTTTCAGCTGGGGAGTCCGCGAGGTTAATTTTGTGGCAGAGCCAGAAATAGAATCCAGATCTCCTAATTCCTAGCCCTGTGCTGTAACCACAAGACCTGTAACCGCTCGCTGACTGTCCAGGGGAAAGGCCCTGACCCTTCCCTTCTCTGGGGGGGAAACCTGCTGGGCGTCATTCTCCCACGCTGTAGACTGGCACCCAGAGTGCAGCCCCATGGTGACTCACCGTTGACTGCTTAGCAGGCGTGACTTTATTTGGCTGCCCTACAAATCCTCCATCCAGGCACAGAGACCAGCTGGTGAATGCAGCAACCCAGACCAGCCTTTTCAAAACAAAGTCATGTTTGATCTCCTGGATAGCACCACAACAGAACCAGAGCAAAGCGGTCTGAACACAGCACCTGTACTACACCTGACTGCCTCACCTAACACCTCGGTAGACCCAATTTAGCCAAACACCCCCCCATGTCTGAGACGGGTTCAGACAGCTTCCCCACAGTCCCTGTGTCTCTCCCCCTGTGCTCCGGGGACTCAGATGTTAGGCCTTCCCAAACTCCTTGTTTCAGTTTCCTGCCTGGATTCCCCCTGCCCTGAACCAAGCCAGCATGGCCACAGCTAAACTTCAAAGGAATTGGCACTTATATTGTCCTTTTAGGGAAAGCGAATGATGCTGTCTGAAGTTTATGGTCTCCTGTGCCTGTGCAAGACAGCTCCTTCCAGAATTAACCCTTCATAATCCCACAGCCACCAACACAGTAACAATCCAACAAGCTGATAGAATAGAAAATAGTCCTCCAACATACAGGCAACTCCCCCGTCCTTCACACTCCTCATTCCACATCAAGTTCTGGAACGAATACCGTTCCCTATTATCGCTTCAATTCAACAAGTTGCCCAAGCCCTAACCTCGCTGATAAAAACAAGTATCATTACAGCAGCTTAAACAAGGTCACCGATTACTTATCTCAAGTACACACTAGCTTTATCAATTCCAATATTTGAGTCAGAGGAGTATGACTCCCTTAGTGGGTCTATTGGAGTTCAGATTGTGTGGTACTGTGCCTACGGGGTAAATTCACCCCACGCAGACATGACCTGCTCCACTGTAATCCCACTTGCCTTACTTCAGAATAGGCTTTCATAGGTATTTATTTTCTGAAATAGATCACTTCCCCCTTCCTTATAGCTTTTCCAGGCTGAGATTCCCTCCTGCACCACCAGACGCTTCTGTAACCTATTTATTTGGGAAGGGAAGGTCCCAATGTGTAAATGAAAGGAGGGCATAGGATGGAAGAAACTGTTCTGAAATGTGATTCAGACCATTGGAGAGAAAGTGTTTTTCCCCCAGGCTCCTAGAATATATAGAAATAAATCATCAATATCACTGCTTGGCCATGTGACCTGATCTGCCCCTGCCAAAAATAGTTCAACAAAATATCCAGACATCATCCTTTGACTCTAAATAATGCTTTTTCAGAAGGTCCTGACCTCTGAGTATCTCCAGAGCATCAGGATCTTGCCTCTGGCTAGATTTCTTATTCTCTCTAGCAGTTTGCCTATCACAGAAGCAGAAGGGACTACCTAGCTTCTGTGTGTATATAAATAAACCCCACCCGATTGCCTGTAGGTTTTGAGTACACTCCACTTTAGGAAGAGTCACTGGGGCTGCAGTAGATCAAGTGTGTGAATACGAGCAAAAGTCCCTTGGATCTGCTAGTGCTAGATTCCTAGCTGGCGTAAGTCCACCTAGTAAATGTAAATCCGTGGCATTTATACAGTGAAAATCTTCCCTCGGGCTCCTAGTCAGTTGTATGTGAGAAAGAAAAATCTCAACTAAAGCGGATCCTTCGCCATGTCTGCAGGGCAATGGATTTAATTTGAGAGCAAGGGAAGGGGAGGGAAATAGAATCTCTGGGATGCTCATTCTTGTCTCTCTCCCATCCCCACTGCAGCAGGTACATTTCAGGCATTTGGTCTCAGTCTCCTCTTGTGAAGGCATTGGCTGGACGTCTTAGATCAGCACATTCGGCTGCAACCCTATTCTCTGCCAAACACATTCCACTAACCCAGCCAAGGGCCTGTTCAAAATCAGAGCCTGGCCATTCCTGCCCAGAGGTTTGCTACGGTTTGTTTTTTATTTTTCTCTCTTATGTGGTTGGCTGGTACAATTGAACAACAGCCAGAGAAGGGGAGTGGATAGTAGGGTGGGAGAGCCATAAACACACAGCCACAGCCAATCAGCGTCTAGAGGCTACAAAGCTGGGGAAACGCCTCTCCACCCTTTTCGGTTCAGCTCTCACAGAGCAGTCATCCTACCTCTCCCTCCTACTTCCCCTTCCAGCCAGCACCCTGCTCTGCCATTCTGCATGGCCAGCTTGCCGCAGTAGCTGCTCCCTTCGGCTGTTTTCCACTGCTGCTGAACACAGATTCGCTGTGCAGGGGTCCCCCGGCCTGCCCAGTCCTCTCATGGTGCTGTTCCCCTGTTTGTATAAAACAGTTCACAGTCTGTGCTGTAGATCTGGGCCTTACAGGCCCACTGGTCGGTCAAGTTAGTCTTTAAGGTGCCACAGGACTTTGTTACCTCATAAATAGATTGAGATTTTCAAAAGCACTTCGGTCCCATTTTCAATAGTGACTTAGGCCCAGATTTTCAAAGTTAGCTAGGCATTGCTGCGCTCAGCGTCACACTGCATAACTGAGGTAGGAGCCAAGGTCTCACTTTCAAAAGGGATTTAGGCACTTAGGAGACTTAGGCTCCTATATCTGTTAGAATTTGCAACAACCCATAAATACCTTTATAAATCTGGGCGTTAAGCACTAGGAGGCTCAGTGAAAGTCAATGGAGTGGAGACGCCAAATGCTAAAGTTTTCAAAAGTACCCCAGTGATTGATGCGCCTAAGTCCTTGGGGCTCCAGTGCATATGATTCAAGCTGTTTTACAAATTTTAGCCATAGTCTTGTAAGAAAGAATCGTACTTCTCGTGAAACCAGACCCTTCATGTTAGCCTCCTGCGGAGGAGTTAATCAGAACAGCAGTTTCCAGTAATAACCCCTTGGAGATTAACCCAGGCCAGAAAGTTCAGACCCATACTTCCCCAGGATGCTGGGATCCAGGGGTTTGGTTCAGCCCCTCTCCATAATATTTTGCCCTTTTTTACAATGTTCAATGCATTGTATTCATCCTTAAACAGCTGTGGTAGAACTAGTGCTATTTCTACTCACCAGACACACTCAGAGACCTGGATATGTCTGGCACAGGCCGGATTATTTTGGTGGGCTCAACACAGAACTTGCTTGTCCTTGTCCGCGTTAGCACAATTGAATCTCAGAATGCAAATAAACCCTGGACGATGTTATGGGTGTGTCGGCTACAAATCTCGCCGGGTGGTTGCATAATAACAGGGTAGGGTTTGTAAAACCCAGGAATGTTGGCCGGCACGAGGCAGGCTCTGTGCCGACTCTAAAATTATCCCTGGTGTTCTGGAGAGAGGGTTAAAAAAAAAAATCCCCTAAACAAACATCCACCCGCAGAAGAGCCAGAGACAGCTACGTGAGATTCCACTGGTGTGTTTCACATCAGGAACACTGGAACATCATGTACAGAAAGGAGGGGGAAAAACAGGACCCGTGAAACGTGGAGGAGTGACATATGATTCTTCCTCAGGCTTGGGCTACCACACCCTGACTGACATTGCTATGCCAATCTAACCCCCAGCATAGATGCAGCTATGTCGACGGAACAATGTTTCTATTTAGGTTAGCTACATCATTGTGGAGGGGGTGTTCCTACACTCATGGAAAAAGCCCCCTCCATCAGTGCAGGCTGTTTCTATGCTGATATAGCTATGCTGGTATAACCTCCTTAGTGTAGACACCGGCTCAGCCGCAAATGAATTGCACTCTTTAGTTAGCACTGCCAGAGGGGATCTTTAAACAGCCCCCCCCCCCCAAGCTCAGGTCTAATGCAGGGATTGGTGTCATGAGCATGCAGAGATGGGCACTGTACTTTTCAGAGAGGCTCGTCCAGTAGTGTGCTTTGGTTTGCACGTGTCTAACGTATGCGGCCAATGGCCTGACACACCTGCACGTTGTTTGCAAGTTCCTCTTATGGAGGTAAATTCCACAAGCATAATTGTAGGAACTTGGCTTTGAATGGCACATCTGAAAATCCTGCTCCTTTAAATGCCCACACTTCTCCCTACAGCCAAGAAAGTCACTGGCGTTCTCTAGGACGGCCCCTCAGCGGAAGACCAGTATCTATATATGGGAGACTTCGGTTATGAAGAAATGATCAAAATGTTGGAAATGTTATTTATTTGGATTGCATTTGCACCTATGAGCCCAAACACAGAACAAAATCACGGTCCCTGCCCCATACTGCTTAAACAACAAGGTATGTGGACACCAAGTAGCCCATTAGCTGAGTCCCTGGCCATTGTGGATGGCCCTACCAAGAAATCCTACTGGTCTAACTGACAGGGTAGTTGGAAAACACAAGCCTTCCTGCCGCATTGAGGTGCAGCGCCAGGCAAGGCAGGTCATCGCTTACATGTGTGCAAAGTACTACCGGGTCAGAATGATGGTGTTTGACACCCAGTGTGCACAGGTGTCAATGACCCCACACAGTGCACAACAGCGGAGAGTCAATCCCATTGATTGCACCGCTTTGAATCAAGAGAGACTGCATTGCAGACAGGAGAACAGAATGAGGCTATTCACTTTGAGACTGGAGGGTGCTCAGCACTTGGCAGGATCTGGCCCCATTTGTAGAACGTAGATTAGTTCATGCCAGTTCTGTAGGAGAAGATTTCACCGTCCCACCACTTCACCCTGCTACTGCATTTGTATCCTTATGACCTGGAATTCATAGCAAGACCGTGTGCCGGCTCCTCAGCTGGTGTCAATCAGCATCGTTCCAGAAATGATGATGATTTACACCCACTAAGGATCTGACCCACGGACCCCACCATAGCCCTTTCCATCCAGATATGTTCTTTAGGTCAGCTCTGCAACCATTTACAGATTATTGTCACATGATTGTCTTGGGGACCCTTGCTCAAATAACCCACTTTTGGACGAAAGACCCTACCCTGGACTCTGATGAGGACAGCAGACTTCACAAGAATCTGGGGGTGCATGTGGATTTTAGGGCTCTTAGAGAAATCAGCTGTTTAACAGTCTCAGACTGAGGGCTTGTCGACAGCAGTGGCTCTCAGCCTTTCCAGACTACTGTAGCCCTTTCAGGAGCCTGGTTTCTCTTGCATACCTTCCGGTTTCACCTCACTTAAAAAACTACTTGTTTTTTTTAGACCTAAAAATCCAAAAGTGTCACAGCACGCTATTACAGAAAAATGGCTGACTGTCTCATTTTTACTATATAATTATCAACTTGATCGCTATATAAATATTGTACTTACATTTCAGTGCATGGGACATGGACCTGAATAAACAAGTCGTATGAAATTTTAGTTTGGACTGACGTGGCTAGTGCTTCTTATGTCGCCTGTTGTAAAACTAGCCAGATATCTAGGTGTGTTGATGTACCCTCTAGAGAAGTCTCCTGTGCACCTCCAGGGGGGTACCCCACCACTGGTCTACAGCATAGACTTTACAGCCGCCTAGCTAAGTCACTGCAACCATAGTGTAGACCAGCAATTCTCAAACTAGGGGTCAGGACCCTCAGGGGGTCACGAGGTTATTACATGGGGGGGGGGGTTGCAAGCTGTCAGCCTCTACCACAAACCCTGCTTTACCTCCAGCATTTATAATGGCATTAAATATATTTAAAAGTGTTTTAATTTATGGGGGGGGGAGGGTGTCACACTCAAGGGCTTGCTATGTGAAAAGGGTCACCAGTACAAATGTTTGAGAACCCCTGGTGTAGACACTTGCTACAGTGCTGGAAAGGGTAGTTAATCCACCCCTTCAAGAGGCAGTAGCTAGGTGGGCGGAAGAATTCTTCCATCAGCAAGTACTGGGGCTCGGATCAGCGGAACTACATGTCTCAGGATGTGAATGTTTCTCCCCGCTGAGTAACATAGCTCAGTTGACCTACGTTTTAGATGTAGACCAGGCCTTAACAATACTGGTGCCCACCCCAATTAAATAGCATTTCTTTCTGTTCTTTCGGGACCTAACCTGAGCTTCCTGCAGTAGCTTATGACCTGGAACCACACTGATGGTCTCCTTCCCCCCATTGTTTCCAAAATGTCTTTTTGCACCGCAATTCTTTCCCAACACTGGGCATTATTTCTAAATCACCCCTCTCTGCTTTGAGGTTTCTTGTGCAAGTTTAATAAGAGTCAATTAAGTAACTGGTTGCTTCAGAGAGTTATGTAATGTTGTGCAGTTCTAAATTAAAGGCATTAATGAGCAGTATATAAGGGAGGTATAAGAACTCTACCCAGAAGCTTTATGTAACAAGGTGATGTAATCACTGGACTGTAATCAACATTTATTTTCTCTGCTAATTAGAGCTGTGGAACTCAGCAGAAGACATTGGGTAAAATGCTGGACCCAGATTCACCACTGACTTCATGGGGCCTTTGTTTTCGGTCAAGAGGGGAGTGTTTCAATTTGGGCCCCATAGTTATCATACCACTGAATACTTATATGACAGTTTTCATCCATAAATCTAGACGTGCTTGCCAGAGATTTGTCTCTTTTTAGACACAGAAACTGCGGCATGAAGATTAAGTGACTTGTCCAAGGTCACGCACAAGTCAGTGGCAGAGTATGGAGTAAACTCCAGGTCTCCTGATTCCCAGGGTCAGATCCTGGCCAGTGTTGCAGCAGCTTTGCATCGATTTGCTAGCACAAAGCGGCCATGAAGCTGATGGAGCCAGGAGCAGGAGTATTCTGTCTTTTGTTCTGTGTACAGCGCCTAGCACAGTGGGATCCTGGTCCAAGACTGGGGCTCCTATGGTAATAGTACTTCCCTGTGGGCAGAGGAAGCCCTTCATCCACCACTATCACGCACCTTCAGATGAAGGGGGGAGAAGACAGGAGTGAAATATGGTCATGCTTTCTCACGAGGAGATAGAGTCAGAGTCTTCCCTGGCATAACTTCATTGGCCCAATATCCTTTAGCCAGCTTCTCTCTCTTCACATATTGCAGAATTCACAGGTTCTTTTCTTAGCATTCCCCACTCACCTTCTTATTAGCATCATTCTCTTTTCCCTTTTGCCTGTTACCTCCAAGCCCACTGACCTCGAAGAGTTCCTCTGTCATTGTCCACTTGGTGGTTCTCATTTATTCATCTCTCTTTTTCACTCTCGCTGATGTCACTTTGTCATTGCTGTTCCCCTTCAGGAAACATTGCCAGCAATTGTCTCATCTCTTTGTCCTGTTAAGTCTCTCCACTGCCCCTTCGCAGTGCTTGCGCCAGCTGGGTAAGGCATGTCAATATACAATAGAACCTCAGAGTGACGAGAATGGAGGTTGTTTGTAACTGAAATGTTCGTAACTCTGAACAAAACATGATAGTTGTTGTTACAAAAGTTTGCAACTGCACACCGAGCGTCAGCTAACACAGCTTCAAAACTTTACTATGCAGAAGAAAAATGCTGCTTTCCCTCAATTTTTTTTAGTAGTTTACATTTAACACAGTACTGTGCTGTATTTGCTGTCTTTATTTTTTGGTCTCTGCTGCTGCCTGATTGCATATTTCCGGTTTCAAATGAGGTGTGTGGTTGACTGGTCAGTTCATAACTCTGGTGTTCATAACTCGGAGGTTCTGCTGTATTGCAGATGTGGCTCCACTTCCTGGTTCTTTGTAATGTCTTTATTTAGTCTAATACTTGGAGCAATCCTCATCCAAGGATCTCAAAGTGCTTTACAACCATTAATTAAACATCACAACAACAATACCATAAGGGCTATAGATAGGGTGACCAGATGTCCCAGTTTTATAGGGACAGTCCCAATTTTGGGGTCTTTTTCTTATATAGGCTCCTGTTACACCCCACTCCCTGTCCTGATTTTTCACACTTGCTGTCTGATCACCGTAGCTATAGATGCATTTGCTTGCCACTCAAAATATTGGTTTGGCAGAGCAGGAAAGAGGAATAGCATTGCTCACAGCCATTGCTAAAATGACTCCGTGCCTCTGGGCAGCCACAACAAAGCAGTGAAAACGCTTACGCCAGAAACAAGCCTGTCTGTCTCACCAACAAACCTTGATCCAATAAAAGCTATTACCTCACCCACCTTGTCCTTGTTCCGCTAATATCCTGGGACCGGCACAGCCACACCACTCTCTTACTCCTGACAGGAACCTGGCTCAAGAAGCACAACATAAGGGAAATGCTAAATATGTTCCCCACAAAAATTCAACAGAAATTTTTTTCATTGAAAAACTGATTTTTTTTATTATAATCACTATTATTCATTTTTGCATTGCAAAAAATAAAAAGTCAGGAAATCGGGCAAGAACTGAAAAATTTCATTTAGGAAAAAGACATTTTTTGTTACCTATTTTTCGTATTAAAAATGTTGACCAGTTCTCAACAATTTGATTTGAAACTAATGGCTTATGGACAGTGCTACATAGTCTTATATGCCAACAGATGATACTCTTTATATTAACTATCTACTTACACGAATATAGCACTTTTATATAGAACTTTCAAGGGCATGAATTAGATGGCTGTTCTGATGGCAAAAGCCCTGGAAATAAAGCAACCTCTTCCATTTTTAGATCTTTAACCTGAATTAAATTGGTTAAATATAGATCATTCAGGAAAGAACCTGGCATCCATTCAAAACCCGATGACAATTGCTCTGCACTAGACATTGTCCCTCCCTTCCCCGGCAGCAGGACAAAGTCATGAACTCTAGAAACCAATGTGTTTAGCAACAGATTTCCTACAATCCCACCAGCTGGAATCCAGGAAATATACGAGGCTCAAAGAGATCCTCGCCACAGATACTTTGATTTTTGTGTAGGATGCAGCAAGCAGAAGCATATAGTCAAAGCTCCATAGTCTACAACTGCTACATGATAGAATCTGGAATGGGAGAGGTTTCTTTTTTTTCTTCATGGGTTTATTTCAGGAATTACGGTATCTGAATTTTAAGCCAACAACAGCTAGTTGGCTCCAAGCAGGGAAGCCAGCTAAGATCAAATGTTTGTAATCTGAGAGGAGCTGTTAATATCATCCCCAGGAAGTTTCAAGACTAACACACTGAGGCAGTAAAAGAGGAACATCAGTGTTGTTTGGAAACTCTCTCTTATGATTAACTGGTTGTATCACAGCAGCACTTAGCCATCCCAGCTGAAACTGGGGGCCCTTTGTGTAAGGAGATCCCCAAACATCTATTGTACAAACACATACTCAGCAGAAGCTCCTGCCACAAAGAGCTTACAGTATAAACAGATCAAACAGAAGTATTATCCCCATTTTACAGACTAGGGAATGGGAGATTAGGAAGCTGGTTTTCAGTCATAGCAAGAACCCACATTTAAGGGAACGGGAGCTGCGATTGCTCAGAATCTTTGGAAATCAGGCCCTAATGATTTGGCCAAAGCCACATATGAAGGCTTTGGAAGGGCCAGGGTTAAATGTTGATTGCCTGATTGCAAGTCAATCACTGTAACCACATGCCCATCCGTCCTCTCTAGCCCAGCTAAAGTAATGGGGGAGATGGTCAATTCTTGGAGAACTGGGGACTGATTCTGAGAGGTGGGGAAGCTCAGCCCCTTTCTAGAGCGAACCCTGGGATGATTTTTCCAGACTCTGCCCCCTACCTGCTTTGGGACCGACGGCGCAAACGTCCTGCAATCAGTACTGCCATGGCCGGAGTGCAGTTATTGCTGAAATGAAACAGCAACCCACAGCATGCTGCCCAACCATGTAGAAAAGGAAGATTATGTCCAGGGGCCTCATGGAAAGGGGGGAGTGGGAGGCAGGACCAGGGGCAGTGCAGGGGAAGGGCGGTGTCAGTGATGCACCCCTCAGCCCAATGTACTTAGTCCTCATGTGGCCCTCCTGGTGATTTGAGTTTGAGATCCCTGATCTAAATGTTGTTTCCTCCTGTTAGGCAGGATCACAAATTGTGGATGAACTCAAGAGCAAATTTAATAGTTTCAAATTCTTCACTCCCCATTACTCTCATCCCCCAGAAAAAGACAGATGGGTTGAGCTTATACTCTGTTTACCGGGTGCATATTTTCCATATATTTTTAATTTTCCTTCCCCTTTATTGTCACAGCCTGGTTTATCTTGGCCTCTTTTCTTTTGTTGCAATAAACGGTTTGGGAGAGATATTGGCCCTGTGATCGTCCACAGAGGACAGGAGTCACCACATCCACTTTGTGGAAAGCCAGCGGGGTAAGGTGACCAGATGGCCCGATTTAGGAGAAAGAGTCCTGATATCCAGTGTTTTGGGTTCCTATTACCCCCATCCCGATTTTTCACATTTGCGATCCTATGACCCCAGTTCTTGGGTTCAGTGGTCAATGCTATGCGCACTTAGGAAAACAAAGGTGCTCTTTGGATCTAGGAGTGTTTCTCTTTAGAAGCTGCGATGCAGACGGGTGAGAGCCTGAAAATCACAGCACAAAGTACATCAGTCCCAGCATCACTCATACTGCTGCAGTAACATGGGTGGTTTTCACAAACACTCCACGCACTGCAGCCCATGTTGTTAATGGTCTTGGCCTTTCCCCCAGATATATGCTGTTTCCAGGCCTTTCCCTTGGATGTAGAACAATCATTCTCTTCAAAAATCTCGGCACAGCTGCTAAGCGTGAACTTTCCAAGTGGCTACCAAACATCCTTGTCTGTCTTTTTAACCCTGCCTTTTACAGCGATGTCAGCGGCAACATTTAGATTTTCTCTATGGCACTGTCTACCCTCTGGTGTGATTCCCCATCTCACGTACACATACTGCTCATTTACACATTGCTCTCATCAAGTTAGTGCGAGTCTGAATAGCAGGGCAGCCGTGGTAGCACTGGTAGCACCAGCAGAGGACGGCTGAGCCGCGCCAAGGAATAGAACCCCAAACTCCTGGCGCTTTGTCTTGTGCTCCAGCCTGCATTCCCGCCCACTTTATCCATCTTCAGCTTCAAATAAGCAGTGTATTCAAGGTAAATAGTAAATCAACTGGAACGGCATTGTAGTCTCAGCGACCAGGGACCGCCCCACAAAGGGAGCTGTCCCGAGGCACGTCTCCACCCCAGCATCAGCTTGTTGGAATGACCCACGCCTGCTGAGTCAGCTGGGCTTTTTCTCTCCGAAGGCCCAGCCGCCCACAGATTCATAAGGGGCAATCTTCACAAGATTTTCCAGCTCGTAGTTAGTGAACAGAGAGATCTCAGTACAGTAATGTCCCAAGCCTGCTTCAACTAAAACGGGGAGGGGGTCTTTTTGTGCTAGGTTCTATAGACACACACGGTAAAAGACAGTTTCATCCTCAAAGAGCTTACCGTTTAAACAGACAAGCGTGAGGGGAAGGGATTTGCACACCGCAGGGCGTTGATGTGTGCCTTTTAAATACCTGATATGAACTGTAACAGCCTAACTATACTCAGCTACAGTAAAGCCTCTTCAGTCCTTGCTGCTCTCAGGCTAGCGGAAACTGGTTTGAACTGCTTTTCAGTTACGCAGCATCACTCCAAGAGAACAAAAATTTCAAGATCATAAATTTTTAGGGTTTGCCAAACTTGGCTCAAATTACAGACATTAAGGCAGCTTCCAAGCCTGTAAATGTTACTTCATGAAATACTACACCTCTAAGGCATGATTTGGATCTCCCTTAAACATGGTTGCACATTAGAACCAACTCCATGTGAGTATGTGTAAAATTGGTGAGCCGTCCCAATCAGGCAAAGGACTACTATTCTCATCTGGTAGCACTTTGCAGTGATGTAAACACCAGTAGTAACACTGTGCAGAAGAACAGAGAATCAGGCACAAGGCTGAAGCAAGCTAAAGATAAAGCCCAAATCCTACAAACGTACAGTGGTTACTTCACATAAAGTTCCATCTTTATTCCCTCTAGTTAAAAAATATGACACTATCAGATATCTTAGAACATAATACTCAAGACACAACATTCTGAATGACAGAGCGTGTTAACGCAATGTTACTAATGCACACCCCCAATTAATTGGTGATGGTGCCAGAATAAATGTGCTATATTTTCTGTAAAATAATGTCAAATAAAATGGTCCCTGCTTACTAAACAAGACAAGAAAGAATCACTTTGATTTTTTATACTTTCAGTTACATGTGAAGTAATCCCAATTTTACAGTATTTAGAAATTTGGAGGTTCGGTCTCATTGAGGGCCACTGATTTGCTATCCTCTCTGGTGAGAAAAGCAAGCAGGGAATCTGTGACAAACGTGATGTATCTACATAGCCCATAGGAGCAACCATTGGCTGATAACACTGGTAGGTTACAAAAGACCTAAGTTACATCTGGCCTGGAGAAAGGCTCTGTACCTCAACCGTCTTCAAAACCCCAGTCACCTATATTTAAATTTCAGTACATGACCCTGTGCCATAGGCCCCCTACTTTGTATTGTTTGCTTTAGATTAATTGAAATTACAGTATACAAAAAAATGCAGGTGAAGGAGAGCAACAGATGCTTGCTGTACTGCTATTCAAAAAACTGCTACTGTTTCATTAGCTCGGAGCAGACTTATTCAGTACAACTAAATCTAGCTGACAGGTATTTTTACTGTAGTATGATTGGTTGACCAATTTTGTTTGGCACGATCATGTTAATGGAATTGTGTACTACTCCATCTAACCAGCATAACTGTTTCCATCTAAATTAGTTAGTTACATCATTTAAGATATTCTTACATTTTAGAAACTGACCTGGTAGACCAGGGCAATCTTTCAGAAGTGGTGTGCCAAATCTTCATTTATTCACTGTAAGGTTTTGAATGCCAATAATACATTTTAACGTTATTAGGTCTTTCTATAAGTCTAATACAGAACTAAACTACTGTTGTATGTAAAGTAAAAATAAGGGTTTTAAAATGTTTAAGCTTCATTTAAAATTAAATTAAAATGCAGAGCCCACCAGACTGGTAGCCAAGATCTGGGAACTGAGTGCCACTGAAAATCAGCTCCCATGCCATAGGTTGCCTACCGCTGTGGTAGAGCTTGGCTGGCTGATTTGACCGAGTAGCGCTTACAGGACCAAAAAAAAAAAAACCAACCCGCAAATCCATCGGACTTGAACGAGGGGACAAGCTGAATATCATCAGCACGTGTGACAGCAGAGTTCTCGGTAGCTGGCTGGCTCAGTGTCCACAGGTTTGTAATAGATATGTTAATGTGACTAAGGCAGGGTGTTTTTTCTAGGCCCTCCCTTTGAAAGTATTTCAGACCGATGACCTCCCACCCCAAAAAGTGATAGTGAATGACTGTACTTACTCATAGGAGCATACTCATGCATTGCCAAACCTTATTTCTGTGCTGCTGCTGGTGGCGACATTCTGCCTCCAGAGCTGGGTGGCCAGAGGGCAGCAGCTGCTGTACTCCTCCTCCACATGGCAATGTATTTTAGCATCTCATGACTCCCTTACAACAGCCTTGTGACCCTCCCTCCCCTCCCTTTTTGGGTCAGGACCCTCCAGTTTGACAAACACTGGATTAGTGATCAGGCCTAGAGGTTACCTTTACCAAAAAAGGCTTATTAATTCAATTCCTTTGAAAATCCAGCAAGCTAATAAAATTTACCTTTTCCTATACATTTGGACCATTTTTACGTTTTCCAATTTGTTGCCTCTCTTACCCATCCATGTAGGTAGGTAGCTTACAATAGGTCAGTTCCCTAAATTACCTTACAGAAGATTCAGAGACTAGAACTGTAAATAACACATTCAGTAGAGTTGTCTTGTAATCACTGTTTCCTTAAATTGCTGTCATTAGCTGGAAGTTAAAATACACTGTCCATAAGTAACTTTAATCCGATCATTTACAGACCACTTTTCGTTTCCTTAGTTCTTGCCTTCCCTCTTTTAGTCCCGCACAATTTTAATCCCATTCACCATAGACTTTTCATTTTGCAGTTGCTTACTTTTATTTCCCTATTCAGTTTTCTTAGCACCTTTTCAAGGCCAATTCTTTCTGCTGTACTCATATTTGCAGCAGGTAAATTTAGTTCATCCCTTCTGAGTTCTCCCTTTTGTACAGAGTTCCCCAGTCTTTGTGTTTGCTATAGGTAAAGCTCTCCCCCCATCACAATCAGCTTACTAAATAATTCAAAATCTAGTCTAATATAACTTTCAATGTAGTCTTTAAATAAGACCGAAGATTTTGTAGCACCTTAAGAGACTAACCAGTTTATTTCAGAATAAGCTTTCGTGGGTAAAGCTAGCCCACGAAAGCTTATACTGAAATAAACTGTTTAGTCTCGAAGGTGCTACAAAATCTCGTCTTATTTACTGATACAGACTAACATGCCTGCTAATCTTAAATATAGTCTTTATTATGGATGTCACATTTTATAATTCTGGAATTTTCTAGACCACCAGAAAACATTTTATATATGCATGTATGTATATAATGTATGGGTTAAGAAAAGCATTGTACGTTTAACTACACAGACTATTTCTCTGCATCTGTATAAGGCCATGACTATATAGGGCGTGCTTTACCAAAGTGCTCTTAGGACTTAAGGTAGACACAGTGTATACCAGCAATGCTGCAATGTTACTAGTATAGTTTATTCCAGTCCCCAAGCCAGTCCTATATCAGTAAAACTGCCTCTACACGAGGACCTTTTGTCAGCACAGCTATCAATCAAGGATCTCACCTCTTCTCTTTACACTCTTACCAGCTATGCCAACAAAACTATGGAGTATCTTTTATACCTGTGGAAGATCTTTTGAGAAACGTAAATACTTTCAGATATACTGACAAGTGTTTTAACACTACCAACCCTCCATCATTATATGCACTGTATTATGCCCTTGAGGGCTTAGAGTGTTATCACAATATAGTTTAACAGATTTCCACTAAAACTACTTAATTATTTTCATAACACCTCCTCGCATAAAAAAAAAAAGTCACCAGACATCATGGTTTCAGAAAAGTGAGGTTTTTGTACAAGTCTTTAATAAAAAAACAAAATATATATAATCAGGCATTTTATGCAATGCATACATTCTTTATATCTGCAGGTACAGATAAATAACAGAAGGCAGAAGTAAACATTTTGCTTATCTTTGGCAGTTAACCAATATCACTCCCTCAAGAGATATTATAGGGTCACAGAATAATACAAGTCTGTAAACTTCACATATTACAGACAACATACCAGGCAAGAATTCAGTAGTTAGATTTCAGAAATTTAAGGATATTTTTCTTAATCACAACCCTGGGTTTAAATTTAATCTGTGTTGTTGCAAAAATTAAGGCCTGCTTTAGATGACAAACATGTTTGTTAATTGAAGTGATGTTCCGGACCTGTATTCTAGCTAATCGATCCCTCACTCAACTTACTTCTCTTCACCACACATCAGCACTAATGAAAACTAAGCTGTACCTCCCCACAAAATAAACTAATATAATTTTGTATCTGTGGATCAGCATCTGAACCCCAACTAATATATGAACGTACAAAGCAGTTAAGCTTCTTTAAGCCAATATTTGTCTAACTCGGTGTCTCAGAATAATAGCTATCCTTCTGCTTTACAGCACTGATGGCTCTACAGAAACAATATATACATGATATACACTGAATCAGAAAAGCAATTTGAAAGGTCCACTGATAACACACAGCTGCTTACATCTACATATGTACATGTTTTCACAGTTAAATTTTAGAAAATTGTCTTGAGAACTTCAGAAATACTTATACTGTATTTTTCTATAAATAATATATTAAAAACTCCATTGTCAAAATGCAGGACAAATTTTTTAGATGTACCAAATTTAAATAGATCTTGAAAACTTGTAGAGTTTGAAGCTTGTAAAAATGTACCAGTAATTTACCAGTTTCAGCAGACTGGTCACATGCAAGGGATTTTGGGTTTTGATGGTTTTTTTAAGTCAGGTAGGAAAGAAACTCCACCACTTTTGAAGGGACAGGCAGGTTCCTGACTTGGCTAGTAGGCATCACTCTTCTAATTGCCATGCGACACAAGTGTTGAAGACTGGACACATGCTTTGGAGTTGCCCAGAAGTACACACTTCCATCGTGCGTTCTGCACACAAACACAAAAGTCAATCATTCCACAGAAATACTTTCAGAATTGCACACCCTTATAATGCAATAGTTGGGGGAAGGCCAGAGAAATCCTCTCCTCCAAACTACTTGTTCTCTAACTCTATGTCAAATAGCATAGTTGAGATTCCATGCTCTGCTCCTGAGATTTTGGGCTGGGGCTGAAAATGCACCCAGCAGATCTCAAGCAGCCCTCTCAAGTTATGGTGGCAGCAGACATGAACTGCTCAGTCTATAAATAGCAGTGCACTATGCTAGGGAATCCCTAGTGCAGTAGCTGCACAAGGAGAATTCTCCCCTGGATGGCTAAAGGGCTTTTACAGCACTTGCACTGTACTAGTGTATATGGGTCAGGGCCATGTTTATGGCTTGCCTGATCATTTCTAAATACTAAAGAGAAAAAAAATGAGCATGCTTGTTAAACTCTGGGTGGTGCTGAACTCAAGGCTTGCTTGACTAAGCTTTGATCCCTCCTTCAAACAATCAAAAGCAACAAAACGACATTCAGAAACGAGGAATCTAGAACGGTTAATTAACATCTGAAAAGTCTTTTGAGGAGGAATAATACTGCATAAGTATTATTTATTAGCTGTATACTTGCCCAGCAGCTAGAACACTGCCATCAGTAGAAAAGGCACAGCAAAGCCCATTGTTCAAAGGTGCAACTTGTACAGGACAGTCTTCTTCAATACTCCAGAACCTGACCATTCTGGAAGGAAAAACATCAGCTGTTAAGGGTCGAGAAACCAATTTATTTAATGCAGCACAATAATTTATGAAGTGTTAACCTGAGAAGAAAATGTATATTGATGAACATATAATGTACCGTCTTCACCTGCAGTCATGTAGTCCAGTGGTTTTCAAATGGACACACAGACTCTTCTGGAAATCTTGAACGGCCTGCAGACCCCCAGAGGTCTGCGGACCACACGTTGAAAACCACTGATATAGTCAGATATAACTTTATATTTGTGCATCACACAGATACAGTATATTTGATTAGAATTGGTTAAGTGGCCATCATTTGAAGAGTTTGCAACAGATACTACAGACTTAGTAACAGCATGCCAAAAAAAAAAAAAAAAAAAAAAAAAAAAAAAGGTACTGCAGCCAAAGAATCTTAACTGATGATCTGAAAGTGTAGATTAAGTCTCAAAACTTTAGCAGATGTTATTTTTGCTGGGAGTTCTTAATATTCATTTTAGCAAGCTACCAAAACAAAGATCAAAACAAAACAAGATTGAGTGTTTCCTGGTCTTAGACAGGATACCTTTCCTATCTTCAAAATCTTCTACTTTAAAAATCGACTGTCAGTCTTCATTAACAAAAGCATTCACAAGTAGAAAAGTAAAACAGGATGACCCAAGTAACCATACGGATTCATTTTTTCTTGAAAAAATGTTATTTTACCAGACACAGAAGCACACTATTTCAATGATTTGTTGAAATCAAGTTAAATAGAGGGCCTTTATTTCTCCACCCTTTTACAGAGATCTTAGTATATTTATAATGCTATTAAGTCATCTACCCGGTACATCATCTCCTGTTTATTTTATAAGGCTATGGGGGAAAGAGTTTTACAACAGACCATCATTCAGACAGCAAGGCACTGGTACAAGCAGTCAGTCAGAAGTCAGTTCTCCGTTTAAAAATATAAGTTGCTCGTAGTACAAGGAATTTTTAATTACTGGGAGGAAGCAAGAGTGACAACTTTCCTCATACTTACTTATCGTCAGCAAGGCTTGCAATATGCAGTCCATCATGACTAAAAGATACAGATCTCACCCATCTGTCATTCGCTCCCCCAGCAAATATTGGAGTTGGAGCAGGAAACAGATGCCTGTAGATAGACAGACAGGCTCAGTTAACAGCACAACCATTGAGAACTATGTACGAGTTTCTGTGAACCACGATCTATAGTAGACCTCAAGAGAATTTTTTCTTCACATTTGTCTCTGAAGTATGAATAAAGAGATACTGATGCGCAGCTCTGCAAAGGACACCACAATATTAGTTATATACTGAAGACACTTTCACTAGTAGGTTTTAAAGCAGTAAAGCCTTGAATTACACATTTTCAATTACAGAGAAAGCACTCTGCCAGAACTGAGTTTCGAGCTAATTGTTCATCAATTTAATAACTACGAGACAGAGCAGTTTTCTCCCAGGGAATAAAATCTTACTGTTTGGTGCCAATATGGTATCTCTCTCACCTTCTACTGTCCAAACCTGAATTTTTTCTCATTTACTGGTCAAGCAAACCAAGTAAGAATCATGGGACTGGGAGGAACCTCAAGGTTATCTAGTCCAGTCTTCTGCATTCTCTTTCCAATTACTGTGCAATTAACGGGCATATCTTAGGTTTTTATAAAGTCTTGAACCATTTTAGCAATTCTGTTAGTAAATATTAACCGGTTAGGATTTGTGTATGTTAAACTCTCAATTCTTTGTATATTGAATACTCCCAGAATCCGAGCTGCATTAGCCAAAGTGCGCCTGGATTCTAAGGCCTCAGTGTCTGTTCTTAAACTGTATTGAGTGTGTGACCACTGCTCAGCAACTTAATCAAGTATTGGGCTCCATCCTATTATTCCCTGCTCCACGGTCCATAAAAGTCCAGGTGTCCAGGAAGGAACTCATCTCAATTAATGAAGGATGTCTACAGAAGTATATTATAATAAATAAGATATGGTAATCGAGAAGGGGTGCGTAAGATCCAATTGCATTCTGTGACTGATAAAGGTATTAATTATTGCAGGTGTTTTCTGTGATGAATGAAATAACCCACTGAAAAATATTTTTAATTCATTAGGAACTGCTGGTTGCCACAGCTGTCAGTAATAATGACTGGATTTGAAATCTTTGTTTCATATCCTATAACTAACTTCCCAAAACTCTTTCCTTGTAGCTGTGAACTGAAATAGCCTGTCACCACTTCTCCAATTACAGAGAGCTGGAATGCATGTTTTCTTCCAGTATAGTGTTATATTAAAGTATTGCGGGATTGTCTGTCTTAAATAAAATAAAACTTTAACTGGGTTAGTTATTTGACATCAGGTCTTATTACATCCAAACATGCAACAATTCCATAACTTTGTTACTCCTTGCATTTTCATTAGGTATAAACTATGGTCCGATACTTTTGTAAATTCCAAAAGGGAACTAAAAATTAAATCTTTAAATATAATAAATATATAAAAATATATTTAAATTTAAATACTCTGCTTACCCAAATTCCATTAGAATAACTCCAATATGGGGATCCCAGACATAAACTCGAGTATCGTAAGATGCAGTAGCCAGTAAAGCTCCATCAGGGGAAAACTCACAAGCTACAACATCGTTGTGATGTCCTTCTAATTTACGAATCATGGAGTACTTATCCATATCCCAAAGAAAAACCTGAAATTAGAAAAGCTAATGTTATAGCTTTTGCTCAGCTACCCAATGCAGCATTTACATTTCTTAACTGTCTGCTAGTTTTACTTAGGATTATATTAAATCAAGCATTATAAATTACTACAATTAAGATATATGCTCGTGTCATACTCTGATTAAAATCAAGTTTTAAAAATATTAAAGCAGACATGCAAATTCTAACTTAAGTTTGTTAAATGTTATTTACAAAATAAGCCAAAATATAAGAAAGGCAATGCAATTTAACCATGTAGTTTTACTGAAATCCATGTATTACAAAACTATTTTATTAAAATACACAGAAATAAATAGGGTTAAGCACTACAGTCCCCTCTTTTCAGTAACTACCAAAATTTTAAGAAATATACAGACAGAAAAAGTAAGGTTAACATATTGTTACTCCAGTGGCATCCCCTTTGAGTTTAAGATCACTTGTTTACAATACGCTTGGATCACCGTCAGCCTAGGAAGAGAAACAGATACTGCAAGCAAAGAGAATTTTCACAGCCAAAAGAAATGTCTTTGGCAACATAACAAGGAAGTTTACCACATTATTTAAAAAAGTTTATGCATCTTAAGTTTAATTACATCAACAAAAAACCATTTGAGTATTGTGATTTACCCAGCTTACTGTAAATCTTACTACAAAATTGGTAAAGTATGAGTACAATACTAATTTTGGGGCATTTTACATGCAGTTCTACAGTATATAAAATTGCACAGACTGTGCAGAATATCTTAATATGAAGGATCTACTATGTTTTAATGTAATGTTACAGAAAATAGGCTAACAACTTATGGGTACAAAATTATATATTAAATCTGTCCCTGTAAGTGCTCTTTAGGTCTTTCTCTCTCCCGCCCCCAGTACAATTTTAATTGCAGATTAAATACTAGCAATATCTCACACCGATAAAATGCAAATAACTTAAGTTTAACCAAAGAAAATAGTATTAGTGCCTCACACACTTTACTAAAATGAAACCATTTTAAAGTCAGTTAGTTATAAGTATCATGTTGACCAGTTTCACTAATAAGACCCCAACATTCCATAAAACTGGAAAATAAAATTTAAGTTTTAGGAGTCAATGGGGTTCACTGCTGTGAAAATTAAAAAATAAAAAGAAAGAAAGAAAAAAGCAGAAAGTGGACATCAACCAGCACCTGCGTACGTACAGTACACCTTGCAGTCGAATGCAAGGTTACTTCGTCCTATGGTAAAGTTCGCCCCCAGCCTGGTAGCCAGAGATGCCACTCTTTCTGCCCAGCTAACACCATTGTGCGCCTGTGTGAGTGGTGCCAGCTTAACCTCAATCACACCAATATTGCTGCCACCACCTGTGACAGGGAAAGCAAGAAGCTTATGGAAAACACACAGCCTAAAAATATCAATGAATACATCCACATCTGTTCTATTTTAAAGGACTAAACTGTTCTCTATCAAATCGGAACTGTTAATTTACCAAACTTTTGTAAAAAAATATAAAATGCATTCTAACAATTATCCTAGCTACTAGTCTTCAATGTTCACATTAATTATGGTTTTGTTAATCAATTAACTTAGTATACTATTCATAAAAATTATATACTAATCTTCTCCCTTTCCTCTATTTTACACTAATAGTTTTTCAGTGCCAAGAAGAGCAGTTTATTGTAAAACGTGCTTTACCTGCACTGCTTTCAGTTCTCTAGCAGGACATTAGAATACAGATGGAAACAGAACCAATATGCTGTTCTTCATTCTAGATGTTTTAGACATATGAGTGCTAGTTGTATTTGAGAATATGTAGAAACATTTTTGTTCAGCAGAAGAGACCATGACCAGCTCAGACTTTGAAAAGTCCTTTTAATTGAGCAGGAAATAGAAAGGATAAAATCAACAGCAAGATAATTTGATTAAAACATTAGCCTAAATATTCCATACTTAACTCTACAAGTTTTACTTCCCTTGGTTTTTATTTTATGAACAGATGCAGATGTGCAAGCTACGTCAAAGGATGCTTAAAGTTTCTTCAACTAAAAGCAGTGCAAGTTCTCAGTTCATAAATCAGTATATGAAGACATCTTAGGTAGTTTACTTCAATTTCTTTCATGCAACTTCTTGCATCATCATAAAAACATTAGAAGTTCATGACATCGAGCACAGGTTTTATGTGTTACTTAGATTTAAAGTGATTATATGCACAATTCAGTAATAAACTTATGAACAAGAAACTCTGACACATACTGCTTTACTGGCTCCAACGGAACACAGAATGGAAGAGTCTGGAGAAAAAGCACAGCCATACACCCAATTCTGGTGCCCTCTTAATACCTTCATCATATTTCCTGCAAAGGAAAAAATGGCAAAACTAGGAGTATTAGTTCCAGATGAGTAACCCCCAGGAATAGTCCAAACCCAGTTTTATTTAACATTCTATGCAAGATTTTTTGAAAAAGACACCGAACTGTTGTTCTAAACTACTTTTTTGTTTTAAAGAGACTCTGGCTGTATAAAAGTCATCTGCCACATTGAAATGGCCACAGAATTCTGGCACCTTGACCAGCAGGGTCAGCACACATACCATTGTAAATGGCTGCTGAACCTCAAACACATGCTCCTTGCTGAGGGTAGATACAGTCTGCACTATAAGGAATGAAGAATAAATGACTACTACAACAAGGGGGCTGAGGTCAATCCCAAATAGATACTGATTGATATTACTGCTGACGACTGCAGAAAGATTGCTCTCTGCTCTCCCAACGGGTTAATTTTCAAAAATAAATAAATAAATGAAGTAAATAAAATTAAACTATACCATCATCTTTCAGGTCCCACACTCTTAGTGTTTTGTCTCTTGATGCAGACACTAATATCAAGCTGCCATCTGGGGCAAAGGTTAAATCTCGGACCACTTCAGTATGGTCCATCAGGTTAAGGAGGAGTTTTCCTGTTGCACAAGAAAGATACCAATTATGAGAAAAAGTGCATAGCAGTTCTTTTACTCAAATTAAATGCCCACAAATAAAACCTAAAATTCCTTCCTTCTTGTCTACTTTTGGACACTGGCTAGAGCACAGAGGTATATAAAATATGTATAGAAATTAATCTTGTATACATACTTCATAGTGATAAGATGTACTTAACCTTTCAACTCTGACTAGGTCTGGAAAAGCTAAACTTCTAAAATGTATACGCTAAGAACATTAGATGTCTGAGAACGAATCCACGTTAATTACCTTTTAACTTGAGATGTATGCATGGTTTTGTTCTTAACTTCAAATAGCAAGTTTTTCCAATAGCAACTTCCCTAATATTCATTAAGCAATTTCATTGCTAAGTGACCAGGAGTTAGCTGAAGCTTAATATAATGGCACTTCCAAGTTAAGATAGCAGGATACCCTTTCCCCCCCTCTTGCAGCTTCAAAGCTTACAACTGTCAGCCTATTTTAACTGGATCAGTGCTGCTCATTAGAAGAGGTGGGGTAAGCAATAATTATTCCTAAACAAAAAAACAAACAAACCCCGCTTCCCTACCTGGAATGCTGAGCTTTTCTTATTTAAAAAAAAAAAAAAAAAAAAAGCTAAAAATTCAAGTGCCTCAAGTCAAGTGCATACTTACACACTTATGGACTGAGGCCTAAACTCGTATTTCTTCCCCATGCCACCCAGGTCTCCGCCACACCTAAATGACACTTCTAAAATGTATTTTCGGTGAGATTTCACAAAGCAATAAGATAGTAATTGTTTGGTATGTAATCTGCCATCTTAGCCCGGAGACACTGAAGCTCAACCTAAGCCATTTATCTTTTCAACAGCATTTCTTTAGCACAAAGTTCCCTTCTATTTTCAGATCTAAGTTAGTTCATTTTAACTGTACTTTTCAAATTAGCATTCATAAACCATTATAGTTAGAATCTAGCTATTCTAGTTTCGGACATAGGGCTGGTCCTCACTGGGGGAGGAGGGGATTGACGGCAGATACGCAACTTGAATCACGTAGCTGAAGTTTGCGTATCTGCCGCCGACTTACCGCTCGTCCCTACGGCGGCGCGCTCCCCCGTCGACTCCAGCTTGCGCCTCCCGGCAAGCTGGAGTTCCGGAGTTGACAGGGGAGCCGCGGGCGATCGATTTATCGCGTCTTAGCGAGACGCGGTAAATCGATCGCCAGAAGATCAATCCCGGAGCAGCCTCATGAAGCCCAGCCCATAACTACAATGCTGCTTTGTTAAGTGACAATGGCAAGACATACATTTGAACCAGCTCCTGTACCTGTGTACACATCCCATATTTTGATGCGCCCGTTGTTCAAGCCCGTTGCAAGCAGAAGCTGATCTTGCCCAAATTTGAATCGATGCCATTCTATATTCACACAGCGACTCTGTTTCTCGGGCACTGAAGACCCAAAAGCAAGACTCCAGACTATATCACCACAGTCTATTATATGCTCACAAGGCTTATTTTTTTGACCGCTGTCACTGTTCTGCCTCGACAGTCTTGCGTTGACTGAATTTGCAACATTCTTTGAGCCATGCAACAAGCTGGGGGAAAAAAAGGCAGCAATTTAGAAAGAATAAGCCTTACTCTATAAACATAATAAACTGAGTATTTTGTGATAATGTTCATAACGCCACTGTATCTAAAATTAATACCTTCACTTAAGATTTTAAAATGACTGCCCCTTGTTCCCTGGTTGTGAAGTCGGTTTGCCATACCTGAAAACCTTTCCCATTATAGCAATATATTTTTGTTGCTCAATTCTGCCTCTGTACAGAGCAGTTGGCTTCTCTAACCCTTCGTGAAAGATAACATTTTAAATGCTATACTTAAACTGAAAATTTTAGTGAGAATCTGAATTTATATTACAGTTAAGTATTTGAATTGTTTTTGAGTTATAAAAGACTGGGGCAGGGAGGGATCCTTTCTGTTCTGCTACAACTCACCAATATGCCCTTCAAAATGCCACATTTAATTAGAAAAACCCTAATAAGAGATATTGAAGGCTGCAGAGCAGGCTTAGTAAACTGAGTACAGTGCAGAGAAAATGTATTTGCTATACAGGGAAATGCAGCTGTCAATCACAAAGATTTAATTTACCAACTTCCAGGTGGATTTAAAAGTGACCTGCAAATAAAACAAAAGTGTGCCATGGTTTTTTTCTGATGTATTGAAAAAATGCTGAGAATATTCTGATTGTTTTTTTAAGCTTAAAGATGTCAAGAATACACAGTTACGTTTCCTGATTTTGTTGGAGAACCAAACAACTGGAGTGGGAGTCCTCAGTCCTCAACTGAAGAGGTAGGCTATCTGAATTGCTTAGAAGAGCTTCTCGCTCAGTTTTTCAGGAAGTTGATCTGGTGTTAAACAATAAGTTCAAATTTAAAATCACTTCCTTTCTCATTGCACAAGTCTGTCTTTCACTTGTGGTATCACTCACTAATCCTCCCATTGTCCATAGACTCCTCCTACTTATATAAAAATCAAGACAATTTATAGATAAAAACCCAAATAACCTAATATCTCATTTATACATCTTAAAGACGCAAAAACAGCACACCATCATGTTTGTTTATTTGCAAGTCATCTCATTTCTTTTACATTTAAAATTAAGTAGAGAAAGTGAATTTGATAGCAAACAGCACAATTTTTCATCTTACAAGTTATTAAAGCATTGAGTCCAGGGAACAAGCTTTACTATGCGATGTCCTTGAGACCACGCAAAGTAAGATCCATCAGGCGCAAAGGCAACAGTCCAGTTTTCACGTCCACACTTCTTATCAAAAGGAGAAGTTGGGGCTAAGAGTTCTCCTAAAGGACGGGATCTTGCTAAAAAACAAAAAGAAAATCCTAATTAAAATGTGAACAAGAGATTCTGCATATTTTAAACTTATTACCACAATGTAGAGATTTCTGCAAATATTTTTACTTAAAACCAGATACCAGTTAAACAAATTTTTGGCTAGAAAAATGGATGCGTCACAACAAATTAAAGTCTTCCTTAGTAGTAACTGCAAAAACTTCAGGTCATTAAACAGCAGAAATGTACTTAAATAACTAACAGGAAAACTGTATCTCAAGGTAATATGAACCCAGCTAAAATCTCATTTATGAGTCTGCCGAAACTATTATTTAAACTACTCTAACCTCCAGCATTACAGATAGCGCCAAAATTTGTGTCTCTACAATTCAAGCATATATTTCAATAGAGCTGAATAGAAAATTTACTTGAAATTTTTAATTTAACATTAAGTGTGGCAAAGCCAGTTACATTAGGTCTGATCACCCCACATAAACAAACCACTACCACTGATGTATCATCAGGCAAATGGAGAGATTTTTATACCAAAAATTCCATTCAATCCCACTTATTTCTAGTGAGTATAGTGGAAGAAACTAGCATCAGATTAATAAATATTTGTAATTTACTGGACTCAAACACAGAATATCTTCTCCCTCCAATTTAAATGGAGGCAGTTTTGTTGTCTTGATTACATCAGCCAACAGATTTAAGACGACAAAATAATGCTTTTCATCAAGTCCATTTTTATAAATACAAATTTAAAAGGAATGGATACAAAAATATGACACATGGTTGATTTGAAATTTTAAAAATGTTTATTAAACATGCAAGGGTTTGTTATGGATTGACAATGTTCCTACTTCAATATCAATTGCTGCTCCAGCTTGTGCCTCCCTACTACGAATGGGAGGAACTGTGCAGCAGCCCTGCCCTTCACGACTGCCCCAGGCTGGTTTCTCACGTGCTGTGTGTATTCATATAGCAGGGAGGTGTTTCTGTGAGTACATGAGAATCCCAACACACGCAATGGCAGCTATTGTCCGTTTCCCCCTCTCAAAAAAAATGAACGTTGGTAACAGTGAAAATACGTATTTATACATTGTTTTGTGACTTTAAAAAGAAAGTGTCCAAAACAGCTAACCAAAGATTTTTTTTCCCCCCATTAGAAATCCCTTATCTGCAGATTTTATTGGGTTTTTTTGTTATAATAAAACTGCACATTAAATGTGCACTATTATATATACTCCACAATTTTTAACCAAGTGATTGAAAAATAGCTTTAACAAAAAGAACCGTGACTTCAGACAAACAATCCATTTTTCTTACTTAATAAGTTGACTGAAATCTGTATTTCTATGATTTCACCCAACTAGCAGACACCTCTTATTTCAAAACTGAAAAGGCAAGGACAAAGACTTTGCCAGTCGAGACTGCATCAAGTTAAATGGAGGAGCTGACACTCATGGTCTGAAAGACTCCTCTGGAGCTACATGTCCTCCCCCCACGCTTCCCTGCCCTGGAGTACATACTGGATCTCTCCCCTCAGCCATCTCAGGATGCTCCCTAATGTGGTCAAAATCTTTGTCCCCCATGGACACTGGCTGGACAGCGACCACATTATATAGATCCTAAGGAGGCTGATAGCTTCTATTTTTTGCAACCATACAGCTGGAAGCCTATAGTACCTTCACACCTTATCAATAGCCAACACAGTCTCATTCCTCCTTGGTATCCACACCCCGATCTCACCATCCACTCGCAAGGTCCTGACAAGACCCATCTCACCACCCAACATTGAATCCCATGGGGATCCAGGGTGCACCCAAACACACCCACTTCCTCCCTGCAAGGCAGGATGCCTGTATGCCCCCCCCAGCCTCTCCAGAGAGTCTCCCCTCACTAACTGGCTTCCCTCCAATGGGCGTGTCCACCCCCATCTAAACTCCCATCACCAACCCGCCCCCCCCACCTATGCCTACACTACCCCTAACCTCCCCGCCTCCCCCTCGAGCCCTCATACCCATCTCCCCTACCCCTCCAGCCCCCCCCCATACCCGAACCTCTCCCACCCCTCCAGGTCCCCCCATACCCACCTCTGCCTACACTTCCCCATACCTCCCAGCCCACCCCTCCAGGGCCCCCCCATACCCACCTCGCCCACCCCTCCAGGGCCCCCCCATACCCACCTCGCCCACCCCTCCAGGGCCCCCTCCATACCCACCTCTGCCTACACTTCCCCATACCTCCCAGCCCCCCACGATCCCTCATACCTCCCCTCTTCCAGGGCCCCCCCATACCCGAACTTCCCCCCCCCACCTATGCCTACACTCTCCTCAACCCCCAGGCCCATCTCCTTCCATGGCCATAAACCACCCCCCATCCCCCTCCAACTACCCAACCCCACCCATTTCCCCCCTTCTCAGTCCTCCCGACCCCGCAGACGCCCCCCCCCCCCGGCTCTCACCGATGAGCTTCTCGTTGACACTCGGGGGAAAGCTGGCCATCTACGGGACCGCCCTTCGGATCGGCTCTGACACAGATCGGGGCGCTACGGGACCGACCGGACTACCGACTACCGCCGCGCTAGGCAGGACCGACACTGACACAAAATGGCCGCCGCGTCCGGGGATGTCGTGTAGGGGCGGGGGCGGGGCCTGCTGGTCCCGCCCCATTCAGGGGGCGGAGCTACGAGCGCGCACGCCCACGCCCACACCCGGAGCCTCGCCGCTGTGAGGCAGTTTCACTGTGGGGACGCCACGGCCCTGGGAGAAACCATTAAACCTTCCCCGGGGGGGAGGTGCATACGGGGCAAGAACCACGGCTTGGGCACAACCAGGAGGTGGGGGCAGGAGGAGGAGCAAGGTTTGTGTTGGAACCAGGGGCAGGACCTGGGCTTGGACCAGAACAGAGCCAAAGTCTGGACAAGCTGGCCTGAGACTAAGTCCTGGCTAGGGCAGGAACCCTGACTAGACTGTAATGTAACTCCTCCAGGGCGGTGTTTTCATAGTTATGTACAGCACCTGGCACAAGGGGACACCTACTCTTACTGGGGCTGCTTGTAATGCAAATATAAAATGATAGTCCACCATAGGTCTGAGCAATGTGGTCTTGCAAGCCATTTTGTTTAAATGCCCCCAAATTATTCTCTGAAGTTGGGCTTGAGTTTTGCACCTGTTAATTTTTTTTCCATGCAAGCAGTCTTCTTCGCTTGCAAGTTGGGAAGTTAGACATGCAGTCGCTGGAGGAATAGATTTCAAGGGCTAAATTTTCACAGCAGTTTCTGAAATTGGATATTGTTTTCCTCATTTAAATGGACATTGGAAAGAGATCCCACTTAGGGACAAAAGCCCAAGGCAGGCTAAACAGGCAGAGGCCCCCTCTCAAGGTCCATTCTGCCAGTGAGATCTTTTTTTCTCCTGATGGAGAAATATTCTCTTGTGTTTCATTGGTTGAGTGAGATGTGCTTTTTATCCTCTAGAGAATCAGAGGGGTAGAGTTTCTATGGAACCAGACAAAACTAAAATAATCTCTTGCTTTTCAACTGAACTCAGCCAAATTAGTCTTTAATTTATAAATTCAGTCGTTTCCTTTCTTCACTCTCTTTTTCTTTCTTGCTGTCCTTTCTTATATGTTCCCTTTCTATACCCCTTCCTGTCTGGCTAACTTTGTCAGTTTTGCTATCCTTCCTTTCTGTGATTTGTTTGAGGGAGTTGAGAGCAATAGCTGGAATAATGTGTCCCTTTTCAATAGCTCTCAAGAGCAATCTGATGGTTCACAAGATGCCTTTCATCTTGCACTATTTACTCTCCATGCCACTAAGTGACTCTAATCTAATGCTCTTTCCACTAATGTAATTATATTCCAAAACTGTTTTGTTAAATCTCAGCTCATATTTTAGTCCTAATCCTTTGTGACTGCACAACTATCAGCTGATTCCAAACACCCTCCCAATGTATTGTTACGATATACTAATCCTTTTTTCCATTACTTCCAGGTCATCATCCTAAAATTCAGTTTCCCCATTCTCTTTCTGTCCAGTCGTGTCTACCCTATACATAGAACCACATATGGATCCAGACTCTACAAAATCTACCAGTTTCAGGGAACCTGATTATGATAGGTATGTTCCTTGACATGATTAAAACATGGTTCACTCGTGCAGTGCAGATAGGACCTAACTATCTTGCAGTCTAGCAAAGTACCCAGCCTTGCTTATAGTATGATTCCTGGACACAGGTGAAATACAGTTTGTTCCTGTTTACCCTCTCAGTCAACCAAAATCATATTGAGGGGGAGGAGTTTGTGAGAATGCTTTGACCAGGTCTAGCATGTTTTATTTTGTAGCATTGGTGGAATCTCGCCTGACATGAATACAGTTAATGATTGCAGTGCAATCCACTCAGCAGCGTTTTTCTTACCACAAGCATGTTGGCTCACCCACATTCACCATGCTGCACAATGATGCTTGTGTGAGGGCAGTCTTGAAAAATGGGGGTAGCTATCCCTTGCTGCTTCGGCTCAGAGTCCTCATGTCCTCCTGCAAAAAGATGCAGGGAAGCGGTGCATTGGCTAAACCAGTTACACAGAGTTGGTTAGGCAATCCTGTGTCTACACAGTAGAAGAACCCTGTTAGAACCCACCTGCAGCCTATCACGCACATTATACATGTTATCTAATCAGGGTAAAAATTTCTGTACCATGAGTTCATCTCATTGTGTGCGAACATCAATCATTTGTGAAGTCAGCCATGTTACAAAGTGCCTCCAGACTAAGCTTATCTGTCAATGGTTCTGAACCCCACTGTGTTATGGGATCAATTTATGACACAGTTATCTTCCCACATGATTCAGTCTTACAGGTTAGGTGGGTGTAGGGGAGAACTTGCAGCCTTGCTAATGCCTAATGCTATAGCATGCTTCAGAAACACCGTTAAAGCAGTTAAGTTCTATTTGTGCTGCAAGACTGAATCATGTTTTAACTGTGTCAAGAGACTAATGCTTTGTAACTGGTCCCCCCCAAAACAGCAGAATTCACATTGCACATAAAAACCACTCTCTTGTGCATCCTAACTTGTAGCCTGGGAACCCTAACTATGACATTATATCAACCAATATGCTTTCTATCGCTATTTCGGTGAAGACATAGTGAGCTTGTGTTCATAAACTGGCATCCATATAGGATAAGATGAGACATGCTCTTCAGATGCCTAAATATCCTAAGGGCAGCGATAACATTCCTACCTGGATGAGTAGGATGGGTGTGGTCTCCATTATTTTTTTAATTTTTCCAGCCGAGTTATGAAATCTTCGATGTCTATGAAATTGCAAAGCAATATCTAAAATGAAAAGTGGCTTTAATCTTTTGTAACAGAGTTGTGGAATTCATGGCTATAGGATTTTAATGGGGGTCTTTGATTTCATATTTCCCAACCATTGATATTCTGTAAGGATACAGCCTTTCCTTGCCCTGCTTTATAGTCTAATCTAATGCACAGACTGGGGAAATAGTAAAATTTTGAGCCAAAATTTATAGTTAAATTCAATGGAACTTGTTTATATCCCGCTTGGGGAGAAATGGATCACAGAGCTACATCTCATTCTTCCTGACTTAAGAATGGCCATACTGGGTCAGACCAATGGTCCATTTAGCTCAGTATCCTGTCTTCAGACAATGGCCAACATCAGGAACCCCAGAGGGAATGAACACAACAGGTAATAACCAAGTGATTCCCTGTTGCCCATTCCCAGCTTCTGGCAAACAGAGCCTAGGGACACCATCCCTGTCCATCCTGGCTAATAACCATTGATGGACCTATCCTCCATGAACTTACCTAGCTCTTTTTTTAATCCCGTCATAGTCTTGGCTTTCACAGCATCGTCTGGCAAGGAATTCCACAGGTTGACTGTGCATTGTGTCAAAAAATACTTCCTTTTGTTTGTTCTCAACCTGCTGCCTATTAATTTCATTTGGTGGCCTCTAGTTCTTGTGTTACGAGAAGGAGTAAATAACACTTCCTTATTTACTTTCTCCCCACCAGTCGTGATTTTATAGACCTCTATCATATCCCCCCTTAGTCGACTCTTTTCCAAACTGAAAAGTCCCAATCTTATTAATCTCGTCTCATACGGCAGCTGTTCCATACCCCTAATCATTTTTGTTGCCCTTCCTTAATCATCCATCCATTCTCCCTCTGTCCTTTCCTCCTCCTTCTCCCCCCCCCCCCTTTCTCTCCTGTATCTCCTCCAAACTCTCTCTCTCTCCTCAAAGGCCTGCATGGCTCCTTTTCTTGGCCTCTGCTCACTTTAGCAACCGTTTGGTCCCTCATCTCACGCAACTCACCAGGGTTGTCAATCGTTTTAGTTTCTTCCTCAGGTTCTCCTTCTTCCTAAATCTCTGCTCCCAGTCCCGATTTTGCCATGATTTATCCCAACACTGCCAGTGTCAAATGTTATACTTTCATGTAAATGTTGCTTCCGCAGCAGGGAGAGATTCCTGATGTCCTCAAATAGCACTTTTACAAGTGCCAGCATAGCTGAACCTCACCTTTAATCTCTGAGCCTTCTTGGCCCTGATGAACATGGAAACAAACTACATTGACTGGACAAAGAACCTTTCAGAGTTTCTATTACATTGAGCCAATTTTGCCAAAACTTGCTCCAACACATTTTCTTGAACTTAAAGATGCAACAAACAGACGCTACCCTGACAGCTCAAAAGGGCACCATTAAATTCTGCTGGAAAGAAGTTTGTTCAGCAAGGTTTGCAAAGAGCTCAAATTAAATAATACTTTTCTGTTGTGTCTTACATTTGAGGACCTCAGAGCACTTTAAGTATTATTATCCCATTTTACAGATGAGGAAAGTGAGGCAGAGTTTCAGGGCTTGTCTATCTGGGGAAACTGATCAATATAGCTATAACAGAATAATTATTCCACTATAGCTAAACCAGAATAGCTCCCTGTGTGGACACTCTATTTCAGAATAAAATTACCTTTAATCTGGAATAGTATCCACATAGGGGAGTTATACTGGCAGAGCTAAATAATACTGGAATAGCCATTGCAGAATAGGTATTCTGCGATAGCTATCCCGGTAAATTTCCACCATGTACACGAGCTCTAAATGACTTTACTAAGGCCTGATCTACGCTAAAAACTTTGGTCAACCCAGCTATGTCACTAAGGATGTGAAAAATTCACACCCCTGAGCAGACAAGACAACCTGACCCCCAGTCGAGACAGTGTTAGTTCAACGGAAGCTTCCATTGGCCTGTTGGGGAGGTGGATTAACTATGCTATGCTGCTTGAAGTGTTGACAAATCCTAATATTAGTGCACTGGCAAAGGCAGGAAAAGAAGAAGAGGCTTCGACTCCCTGCCCTGTCGTTCGACCACTAGACATGATACTTTATGAGCAGCGCAAAGTCTGGATCATTTCAGTCTCTTTGTGCTGTTTGGAAATGGAAAAGCCCTGAACATCTATCCTGCTTAGCCACTTAATTTCTCCCGAATGTCAGGGGTATTTGTACCACTGGTGAATAACATGAAGTGTCACTGGGGTTACTCATAAGCTACGAATGTTTGAACTGGGCCATCACGTAGCTGAGATTACTCACTTTGGAAGACTGCTGAGGATTTGTATGCCCCTACACAGACAGAATAAGGCCACTGACTGTGTTTGCTTACCTTGAGGGCTGTTAAATGAAGGCCAACAGAGCAGACAAGTCACACAGTTTTGGCAGTGTTACAGAGCCTGTGGATTTTTCTGCTATCCTTGTGTAGGATTTTTAAGAGACGTGATATTCTTCTCAAGTTCTTTTATTATATCCATATGGATTCCTGCACCAACTGATGTTCCTCGCATAGGATTCTTCTTCTTGGATTCACAGATTTTAAGGTCAGCAGAGACTAACAGATCAATTAGTCTGATCTCCTTTATAACTTAGGCCAGATAATTTCATCCAGTTACTTGTGTACTGAGCCCAATCCCTTGTGTTTGACTAAGGCATATCTTCCCGAAAGACATCCAGTTGTCATATGTAAACTTCAAGAGATGGAGAATCCACCACTCCCATGGTTACTTTCCTTGGCTCACAAGGAGCTACACTGGACTCTTCAGAGATGCCTCTCACTTTTCCTTTGCCAGTTTGGCAGGGTCAGGGATGGAGTAGGCAGGGTGGAAGCGGCTTGCATGCCCTGTACAGTCACAAGTTGCATGAGCCTGTGAGGCTTGCTGTGCAAATGGCTCAGGGTGATTGATGCTTTTTCCATTATCTTTCCTTTCAGACACAGCTGCCAACTCTGCACAGTGTTGTTCAGCTTGGACGTTAATGAGCTCAGTGCCATATTCCCCCGTCAGCCTCTGTCAAGATGTTACGGGTCGCAGTGAACTTTCACAAATGAAAAGGGACTTTACTTCTAATGTACTAGCTGGTGCCAGCTCTGTCCAGTTCTTCCTCACATTCAGGACTAGGGAGGTTGAAAGAAAAGAAAGTTACCAAATATGCAATTCATGCTTTGAAAGCCCTATGTCCCAACTCTACAATCTCTAGTAATTATTAACACCAGAAATTGTGAAAGATCAACAGCCCTTTCCCTTGGACACTGGCTTAAACATTTCAAGTTTCCTCTTGTGGCCAGGGGCCTCCATTGAGTCCCCACCCTGAACTATGGCAAAATAATCCCAACTGTTACAAACATCTGTCTGAATGCTGTTATTCTGCATGTTGTTAAGCAGTCCAAATTGTCTCAACACGACACACCAATGCTGCATGTTTTTTTGGTATGTAGTCATCCTCCACATACTCTTATATTAAGGGGCCTGTGCCTGGAAGGGGCTAAAAGCCCAGATCCTGTTGATTTAAATGGGAATTCAGGGCCTCCAAGCTCCTAGTGGGACATCCTTTAAGACCCTGCAGGATCAGGGACATGTCTGTGACGTTTCCATGTGATCGAAAGTGACATTCTTTTTCACTCTGGAATAAACATGCTACCTAGCTGCTGTATATTCCACTGAATAGAGAGAAGTTTTTGTTGGATTAATTCTCTTTGCCATGCGCTGTAATTATACTCCATTACTATGACACTCTATATCTCTCAGTACCACCATCTTGAAAACTTTTGATTCTAATTGATTTTATTAAAGTCCGAGAGGAAGCGTGGTCTTGTGGTTAAAGCCTGGGACCTAGAGTCAGGAGATCTGGGTTTTCGTTTTAGCTCTGCCACCGACTTCCTGAATGAATTTCGATAAATCACTTCCTGCTGTTTCAGAGATGGGATTAATAAAAAACAGCCTTAAATTATTAATACTTGAAAAGTGCTTTGAGATGGCCAGCAGCTAAGTGCTAGAGAGGGACAAAATATTAAAATTAAACTCTAGATTAGACTGGGGGCCAATTGCTTCTTTATCCTGCACCTTGTGGAGTCCTTTACACCAGTGCAGAGGAAGTGTGAAATGCTCCCTGGACAGAATGCTGTAAATGATTACCCAAGGCATGGAGCAAGTTAAAATCAGGCTCTGTGACTTTATTGCAACATGTGACATGAGTGTAGGGGTGAGAAACAGGCTCCTTTGACCATCACTTGGTGTAATTTGATTAAATATAGAAATGATTCAGGGTCTAAAGGCTCTTAGATTTGATGGGGTTTTCATCTGATGATCCAGCCTCAGCCCTTGCTGAATGCAAGTAGAAGAAAGAAGGTTTCGGTAAAGGTCACTTGCTTCTCTTCCATCTCCTCCCACTGGAGAGCAGCAAAGGCAGGCAGCCAAGAAGCATTTGGAGAGATTATGCCTCTTGGCCCCAGTCCCTCTGCCAGCACCGTTGCAGATCGGAGGCAAATGTATTTTAGCTCGTGTTTGGCTGTTCATTTCTATACTACAGGCCCCGCCCCATGTGTTTGTTTTGCAAACCAGCTTCCTGTCCCCCACAAAGATGCCAGACATGTCATTTGTCTGTCATCTTCAGGGAGCCACGGTCTGACTAATCAGCCAGATCAAACAGCATTCAGGCTGCGGTGCCTTCCAGTGGAGACAGAGCTGCCTTGTGAGACGGTTTATTTAAGGTTGCTGGAGGGAGGATGACCAAACCAGCTGATGTATTGGTCTGCAAAAGCCACATCTGGCAGATGTAAAACAGCCTTTCTGGGAGTGTTTATTCTACTGTCCCACACTGTCCTTTCTATGCTCCTGATAAGTACGGTACGGTTAGACTTTCTGGCCAAGCCTCGTTAGGGTGAGAATTCAGGACTTAGGGCAGGTGGTGGAAGGCAACGAGGACCATGTTCATAGCTCCTTTGTGCCCCCTGTATAGTCTGCATAAAAACAATGCAGAAATGCCGTCCTTGCATCCTCTGAGAATCCTCTGTCCTTACTCTTCTAGCAGGGCATAATGTCCCAAGGGGGAATCAGATCTCGCTTTACATCTGGCCAGCACAGCTCATTGGCCACTCCGGTGGTGGCAAGCTGTACCCTACAGAGATATGTGGTAGCAGGTATGCTGTCTTTGCAACCCTTGGAGCTCTAGGTGGCTGGCACTATGCTCCCCAGGGTGATGCAACAATGCATTGATCCCAAGACAGGACTGTGCCCTGAGTAGAGGCCAAGGCTATCACATAAGTAGCCAACGTGAGGGCCATTGCATTGGTTGACACTCTGTGTAACAGACCTGCAAGATGGGAGAAAAGTATTTTGAATCTTTGCAATACCAGGTACCAAGAGAGGTGTAATATTTCTAGTCAACAGAGGGGCAGATTACGATCACGGTTAGATCAGCATAAATCCAAAATGGCGCCACTGAAGTCAGTGAAGTTTCTCTGGTTTGACACTGGTGTAACTGATCCCTGACTGCATCGCAGAGCCAAGAAAAGCCCCTATTCAGTGTTGTTACTAAGTTAACCAGAACAAGCCATCGTGTAGAAGAACTGTTTCATTCTGGAAATTGTAACAATAGAATTGATTATTCACTGACTCCATAACTCATAATTGCTTTAAACAGTCCACGTTCACAAAGGACAAACAGTTTCCATGAAACACTGAAGCTATATTATGTATGTCATTGTAGAGGCCATCTTCAGATGGAGTCATTTAATCCCAGACAGCAAGTGTTGAAAATTGTGAGGAGGGTGGGGAGTAATAGGAGCCTATCTAAGACAAAGATCCAAAAATCAGGGCTGTCCCTATAAAATTGGGGCAACTGGTCACTCTATTTAATCCCTACCAATTGCATATTAATCATTACAAATCCACAAGTCCCCGAATGGCTTAAAGATGTGATGCAACTTTCTGAGCATGTGCATCTTTTGCATCATGTAGCTGAAGTCTTAACATAGGTAAAACACGAATTGAATCCAGTGAGCCAACTGCTGACGCTTTCACTTTTTATGAGTAAATATCCAGAAGGAGTTTTGCCTCAGTAAGGAATGACTATAAATAATACCTAGCTCTTACATATAGCTGTTCTTCAGTAGATATCACAGTGCTTTGTACCAGGATCCCTTTATTACAGATGGGGAAACTGAGTCACAGAGTGGCAAAGCAACTTGTCCAAGGTCACCTAGCAGGCTGAATGGTAGAAATGGGAATAGAACACGTGACTCCTGAGGGTCAAGCAAATGATTAGTCCACTAAGGAACACCGTGTTATCAAAAGGGTTGGTTCTTTGACTGGCATAAATCAGCATAGCTCCATGTTCAGATATAAGGAGCTGCACCATCTCCCTATGCCATGCATGGGTTTGTGGATTTTTAATGATGAAAATGTAATCAGAGTTACATTCATTGGAGCTAGGCTGATTTTCTCCAGCCAAGGACTTGGCCAATACAGAGACACTGGAATAGCAAAAACGCAAACTGATACTGTTGTAATTCACTTAATTTTTTTTTTCCCCCTGAAACATTCTTAGGTGACCAGACAGCAGATGTGAAAAAGCGGGACGGAGTGGAAGGTAAGAAAAAGACCCCAAAATCAGGACTGCCCTTATGAAATCAGGACCTCTGGTTACCCTAAACACTGTGTGTCCAGTTCTACGATCCACCAGCTGGGACAACTTCAATGAACCTAAGTGCTTTTGGGGAAAGGCCTGCTCTCCACATTACATCATTACAATTTGTGAGACATCTTTCATCCCTTACTTCCTGAAAGCCTGGCACAAAGATCTAGGTTTGTAATTTGAGCATTAAAGCGTGGTTGGATATAATTATGTTTTCAGCTATTCTAGCTGTCTCTCTAACATGAAAAGGAACAAGGATAATCTTGTGATTAGTACTGACAATATACAAATAAGTACCTTAATAGGTGACTGGCACATGCAGTACAATGGGCAAACAACGTGTATGCAATTTTGTCATTACCGGTTTGACTAGTATGATATTTCACATTTTATATATATTTCATCAGAGGAGATCAAATAGGTTACAGTCATTAATTAGATCCTGCTAAGGTCAGTACATTTTACAAATGAGATACAGCAAGAGTAGGATTTTTTTGGGTGCATGTAGCAAGAATAGGATTTTTTTGGGTGCATACTTTAGCATTAATGTAAATCAGTACTAGTTGCTACCAATGTAGCAAGAGTTAGGATTTTTGGGGTGCATAATTTAGCCTCCTGCCAGCAATGACTTTGTTTACTCTAAAGAGGGAGAATATGAGTTACAAACCTAAAAGTACAGCTGGATTTAATGGCTGCACAACAGATCTCTTGATGGATGAGCATCTTGCTCCACCTTCCATTTTGCGAATGGTCTGCTCACTAGAGTCCTGCGCTGACACCGGAAAACAGTGCTTGTTAAAATAATACAAAGGAAAAGCTCTTACTGCCACGTTGTAGGGGAAGATTTTGCCAGCAACCTTTTGGACTGAATAGGAAACATCAAATGTTAGCTGCAGCAAATGGAATTTCTGGACTGCATACTGGAACCAAATTCAGCCCTGGCCTAAGAGAATCTAGTGCCTAATGAATTCAGGTCACTAATTAATCCTTAGACAACTGTGTGAAGCAAGTATGATTGTTACCAACATTGTACAGATGGGGAAAACAAGGCAGAGAGAAGTGAAATGGCTTCCTGAAGGCTTCCTGCTGAGGGAGTGACAGCCACAGTTACAGTGGCTGTGTTCCTGACTCCATCATCCATTCACGGGACAAAACAACAAGGAAAAGAAAGGGCTGTCATAGTAAAGATTTACAGGTATGCAAAAAGATGCACAAATTTAAATTGATTCTAATAATCTGTTATAATGGATATCACTAAAACTTGACATCTCTACACTGAAACCTGTTAGTGTGTAAAACAAGCCTTAACTAGTACCAGTTATTTAGACAGTGTCCAGTAGCCAAACATCTTAAATCTCTGACTTCATGGGCAACATAAGCAGTTCCACTGGAAATGGCCAGTCACTGTACATCTAGAATGGAACTGCTGAAGAGGAAGTACAGTAATGTTCTCAGAAGGAACTCAGGACACATCAGAATTCCCCACACTGCAGGAGAACCAGGCCTCACTGGATGATAAGATCAGGCAATATTTTCAGAGAGAGAAGTTGATAAAATTGTAGTCTCCTAACTGACTAGCTGGGTGTCCTGGTATTTGTCTGAGGCATGTTGGTTGTTGGTTTTTATTTTGTTGTTAGATTTGATTAATTTCCCCTTTTGGGGCTTCTGTGGGGAGCAGTTGGCAGGGATTTGTTACCGGTGCCCCACACTGGATAACACATGAGAGAACTCCATGTTTCTAAAAACTAACTTGGCTCTTTATGAAGATAACTGTTTTCAAAGAGGCTGCAACTACAACTGGCATTAATATGCACACAGACTGGATTCCTTGTGCCTCCTTCAAACCCCTCCCTCCTGCTACCTGTGTTCTTTCCTCCAAGTTTCATGCAGGTTGTTACAGGGTACACATAGAAGAGGGTGTCACTGTTTATAACAGAGTTAATTCAAAACTCTTGGTCCTAACACTTCTGAACTTTGTGGTGTTCAAAATCCACCTAAAATGTTGTAGTGTGAGCCCCACTCTGACCCACATCGGAGTTTGCTGTAAGATGGCTCCCACTATATATTTGATTCTGGTGAAGACCTGGCACCTAAGGAGTTATCCCTGTATTTTAGATGTTTGTTATATTATTTTGAAAATATTTCATCATTTTTATGTGTATTACAGAAGCTAATAAAAATGGCAACTAAGATTAGATGATCCAAAGTACAGGGCACTGTGAATAAATACAATATATAATCCTGTTCATTCTTTGACACTCGAGCGAAACTAAAAGCATGTGAGCCATTTACCTTAGTTATATAACATGGAAAGTATTTAATTACTTATACTTACTGTTGCAATGCATGTTATGCCATTGCCGGATCGCTTGTGAAATCCTTGCTCTGTTGACATCAGTGGTAGGGTGACCAGATGTCCTGATTTTATAGGGACAGTTCCGATTTTGGGGTTTTTTACTTATACAGGCTCCTATTACCCTCCACCCCTTGTCCCGATTTTTCACATTTCCTGTCTGGTCACCCTAATTAGTGGGAATTTTACTATTGTCTTAAGTAGGCTCAGGATTTCATCTGTTCTCTAAGCATTTTTATAGCCCCATCACAATAATATCTGAACTCCACACAGACATTAACACATTTATCCTCACAACGCTACTGTGAGTTAGGGAAGAATCATTATCCTCAGTTTTCAAATGGGGATCTGTGATACAGAGAGGTTAAATGACTTGCCCAAGGTCACGCAGGAAGCCTGTGGCATAGCTGGGAATTGAATCAAGAATGTGAGTCACAATGTAGTGTTTTAATCACAGCACCATCCTTCCTCTCCTAGCTGCCTTCTGTTTATAAATATTACTGAAGGGTTTAAATTAAAATAACAACAGCAGCAACCCTATACCAATCTCACAGACTTACATACACACAAACCACATTTGGGACACTAGCTCCCTAAAGCAGGAGAGGGTTTACCAGCTTCACTACCTGGCACCTGCTGACTGGAAAGAGAAAGCAGGGGGACTAGCAAGGCTGTATTTGTTTTGCCGGGCAAACTGTCATGTTATGAAGTTGCAGATGTTATGCCGTAACATTACGCAGCTTCACCATGCGTTGATGCAACATCACTGTGTTGTAAAGGTGCATTATGCAAGGCCTAACTCAAATTCAGGGCTCTCGGGATATAGAGCAGAACGGGAAAAAAAGGGGAGCTGTCTGTCTGGTGAATTTCAGGCTAGAGGATTCCCTTCTGGCCTTCAATACCGCCTAGTACCATCCATCAATACAAGAGACCATACAAGCAGGGAACCTGGAAAGCAGGTGAATTGGGATATGTGGAAACACAACCTGGCCTGTGCCTTATTCATGTCAGTGAGTCTTCTAAGCTTTAAACTCCGATTCAGACCTTTTATGTTATGATGTACAGTAATCCGTCAAACACACAGCTGGAGTCAATACCATTTGGTCTGGTCTATACCGGTGATGATAAAATTTTTGCCAGCATAGCTAGGTCGGTAAGGGGATTGGTTTTGGGTGGACATAGCTATGCGGTAACGTATGCCTAACATAGATGCAGTTATACCAGTATAAAAATGCTTATGCCAGTATAGCTTATTTCACTTCCGAGAACCGGAATACCAGAAAACCCGGTATAAGGCATCTATACTAGGCAAGTTTTGCCAATTTAACAAAAACACTGGGACAAATTCTTCCTTGAGTTACAGGGTTAAACTGATGCAACCCCCTTCATTGAATGTGGTCTCATGAGAGGAGGAATTTGGCTTATTTGTCTTTCTCCTCTTCTTCTCCCCTGGGATGTGTTCTTTCCCCCAGGTTCTCCAAAGCAGGAATTTCCTGTCATACTACATAGCTTGGAAAAAGTGTGGCGGTTTTCCCTACCCTATGCATACCTGGAATGTTTTTCTTCCTGTTTCCCAATCTCTCCTCCCCTGTAGTGATTTCATGCAATGTCACACTAAGATCGCCCTCACTTAAAAAGTACAGTTCCAAAATAAATTGAGTGACCTTCTCCTTAAAGACTCATTTGCAGATTTAGGGCATCAATCACAACTGAAACTGTGAAGTTTTTGTTTCTCCACTGATTTCTATTGTCCCTGCCTGCAGCCAGGCAGTTTGGATAGATAAGATTAGATATCATTGCAGCCAATAGTTTGCTAGGAAAAAGCACCTGCAAATTAAGTATTAGCATGGGTGCAGGGGACTGGTCTAGATGACCTCTCGACCTTTCAGTCCTAAAATTCTATGATAAGAAAGCCTCACAAGGAAGGTGCGGTGGATTTGGATATTGGCCTGCTGCTCTCTTGCTGCTTTTTTTCCACTCATTGTCTCATCCAGCTGAAATTTCAGACCTCCAGCTTTCTCTCTAAGCACTAACCGCCCTGCCCCTTCCTATGAGCTCATCCAGAGAAGAAGCTAGAACATATCAGTCAGTACTAAAGTCACAAGGTCCAGCTGGTCTTTCTCTCCCTTCAAATCTTTCCTCTAATTGGCCCCAGTTGTATTGTAAACAAGCAAGGAAAGAGCAGCTCATGGAAAGGAAGGATTCTTGTGAGAGCCTGGGCATGGCAGATTAGTCATCCAGAACAGTTCAAGTATTATTTTATGGTGTTTAAGTCACTTAGCCTCTACATTACTTCTGATGTTCATGATAAATGACATCCATTTAGCACTGCAGCACAAACCCTGCATTGCAAGTGACCATAATAGCTGTGGAAGCTACTGCATGCTCAAAAATGTAGATAGATAGAATGATCTCATTCTTATGCAGTATTGACAGACACTTATACTAGCAGTCATGGTGGTCAAATGAATTATAATCAAACTCTGATGAAGATTTTATACCAGTAAAACAAAATGACACTCTCAAAACTAATTGAAGTGTTTCTATGTACAATGAGTGATGTACAAATCAACTCCACATTGAACGAGAATTCTATTCCAATAGCCTCCTTTTATTATATTTGTGCTGATAGTAAGTGTTTTGATAATGCACTGCTTCTTTAAAATATCATTAACTCAACGGTAGTACCTCTGTGAAAAGGGCTTGCTTTGTATTCAAATGACCTTTCAGCAAAAAAAGGAAATGCTCTTAAACTACAGCATTTATAATTTGACTGTGTGAAATCATTTGTTGTTATAACTTTAATTATCCCTCTAAATCCTTTCCTGATCAGACTTCATGGGATACAAAGTTATCGTGTGAATATTTAGCCCATGATCCTGTAACTTCCCTAAGGCATAATCCATCATTATGTGGTTGCTGTTAATGCAGTTTGTTCATTTTGCTTGCTTTGTTCATATTTGATAGATCCTATTTCAGCCAGTGGCAAACTGAGAGGCAAACAATAAAGTAGCAAATCCCTGGTTTAATCTTTTGGAAAAACTTCATTTTGGAATCTACCCAGCACATTTCAGCTAGATAAATAATGTAAATGGCATGGCAAGAATGCAACAACACAATTCTTTTCTCAAATAAAGGACAATAAATGCTGAGCATTTTTCTTTCCTTTGGTTAATTCAAACCAGATTTTAGTGGCCTCTAATGCCCTCTACTGGACATATCTGTTAGAGCACTGTCCTCAGCCGAAATACGTGCAGCAAAATGGGGTAAAAGCATCAGAAGTATATTAATTGTAGAAGAAGGTGCGCTAGTATTGCCACGCACACTACATATCTTTAATTGAGAGTTAGTCAGCATTTCCATTAAACTCCATTTTAAAGGAGTTTGTAACCCAGAGGGTATTAAGTCACCTTTTACCAGAACTTGGCAGAAAAGTCTCTAAAACAAGAAGTAACAGAGAGTCCTGTGGCACCTTAAAGACTAACCAAAGTATTGAAGCATAAGCTTTTGTGGACTAATACTCACTTCGTCGAATGCAAGCAGTGGAAGTCTGAGTCTAAAACGAGCATTTTGTATCTTTCTCTATTTCTGTTTTTACTTTAATATCATTTCATTGATGTTCGGTTTCCCTTAGGGGAGATCAGGGACATATCTATGCCATTTGTCATATCTGACAAATGGCCCACACTGTAGGGTCTCCAGTTAAAGGAATCCAGGCAAGACTCATGCATGCTAGAGAGATCACATGTTTCTGTATCATTAGCAGATAAACAGGAGCCGCTAAGGAGCCAGTTGGCCAGTTTGAACCTTTGCAGGGATTTGTGAAAACTAACTGGTAAGAAGGAGGCAGTGCCGGGAGTGGGAAGAAGAGATGCTGGAGAAAAGGGCTTTGTGGGAGGAAGAAAGACAACAGGCGAAAAAGAGAGAATGGGAGGCAGATAATTGAGCCGCAAATAAAAGGTACAGAAAAAGGAAATGTGTAGATGTGGAGAAAACCCACATCCTTTGGAAACAAGCCTAGGAAAGTGCTGCCTCCAGAAGAGCTGACTCAGGAATTGGGAAAGAGCAAGAGGGAAAGTAGAAGCCCAGATTGTTGAGCCTAACGTAGGAAAAGTAGAGAAAGACATTGAAAGAAAAAGGACAAAAGGAAATCAGAAAGGAAGAAATTGCCTCATGCTTAATGGCTTGTCTCCATGGAGAATTTTACGGTCATCATTATATCCATAGTTAGAGCAGTATAACACCCCAAGTGGACACTCTTATTCCAAAATAAAGCACAGGGCCGGAGAGTCAAAAGTCAGTGTGGGTTCTGCTATAGGTTTCCTTCCCAAGTTATTTTCTCTCTCTGTGCCTCCATTTCCTCCCCGGGTTGGTTCTTCATCTTCTTTCCCAGACCGAAAGTACAGTACTGGAATATCTCAAGAATAGTTATTCGGGTGGCTTTTCTGGTTTGACTGCAAGCAGCAAGGCCTGAATATTTTATGAGAGCCTGTTCCCATAGATAGTTTTCCAGTTCAATCTATCAGACGCGGGAGGTTCATGTAAAGCTCAGATAAGCTTCTAAATCAAAATCTGAACCTTTTGTGGTTTGTCCATTGTTAGGGCAAAACAAATCCCTGCAAAGACACATTTCCTTTTGTCTGTCTAAAACAATAGTAAAAGGTGTATAAAATCCTTCTGCTTCTAGCATCCCTCAGTACTGGTCCTGGGTTTTAGATGTAGGTAGTTTCCTCTTTAGAGGCGACAGGTTGGCAAAAGGGAAAACCTAGAGAATGAAGATGAAGAAAGACTGAGAGACATGAGCAGGAAAAGAGAAATACAGGAGTGAAAAGGGGAGAAAGAAACACACATTCACTCACTCTTTCTCTATTGGGCCAGATCTTCAACTTGCGCAGGTGGTTTCCTTTTTAATATCCCATTGATAATAATACCTAGCTCTTGATTAGCACTTTTAATCAGTCAATCATTATCCTGATTTTAGTGACGGAAACTGAGGCACGGAGCGGCAAAGTGACTTGGCCAAGAGCACGCAGCCAGTGGCAGAGCTGGGAACAGAACCCAGATCTCTCAAGTTTAGTCTTCTATCTGTTAGGCTACACTGCTACCACAAAGATCTATCATTTGGGACATTTAAAACCAAACAGAACCAAGCATACTCTATGGGGTAATACTGTAATTGCAGTGGAATGAACTAGATGGCCAAGGAGATTTTTGTATCTCTGATTCAATGTTAAAAATTAAGGGAAGATCCTTTTTTTGTATTATAGTTGAAGGGCTCTCTTAATGTCAATTTTAAACTATTTAAGCTCAGGGACAAAGCAACCTTCTAGAACACCTCAAAGCCAAATTCTGCCCGCCTTACACATATTGAGTAGTCAAGTGCCTGCTCCACAAGGCTTCAAAGCGACTTCAGTGGGACTGCCCAAGGAATGAGTTCCTGCATTACTGAACTTGAGGAAGGGTATCAGGGTCTAGCTCTATGAGTTTTGTTTTGTTTTTTTAATGTCACAAACAATCCTGGCTGAAATTCAGGCCCCACTGAATCAACAGGAGTTTTGAGTTTTCTTCCTTAGAGGCTGGATGACCGATCAATTTCCCGTGAGTCCGAGCAGTTCCTGAGCATTACACAGTGGTGCGACAGCTGTGACATGAGACAGACAGGCTGTGTCACTGTGACCTAGGGGAAATCACTTATGGCTTGATTTTCTGAGGTGCTAAACGCCTATGACTTTAGTCAAAATCTGTAGCAGTTGTGAGGGCTCAGCATCTCTGGAAATCAGATCTCTATCCTCTTCAGTTTCCCATATTCAAAATGGGAATCTTAATAGAGTACTCACCTATCGCACAGGAAGCATGCTGAGAAGATTCGTTCATGCTCGTAAAATGCTTTAGATAGGAACATTTGTCATTTGTTTTATTATTCATTATTATTTTATTATTTTATTCGTGGCTTAGACTGCTTCTTGTGCCCAATGTATAAAGTGAACCTTATATAGTACAAAACGCCATAAAAACTCATATTCAGATACACAGTTAGAGAAGGTTCCCCCAGTGCCCGGTCATTGACGTTCTTTGGGTATCGTATGATGCACCATTATATGCACCACTTAAGACGATCCATAAGAAAACAAATATACATACCATATATGTGTAATTTTAAAAACCCAGACATTAGAGGGCATCTCTTGGGTTAATGGATCAAAATGAGAACAAACACAATGATCTATATTTGTTTCCCCCAAATCTTTTTACAACACATTCTCTGAGACAAATGTAATGCACTCTAATGCAAAGGAATCGATAGGCTTCACACCACAGCTACCTTCTTACACATAAACAAATAAATAATACACAAAGTAGTGCACTTACAAGACCAATATTAAGCTTCAACATTTGTATAAATCAGAATGTTTATTGCAGTTCATGAAGGACAGCACAACCAGCCGCACAGGTGATAGCTGTTTTATTCTTAAACCAGGGGTGGGCAAACTTTTTGGCCTGAGTGCCACATCAGGGTTCAGAATTGTATGGAGGATTGGGTAGGGAAAGCTGTGTCTCCCCAAACACCCTGCCCCCTATCTAACCCCCACCCACTTCCTGCCCCGATGGCCCCGCTCAGAACCCTGACCCATCCAACCCCCCCCCCGCTCCTTGTCCCCTGACTACCCCCGCCCCTAACTGCCCCCACCAAGACCCCACAGCCCTATCTAAGCCCCCCTGTTCCTTGTCCCCTGACTGCCCCCTCTAGAGACCCCACTGCCCCTAATCAGCCCCCGGGACCCCGCCCCCATCCAACTCCCCTGCTCCCTGTCCCCTGACTGTCTCACCCCCTGGGACTCCCACAACCTATCCAACCCTCCTGTTCCCCATCCCCTGACCACTCCCCGAGACCCTCTGGCCCTTATCCAATCCCTTGGCCCCCTTACCATGCAGCTCAGAACAGTGTATCTGTTAGTGTAGACCTCCATAGTGTGGGCCAGCTTCTACTCTCAATAGAGTTTACATAGTGTAAACCTAGTGTTACTGCAGATTTACAGTGGTGAAACTCCGAGCTGAATCTGATCAATGGATCTCAAACTTGATTTATTTGTCTCTAAATATTTAATCTAATAATGCATGTGAAAAAATGTTTCATGTTCACACAGAGTAGAGAATAACAACTTGTTTAATGCTGTATAAATGAGGGAAAAGCTTTTGCTTGCTTGGCTACACTTCTTTCAACCTGTGTTCTGTAGAACTTCACTAATTCACATTAATGACAGAAATCTATTGCAGATTAATAAATGTAGCAAATTAGCAAGTAAGTGAACAAATAGGATTAGAAAGAAGCTAAGGGCAAAGTATCCCAAAATGAGCTGTTCAATTATTTTGACAAGTGCACTTTCATTTTTCTTATAATATTTTTCTTATAATATTTCACAGTATACTAAATGTACCATAGTGTAATTCCCATTGGCTTTAATGGAGCTGGGTCGGGCTCCAAATACACTTTTGAAAAAAAGAGAGCAGTAATACGTGGCCTTTTGGCACCAGGATGATTCTGTCTTCGGTGAGAAGTGGAGTTAGATTCCCCCCTCATTTCCTCAACCATGAGAAGTAGCAGGTTTGTGGTTACAGAAATGAGAATTAGCAAGGTTTGCTGTATTTACATTTGAAACATTCTAAAAACCTGCTTTATGGCAGTCCAGCTAAACACAGTAACCCTCTAGTTATTCTGCAGCCTGTCCCAGAAAATAAATGGTTTCTGGGCATTGATCTGGCCATCAGGAGCGGCTCTAGGCACCAGCAGGGGAAGCATGTGCTTGGGGCACAACATTATATGGGGCGGCATTCTAGCCAATCTTGGGGTGGCACATTTCAGCCGCCCTCCCCCCTTTTTTTGTGCTTCTGCACTCTTGCTGCTTGGGGCAGCAAAAAAGCTAGAGCTGGTCCTGCTGGCCATGTTTTTATGTTTTTTTTAAAAGAAATAAAGTCTGTTACACTCTATTTCTTCATTGCACACTTGTCAACTTTAAACCTTACATTCAAGGAACAGTTGTGCATCAGTTTGTATCTTTATTTCACTAGAATTTTAACTTGGCTTTTGTATGAAAGTACATTACTATGGCCTCTGTCTTTTTTAGAAGCAAAACCAATTAACAAGCCCAAGAAGGAAATTGAAAGTGGATGTTTGTCTGGTTATCTGCAGAGCCCACTTTCCTTAGTCAGAAAGAGTAAACAATTGGCCGGCTACTGTAATAACTGGGTTTGGAAAAGAATTATTATACGCTATGTGACATGTTTTCGGTTTACTAGAGTTCTGCAGGGAAGCTTTTAGCAAATGTTCAATTAAAATAATTGAGTTATTTTAAAAATACTAGTGAGTGAACAAGAGAGATTAGTATACAGTAAATTCCTGTATCTAAATTAGATATTGTGGTTTGTTTTGTAATTAATTACAGTAAGGAAACAGGCTTAGTAGTTTCTAAATGATCACTAAACCTCCATTCTATTTTTTCTCTAAGTAATGGGAGTTTAATAACGTGCTCTCCCCACTTTTGTCTTTTTTTGAGGTGCAGTTGGCCCATTAAAACGATCCCTATATCAAGAAAGCTCACAAATGAATTCCATAATAAGAAACGTACTTGTCTCTTAAAAACACTTCATTGTAAGCTGTTGAGTGACTATTAGAAAGGGCCCCCTTCTTCTGGCCCTTGGTTCTGCTACCAAGACAGACCCTAGGGTGAAAAAATTCACTCCGCAGCACAGAAACCCCATGAAAGTGAGAGATCCAGATACAGTATTAATAATTATGAAAGAGCACCTCTACATTACACAAAATACATTTTCCTGAGCTGTGACCATGGAATCCAAATCTTTCATGATGAGGATCTCAGATGTAAGTCTTTCCCTGTATCATATTTATTTTTCTGGTAACCTCTTTATAGTATGAATACCCCTGTAAAAGATCTGTTGAACACTTTTCCAATGACTATTATTTTATCTTTCCCAGGCTTCGGCTCATGGCACTTTATCCAATAAATTCTGAACTGACTTTTCTGCTGGATTAGTTTCAATCTGATACCCAGAACGGATTTGCTTATTTTCTTACCAATTCTACTCCATTACTTCCTGTCTTTGTTTTCAGTCAGATCTGTTTCATAAGTGTATGTGCCTACAGAAGCCTAGGTAATTAGTAACATGAGAAGAATTGTTTTGCCAGAGGAATGGTGAGGTACCTTTTCATTTCCTCCCTTTGATCTAAGTTTCTAAAATTCAGGGGCAAAATTCAACCCTGATGGACAACAGTGCAATTCAACAATGGAATTTCACCTGAGTATAGCCAGGATGAACTTGGTCCTATATCATTTCTAAACGAAGGACTTAATTTTACTCTCAGTTCCAGGGCCATATTGTAGTCAGTGCACTGGCAATATAGGGGAAGAGTGAAGTGCTGAGTTTTGAATGTCCTGTAAAGGTAGGGGAAACTGCTGGACATTTTATGGTTTAGAAACACAATCTAAGTGATATAGCTGTTAACCACTAGTTTGCCATATAGCAAAATTTACATAGGAATTTAGCATCGTTTGGGGGATAAAAACCATGAGGCTTCCAAGTTTAAGTCTAGGGTGATTTATTATTTACCTGTGATATAGCAAATAGAGGTTTTCCCATAATATTTTGGATCATTTTCCTTCAAAAGTGCTGCTCTTTTCTACTACAGAGATTTATTTAGCTTAGGTAGACAAATTTCAATAACCTCCTTACTAGTTCTGACTCTGACAGACCAGCTCAGTATGACGCTAACAGACCAGCTCAAATCAAAGCCATAGGCCAATTAATTTTTTTGTGATTATCAAAGAATTGTGAAATGAGCTAGTAGGCATAGGCCAGTTCACTTGTTAGAACAGAACAAAGGGGATGTTATCACATTACATTTACGTAGCATATGTCCCAGTAATTATTCTTTCACTAAATTTACCTGTTGGTTATTATTGCCTTACATTATATATCCCCGGAGTTAATTAACCCTAGATCAAAGTGTATGTAAGTAAGAATATACATTGGTGTGTAAGCTGAATGAAAACTAATGAAAGATTGCTTGGATTGCTGTAACTAAATGCATTGCGTATATCTTTGTAATTGGATTGCCCATCAGACGGGACTGGCGCCTTGGAATGGTAAATGAAGAAACACGCTAACTTCTCAGCATTGGTCACTGTGTTCAATAATGGGAAATCCACAGACCCAGTCTGTGTTTAGTGAACAGAGGAAAAGCCCATGTTGTGATGGAGACACTTGCCAGATTGATTTCCCGAGTACACAGCTATAAGAATGGATCCAGAGATCAATTCCGAATCTCTGAGCTGTTTTGGATTCTAACAGGGTGGAATACTGAACAACTGGACAGATCTCCAAAATTATTTTGGGTAACCTTGATCTCACTATATCTCTGCTACGATTTTGGACTTACAAACTTTGACTCTGTTAAGGTACCATTTATTTTCTTAGCTAATAAACCGTTAGTTGCTTTACTAGAGAAATTGTGTCACTGTTTCTTTTGGTGTGAGATGTAGCGTATCCATTGCCCTGGAGTAAGTGACCACCCCTTTAGGATTGGGGAGTAACCTAATCTAATGTGATATTTGGTAAAAGAGACGGACCATTATCCCCCAAAGTCCAGTTTGTCCGGGTGGCAAGATGTGCTGGAGATAGGGTGACCAGCTAGTAAGTGTGAAAAACTGGGACAGCGTGAGGGGGTTAATAGGCACCTATGTGAGAAAAAGCCCCAAATATCTGCACTGTCCCTATAAAGTCAGGGCATCCGGTCCCCCTAGCTGGAGAGGGGATCACAGCCTCTCCCCACAGGCTCAATGACAAAGCTGGGGAGAGGAGATCAAGCCCCCCTCCTCCCAGCAGGCTCAGGCAGGGCTGGAGGAGGATCAGAGCCTCACCCCCCAGGCTTGGGGTGTGTGTGAGAGACCGAGACCCAGAAGCCCCGCCCCCCAAGCACTGAGTGACATGACTGGGGGGATCAGAGCCCCTCCCCCGACGCTCAGTGACAGGGCGGGGAGACACAATCCTAACGTATTTCTCCCTCGTCCCCCTTCAGACGCATGCGCACTTTCCTTTTCTTTATCCCACGCATGCCCCCCTCCCCACCTCTCCCCCGTTGACTGCGCTCGCGCGACTTCCCCTTTCTCGCATGCGCGCTGCCGGTGAGCGCTCGCTCCCGCCGCGCATGCGTGCGGGCCCCGCTGACCCTGCTCATGCGCTTTCCAACGCCACCCCCCCCTCCCTCCCCCTTCCCGGCCGTACGTTCCGCGGCTGGCGGTGGGGGCGGACTGGGCTCCTGCTTCCGGTGGGGTGTCATGGCGGCCTCGGAGCTCTGATGGCTGCGGGGAGCTGAGAACCCGGGACCGAGCCAGGGACGCAGAGACCCTCGGGGAGCCGCCCCTCTTCCCGGCCGGGCGGGCAGCGGGACATGGCGGCCCACAAGCCGGTGGAGTGGGTGCAGGCCGTGGTGAACCGCTTCGACGAGCAGGTAACGGGGAGGTGGGAGGGGGCTGCCTGGGGGCGGGGGCTGAGGGAGGAAAGGGGGCTGCGGGGAGGGGGGGCGCCGCCCGCGGGGAAGGGTGGGGGCGCCGCTCCCTCTTGGGGAAGGGGCCTGCGCTCCCCATGGATCTGGGCCGGGGGCTGCTTTCGGCTAAATGGGGCTGGGGGAGGCGCTTCCTTCCCCGCTTGTGGTTGTCGTTGCGCCCGGGCGGGGGTGACCGAGGCTGGGAGGGAGGTGGTACCGGGGGCCTTTCTCTGCACTGGGCATAGACTGTGGTCGGGAGGGGGGAAATATTGAGTAGGGGCTGCTGCTAGTTAGCATAGGCTCCGTGGGAGAGGGCACGGGGGGGGGGGGCTGCTGCTGCTTTCTTCCCCTTCGCAGATTTGGGGGACGGGCAGCAGGGACTTTCCCCTGTGGTTCGATACTGTGATGGGCAGAGTGTTTGTTGGAGGGTGGGGCCCGGGTGTTTCTTGATTGTACATCCCCCTCTCCAAGTCATCTTATCCCCTTACTGGTGAAATTGCCTCCCACTCATTTCCGGACGGCAGATCCCAGCCCCGATGGTGGGGTGGCTCCCCTGGGTTATATGGTTACTTTCATTGTTAGTTTCAAGGGGGTGGGGGGTGTGGCTATCTCAGTTGTCCTTTTCCTTGTCAGTTGCATCCCCAGCCCATCTGAAAAGTCAGGTAAAGTTTTTGCTTGTTGTTAATTTTTATTCATTTAACTTACCTCATTGTCATGGGGGGGGGGGGATGAAAGCTTCAAAAGTGAGGAGTTTGGGGAGGGATAAAGTGGATGTTTATATGAAATTCCATCCGAATCAACTCCAAACACCAAAGGCAGCTGGGTTGAGGGAGGGTCCTGGGTGTATATTGTTTCAGTGTTAGGCTTTTCTCTTTCTTTATAAGAGTCAATGCCTTTGGAAAGGATTTTCACTGAAGGTTTTGTGGGTGGAAGGAAAAGCAGTTTCTGGTCTGGGGCTTGTGACTATGTATTCCTCTGATCCACATGGAGAGATTGCTCATTGGGACTACATGGCTGCACAGACGTTCCCAGTTGATTTCAACATTAAGGGCTGGACTATACTACAGTGTGTGGGGGTATATTGACCTAAGTCAAAATATACAGCTTCAGCTATGTGAATAGTGTAGCTGAAGTCACAGTATCTTGGGTCGACTTACCTGGCCATCCCCACAGCTGCGAGTCAACCGTGGCCGCCGCCGATTCCGCTTACTACTCTTGCTGAGGTGGAGTATAGGAGTCGATTTGAAGATCAATTTATTGTGTCTAGATGAGATGCGATAAATTGATCCCCAATGCATCGAGCACCACCCACTGATCTGGCGAGTAGTGTAGCCTAGTTCTTAGACTGAACATGCCTTCCTCTTCCCCCAAATGCCTTTCTGACCTGAAAACCAGGACTTGGTGTAGGTTGACTCATTTGTTTCTATGTTTTCTCCTTTTGCTGTACTTGAATAGATCCTTCATGTGAGTGGGGAGAGAGTATAAGATATCCTGCAGTGTGTACTTATCTATAGTAAACATAAAGCTGATTATGGAGGTTGAATTCTGTTCATTTGCATTGGCTCTAAATATTTCTTAGCAGTATTGTCTAGTGTTGATAACCTGCAGAAAAGATTGGGGGCTCTGTAAAGATAAGACTTTGCCTTTTTACCTTTCTTTTAAAAACAGATATAAATATAGCTTCTTTGCAAGAAAATCTTGGAGCGTCTCTATTTAATATTTTTGAATAGTCAAAACGATGATGATTTTTTATAACTATAATGTAGCATGCTTTCATGCCTTTTATTTTGCACATTAACTCCTTTTTGGCTTACTTTGAATCATAGAGCATTTATTTTCAATAAGTTCAAAAGGAATGGTACTAATTATGCTTCCAGTAAGCAAGAAAACATTTCTTTATGTACTGGTGTTAAAAGGCCTTAGGCTTTATCGTTTGCTTTGTTATGTATATCGTGGAAATGGGCTTTCCAACATCTGTTAGGAATTAAGGACTTGATCTTTTAAAACAAGTATATTCTTATACACTTTATGGAATAATTAAGGGTAGGTATACAGGAGCAATCCTTACCTACTTCCATAGAAACAAAGCCCTTCAATTGAGAGTTAGCTGGGACACTGGAGTTCTGTTGAAAAAGTATTACAGAGAATATTGATTGTAATTGGCTTCCAGTTTGCATGATAGGTATGTCTTATAGGACTATTGAAATCAATTCATTGCATAATTCCCATCTGTTTTAAGAAACTTATAGTTGGTTTTTTTTACAAATTTGATAAGACACTTATAGATAAATCAAAGAGGCATGCATGGATGATACACTAATACTCTGAAATTTTTTGAAATTTTATACTGAAAAATATTTACCCTTTCCACCTTACTTTATTTCATGTTGAGGTTTTCAAGTTTTGAGATTTCTTCTCACTTGCTTTGCCCATTCTGAGAGTGCTCTTCCTATTGGAAAGGAGACTTTGGAATGCAGTTCAGAGCAAACTTGTTAGGGTATTCTTAGGACCCTTAACTTTCTCTTGGGGTATTACCTATGAATTGTGGATAGATTATTAGCCAGTCCCTCAACTGCTACTAAACAGCTATGTGAATGACCTTCCAGTAATGGTACAACAGTGAATGCTGATCCCCTGGTTGCATCTTTGACTGCCCAGCATCTGCTAATTTGAAAAGCCAGTTTGAATAACTCTTCAGTGAAGTATGGTGCCTGCAGTCCAATGCGTACAATCCTCACTTCCTTTTTTTACCTTGCTAGTAATGCATTTTCAGGTTTCTTTACTTGTGTGTGTGCAGGACGTTTTGATATAAATCATTGAAGCAGGTAAACTAACATTGTGTATTATGCCAGGACTATGTTGCTGTCACTGACTAAAAAGGAAGACTCTTGTTTGCTGTTTTCAGAAATGGAAAAATACTACCGTATTTTTCGCCCTATAAGACGCACTTTTTCTTCCCCAAAACGGGGGGGGGGGGGAAAGTTGGTGCGTCTTATAGGGCGAATGTGCGCCCCGGTTCCCCCCTCCCCGCCGCGGGCGGGCTGCCGGGAGCGTCCCGGTTCCCCCCTCCCCGCCGCGGGCGGGCTGCCGAGGTTCTCCCCTCCCCGCCGCGGGCTTCTGCCGGGAGCGTCCCGGTTCCCCCCTCCCCGCCGCGGGCGGGCTGCCGAGGTTCCCCCCTCCCCGCCGCGGGCGGGCTGCCGAGGTTCCCCCCTCCCCGCCGCGGGCGGGCTGCCAGGAGCGTCCCGGTTCCCCCCTCCCCGCCGTGGGCGGGCTGCCGGGAGCGGGAGAGGGAGGCGCTTTTTTTTTTTTTTTTGGTCCGGCTTTTTTATCGAAAAACGAGGGGGCATCTTATAGGCCGGAGCGTCCTATAGGACGAAAAATACGGTATTTGTTCAGGTTTTGTTTTAAAAATTTACAAAATAGGAGGAGGGATAGCTCAGTGATTTGAGCATTGACCTGCTAAACCCAGGGTTGTGAGTTCAATCCTTGAGGGGGCCATTTAGGGATATGGGGCAAAAATCTGTTGGATGATTTAAGTGGCCCTGCTTTGATTAGGGGATTGGACTAGATGACCTCCAGACGTCCCTTCCAACCTTGATATTCTATGATTCTATGGATGTAGTTCCCTAGACAGTGTTTCCATTCATTTATAAAAACCTCTTGTTGTTGTTATTTGGTTGACTAAAACAGTATTTTATTGCGCAATAAGGACTGAGTATTTTACTGAGCAATAAAAACTAATCTATATTAAAGAAACAAAAATCAGAGCAAACTTGTCCACTCTTGTTTATTTTCATAAATGTTTTGCTAACCAGAACACCTTTTTTGGGTATGATTGTTTGATTAAAACGATTGGCAAGTGTGGGTTTGCACTGTAGGTCAGTCAACATCTGGCTCCTGAATACATTTTTCAGAGCTGTGTGCTGCGCTCTCCCACCCCCAGTCACCTTAGCTTTTCAGTCACTGCAATGTGGTGTACTTCAAGATACCCTTGAAGACCAACTTCCGACCACAAGAGTGGGGCAACGACATAGCAGAGTACATAGTGCAGAGATTTCAGGAGTATGCGGACTTCTTATTTGTTAAAAATCTTTATTGCCTGTGTGGTCTAAGCCTCAGATATGAGATGACTCTCTCACAGTTCACCATTGTAATAATTGAGATCAGCTGGGATGCTCTGGTAAAACTATCCAAGTTTGACAGCAGCGCTTTTGTGTCCAGTATCTCTGCCTTTGTAATTTTCTCTTCTTGGTGGTCTGCTAGAGCCCAAGTTGGGCAAGCTTTAACCCTAATGTAAGGCTCATTTATTTTGCTTAGTATTGGATTGTTTTGTTTTGCTTCTCATTTATTTGGGTATTTTTCTGGGTTTTTTTGTTTGGTATATTTTTAACATTTGGTCTCCTAAGGCCTACTGGTGACTGGAAAGCAGTTTTAGGGTGGAGTATGTCATTTGTATCTTTCCTGGTTTTGGTACAATAACCATTAGTAAACAAGCAAAAATATTCCAAAACAGAATAAGGCCTCCCTGAAATAAATGAATCTTAGGACTTTCTATAGAAAAGTCAGTCTACTTTTGAATTTGAATTTTTTAAACTATTTTCATAGCTTATTTTTAGAGCATATCACATTTTAAGTAGATAGAGGGAAAACCTATTAGATCATAAAGTAGTCTCCTCAAGCAGAGTAATGGTAGCCCCATTATTGAGGCATATAAAACTAGACTGTAATAAGCCCTACCAGGTATAAGTATGGGCACAATCCTGTATTGACAGTAGAATGGGTTAGAAGAATTAATTGACTTCTTTCTCTCTGTAATATAAATTAAGGAAAGAAACCCTTAATGGATTCTAGTTAAATGGACACTTGTCAACTATAGTCCCACATTTATAGTGTTTAAAAATGAGCTTTTAGGAAACTCAGAGCTAACAGAATTTAAGAGTTGTTTTAGAGCAAATAGATATCATCTTGCTGTTTTTGAAATCCATTGCAGCACAAAACATCTGAACGGGAACCTGATTTCATGGATTAATTTTTCATTATTTTTTTGCATCTCAACAAAGCGACCACAAATAGTAACAAACGATGTGTGAAAACATTCTAAGAAAAATCAACTTTCTACCATAAAGATAAAGGTAACAAAGAGTCCTGTGGCACCTTAAAGACTAACTTTAAAGTATAGAAGCATAAGCTTTCGTGGGCTAATACCCACATATTAGCCCACGAAAGCTTATGCTTCATACTTTATAGTTAGTATTTAAGGTGCCACAGGACTCTTTGTTAGCTCTGCTATTCCAGACTAACACGGCTACCTCTCTGATTCTTGACATAAAGATAAAGTTTGTCTGTGTAGAATGCAGAACTTTCTTGGGGATTGTTCTCAGATTGGACTCCATTAGGATCTAAAGATCATCACAAACCCTCACTTTTTATGCAAACTGCAATGCGCACTTCTTCTACCTGGTTTCTCTAACATAAACACTGAGCAGCATGGACATTTGAAAACCAGCCCTGACCCAAAACACTTCACTTCACACACAAGTCTCCCCCTGGGGAGAGGATAGGAGAGAACGTTCCACATATGATAGGCATGTGTTAGTCGTGTCACCAAATGTGCTGTTGGAAAGTCATCAAATGCTACTGTGATCATGGCAATATAAGAACCTAAGTAGAATAGAATAACTTTGTGTTAGTAATATAGCTAAAATAACATTTGTTTACAGCATATGACTTTTAAGTTCTCTCTTTTATTACAATATCATTACTAATAAATAGAACAAAGTAGTATTTTCTGAAGTCCATTATTTTTTGCCATGTACTACCTTAAAAATTATTTTACTGAACCATGAGCATTCAGGACCTGGTCCTCTGCCCATTTATAGTTAGTAGAAAGACACTCATTGACATTATGGGCTTACTGATACTGACTGAAGGAGAGTGCTTTTTATCTCTTTCCCTCTGTGTCCAAAACACACGTGTTGCCATAAAATCTGTTCTTGTAGACCCTTCTGTAGAAGAGGAATAAGCAGATGTTTTCCTATGTTAGTTGCCTGCTATTCAGGATTGTCATTACTGCATTTCCACTAGAAATTTTCTTTCCAGATGTCAGTACCTTTATTTGGAGGGGGAGGAAAGAGACTGCAGCCAGTTTATGCTTGAAGAGGGGCTTGGAATTGAATCTTGAATGCACTTGAATTTGTTTATTTTCAAAAAGTTTTCTGCTGAAATTTTTTTCAGAAGATCCTATAATATCCATTCTATCTGAGTATTGTGTCACGGACCTAGCAATACTGAAATGTGATATTTTTTAAAAAAATGAAACTAGTTACAGTGTTTGTGAATTTACAGGTTTATAGTTCAGAACTTTTGCCAGGCAGCATTTTTAGTATGTACACTTTTTAATCCTTGAAATTCTGTGAAATACATGCTAACTTTCATGCAAAAGTTGAAATGGCCACTTTTTCCATTTGAAGTGTTAATGGACTTTATGCATGTCTCAGGAACACTGAAAGTAAAGGTGTTAAAGGTAAACTTTTGTAAACTGCACTAACTAAGCCTTGTCTTTATTACAAATATCAGCTAATAAAGAAACTTTCATGGTTCTTTGTTTAGCTGTGTAAAACTGGTTGAATGGAATATCTTGGAAATGAGTGATCAAGACAATCAATGCTATCAATTTTTAATTAGATACAGTTGCCATCAGTGTCCATATATGTTTTAGGGAAAGGATTTTATATTTTTGTGTATTTAAAGAAGTGCATGTGGAATAGATTCAAATGTTTCTTTGGCTGGCTTAAAAGATATTTATTTTCTTAATAACGTGACATCTGCATAGCAGAGGAGAGTTTCCTTAGCTAAGGTATCTGAGGATATAGGCACTTCCTCCTCTAACGGAATGCCATTCCCCAAAATATTATGGTCTTGTATGCTGTCCAAGACCACACTAATCTGCACAATGTAACGACTATGTAAGTTCTATAGTAGAATTTGCTTTTAAGTCTTCAAGCCATCTTTCAGGATCTAACTGTAGAGATCCTGTAGTATGTTTTTAAATGCCTTTTTATTTCTGTTTACTTATTGGCAATTTACAGAAAAGTACTTAGATTGGTTTTTCACTATTAAATCTGAGAAGTTACTGCCTGGCACTTTTGAAAGGAATGAAGTGCTTTTCTTGCTAGAGGAGACAGACAAAAAATGTGAGCGGAGAGGGTCAGAGGCACAGGAATGTTCTGATCATCCTCTAGAGCAGCATGGCAGACCATGTAGTATATACCATTGTAGATAAAAAGTGAGCCAGATGATCTGAGGCTACCAGACACCCTTGTGGAACAGTTGTTAATTTATAGCACATTAATGCTTAAAGCCTTCAGTAAACTACCATGTGACATTCTGTGGTGATGTGGAAAAAGGTATTGAAATGGTGTTCCAGGAGTAATTTCTAAGGTACCAGTGGCAGGCAGATTATGCTGCTAAACATCCCTGAATCTGACTAATTTTGTTCTTTAAATAGCATATTTCTGTGAAAGGGTTTTGAACTTTTATTTTTTATGCAGCCAAAGTTGGAAGAACCTCGTATCGCTTTCCTCTTGCAGTCTTCATGGGGAATTTGCATCTCCTGGATAATTAAAATAAGAAACAAAATCTGTTGAAAACTTAGTTTAAAAATGGCAAATAAGTGGGTTGATTTTGTTTGCATGCTTCTATTTTCTTGAGACTTGGTTTCCAACTCCAGCACTTTTCAAGATTTATGTTTTGTCTGTCTGTCTTTTGGAAGCGTAAAATAAAAAGTCTAGTGACCCAGCATAGATTGTACATTTTCCCCCCACCAATAGCAAATTTCTATTGTTATCTCTTAAGAATTGTTATTCTTGGACAGATTTGATAATGATAAAATAATCCTAGCAATGTCAGCAGAAATCATAAATAGGTAGCATTTTAGAAGTTAGATATTGAAACTCATTTGTATACTGTCTATATTAGATTGACTTAAATTGTTTACATGGACAGAGTATAAGTTTTGATAATCGAAGAGCTTGCGTTAACAAGCAAGTCAGATTCTTCAGCTTCTACCAATGAAGCTCTCAGGAGACTTGTGTATTTATTATAGTTTTTTCTGGTTGATGTACAAGATGAGTTGAGCTTTCTATGTTTTACATTGGTATATTAGAATAAAACATACTGGTTGAAAGTGGGATGTACAGTATTAAATGGCTAATCCAGTGGCGGGCAAACTTTTTGGCCTGAGGGCCACATTGGGGTTACCAAATTGTATGGAGGGCTGGGTAGGGAATGCTGTTGCCGCCCCACCCCCCCAAACAGCCTAGTCCCACAGCCTATCTGACCCCCACTCACTTCCTGCCCACTGACTGCACCCCCTCAGAATCCCTGACCCACCCAACCCCCCTGCTCCCTGTCCTCTGCTGATGGTGCTGCTACTAGAGCGCTCTCGCTGCCACCTGGCCCATCGAGCGGCCAGGGAGCTTGGCAGCAAGGGGTACCAACTAGGGATGTAAAATATTAAACAGTTAACTGGTATAATTTTAATAGTTTAAATGGGTACTTTTAAAATTATATTTACATCCCTAATTGAAAAACTGTATTCAGACTAGTTATCAATGGTTCGCTGTCAAACTGGGAGGATGTATCTAGTGAGGTCCCTTATGGGTCAGTGCTGATTCCAGCACTATTCAATGTTTTTATTAGACTTGGGTAATAGACTGGAGAGTGTGCATATATATTTTGCAGATGACATGAAACTGGGAGGGGTTGCAAACACTCGGGAGAAGGAATTATAATTAGTCGGGGTCATTTTGAATTTTGAGAACTGGTCTGATATCAACAGGATGACATTCCACAAAGAGAAATGCAAAGAAATACACTTAGGAAGGAAAAATCAAATGGTCAGTTACAAAATGGGGAATAACTGACTCAGTACTATTAATACTGCAGAAAAGGATCTGGAGGTTATAGTGGATCACAAACTGAATACGAGTCAACAATGTATTGGAGTTGCCAAAAAAAAAAAGGGCCAATATTTTTGGGTGCATTAACAGGAGTGTCGTATGTAAGACATGGGATGTAATAGTCCCACTCTGTTTGGCACTGGTGAAGCCTCAGCTGGAGTAGTGTCCATTTCTGGGCACCACACTTTAGGAAAGATGTAAACAAATTGGAGAGAGTCCAGAAGAGCAATAAAAGCGATAAAAGGTTTGGAAAATCTGACCTATGAGGAAAGGGTTTTTTTTTAAAAAAAACCCAACCTGGGCGTGTATAGTCTTGAAAAAAGAAGACTGATGGGGGGACCTGATAAGTCTTCAAATATGCTAAGGGCTGTTGTAAAGAAATGATCAATTGCTACCTATATCCACTGAAGGTAGGATAAGAAATAATAGGATTAATCCCCTGCAAAGGAGATTTAAGTTAGGTATTGTGAAGAACTTTCTAACTATAAGGATAGTTAAGCACTGGTACAGTCTTCCAGGGGAATTTGTGAAATCACCATCATTGAAGGTCTGTGAGAACAGATTGGACAAACACCTATCAGAGGTGGTCTAGGTTTTACTTAGTCCTGCCTTCAGCGCAGCAAGCTTGAGTTGATAACCTCTTAAGGGCTCTTCCAGTCTTGCATTTCTGTTATTCTAATATGGCTGTCAATACAACATGACATTTTATTGTTGAGGCTTTCTTACAAAACTACTTTATCACTTTTCCTGTTGGTTGCCTTCCTGCAATGAGGTCCTATAAGGTTAAGAAATTGAAAGTCTGAATAGAAGGAAAACTACAGGTATGATCCATCTAGTGTCATCTTCCTAGTTTTACAGAATGTGCTAGTGGAATCCAGTTAAAAACCAGAAGAATCTAACATTTTAAATATTTTATATTTTTTAATTGAAATTAAGATATTTATGGTCTGCTCTAAGTCCATCTTAAAGTATGTGCATATAATTCAGAAACATGGATGCGTTGATTGCATTCTTGTTTCCCTAATCTGTTGTCTTTTTTAAATATAAAGCTTCCACAAAGTGAATTTCAACAAAGCACTTCTTCCTACATTTTAATGGGGTCTGATATTTTTTTTAACTGACTCTGGTAAACAGCGCACAAGGGACAGGATTGGTCTGTGACCTTTGAATAATTTACTGAGTACAGCTTGAAACAAAGTGTCTAGTGTTCAGAATAGGATTAATATCTGTTGAGTTACTCTGAGTTTTCTCTGATCTGTGCTGGAATAGTTGCATCTCAAGTCTAACTTTTACTGTTTGATATAGAGGATCCTCTTTGGAAGTCACTTTTCTGATTAAAATTGGAAGAAATTCTAGCTTTCTCTGTTGCAGAATTCATAACATTTCATTTTTGTTACATCCACGATGACAAAATTTTACTTGCATTAATTTATATATCTGATTTATGGGAAAGATGGGAGGCAACAGATTTATCTTGCTGACTGAGCACCTGACTTGTCAGTCAGAAAAGTTTAGACATATCAAAAGTTTAAATATCAATGACTTGCATTCAACTAAAATGTTCTCGGAGTTATTAGGCAAGATGGGTGAAGTAATCGCTCCTAAGGTTTGTCCACACTGTATACATCCGACGAAGTGGGTATTAGCCCACGAAAGCTTATGCTTCAATCCTTTAGTTAGTCTTTAAGGTGCCACAGGACTCTTTGTCACTACTGCAATTAAAAACCTGTGGCTGGTCTGTGTCAGCTAGGGTAACCAGACAGCAAGTGTCAAAAATTGAAGCGGGGGGGTAGGGAGTAATAGGAGCCTATATACGAAAAAGACCCAAAGCGTGGGATTGTCCCTATAAAATCGGTGCATCTGGTCACCCTCGTGCCAACTGTCACAGATTTCAGGAAAAGGGGCTGTTGAATTGCGGTGTGGATGACCGGGCTTAGGCTGGAGCCTGGGCTCTGAGACCCTCCTGCCTTTTCAGTAGCACCAAAGGATCCAATCAAGAATCAGTCTTTTTGCTAGGTGCTATGCAAAGGCACCTCTATTTTTCCATTATCTTTCGTTATCCTAACAATGAGTATTAAAGAGCCTTAGCTTGTGACTATTCATACCAAACATTTTCAGTGACTATCAGTTATCTGTTAATATTAACTTGAATTTAATTTGAACATGCAGGGTAACATGTTAAGGGTTGAGGTTATATATCCATTCATGAAAACATGGGTATGTCATTACGGGTAATTGCTTTTGTGTTTCTTTTCCCTCCACTAGGTTGTACAGGTGTAGATGAAGTCAAAATATTTTATAGTGTTCCAATTTCACTTATTTAGCTGACGTTTGCTACTTCAAAAAATAAAGAGGTGCCCCTCAGCTATCTGGGTTCTCTTGCACCTATTAAACTGACCAAGGAAGATCTGTTTCCAAGGTGGAATTTTTGCCTTTCTTAGGAATGTATCGGTACAGCTGTGCCACTAGAAAGCTTCGAGTAGACATGGCCTAATAAAACTTTTGCTATTAAACTTGGGCAATGTGAAGAAAATCTAGCTCTTATTTAAAATCTAGTAAGGTGGTGGCATACATTAGCATGGAATGTGCCTGCAGCGAATACTTGACATGGTACTTTTTTTTCCCCCTCTGTCTGACCATCACGATTTCCTAATGGAACAGCTTTAAACCAGTAGTTAATGTTGTGTTCCTAGTGCTGTGCAGTTAGAAGTATAACGGCATATAACCATCATAACATGATACTGGCTATATAGGGTAATTTTAGTATACAATGTAAGCTGCTGTAACATAGTGTAGAAATTGGAAGGTTTTAAAAAAAGCTTTCTGTGAAAGATGGAGGTTGCAAAGGTAGGAATTGATTTTGCAGTCTCTGAAGCCACTAGAGCATGTCTAGCTTTAAAAAGTGCTAGCATTTTACAATAAAATTAAACATAACTTTAAATGTGACTTTGCACCTAGTTAGACACGGCAAATTGTGTTAAAAATGTTAGCTGGTCATGGTCACCCCTCGGTTTCTCAGAATGCTGTAGTGTGTTTTGAATCTATCCTTGTCTGAGACCGGAAAACACATTAAGTTACACTGAGATTTATACTCAAAATAGTTTTTTTTTCTAAAATATGTTTGCTAGTACATTAGTTAAAACATATTTAATACATTTTATGACTATCTTAGCCTTAGGATATGTCTGAATTTACTTTCTTAGCTGAAACCCTCAGTTCCTTTCTGTTATTACATAAAGATATGGAACTTGGAAAGATTGGGTTTAAACTCTTTGCAAGAAGTATCTTAAGACTAAACAGCTGAGTGTGATGCAAGGAATTTTCCGGTCTCCGAAGGGGATCAATTTAATGTATACTAAAACATGTGAAGGTGTTAGCAATTTATTGCTGTTGTGCAAGTGGCTATCACATTATCTGATGCCTGATTTTGTAGTTTCACACAGTGCTGCTGAGCTCCTTGTTGATGGATGTGGATCTATTGGATAACTTTTTGGAACCGTTAGATGGAATTGCAGTGAATATTGGAATGCTTCTTAGACCTGAATGAGTTTGTCACCCAGGATAGATCTCTGAATTTCTCTTATCCTATTGTCACACTTTTTATCCTGACTAAAGTTTCACTGGAGGCTTTGAAGTCAGTGTGTAGCTTCATAAATACAAGAATCAGAGAGGTAGCCGTGTTAGTCTGGAATAGCAGAGGTAACAAAGTCCTGTGGCACCTTAAAGACGAACTATAAAGTTTTGAAGCATAAGCTTTCTTGGGCTAATACCCACTTCGTCGGATGTGCTTATGCTTCAAAACTTTATAGTTCGTCTTTAAGGTGCCACAGGACTTTGTTACCTCATAAATACAGAAGATATACTGTTTTTGCTAAGATTTGTTTTAAAACAGGACTAGTCTCTAGGTGCTTGTTCAATTTCATTAAGTAGTCACTTGTAATCACACTTCTCTGACACTGAATTTGGTTTTTTTGGAAATTGTCACAGAACAGATGTTTGGCTTTAGTTGAGAAATAAGCAGTAAAAACAGGTAAATCTTGATTTTGCTTCCTGCAAATGTCCCTAGCAGAAAATGATGAGAAATGTAATACATTTTACTGCAAGATTGTCTTTAATATAATGTTTTACAACATAGTCTGTAAACCGTCAAGGAATCTTTAACCTTCCTGTAAAACTGTAAATCTCCAACTTAATATACAAATACTAAGTAATGCTACTTTTTTTTTTTTTTTTTTGCAGCTTCCCATAAAAGCTGGCCAGCAGAATACCCACACCAAAGTCAGCACAGAACATAATAAGGAATGTCTCATAAACATTTCTAAGTACAAGTTTTCCCTGGTCATAAGTGGTCTCACTAATATCTTAAAAAATGTTAACAATATGGTAAGTTTTCTAGGTTTGGTTTATTGGGTGCTTTTGAAAATGGTTATGAATTTTTATTTACAGAAACTTTGTAGAATGCCTAGTCTGACCTTGACTCAAATTGCTGCTTTGTTTTGTGCATTTAATATGGTACTAGTTAACTGACTGATTTTTTTTTTTAAGTGTAGATTGTAATTGGTGTATCAATATTCTGTACCCAGTATCAAGACTTAACTTTTCCTATGGTTGAGGAAAAGAGAACTGGATGAGATGCTCCAACCAGCTAACAATATTTTTCAAGCACTCCCTCAGAATGGAGACCAGACACACCAGTAGACTGTGCGCCATTAGTCTACTCCATGTTTAGGAAAGATAGCTTCGAGGCCTTCTGCTTAGAGAAAGCCCACAGATATTTAAACTTATCTTTCAAGCAGTTTTAATTATCACATAATTTTTAGAAGCTTCTTACTGTGTATCCCTATCAGTCAACAATGGAACTAAATATTTTTTTTGGCTAACCCTTCTTTGCTTTCTTTTGCTGTTCCAATTGGAAAATGTATACATTTAGTCATTAGTGCTGGAAGTGAAGTTAGATGCTATTTTAAATATGTGATATACTCTTGCACCCAAATCTAAAATGAGGCATTCTCTTTAAAGATCCAGTAGTGTATTTGTGTTTCTTCCTGTGGTCTATGCTAAATTCTGCAGCAATCAAACTAAGTTTCTATCCATGGATTTGTGGAAACCTCAGTTCTGTTAAGTACTGTGTTGGCAATAAAATACAGCTCTAAAGAAATCGGATACTTTAGACAAACCATAATAGATACTAGAATAGCTTCTAAAAAGTGTAATTGTCATTTTTTTAAAAATGAATTTTGGGGTCATGAAAGTGAAGGACTTGCTAGGCTCTTTAGTTGGTCTGCTAGTGCACCTCCAGTACTAATTGGCCTGCCTGTCCTGTGCCTTATCTTTGTTCAATTTGTCATTCACGCCAAAACCATTTACTCACTTCATGCTAGGAACTAGGAAGGAACCATGAATCTCATTTTCACTTGCCCTATTTCTAAATTTGAACCCAGAGCACCAAAGGTGGAAAGGCTAGAGAATTAACCTATTATACTGCTTAACCCCCAGCAGATTTTTTGTATCATCTAAATGCTATAATGAGCTACCAGTCAGATTTTTGCTCAGGAGCTAAATCTGTATCTTTTCTTGTAGAGGATATTTGGAGAAGCTGCTGAAAAGAATTTATATCTCTCTCAACTGATTATATTGGATACACTGGAAAAATGTCTTGCTGGGGTAAGTAGTTTAATTTATAATTTGCCGAGTTTCTAAATCAGATGTAGAAAAGTAAACAGAAGTTCTATAAATGTGTCTGTGTATACTTTTTACTAATAAACTAACAATCATTTGTTTTGTCGCATAAAATTAATGCTAATTTTAGAAAAACTCATATGAAATTAATATAACTGATAAAATAACAATGTGTACAATGTTCATCCTCCCCCTTCCCCACAAATTAACAATGATCAAAAATGCCTTGACTTGTTAACTAAATGGACAAAGGAAGGTTTCAGATCTAACCTTTCATCCACTTCATTTACAATGTTCTAATATTATATGTTTCTCTACAACAATTCATACAAAAAGAATAAACCATTGTGTGTATGGAAAACAAATGTAAGTAAAGTAATGGGTTTCAGTGTTAAGCTCTCACGGCATTTATATAAACTGTCAAGATGGGGAGATTCTGTGTAAGGTTACAAACAAAAGAATAAAAATAGTTTCATTCACAGTTCAATACAAAATTAAAGAATAATTTTACAATCATTTTAAAAGTGGCAAATAGTAAAAATTAAAATATAAATGCTTAAAATATATTTAAATTAGTGAAGTTTGTAGAAGTCATAGTTAGTGTTTCTTAAATGAAGCAGAGATTTCTTGTTGAGGTAGTTCTGTTTCTGTTTTCTATAATTACATACCCAGACAAAATCCTTTGCTGTTGTCATATTAAGATTACTTTTGCAGGTATTTCCTAGTTTACATTATTTAACCTTATCCAAACTTCCAGTGGGAGTCCAATTCTCAAGTTTCCACACAAACTTTCCTGTTTCATTCAAATTTTTGCTGAGAGGCAGTTTGCTTTTACCTCTGGGATGAAAACAGTTGTATAATTGCAAAGCCAAATTTCATCTTAGGTAAAAATTCTGAGTCTCAGGTTAATTCCTAGAGATTTCTTTTAGTTTTGTTCCGGAAGTATGTAATGAAATAATCAAAGCTGTGTTCAGTTCCTTAGTACGATATTTCTCTGAAGAGTAATAAATATAATAGCGTTTGGTTTATCAAGAACATATTTTAATATACTAAAGATGTTGATGATGTAAGTAATTGTGCTGTTTTAAATATGTAAGAAAATAATGTACATATCTACATAATGCAGAATAGATTTCAACTTTTTAAAAAAGTAAATTTTACCATATTTTTTTTCCTATGTTTAATGTAGTAACATAGACTTGTCTAATTTCATAAATCCCTATTTTCCTTTTTAAAAGCCACAATTTATCAAAACCTCAGTGTGTTTCAGATGCACGATGAAACCTTTAACAGCTTAAAATTATATGTCTTGTCAATTTAGATGAAAGCAAGTTGAGCCTTACAGGAAGTTTAGTAAGGCTAAGCCAAAGCTGTATACAAAGAGAGTTGTGTTCTGTGATATGGTCAGACATATTTCATGCTTACTATTGCTTCTTAATGTTTCACTAAGTTCTCATGGCAACAAGACTCAGGTCAACTAAGTGGGATCACTGCAACTTCTGAATTCCCCATAGTAATTTCATTGGTAGGATTTTAAAAGTTTAAATGCTGACCTGACCCTCTGTTAAGATTCTTAGTAAAGTTGCTCTTCAAATTCTTTATTAAATAGTTTCCTTATGTCTCATACTGTGCAAATTGGAAAAAAAGTAGAATTCTACAGGAAAGTGTAGCTTTTTGTGTTCTTGTCTGGAATCACACTGAGTCAAGAAAGAAGCACCCTCTCCTCATCATGTCTTTAAAATCCATCCTGGAGAAAAACAACTGTCAGAAAACCATTTGAGAGAATTAAAAGTCGGAGTTTACCTTGGGTTCTTCTAAGGCAAACAGCTGACTCAAATGTCCTAACAGCAATGCTTTGAGAGGTTGACGGGGTGTGTCCTTACATATGCAAACCTTTTGCTTGAAAAAAATCTTTTGATAGCCCATTCGGTACTTGTTGATATTGAGCTATTAACATTGTCCCACAGGTTAGGGATGGAAACGCATTCGAAAATGTAAAATGTTACTTTATGTGCAATTGTAGAAAATGACTGTCCGAGCTTTTCCATTCAATTTGCATTGAAGTCAATGGGAGTTTATCCTGTGTAGAGAGTAAATAGTACAAGATCTGTCCTGGGATAGTAGTGACTAAAAATTCTTTTTTTACCTGTAAAACTATGAAAGGGAATTTCAGGAAATAAGTGAAATGTTTATATTTTAGCAACCAAAGGACACGATGCGACTAGATGAGACGATGCTGGTCAAACAGTTGCTGCCAGAAATCTGCCATTTTATCCATACGTACCGTGAAGGAAACCAACATGCAGCTGAACTTCGCAATTCTGCCTCTGGAGTTCTCTTCTCTCTCAGTTGCAATAATTTTAATGCAGTCTTCAGCCGCATTTCCACCAGGTGAATGCATGAATGGCAGAGCTTATCCAATGTATCAGAAGTCTTATCAAACACGGTGAATGTTGTCTGGCTCTAATCAGTATAGATTAAAACAAAGGCTAAAATTCATGACCGACCTTTATGATTTGAAAAATATTAACTTGAAAATGCTGATGGGGAGTTTGTATCCTATAATAAGCTGCTTATTTGAAATCTTTTCTGATGAAAATCCCTCTACATTTCAAAACTCTATTTAAGCATCAGTTGATAAAATTAGAAGGGAGACGGAATCCAACTGGTTTTTGCAGCTTATTATCTGGGTACTAGACTTACTTATTTTTTAGACCTGCTTTTATATGAACAAAACCTGCTTGAAATATAGGGTGGGTGCTTGCTAGTGAGAGATTTCTAAAGATTGACAATTTTATCCATTAATGTGTTTGCTGTTTCATGATAACTTCTAGTTCTCTGCAGCTCTTTTGGAGCCTTAAGAGTGTTTGTCCTCCCATAATTTTCCCTACTTGAAGGCCCATATCTGTCCATCACTTCGAGAATGGGGCAAAATTGCCTTGACCCTAAGAATATTACTCTTTATTAGCTTTGGAAGGAGCCTGCTTGTCCTCTCACATGAGTTTTATATCAGTGTAACCCCACTGATCATATTGGAATTACTCCTGGTTTATACCACTCTAAATGAGAGGTGAATCAGGGCCGAGGTATGCTATCCCCTCTTTGCTTCCTGCATTGCATGCATCTCTTTGGTGCTAATGTCTTTGGCCAGCCCACTAAGGTTGCATGGGAAGCTTTTATTAAGGAAATGCTTTCATGTCCTTTGAAAGTTGCTTGAAAAGGCTTAACTCTTACTGGGCAGTGTGGTTATAACCAATGGTGGATAATTGAGTGGATAATTTGTTGGAGTTGGATCTCGATGCTTCTTTATTAGGGTTGGACAGCAATGATTATGCCAGTTTGAGTTATTTTTAGTATTACAGTCTAATAAAACTAGGGCTTGTGTAACTTATAAAATTAAAAGAACTTTGAGAACATTAGAATGGAAGTCATTCAAATTTTAAATATGAAACTTGGTAAATATCTAATTAGCTGAAATCTCAACTATTTTTTAAACTTTAAAGGGCTTTAATAATCTCTCGTTCAAGGACTTAGACTTAATAGCTAGGATGGAGGATGTGGTTTTTGATTAGATTTAGTTGCTTATAGGGTAGGAAATAATTCCATGCACTTCTGTTGCTGGGAGTTGCACTAGAACTTATTCTTGTAGATAGTTCTTTAATGTGTATTTGTTTATACAGCTGCAGTATAGATCTTTTTTACACAACCTTAATTTTGAAGTTCTAGGGTATTTCAAGGCTGGAGTTGATTTTTGTTTCCACACAATTCTATTTTTCATTGGTATAGAAGTGGTTAAACATTTGGCTGTTTGTTGCTAATATCCACAGAGGTCAGCCTGCCGACAGTTAGCATTGCTGATCTTTTGACCCATGCTTCCTGTTTAGACATATTTCTAGGCTCCGCACAGCAGCTGGGGGATTTTTGGCATGTAAAGCACAGCATCAGGGACCTTCCCGTTCTCAGTGTGGGCTGTTAAGTTTTCCTTCCATTGATGAAATGAAGAACTGCTTTTGTATGTAGTACTAGAAACACATATCATGTTAGAGTCCTGTGGCACCTTAAAGACTAACTAAAGTATTGAAGCATAAGCTTTCGTGGGCTAATACTCACTTCGTCGCATGCAAGCAGTCATACTTGCATCCGATGAAGTGGGTATTAGCCCACAAAAGCTTATGCTTCAATACTTTAGTTAGTCTTTAAGGTGCCACAGGACTCTTTGTTACCTCTGCTATTCCAGACTAACACGGCTACCTCTCTGATTCTTGATATCATGTCAAGTACACTTCTGTAGCTTTGGAAGGGGTTAGCACAATCTCATAGCTTGCAGGCGCATATGATTTAGTTTAGTGGCTGGTGATCTGATATGGTGTTTAGTAAGTTACCCTGGAAAAAGGAGGGGGATTGGGGAAAAAATTACTATAGTGCTTAAACTGATATGATTAAAACTAATTGAGTTTCATTAGGGACAAAAAAAAGGGCTCCCCTTTGCCTGAGGGCTGACTGCAGTTCCCTTCAGAGACACTGAATACTCCTGATTGTTGCCAGGATGGTATTGCTCAAGTGCAAAGCAGAGCCCTGATTCCCAGGGACATGGCCCAAAGACACCACCGGCATGAGCCAGAGAGGTCAGTGCGCAGGTGAAATGTCACATAGGTTACTTCTATAGCATTGTAAAGAAAATGTAGGGTAAAAACTTGGTGTTGACATAAATATAAACTGATGGCATTTGTAGCTTACATCTTGAAATGTTGAGAGATTTTCCTCTGAAACTTTTCTATATGAAGATAAAATGAAAATATTCTGTAAAATTAACTCTTAGTGGTCACTCAAAGTTTGCTTTTAATTCCTGGATCTGTCAAAGTTCTAACTGTAAGTCTCTGGAGGGGATGATGATGATCCTTTAATATTCAGATATTGACTATTTTCATTTCACCTGTATAATAGGAGGCGTTGTTTATAAGTATGAACATGGCTGACAGTCTCAGCTTTGAGAAGTTAATTTAGTTTACTATTTTGAGTTATTACTTTACTTTGCATCTCTTTAGATTACAGGAACTCACTGTGTGTTCGGAAGATAATGCTGATGTTCATGATATTGAACTTTTACAGTATATTAGTGTGGACTGCATAAAACTGAAACGAATATTGCAAGGTAGGCTGTGAAACTGTATGTCTTTGGGCTGATCTTCAGACTGGTTTTGTGCTACTATAACTATCTGTTTAGAAATTCATAGTGGTATGACCCCCTAGCATAGACACAGTTACATTGGTACAACATATTCCTGTATAGTAATTTAGAAACCGTATAATTTTACTTAATTCAAATTATAATTAGCATCGGATTTTAAAATAACTGGTGCTTAGAACCCCTGAGCTGTCTTACTGGGTTGAATTGTTATATACCTATTTTGTTAGAAATGAATTTCTTTCAGATGTCGATTTTTTTTTTATTTTTACAGAGACAGTATTTAAGTTTAAAGCCCTAAAGAAAGTTGCTCAACTGGCAGTTATAAACAGTCTTGAAAAGGCAAGTATGTTACCATTGATATACTCTAAGCAGAATTTTCATTTCCTAAACTGAATTTATTTCCTAAACTGATTTGTTGCATATGTGTAAAGACATGTTGAATTATCTGTAGGCATTTTGGAACTGGGTGGAAAACTATCCTGATGAATTCACAAAGCTGTACCAGACACCACAGACTGATATGGCGGGTAAGACATAACAAATCATTTTGATGTGCATCTCTTAAACTATGGATTTATCAGGCTAAGTCTATTGGTTGTCTTTTTCACAAAGCTTTATGTCCGAGATCACCAATGTCATGTGCACTCCTGGCTTCTCAGGCAGGTCGCATAAAAGAAGCATTTTTCTGCCATTCTTTGCCAGAGCAGCTTGAGATACACAATCTCCCTTCACTCATCGAATGGAAATGGAGAGGAAGGGGGTAATGGTGGGAACTGGCCTGCTTTATAGAGCTCAGTTTTGATACACATAACAAGTAAACAAAACACACAAACAAACTATCTTATGTATAAATAAAATTAAATTTACAAATACACATTTTAGCCCTTGATTCAGGAAAGCATTCCTGTTCAGGAAGGGCATGTAAGCATATGCTTAGAGTTCTGAAAATCTGGAGCCACCTTCTTTATATCTGCAGACCATGTTTGCAGATCGCTGATGAATGCGGATCCAAATTTTGTATCTAGAGTCCTGTAAATCTGTATATCCATGGACCATTTGCTGATCAGATGTGAATACAAATTTTGTATTGACACTAGGCTCTACATATGCTTTAGTCTTTCTGACTAGAGAAGGACTTAAGCACATTTTTAAGTTCTTTTCAGAATCATTGTTTTAACCCTGTTTATAATCCAGTTCAGCCACAATGACATGCCTAAGCATGGTTGTAAAACACAATTATTTTATTTTTGTAGATGGAGCCATACCTCTTATGTTCTGTTCCCCCTTTACCTTCCTGTTAAAAGAGGTTCCAAACTTCTTTTGCTTGCTAGTACTCAATACACATCCTTCCAGTTTCCATTTGTGTCATAGCAGGACCTGTATCTGAACTCTGAACACAGGCTCAAATGTCTGTTGCTTGTACATGCATATTTTAGTGTCATCTGGAAACCAGAATTCCTGAAGGTTTTTCACAGTTTAAACCTTCAGCTACTATTCAGTGAGTTGGTTAGCTGGAAAAAGAATGCCTGTCATTGATTTTAAAAAATACAGAAAATAGTAAAAGCAAATTTTGTCATTTGCACGTCAGTTACAGTATTTCATAGAGTAGTATTTTCGATCAACATTTTTTCCCCTTTAGATATTTGAAATCCCCTTTATTTCCTATTTCTTTCTGCAGACAATAATACCTAGCACTGACAAGTCTTCATTCACAGGTCATATGCATTTCTGAAATGCTCTGTAGTAGTCCCTTCTAATGAATGAACTATGTTTGTGATTGTCTTGCTCATATTTCTTTGTTCTTTATTGAACCAAAGTCCAAAGATTTTTAGTGCTTTTTCTTTAGAGTAATGCTCTTTACAAACTAGGATTATGAGCTAAACATAACAGGATATTTAAGCACTTTTCCCCTCAGTATTTCTTCCATAGTCATTTGGTTGTTTTTTAATGTAGATTGTGCAGAGAAGTTGTTTGACTTGGTGGATGGCTTTGCCGAAAGCACGAAACGTAAAGCAGCAGTTTGGCCACTGCAAATCATTCTTCTTGTCCTGTGTCCAGAAATCATCCAAGATATAGCCAAGGATGTGGTGGAAGAAACCAAAATAAACAAGGTGAAGAAAGCTAAAATGTCCTAGTGAATCAAGTCTGAATTCAATAGGGTGTTTGTCTTGGCATGTCCCTTACTGTTTTAAAACTCTATACTCTCTGATATAAGCCTACTCTGCCTCTATTTAAAAAAAACCCCACGTTAAACCCTCCTATTAAATCCCTATTTTTTCCTATTATTCAGGCTTCTTGGAGCTCTCACCCAGCCCTTTACTTTCCTTACCATCAAAGCTTTGTATAATGGCATATATCCTGCTTGATGAGGGTTGTATCTACTCCTGACAATTGGATTCCTGGAACTAAAAAAAGGGTTTGTGCAGAACAAAGTGAGTCATTCACTTCTGTTGGTGCTGAACAAACTTCCACCTCAGCGCTTATAGCCCCTGCTGGCCTTGAGAGTAAAGAACTGTCCTAGAGTTTTGAATCTTGCGTTTCCTCCCAAAATCCTTTAATCAAGTTTTACATCACTGCTAATCTGAACTGAACTTTGTGGGCGGCGGCTTTTTTGTTTTTATCTTTTCGCAATGTGTGGAAATAAGAACATAAGAACGGCCATACTGGGTCAGACCAAAGGTCCATCTAGCTCAGTATTGTCTTCCAACAATCAGGTGATTCATTCCCAACTTCTGGCAAACAGAGGCTAGGGACATCATCCCTGTCCATACTGGCTAATAGCCATTGATGGACCTATCCTCCATGAGTTTATCTAGTTCTTTTTTGAACTGTTACAGTGTTTGGCCGTCACACCATCCTCTGGAAAGGCATTCCACAGGTTGACTGTGCATTGTTTGAAAAAATATTTATTTTTCTTTGTTTTAAACCTGCTGCCTATTAATTTCATTGAGTGACCCCTAGTGCTTGTGTTGTGGGAAGGAGTAAATAACACTTCCTTCTTTACTTCCTTCACACCTCGTCATGATTTTATAGACCTCAATCATATCTGGCCTTGGTCGTCTCTTTTCCAAGCTGAAAAGTCCTAGTTTTATTAATCTTTCCTCATCTGGCAGGTGTTCCATACCCCTAATCATTTTTGTTGCCCTTTTCTGAACCTTTTCCAATTCCAATTTTTTTTTTTTGAGATGGGGTGACCACATCTGCACACAGTATTCAAGATGTTGGCGTACCATGGATTTATATAGAGACTATGATATTTTCTGTCTTATCCTTTTTCTTAATGATTCCCAACATTCTGTTCGCTTTTTTTGACTGCTGCTGCACATCAATTGGATGTTTTGAGAGAACTATCCACAATGACTCCAAGATCTTTTTTTAATGGTAACAGCTAATTTAGACCCCATTATTTTATATCTATTGTTGGGATTATATTTTCCAATCTGCATTATTTGCATGTATAAACATTGAATTTTGTCTGCCATTTTGTTTCCCAGCCACTCAGTTTTGAGAGATCCTTTTGTAGCTCTTCAGTCTGGCTGGGACTTAACTATCTTGAGTAGTTTTGTATTATCTGCAAATTTTGACAGCTCACTGTTTATCTCCTTTTCCAGATCATTTATGAATATACTGACTAGGACTGGGCCCAGTACAGACCCCTGGGGGACACCCCCACTCAACCTCTTTTCATTCTGAGAACTGTTTATTCCTACCCTTTGTTTCTTATCTTTTAACCATTTACCAATCCATGAGAGGACCTTCCTTCTTAACCCATGACTGTTTACTTTGCTTAAGAGCCTTTGATGAGGGACCTTGTCAAAGGTTTTCTGAAAATCTAAATACATGATATCCAGTGTATCCTCCCTTGTCCACATGCTTGTTGACCCCCCCCCCCGCCACAAAGAATTCTAGTAGATTGGTGAGGCATGATTTCCCTTTATAAAAATCATGTTGACTCTCCCATAACAAGTTATGTTCATCTGTGTGGCTGACCATTTTGTTCTTTACTATAGTTTCAACCAGTTGGCCCAGTACTGAAGTCAGGCTTACCGGCTCGTAATTTCCGGGGTCACCTCTTGAGCCCTTTTAAAAAAAATTGATATCACATTAACTATTCTCCAGTCTTTTGGAACAGAATCTGATTTAAATGATAGGGTACAGACTACAGTTAGTAGTCCTGCAGTTCCACATTTGAGTTCCTTCAGAACTCTTGGATGAATACCATCTGGTCCTGGTGACTTATTACTGTTTAGTTTATCAATTTGTTCCAAAACCTCCTCTAATGACACCTTAATCTCTGACAGTTCCTCGGATTTGTCACCTAAAAAAATGGTTCAGGTTTGGAAATTTCCCTCATGTCCTCAACCTTGAAGATGGATGGCCCCACTAGTTGTTTAGCAGGTTTCCTGCTTCTGATGTACTTAATTATTTTGTTAGTTTGTTTGCTATTATCACCATCCTTGTCAGTAATATATCCCTACTGCTATATTCTTATTATTTGAGCATGGAATTACTATCCAGAGAGATTCTGTGGTACAGTTTGGTTCATTTCAGATTTTTACTTCATTTGATTTGATTCTACACTTTCACATATAGTGCCACTCCCCCACCAACATGACCTTTTCTGTCCTTCTGATATATTTTGTACTCGAAAAGCTTGGTTTGCAAATGAAGTTCTGTAACACGGATATAATTTGACTTGGCTACAACTAAAAATAAGCAATCCTTGGAGCATCCAAGTTGGCCGTTGCCAAGTGTAATATCGGCTCTTTGGAGCTAAGATCATGTATATCATGGTATCTTCACACAAATGTGAATGGTTCAAAGTGAGTGCGTAATGAATAAAATATACTTTTTTAAACGGATACACCAGCATTTCCATTTTTTTGGTATTTAAAGATGTAAAAGCTCTGCCCACAGCTCCTAAACATTGGTTATAACTATTTCTCTCTTTTCTTTTTTGGTTGTTATATTTGAATTCTGCAGAAACTGTTTCTGGACAACCTCAGGAAAGCACTTGCAAGCCATAGTGGGAGCAGACAGCTGACTGAAAGTGCTGCTATTGCTTGTGTTAAACTGTGCAAAGCATCCACCTACATCAACTGGGAAGATAATTCTGTCATTTTTCTTCTAGTGCAGTCCATGGTTGACGATCTTAAGGTAAAGAGGAAGAGAGAGGAGTCTGGAAATCATTTTTGTCATTTTCTAGATCTGATGAGAAAATTCATTTCAATTTGTCTTTTACTAACGAGCCCAGTGTCTTGGAGTATCTTTGGTAGCATTTTTGTAAGCAAGCTGTGCATGTTCTAGTATTATAATTATACCAGTATTGCAGTGCTAGTATCTTCATTCACTCCTTACTTTCCTTCCCTCAAATCCCACATTGTCTCTAGACTGCCTACATTTTGTTTCTGCTGAATGCCTTTTGGCTTAAATAGCACTAAGGAATGTTATAGTCTCTTCATGCAAAATGTATCCACGTGCATCTCCTATGTAATGCCCAACCCACTTTTTGCTTTTCCAAATGCATCTTTAGCTCTGGGTGTTGCAACATGTAATCAACCAAGCTTTTGAGACTATATGGGTGAATTAAAAATCAAGGGATAACTTCTGAATTTTCTTTTTTGTCTATTGGATCTATAAAAATTGCCTTTTTTAAAGGTCAAATATTGTTTGAGGTTTCAGAAATGACAAATGTTAGCAGATTTTTAAAATTATAACGTTTAGTGACCTACTCTCTGATTTTTAACAAATTAGTAATATATTACAAGCAGACTTGAATAACATTTGTATCTGAATTTTTGTGTAGACCTTGCTGTTTAATCCAAGTAAACCTTTCTCAAGAGGCAATCAGAATGCAGATGTAGACCTTATGATAGACTGCTTAGTTTCCTGCTTTCGCATAAACCCTCAGAAGAACCCATACCTTAAGGTGAGGCCATGATTTTTTGGACAAGTAGTGTCTCCTGATGCTATTGATGACTTGTCAGATATCAAGGGTGTGCTAGTGGCAGCCAGAAATTCATACATAATTCAAACTTACTAATTTTTGTCAGAAATTCTTTGAGTATTTTGTATCCATCTATTTCTGCTGTTCCGATGTTGCTTGTGTTGACGTTTTAAAATTTACTATAAGGGCTTTGGTGCTTTGCTCAATCTGATCTTGAGGGATGTTAAAGAATAACTGTTTTCCTAAATGTCTTTTATATTAATATTTTCCTTCTAGATCTGCTTGGCACAGAATTCCCCATCAACATTTCATTATGTGCTGGTAAACTCACTCCAACGAATAATCACAAATGTAAGTTTTAAAAGTATTTAATTAGCATAGAGGGGGTTGATTTTATTTAGGAATTGAAATATTCATTTGAATAGAATTTAAGCAGTAGACTAAATCTTGTGTACTGTGCTCATTCTACTAATCCTAGCACAATCAGGATTTGCCCTTTTATGGACAATGGATTCAAGTCTCTGTTTGACCAGTTGGTCTCACTGAGTAACAAGTCTGAATCTCAATACAAATGTGCTGAAATGTGAGGATGAAAAAGCATGCTCATTGTTTTTAAAATTTTGAAGTACTTACTGACTGACAACCAAATAATGACAGCAAGTAGTCTGTTATGTTTTTGTTTAAATAGATTGTGATTTGTATGACCTTCTACTTTAGATTTCTGTAGTGGTTTCCATAATGTTTAGGGTGATCTCACTATAGGAAGCTTTCTAGAGTTCCAAAACATAATAGTAAGTGAAATAGATCTTTTTCTTTGACATCCCAGCAGCTATAGGTTTCAGTATAAATTGTATCTTATTTTTGGTTGATGTCTATTAACTCCTTTTCCTGTTTTCTCTGGACATCAGTAAGTTGGTGTATATGGAGGAAATATTATGAAGTAACTAAGGATAGATTTACTTCGTTAATATGGGGTAAATTTTCATTGCTGCAGTTCCTGTATAAACACAAAATAAATGTTCTGTTTTCAGCAGTACATTTAACATGCTCTGTAATGCAGCTTTGTAGATATTAACCATTTATGCTCTCAAAAGATCCCTTTTTACTTGCAGTATGTTAGTTTCTAGTGAACTGAACATGTACTTTAGTCAGTCATGCATCATTTCCTCTAACCTGAACTCATTCACAGTCAACTTTTTTAATAGTTACTGTTTTCAGATTTGGTAGCAGATCATAAAAGGTCAAAATTAAAATAAACAACTAAACTGGAGTATGGTGTGAAATATAACCTATGCAAGTACAGTGAAACCTCCATTTAACGGACTAATTCGGGCGAGGGGGTGTCCGTTAAATCAAAAAGTCCGTTATTTAATAATAATAAAAAAAATGAGCTGTCAGAGCAGCAGCCCGCCCACCACAGGGTCAGGGCGACAGGTCCGCAGCCCGCCCACTGCCTGGACCCGGGCGGGAGCCGGTGGCCAGCCCGCCAGAAATGGATCAGGAATGCATCAGACTTGCTCAGAAATTTTGTCCGTTGCATCCGAAGTCCGTTAAATCGAGGTCCGTTAAATCGAGGGTTTACTGTAGTATGAAGTAGAGCGATAAACAGGGAACTGACACAATTTCATTCAAGTTTGTGCAAAACATTCATGTTCTTCAGAATAGTTTAATACCCTACCCTCTTTTTCCTCAAGTCCATCATCCCAGTTTTATTTGCTGTGTGGAAAGGCCTGGCTATTTAAACTTTTTAAAATATATTTTTTAGAAGATGGAACCATGTTTCCACCTTGTACTTTTAAAGTATCACTGTATTTTCTTCCTAGTCTGAAGTGGACTGGTGGCCCAAGATTGATGCTGTGTACTGTCACTCCGTGGAACTCCGCAGTATGTTCAGTGAAACACTTCAAAAAGCTGTGCAGAGTTGTGGGGCGCATCCAGCAATTCGTATGACACCGGTAAGACTTGGGTCCGTGATTTAACAATTCTGTCCATTGCATTTTCTGTCTCCATTCCATTCCTGCTGTTTTATTCATCAGTGTTAGTCTGGGAGATAGAGTAAAAATGTAGCAATCCCTAAAGCAACAGAGAGCCTTACATGCTCTGTAAACCTTGAAGTATTGTGTATTCACAAAGTATTCCTACTGAGTTAATTAGTGATCGTGTTTCTTAAATTTTATGCTGCTATCAGATCGACAAAATAGAAATAATCTCCTGTCTGCAATACAGTCTGACTGTTCTTTAAGGTGTCTTGGTATATCCAGGCCTATTTAGTGAAGACAATACTTGGCCTTTTTTTTCATAATCAGAATAATTCTACCCTCTGCTGCATACAGCAGAATAAATTTCAGTAACTGCTGCATTTCTACATTGATGATGAGCAGGAGTTTTTGATTTGAAATACTTTTCGCTTGTTTTACTCTTTCTTAAGCATGTTGGCTGTTTGGTCTTAGGGACAGCACAGAAATTGTAAAGATTTGCCAGCATTATGAAATAAAAACTGCTTTGATCATCTTTATAAAAATCTCCAATAAATTACAGATTAGTCTGTAATATGATATCCAAATGTCTCTTGAAGTTGTTCTTATTTTGAACTTTCAGTTTAGGACTGCCTATAGTATTCTAAGTTACCTTGTTCCTTTTCTGAATTGCATAGATGTAGTTTTCAGTGTCTCAGATATTTACTATAGCAGAAGGGCTAAAGCTATACATGCAGCTGAAATATTCCTAATAATTCAATATTTTTGTTTAAAATAAAATGATTGGGCAGATTGAGTTGAATGTTGTAGAATTGTTAAACTCAGTTTTTGTCTGTATATTCATCTGTTGAGAATATAGCAAGGGTATTGTATTTGGCAACTCTGATTGGTGGTGCTTTGTCTTCTGCTTCTTATTTTCTGTTCTTATTGGCTGCTGTCGCTCACATGATCAGATGCCAACCAGTCACTGTTTTGCATGGCAGTGGGCCTCTGTTGCTGTAAGTATGACCCATTGTAACTACCGCAGAAAAGCCTTCAATTTCTTTGACTTTTCTGTGTGTAGTTACCATTGTAGTCACATCACTTCATTTCAGATTGAATATGTATGTAGCATGTCTTCACTCAAGTAAATCATTTCACAGATCAGATAAACCAAACAGCTTCCTTCCTGCCATGCTTTTCTTTTCAGAGTTCCCTTAATCATGACAAACTGATCATATACAGTAGCAGTTTTCTCTGGCAGTACAGTTGTCACTTTTTGTGAAATGTTTGTGTGAGATTTTATTGTGCATCTTTTAGTGTGAAATAGATTTTTTTTTTTTAAAGCAAAATAGTTTGGGATGATTAAGTGTCAAATTTGTAATCACACGAAACCGTACTTGAAAAGAATTCAAGAATAGGCTTGTAATCTTTGAGACTACTTTTTGTTCCAGGGAATAAATCTGTAGATCAAAAAGTTAAAATTAAATGCTTGCAACGTCAGTGTTACTGCTTGAAAGGTATCTTCCCAGTAATAAATTCTTTTAAGATTTTAAAGAATACAGTGTTCAGTGCTATTGTTGAGTCCCTCGTGCACATCAAATTCAATAAAATAAATCTTAAAACGATCATTTAAATATTGCTGTTTTCACAGACTTAAAAAGGTAAGCAAAATAAGATGTTAATAACCGATTATATTGGACCAAAAATAGCTTTGGGTTAGCACCTAGGAACCCTGGCATTTCATTGTGCTAGGCATTATACAAGCACAGAACGGAAGGTCTCTGTCACAAACACTTTATAGCTTAGTCAAAATATTGTTTATAATGAGATTGAAAAAACACAGCCAGTTCGTTCAAGCCATTCACATGTTTAAAGTTACGCATATTTGTAAGCACCTTTAAGCTCTCCTAATTAGCAACATTTGTCAGCTGTGGAGGGTAATGCCCCCTTTGATCAAGGACATTGAAAAGGATTAATATTTGTCTTGGTTTTAATGAAGAAACTTCTTTGCAGATGTCAAATAGCTCCTGAGAGCTTCCTCCGTCCAGTCGTGTGACTTTACATAGTTAATAAAAGATAACTATAATTCTGTGTGTCCATTCGTGTGAAGGTGCATAGGCCGTATCTCGGGACAGATTGTCACACTTACTTATAAAGGTGGTAGACTCTCACCTAGTCAAGATTTTTTTCATATCTGAATTGCATAACAGTTCCCCTGCTGAGCTTGGATGAACTGAGGCATTAGAATCTCCTCCCATGCAGAAGACGAAGTTGAGTATTGTTCAAGTAATATTCCACCATTCCTCTTCAAGTGACGCTAATTTTCTCTGACTTTAGCCTGTGTTAGAGTACTTTATGGGCATGTCTATACTACAATCTTAAGTCAACATTTGATGTCGCCACTACTCTCCTTCTGTTAGTGGTGTGCATCCTCACCAGAGTGCTTCCATCAACTGAAGAGGGGCAGTGTGGGGGAATGAGATTGAGGGCTCTCAGCTTCGCGCAGTTCCTAACCAGGAGCCTCGCTGTTCCCAGGCTTCTCACCTCCGGTGGGGAGATCTGTGCCTGGAGTCCAGTCAGCTCCCATGCTTCTGCCGGGGAACTGACAGCCCAGGCGGCAGCCAGGCTCCTGTCTGAGAGCCTCAGTGCAGCTGGGCTTCCAGCAGGGAATGTAGAGCCAAAACCCTGGTGGGCAGCCAAGATCTGGGAGCTTGGGTGGCAGCCTGGCTTGGAGCAGAGACTTGGCAGCAGCCTGGTTGGGGAGCCTGGAGCTGTGAAATTGACAAGACACTCAATAGCTGATGTAAGGAATGTGTTACCCTAACTACACAGACATAAGCCTATCATGGGGGTAGAGTTGTGATGTCAGTGTAATAGGGCACTTGCATTAGTTGGAAAAGGCTGTTGTGTGTACGCTGATATAATTAGGTCAACGTAAGCTGCCGTATGTCGACCTAACTGTGTAGTGTAGACCAGGTCTCTGTATTTTACTAATGATTCAGCACCTTGTGAAAACTGCAAGACACTTTTTTTCAGAGATCCATTGCATAAAAATAGAGTAACAGTTGCTTAAAATGTGAGAAGAGTGAGTTCTTGCTTTAAAGTATTGTCATTTACATTAATATAGAAAACCAGCATATTAACATTACTGTAATTTAAACTAATTCGGTTTAAAAAAATCTAAAGTTATTAAAAAACCCCAAGATGTTGAAGTTAAATTAAAACCATCGATTCCTGGTCCAGAATAAGTATTTTGATTTTTGCTGTTTGAGGGATTAGAAAACCCCCCACCCACTACAATTTCTTATTAGTTAGCTATATCTGATTTTCTTAGTATTGGAATAATTTTTTTCATAGGTTTTTCCCACTCTCGGAAAACCTTTTGTGGACAACTCATTGACAGATTAAATTCTTGCTTATGTATAATTTTAATAAAAATGATAGCATATTTTTAAACTATATTTTTAATACATAAAAGGTTAAAGTACAAAAAAGTTATATTTATACTTTACTGAATTGCATATACAATTGTTAGCCATATGATGCCTGTTCCCTTTCATGCATTATTGATTATAAAAGTAACAAGGTTTTTAAAATGTTACATTATCAACCCACTATATGAAGTACTTAATTGACAAATGCTGTAATATTTTTTCTTTAGAGTCTTACATTTAAAGAGAAAATGACAAGCCTTAAATTTAAAGAAAAACCTACAGACTTGGAAACCAGAAGTTATAAGTTTTTGCTGTTATCCATGGTAAAACTGTTACATGCTGATCCAAAGCTCTTGCTGTATGTAAGTAAATGTTACTTTTGAATTAGTGAAATCTTAGTGTTGTTAAAATATTGAAAAGTCATTTTAGCTTTTTATTAAATCTAAAGTCATAATATAAATAACCCTAGGAAATTAAGTCACTACAGTATAAATACCAAAAACAAAACCATAAAATTGGTGAAACATAAAAATTCAAACCCAGAATGTTTTGCTCCAGGATGATGCTACTTTTTTCTCTTCCCCTTTCATCTAATCAAGACTATTTGTGAAGGCAGCTTTCCTGATGCCCATTATATAAATGCCAGTCCCATCCCACTGCATTTCTTTTGCTTATCAGTGATATTGCAAACCTGGGCAGTGCATTAGGACAATCCTAGACAGTCATCCTCCTTTGCTGATCATTGTGACGAGAGTGAGAAAATAGGATAGCGAAAATAGGATAGGACATGAAGTTCTTTGGTTCTAGAAAGCGCCAGATTAAAGTGAGAGTATAAAGCCCGTAAACCTGAATAGAGGGGAAATGGATTGGGGAAGAAAATATTATCAGGAAAAAGAATTAGGGTAAAAATCTTGAGCAGAAAAACTAAAAAAGAATATTGGAGAGAAATTAATTAAAACCCAACTTGTAAAAACATGATAGAAGGGACGTTATGAGGAACAGACTGTGGAGAGACTGAGGAAAAGTCACTAAAGAATCATAAGGGAGACATGAAAGAGAGACAAACGTTCTAAGATACGCTTGTTTTGTAAATTGATGTCATAATGGCTATTCCATAAGGTTCCTTTCAAATAATTTTTCTGGGATTCTGTGAATCATAATATGGAGATCAACTCTAACATGAGCATCAGAAATTTGTTGCAATTATGTTGAATATACATCTTGAAAATAAAACTGGATGTACAATATTGCCAAATCATCTTCATTTTATTACATTTTGAATCTTATAATGGTAGTTGTGAAATTTTCTTTTGTCTGTTTCATTTACTCTTCAGTTCGAATTTTTTTTCTAGATTGCCCCCCAAAAGTATGAGATTCAAGGACTATCTCAAAAATAAAATAAAAAACAACAACCCCAACCCCTCTTTATTTGTATGAGGATCTGTGAAAGTAGTCACCTGAAGTCCGCCTGCGGTTAATTTACTTCTGTGAATGCTGTTGGCCAGGGTGTTGAAGGGATCCGTGTTTTAACAACAGATAAAACATGGCCCACTTCAGAACAATCTTGCTCTTTAAACCAATTTTTTCCCTTTACTGTTTAGAATCCAAGGAAACAAGGGCCTGAAACACAGAGTAGCACCGCTGAATTAATTACTGGACTTGTACAACTTGTTCCACAATCCAACATGCCAGAAATAGCTCAAGAAGCCATGGAGGTAAGGGAAGTGGTGTTCTGCATGCACGGTGATTAGCTTGTGAATTGTGTCAAGCGTATCAGGCTTTTAAATATCAGTTTGTTTCCAAAGTTGAGTGTTAGAGCTTGTCTACATGGCAAGTTATCTCACTGTAAGCTAAGGTGCGAATTTGCACCAGTTTGCAGCACAGCCGTGTGGACATTGATACAGCAGTCAGGGACTTTGACTGCACTCTAGCAATGTCCTCAGTAACTTGGTGTTTAGACGAGCCCTTAGTGTTTGCACTATATTGATGCATTTTTCTAAAAGTATGTTCAGTTGCAGGTTTGCAGTACAGCAGAGGCCTATTTAAGGAAAGATTTCAAAGGTGTAATAGGGAATTATTGTCTTCTGTGGTCCTCCCATGTCACTGAGAGATTTGTTCCTTATCGAGGCTGGTCTTAACCAAATCTATTTCAGAAGGGGTTTTATGGCTCTTCCACTGCATTGTAGAGAGCACTGTTAAAATCCCTCCACTAACAATCTGCCTGTTCACCCCAATTCTTTCTGACTGGCTGAGATAAACATTCATTTTACATCTGGGATCAGGCCAATAATTGTTGCTTTCTGAATCAGCAAGTGTGGAGGGGACATATAAGCAGCAAGTACTTCTAAAGCTGTTAAAATCCTCTCCCTGCTTGCTCCATAATTAAAGTGCACCACACTTGAGGTAAATGAGCTTCAGTAGTCCAGCAGGCAAAACACCAAGATTGCTTCTGATTTCTAAGCCTTCCATGCCATACTGCTAATGTAAGGCCACGGAGTACGTTGCTGTTCAGTTTGGTATATTCATATATTTTCATGATGATATAAATGTGTAAGAAATTTAAAATATATTGAAAATAGAGATGTTAATTTCTTTTCGTGGGTGAGAAGGAAAGATTCTATGTCCCCATTAAATTGTCCTGATTACTCTGATTTGAGGTTCTCACATGCTATCAGTACACTGTGTCTAAGACTTCCATCTTCCACACTTCTAGAGGGAAAACTTTCAAATATTAAAGGAAAGGATATCTTAAAACATTCTTTAGTGTGTTGCTTTTACTGCTTCACTGAGTCTTTGTAGCTAAATTCTGTGGTGTGCATAGCAGCATTTCCATCAACAATAATCACTCCAAATGTTATGGTATTCGTATTCTGGATATGTTGTTTTGACCCAGAATACAATGGTGTCTTTTAAAATAAGCGTACCCTGATTGGCTTGAAAGTGTTTTCGACGGTTAAATACAATAACTCCTCGCTTAACATTGTAGTTATGTTCCTGAAAAATGTGACTTTAAGCAAAACGATGTTAAGCGAATGCAAGTTCTCCATGAGAATAAATATAAATGGGGGGTGGGGGGGGGTTAGGTTCCAGGGAAATTTTTTTCCACCAGACAAAAGACTATATTATATTATGTTACTGTATTAGTTATTTTACTTAGTTTAGGCATGCTGGGCCAGACTTTGATTGGAATAAGCTGAAGTAGCTCTGTTTTGAATGGAGTACCAGCAGTTTACACTAGCTGAAAATCTGGTGTGTTCTTTGTCCTCAGTCTTTAACCCACTTACCATCTTTTTTTCTTCTAGCTTAGTTATTTGAAAGTGGTTCCTGTTACGAACTATTCTGAAAATCATTAAAAGTTGCTACACAAGTGTGTGGGGATCTGCCCTAGCTGATGGAAATGTCACTATCAATGGTATTATTTTGCCATCACAGCTCTTACAATCTCTGCTTTCATGGAATTTGTTAGATTGATAAAGTTAGGCATTTGAGGTAGAGCTGCTTATTTTATCATTGATTTTTTTAAAAAACAAAACAAAACACCACCACCAAAGTATTACATTTCTTTGGTCATTTTGAGCAGGGTCTTCAAACAGTAGGTGATCTGACATGAAGCATCTCATTTGCCACAATACCCAAGTATAGTTAAGGATGAAGTGGCAGCACTGAATTTAAATTTCCCTTTGCTCTTGAGAGCTTGCCATAATTCTGTTTGGGTGAATAACTTGTAACCAGCAATTTTACTTTTTCTGCTTGATAATTGTCTGTGATGTTGTGATTTTTATCACATTTATTTGACAAATATTTTTCTGAAGAAGTTATTGATGTTTAGCTCACTTGTGAGTATGTGCTATACGAGCTGTCACTTTTGGACACACAGGTCACATAGTACATTTCTGTTCTTTCAAGTTTCTGGTGTGGATATGTATATTTAAAATTCATAATTACTTTTCTGCTAACATTTTTCAGTAGTTGGAAACCTGGCTGTTTCCTCAAACCAATAAGTTGTCCAAGAGAATAATTGAGGAAAACAAACCCCAAAGAGGTGCAAACATAGTTTTAAAAATGAAAATATTTTTGAAATATGCTTGCTAATACTCTCCCAGTTCTGGTCAGAACATATTGTTTTAAGTAACTTTTTGCAAGTTGAAAACATAAAAAAAATTGCTTATCGTCTCTTAAAACAGAGAATTCTTCAACTATAGATGTTCTATTGTTGCTATTCTAGTTTTATACCAGCAGGATTGCTGTTTCATTACATTTTTCCAGATGGGTCATTGAAGCAAACACTAAATTCCCCCTTTAAAAGACTTAACATGTCCTTGGTTTATTGTGGAGATTTACATGAAGTAGTACAAGATAAATTATCATGTTTGGGTTGTAAATATTTAATGAAAGCTAAAAGATAATTGACAGCTTGCTTAAAAATGAACTTTTGCTTTTCCATAAATACTTGGATTAATATATATTTAATCTACTTTGCTACATATGCTGAAGTACTTTGCAAATTATTTTCTCTTAAGTAAGAGCTATTCTGTTTTGAATTCAGGCCTTGCTAGTTCTTCATCAGTTAGACAGCATTGATTTATGGAATCCAGATGCACCCATAGAAACGTTTTGGGAAATTAGGTATGTAAATTAAGTTTGTAAATCCGATAAATAGCCCTGTCTGAGATGTCTCTTCTTTTGAAGTAGCTGTTGTTTATACTTGGCCGAAAAAAGCCATGTAATTACAATACGTCTCTAAAACCAAAATTATTCATATATACATTGTCTTGTTTAGCTCCACAGAAACCTTTTTCCATCATACTAGTTAACTTTTACAGAAATTGCATGTCACAAATATCTTGCTAGCTTTGTCAAAGGTTTTTAATCTAGTATTCAGTTGTAATTGTGGCTGTTAAGTTAAAAATTATAAACACATTTTTAATTATCTGATTGAAATGCTTATATTTGCTTTTTAAAAAATTATATTTATGCATTTATGGGTAAGGCAGGATAAATCCGGCAAACCCTCCGTTAGAGTTACTTAATATTATTTTTAAAACTAAAGCTCACCTTATGTTGAAAAGAATCAGAGAGGTAGCCGTGTTAGTCTGGAATAGCAGAGGTAACAAAGTCCTAGGTGCTACAGGACTTTGTTACTTATGTGGAAGTTCATTTCACTGTTGCATGGGTCACCTGGCTTGTTCTAAACGGTTTTTAATAAAGAATTCTTATTGACCAAGATAATCTTGCATTTTATTTTATAATGTTTAATATAGCAATCGCAGCAATTGACTTGATAGATGAGAATATTAGGGAAAAGATATTACAGCACTCACAAGAAGGCAAAAGTAAACATTAAATGTGACCCTGCATGAACTTCAAATTGTGAATCATGAAAATAAACTAAAATACTTCATTTTGTCATAAGATATGTATCAGTACACACTTTTTTTTTTTCTAGGAGAAAGGAAGTTAATATCTGCTTCTAGAAAACATTGCTCTCTGCTTCAAGAAATTAGTCTTTATTGGTGCATTATATGGCTTCAGGGATTGTTAATGGGATAGGCTTTCACCTTTAAATTTTTGGTTTGAGTTCTGCCTAGGCTAGTGGTAATTGAAACTATATTATATAGCTATAATGAGGCTGGGGGCAAAACCCCCATAAAAACTGACACTAATTGGGACTCTGGCAGTTTTAACAGAGTACTGAATGGATTTGAATGAACACTCCTGGATGTGCGTTCCTTCCTAACAGAGTTGAGATACCTCAGGGCAATGTAGGTAAACATGTACTGTCACTGTCTAAGCTGGATCAGTTCTGTGATAGAGGTGTTTTGAATCAAGTCTTGAAGACTGGACATCTGAGAAGTACCAAAATCACTTAATTTCCTCTAAAGAATAAAAAATTGCCTGTTAGGAGGTGGAAGGGGACAGCTTTGTTTATTAAAACCTCCTCTTTATATTTTAAATGGACTATTACATCATATAGGATATTTCCCTGATGCCATGTAATGATACAAGGATATATGCACACACACAAAACGGGGAATGACTGCCTAGGAAAGAATACCGTGGAAAGGGATTTGGGGGTCATTGTGGATCACAAACTGAATGAGAGTCAACAGTCTAACACTGTTGCCCCCCCCCCCCCCAAAAAAAAAAAAAAAGAAAAAGGCAAACATCATTCTGGGATGTATTAGCAGGAATATTTTAAGCAAGACACGAGAAGTAATTCTTCTGCTCTACTCAGTGCTGATTAGGCCTCAACTGGAGTATTTTATCCAGTTCTGGGTGCTACATTTCAGGAAAGATGTGGACAAATTGGAGAAAGTCCAGAGAAGAGCAACAAAAATGATTAAAGGTCTCTAGAGAACCTGACCTGTGAGGGAAGATTGAAAAATTGGGGTTTGTTTAGTCTGGAGAAGAGACAACTGAGAGGGGACACAAGTTTTCAAGTACAAAAAAGGGTGTTACAAGGAGGAGGGAGAAAAATTGTTGTTCTTAACCTCTGAGGATAGGACAAGAAACAATTGGCTTAAATTGCAGCAAGGGCAGTTTAGAGTGCACATTGGGAAAAACTTCCTAACTATCAGGGTGTTTAAGCAGTGGAATAAATTGCCTAGGGAGATTGTGGAATCTCCATCATTGGGGATTTTTAGAGCAGGTTGGACAAAACCTGTCAGGGATGGTCTAGACAATGCTTATTACTGCCATGAGTGCAGGGGACTGGACTAAATGACCTCTCAAGGTCCCCTGCCGGTTCTATGATTCTGTGTGTCTATCAAGAAATTGTGTTTGGGTTATTAGATAATATAGCTAATATTGAATTTCATTTTGCTGCAGTTCACAAATGCTTTTCTATATCTGCAAGAAACTAACCGGTCATCAGATGCTCAGCAGCACAGAAATCCTCAAGTGGTTGCGTGAGATTCTGATCTGTAGGAACAAATTCCTTCTCAAAAATAAAGTAAGTAAATGTTAATGTTAATCTGTTAGTTTATTAAAACAATTAGGTTTTTGTCTTCTTACATATGTATATTGGATAATTTCTTTGTGATTGAAATAAATTTTATTAGCGCCAACTGTAGTTATTTTAATGTACTGTATCTTTCTTTAGAGAGCAGAATTGGATATATGTCTCGAATGGTCTACATTTGGTTAGGTCTTTTTAAATAGGTAGCTGAAACGGCTTAGAATTTTTTTTTCCTTTTTTCTGTTTCTGTATAGGAAATGCATGTCTTCTAAAAGGTTTGAAAAATGTTATTTGCAGAACTAAAGACTTGTTGATGACTGTTGCCTTATATATGAAAATTTTAGGAAATTTCCTTCAGTGCAAGAAAGATGATGAGGATAATGTGTACCTCTTCAGACACAATAAGATCCCCTTTCTTCTGACATTATAGAATGACTTCCAAAATTCTTGTCTACTTCTCTTTCTAATAGTCTTACTGGTACAAGCCCAGACACACTTTAGCTATTGCAAGATCACCTCTGAGAAAATCAGTAGCTAGATGGAAAGCCAAACCTGTAACATATTCAGCAATAAAGGAGGCCTATTCAGGGTAGAGAAAGGGAAATAGTGTTCTCAAACTTCATTTCCGGATAACTGAAAATACCAATGATTGAAGGACATTCTGTCTTTTTTTCTGGACTTCTTCACATATACAGTGTTTCTTAAATAAGAGAGGATGTCTGTCTTAGAGTGAGAGGATTTTCAGAGTGTATGACTGGAGACCAGCTGCTGAGTGTGTGAAGTTAGTGATGGATTGAGAAATCTTCTGAAAAATTCTACTGTCACCAATACTCAGACATGAATAATGGACTACACTTATTAGTTAAAATCAGTTAGGAAAAAAGTAACGGTTGTTTTTTACAGCAACTTTAACTCTGCTCCATTTCACAAACAGTATTTTCTGTTCCTCTTTTATCTAGTTAAACCTGAAATATACACAATAAAATATACAACACAACAGAAATAACCTTTACTAGAGCTTTAATTCCATCACTTTCTTGACTTGCAACTTCAGTAAAACGCTTCCACTTCCTTATTCAGCAAATGGGGTTAACATCCTTTTGGGATTGAGAGTATAATATACTGATTTTCACATTGCATAGTCCCTATTTTTAAGAATTGATCTCTAATTTTCTCTTAACTTAGGAAATGCCTTCAAGGAGCTTCAGGAGATGTGTTCTGGAACTAGCATGTCCATTTCAGATGGGCATGAACTAGTCTTGTTCTCTTACAGCCCTCTGCAGTCTTCCATTTTTGCCCCACTGTGTTTCCTCACATGAGGTTTAGGGAAGTACCTTCTTCCCTGTTTACTTGGGCTATTGTGAAATCTTTGCTGCCTAAAGCATCTGCCTTTAAGCTTGGCATAAGGATCATTCTTGCAGGTCAAACCTGTCTGCTTTTGTCATTATATGCAAGATCTATAGGCATTATAAATAATGAAGATGCCCAGAGGGAAGGAAGTATGTGGAGAAAATAGGTAGAGTCTTCCTGAGCTGGGGAAGGTGCCTTTGCTGGATTTCTGCCAAGATGTATCTTATATAGTGCTAAAAAGCATTTCCAGGCTATCTTTAATGTGACATATTTGATCTTACAAAGTTCTGTTGTCAGTTTCTTATCTGCATTTACAAATCAGCATTTGTTCCTCTGTTCCTAATATATACAACATAGCTCTCTTAATACTTTCCTCTGTGTTGCTTTAAGAAGCAGTTCAATAAACTCTCTGCTACCTTGAGCAGACAAAATAAATAGCAGTAATAGAAAACATGGGCATTGACCTGTTCTCCAGGCCACATTTCAGCTTGAGTACCCTCTGCATTTGACTTGGGTGTGGTATTCACTTCCTGGCTGCTGTGTAGTGTGGCTGCGTGCGTTATTACGGGTGTTGCATTCCATCCCAGAGGTAGCTCCATTTCAGAGGTGAATGACACAATTACTAAAAGTAATTTTTGTAAGTTTTTGGGAGCCTTCAGGGTGAAAGATGCTATATAAATGGAAGAGGTGCTGTTTTCCTTTCATGAGCGTAGCTACTGTAACCCATCCTTTTTCCCTTATAAAAGTAGGGTGATTGACTCTTTTTCTTGCCTCTCTTTATAGCAATCAGATAGGAGTTCCTGTCATTTTCTCTTCCTTTATGGGGTAGGATGCGATGTCTCTGGCGGTGGAGCTAGTCAACTTTCTCTGGACCATGAAGAGATGCGCTGTGCTCCGGGAGCTACCCTCAGGAAAGGGAAAGGCAACTCTTCCATGGTAATTAACATTTTGTATTCTTAATACTTTAAAATAAACTCCATTGCCACCCTCAAAATCAGTTACATTTGTACTACTATATTGAGATTCTTTTCAAGTACTTTAAATGTTATGTGGGTGGGGAGAAGGATAGAGGAGAATTTAAATGTAAACTTCTTGTGAGCTAGGTGTTGATGTTTACTCAAGGCACAACTGTTCTGTATAGTGGTCACTGCTGTGCTATGCTGGCTAGAGTAAATGCAATATTTAAGAGTTTGAAACTAAAATTTTGGTGTTATCTTCATAGAGCCTAAACCATAACCTGTTTACACATTTGTCTGCATTTATTAAATCTCAGACTCCAGATTTCTCAATCTCCATTCTGTCTGAACACATGCTAAATAAAAGAAAAACATAAGGCAAAGAAAATGTTCATCCTTATTGAATAAAGGGGCTCCTTTTATACACAAATTTTTTCACTCCTCACCTACACTATGAATTAGTTATGGAAAAAATTGAACAGAATGTTGTAACTGAATGTGTCATGAGCCAAAATTTCTAACTTGTCTTTTTTAAATGACATTTTTTCAGTAATCTGTATCAATGTACATAACTCTTAAAACATTTTAATCTTTGAAGAAGTTTATAAACATAAATTGGTTTTTCACACTGCTGAAAGGTAGATAAGTAGTATCCCTATTTTTTTTTGTAATGGGTAACTAAGGTAGAAATAGTGACTTCACCAAGAACACAAAGGGTTAGAGATGGGATTAAATACTTTGCTCCTAGTCCTGTGCTGTGGCCCCCATCTTTCTAAAGTCTACTGCTGAATGAAGAAAATAGAAATGCTCTAGTCACACAGCAGATATCAAACTAATGAAAAATTCTGTTTAAGTAAACGTCAATAGTTTTATGGGGTTTCTTTTTATTATTTTGGTGAAAAATACATTAGTGGAGAAACAAGTTGTCACACACACCTACATTTGATAATACTTCCATCCTCTTACACTTAAGATATCTTGTACATTTATAATACGTAGCTCTTATATAGAACACTTTTCTCTTCAGCAGATCTCAATGTGCTTTATGTAGGAGGTATATATCATTCCCATTTTACATCAGGGAAACTGAAGCACAGAAAGTAAAAAAGACATGCCCAAGGTCACCAAGCAGGCCGGTGGCAGAGCCAGGAATATAACACGGGTTCCTTGAGTCCAGTCCTGTATCCACTAGGCCACACTCTTTTTGTTTAAGGGACTGTCTCATCCCGGGTTCTGTACAAATACACAATAAAACAGAGCCCTGATCTCATATGGAGCTGTTGGGCACTACATTATAGAAATAATTTGCAGGAGGAGGAATGGGATAAAGACCTATTTTGAGAAAATTGCCTGTTAAGTAATATTACCAGATACGCAAATGTATTTCCTCCCCCAAAGGAAAGTACAGCAGGATGCAGTGGAACTCCAATATGTCGCCAAGCCCAAACAAAATTAGAGGTTGCCCTATACATGTTTCTGTGGAGCCCCGACATTGAGGCAGTTCTTGTTGCGATGTCCTGTTTCCGTCATCTCTGTGAGGAAGCAGATATCAGGTGTGGAGTAGACGAAGTCTCAGTACATAATTTTTTGCCAAACTACAACACGTTCATGGATTTTGCGTCTGTCAGCAACATGATGTCAACAGGTAAGAAGGGAGAGACTAATCGAACTTTGTCTGCCTGAGTATTGTTTGTTCTTTAAAGTATATTTCAAAATGTTAGTTAGTCTTGATATAACTCAACGGTTTTAATACTTCTGTAGTCTGTCTAGAGACAGATTTTTAGTCTCTGTCTTTGATTCAAAATATTTGAAGATTGCTTCCTCCTTGCAATGCTTATGTAATAGTAAGATCAAGTATCAGTAGAGGAGGTTCTGGAACTCATTGATAAACTTAACTGTAACAAGTCACCGGGACCAGATGGCATTCACCCAAGAGTTCTGAAAGAACTCAAATGTGAAATTGCGGCACTATTAACGAGGGTTTGTAACCTATCCTTTAAATCAGCTACTGTGCCCAGTGACTGGAAGATAGCTAATGTAACGCCAATATTTAAAAAGGGCTCTAGAGGTGATCCTGGCAATTACAGACCAGTCAGTCTAACGTCCGTACCGGGAAAATTAGTTGAAACAATAGTAAAGAATAAAATTGTCAGACACATAGAAGAGCATAAATTGTTGGGCAAAAGTCAGCATGGTTTATGCAAAGGGAAATCGTGTCTTACTAATCTATTAGAGTTCTTTGAAGGGGTCAACAAACATGTGGACAAGGGGGATCCGCTGGACATAGTGTACTTAGATTTCCAGAAAGCCTTTGACCAGGTCCCTCACCAAAGGCTCTTACGTAAATTAAGCTGCCATGGGATAAGAGGGAAGATCTTCTCATGGATTGAAAACTGGTTAAAAGACAGGGAACAAAGGGTAGGAATAAATGGAACTTTTTCAGAATGGAGAGGGGTAACTAGTGGTGTTCCCCAAGGGTCAGTCCTGGGACCGATCCTATTCAACTTATTTATAAATGATTTGGAGGAAGGGGTAAACAGTGATGTGGCAAAGTTTGCAGATGATACTAAACTGCTCAAAGTAGTAAGGACCAAAGCAGACTGTGAAGAACTTCAAAAAGATCTCACTAAACTAAGTGATTGGGCAACAAAATGGCAAATGAAATTTAATGTGGATAAATGTAAAGTAATGCACATTGGAAAAAAATAACCCCAACTATACATACAATATGATGGGGGCTAATTTAGCTACAACCAATCAGGAAAAAGACCTGGGAGTCATTGTGGATAGTTCTCTGAAGGCATCCACGCAGTGTGCAGCGGCAGTCAAAAAAGCAAACAGGATGTTAGGAATCATTAAAAAAGGGATAGAGAATAAGCCGGAGAATATCTTATTGCCCTTATACAAATCCATGGTGCGCCCACATCTTGAATACTGTGTACAAATGTGGTCTCCTCATCTCAAAAAGGACATACTGGCACTAGAAAAGGTTCAGAGAAGGGCAACTAAAATGATTAGGGGTTTGGAACGGGTCCCATATGAAGAGAGATTAAAGAGGCTAGGACTTTTTAGCTTGGAAAAGAGGAGACTAAGGGGGGATATGATAGAGGTATATAAAATTATGAGTGGTGTGGAGGAAGTAGATAAGGAAAAGTTATTTACTTGTTCCCAAAATAGAAGAACTAGGGGCCACTCAATGAAATTGGCGTGCAGCAGGTTTAAAACAAATAAAAGGAAGTTCTTCTTCACACAGCGCACAGTCAACCTGTGGAACTCCTTACCCGAGGAGGCTGTGAAGGCTAGGACTATAACAGGGTTTAAAAGAGAGCTGGATAAATTCATGGAGGCTAAGTCCATAAATGGCTATTAGCCGGGATGGGTAATGAATGGTGTCACTAGCCTCTGTCTGTCAGAGGGGGGTGATGGATGGCAGGAGAGAGATCGCTCGATCATACCTGTTAGGTTCACTCACTCCGGGGCACCTGGCATTGGCCACTGTCGGTAGACAGGATGCTGGGCTAGATGGACCTTTGGTCTGACCCAGTATGGCCGTTCTTATGTTCTTATGTTCTTAAGTGTTGTAGGGGGACATTGACTGTTTTTTTGAACACCTTGGCCTGGTAGTTAAGTGAAGGTGTGTGTTTCCCTGAAAATATTTGTTTATAATACAAATGTGCTTGTATTTGTATTGATTAAGTCTCTTGCCCAAAAGTCTTCTGTCTTTTTTAAGAATGTTCATTTTTATTTATGCAAGCTTTCATCTCTGATAAAGATTTATTTTTACATTAAAATGGCTGTTAGATTAATTTTATTGTACACTCCTTGCTTAGGGAGAGCAGCTCTTCAGAAAAGAGTGATGGCATTATTAAGGCGCATTGAACATCCAACTGCAGGCAACACTGAAGTAAGTTTACAAAATTTTTCTTCTTGGTAGCTGAAAATATGTTTTGTGGAAAGCAATCAGTAGTGTTGTAGGAAGTAATCTGATATAAATTCCTGAAAATCTTGATGTATTTTAGGCATGGGAAGATACACATGCAAAGTGGGAACAAGCTACAAAACTAATCCTCAACTATCCAAAGACCAAAATGGAAGATGGCCAGGTATTCCGAAGCTTCCTATCACTTCAGTTATCAAATGTGCTGACCGAAATCTTGTATTTTCTAAATAGTCATTTAAGTTTACCATGTTAATTTATATCTAACTTTTATTTTCAATCAATTCCTCGTATGGGTGACCTGAGTTACTTCTGAATTCATTCCATAGCTAATGAGTTGTTTCTGTGTGCTCTGTGGTGGTATGCTGAGTTGGGCATTGCCTGTGGAGTATACTAGTGCAGTGGTCCCCAGCCCCTGGGCCGCGGACCGGTACCGGTCCGTGGATCAATTAGTACCGGTCCGCGAGGAGCAGCGCCCCCCCCCCCCCCGGTCACACCGGGCCGCCCTCACGCCCCCCCCCCCCCCCCGGTCACGCTGGGCCACCCTCACGCCGGCCCCTTCCCTCCCCCCCCCCCCCCCCGGGTCCGCGGTGATAAAAAGGTTGGGGACCACTGTACTAGTGGGTTCACCTTTTCTCCCTGCTTCACTGAGTACAGAGTATAGTTGGAAACAGAGTAATCATGATCAGAATCAGTGTTTCTCAAGCTTATGGGATGACAAAAAATTTCATGTGACAAAGGGTCCTGTGGCACCTTAAAGACTAACTAAACTATTGAAGCATAAGCTTTTGTGGGCTAATACCTACTTCATTGGATGCAATACCACTTTGTTGGATGCAAGTGGGTATTAGCCCAAGAAAGCTTATGCTTCAATACTTTAGTTAGTCTTTAAGGTGCCACAGGGCCCTTAGTCTGAAATTGCAGAAGTGACAAACACAGCTACCTCTCTGATTCTGAAAATTTTCATGTCTCCCTTATAATTACTATGAAAATAAGAGTTTAAAAAGTATCACTGGTAGCAATCATAAGCCAGTATAGTCTCTTTTTTTCAAGTAGTTGACAGAATGTTTGACCTTGAATAGTAAAGGTATGTGTGATATATAGATACAGGTTTGGGGTTTTTTTGCATTAAATTGTAACATTTTCAAAGACTCACAATCCCCTTGATTGTTTTTTGTGACCCTGCTGGCGGTCATGCCCCACCCGTTGAGAAGCACTGAACTAAATGATAAAATGCAGAGTTCCTTAAAACCCTCCTAAAATCAAAACCCCACAAATTTGGCTGTGAAAGTAGCTCCATGTATGGATACATTTCCATTTACACTCTCCTACCTCATTGCCCTGGATGTAAAGATTTGCAAAATCTCCTGAGAACTGAATAGTTTGTTTTTTATTAACATTGTTGTAAACTTATAAAGTATTGGAATTCATTGCTGAAGGGTACTTAAAATGTCTGTTTATCTGATAATTGCTTGTAATCGAGAGAGATCTCACTTTGAACTACTCTTTTCCAGGTTACTGATAGTCTTCATAAGACAATTGTCAGGCGACGAATGTCTCATGTTAGTGGGGGAGGCTCCATAGACTTGTCTGACACAGATTCTCTGCAGGAATGGATCAACATGACGGGGTTCTTGTGTGCTCTCGGAGGAGTGTGTCTCCAGCATCGCAGCAATGCAGGATTAGCAACTTACAGCCCACCAATGGGTCCAATCAATGAGCGTAAGGGCTCCATGATATCTATGGTATCCACCGAGGGAAATGCAGAGACTCCTGTTAGCAAATTCATAGATAGATTACTATCTCTAATGGTCTGTAACCATGAGAAAGTGGGACTTCAGATACGGACTAATATTAAAGATCTGGTGGGTCTGGAATTGAGTCCAGCACTTTATCCAATGCTGTTTAACAAACTGAAGAATACCATCAGCAAATTTTTTGACTCTCAAGGACAGGTAAAATGTTTGGATATGTTTTCATATTTTTAAAATATTGAAAATATCAGCTACCTTACCATTCACATAGATATTTGACACTGATACCTACCTCTTTATGTTTGTGTTTTTACACAAAGAGCCAGAGAAGTATTTATTACATGATGGAAGGCATCATGATATTTGTGTGAATAGACCAGACAATTCTTAATTTGCATTTGAGATTCCAGACTATTTTAGTCTAGTATGCTTAAATTCCTTGTAAGTTTCTATATATTTTTAACTGTCTTCCTACTTAATAGGATTTATATTCTGGGAAAATGCTGTTGTAGATAAACTTTTTGAGACCTTAACTGTATTAAGTGTTGGAATTCTCCTGAGTAGGGTAATCAGACCAATACTTGTCCATTAGATTTCTGCTGTTTGCTACAGTAATATAAATATTTTCTATTACTATTTACATTTCATTCAGTTATTTTTGGGCATCACCTTTAAGAATTATGACTAGATATTTTCTTCCTTTAGGTTTTGTTAACTGAGACCAACACACAATTTGTAGAGCAGACTATTGCTATAATGAAAAACCTACTTGATAATCATACTGAAGGGAGCTCAGAACATCTGGGGCAAGCTAGTATAGAGACCATGATGCTAAATCTAGTGAGGTAAGAAATCTTGACTGTTTCCACTCTGCAGAGTAAGTTTTTAGATAATCAGGCAGTGTGTTCACCCTCTTCACATGCTCTGTTCAGGTGCAATAGCAGGGATGTAGGAAGCTGATCAATGTTCTGATTCTCAGCCCCCAGACCCTGGCAGAAGTTAAAGCTATAGGGGAGCAACTCTATTTGTTTTTTGCCAGGATATAAGGTCCACCAGTAGACAGTCAAACCTAGTAGAGATATCAGCTCTGCCATTCCCCATCTCCTCCCTTTCTCTCACTCCCTATCCCTAAAACCTTCATGACATGTCTCCCTCCCATTACATCTGTGGGGTTAAGTGGGGACCAGTGTTGGATGGTGCAGAGCCATCTCTGTCAGCTTCCCCTGCACAGAGGAAATTATCCACTGGCTATCTCAAGCAGGTTTAAAGGCCACCAGGCAAAGATTGGAAAATCTGGCCCCTGGTCTGTAATGATTGGTTATACAAGTGTAATTCTAGATATAAAACAAATATTGTCTGTGTGTCTTACATTATGTATCAAGATTACTAGATTGTGGCATGGACAACAAGAAGAAATTCCTCAAATGTGTCATCCCCTGAATGCTTTGAAATGAATGTATTTAGTGTTTTATTTGTCTGACCTTCACAGATATGTACGTGTGCTTGGAAATTTGGTACATGCAATTCAGATAAAAACTAAACTCTGTCAACTAGTGGAGGTAATGATGGAGAGGCGAGATGACCTTTCATTTTGCCAAGAGATGAAATTTAGGTGAGTACCAAATTAAACAGTAATTCCAATCATGATAATTCATAATACTAGTGATTCTATTTGGGGTAGTGCTTTCTTGTGGAGTATAGTGGGCAAATGGGTGTGGGGGTGACACTTTCTTACTAACATGCAAAACATTTTCTTGTTTCTTTGTATTTAATTTAGGCCTCAATCCTGCATCAGGGTTTGCTACCATGGACCTCTATGCCTGTGCAGAGTCCTCTTGATGTCTGACAGTAGGGACTCTACATGGGTGCAGGGTTCTATTGGAAGTCAGTGCAGGATCAGAGCCTTAGTCAGTACCCTACAGTTACTAAACTGAGTTAATCATTAAGGTTTGCAGTTTAAATGTGTTTGTAAAATATAAAGTTAATAATTACAAATACCACCTTGTGCAACATCAACTTCAAACAGTATATTTTCAGTTTTCTGTACTGTAATATTTCTTACAGGAACAAAATGGTGGAATATCTGACAGACTGGGTTATGGGCACCTCCAACCAAGCAACAGATGAAGATGTAAAATGCCTGACAAGGTAAGAGAGGTTGATGGAATACTCTTTCTGAGGCTGTCCCTATACTGCATGCTGGGGGTGTGATTCCCAGCTCACATAGGGCTGGTCTTCACTACCCGCCAGATCGGCGGGTAGCAATCAATCTTCTGGCGATCGATTTCTGGAAATCGATCGCCCGCGACGCCCCCATCGACTCCGGAACTCCAGCTTGCTGGGAGGCGCAAGCTGGAGTCGACGGGGGAGCGTGCCGCCGACTGCCACCGCGGTGAAGACGGACGGTAAGTCGGCTGCAGATAAGCAAACTTCAGCTACGTGATTCATGTAGCTGAAGTTGCGTATCTGCAGTAGATTCCTCCCCCCCCCCCCCATCAGAGATAGATAGACATCGAACTTCTAAAGGGTCTCAGGGCATGTGTGCGGAATCACTTAGTTCATGGCAGCGCTGGGGTGTGAAGCTGCCCCTTACAAGCCTTCCCTGGACTAACTGTGTGGACACTGCTGATCACATTAACAATTAGTTAATGGGCTTTCGTCTAGTCCTCCTTCAAGTGGGAGTAGATAAGAGCACATCAATGAACTGTTGAGAATTAGCAGGGTCCATGCAGATGGTCTGTAGCTGACTAGTGAAGAGTAGAGTCACCCTGGGGCTAGATTCACAATCAGTTTAGGTGTGTAAGAAAATCACTTGCATTCAGAGCCTGAGTTTCAGCATCTAGCGCTCTTTTCTGTGAATAGGGAGAGCGAGGTGCCTGATAATGGGATTCACACAAAAAACTGTGTGCGAGGCAGCTCTTTGCCCAAGGAGTTAATTAGAGATGCCACCCACAGAGGCGTGTACTAAGTTCCACCCCTCTTCCTGGGAGAAGTCCAGACTGTACCCTGCACCTACTCTTATTGCCAGAAGCCAGGGGAAGGAGGAGGAGGAGGAGGATGTTCTTCATACCTTTTAGCTCTGTATAGTATTTTGATTACATTATGAAAACGGCAACACTCTTTCAAGATCTCACTTTCGTAGCTTGTATTGCTTTGAATAAGCCTGTTATAAAACAAGGCTCCTATATTTCATCAAGGAGTATCAGATATGAAACAGTGTGAAGGTATTTAAGAAGCCAACTCAGAGTTCTTCCTACACAAGTAGCAGTCCAGGCAAACACACATTACAACAAAGCTTAAACTTGTTCTTCACAATCATTTAAAAAACAACACTAGCTGCCTACTTAATTTAAAAAACAGCAAAATATATCCACCTCCCTATTTCTTATAAGGAGTCTTGAAGTTTAAAATATCCTCAGTGTGATAATATGCTTGCTTTGATTGGCTTAGCTCTTAAAAGTGCAGGGGCTCCAGGTTGCCGGCCCCATGCTGCCTGGGATTCCTAGGGACAGCTCTGTCCGCCATTAGGGAATTTTTTCCCATGAACCCCCAATAACATTTCACAAACCCCACTTTGGGAATCACTGATCTATAAGAAATATATATATGCTGTCACTTGCTGTATTTTTGGGGTTATTTTTTAAATATGTGATTTGGTCATATTCACTGTCCAAAGTTGATGTAATGCTTATGCTATGCTATAGTATACAGGAGGATTTTTTAAATGTATGAAACTTTTTAGAAAATAATGTGGTAGACACACTTTAGCTGCAGTTAGGCTTATGAAGAAAGATGACTCCTTAAGTACTCCATCAAAGGAAAGGCTGTTCACTGACCCTGTTTAATTTAACTCTGACTTGTTTCATTTTTGATTCAGAGATCTAGACCAAGCAAGTATGGAAGCAGTGGTCTCTCTTCTTGCCGGGCTTCCACTACAGCCTGAAGAAGGAGATGGTGTTGAACTGATGGAAGCCAAATCCCAATTATTTCTTAAGTAAATAGTTATTTTCGAACAATTTCAATTGTACTATAATTTCTTTTTAATCTTGCAAGGGTTAATTTTATTCAGGGAGTTGTCTCAGTATATCCTCTGAATTTGAGAATCTCCACCTCCTAGGTTTAAGCAAACCCTTCAGTTTGTAAAAGCAAAAATATTTGGAAAGCAGTCATTAAATGTAACTTTGTTTTCTCCAAGCATGTGTGTATGCTTATTTCACAGAATTACCTTGTTTCAATTTTATTTTTATGAATGGAAGAATATGCAATCAGTTAGAAAAACAATCCCATGAAATTCAGTTGCCTAGTCTGAGGAATTCTCCATGCAGGTTTTGTGATACTGTCTTCCCATTCTTAGAGTACATTCTTTAAAAACTGTAGTATATAATAATCATAGTAATTAATATATAATAATACATATATTATATATAATAATCATAGTAAAAAACAAAACAAAAAAAGAGAGAAATACCCAGAGGAAGTTTAACTTTTGTTTCTGGGAAGTGTACAACAAAGTCGTTCTATTTTATATCCTATACCATTCTGTTGGAAGACTTTTGACTGTAAAAAAAAAAAAATTCTCACTTATCCAGATCTACAAATGTTATTTTTGTTTTAGATATTTCACTCTATTTATGAACCTTCTAAATGACTGTAGTGAAGTTGAAGATGAAAGTGCACAAACAGGTGGCAGGAAACGTGGAATGTCTCGAAGACTGGCTTCATTGCGACACTGCACTGTTCTTGCTATGTCAAACTTACTCAATGCTAATGTGGACAGTGGACTTATGCATTCAATAGGTAAAGTAGTTCGAAACAACTGTTTATAATTCACGTACGAAGACTTGAGCCTTATTTAAGAAGTATATGACTTCATTACACAAATCTTTATTTTGTTGCTGTCTTGTTAGGCTTAGGTTATCACAAAGATCTCCAAACGAGAGCTACATTCATGGAAGTCCTCACCAAAATTCTACAGCAGGGTACAGAGTTTGATACGCTAGCAGAAACCGTACTAGCAGATCGGTTTGAGAGATTGGTGGAATTGGTCACTATGATGGGTGACCAAGGAGAGCTACCTATTGCTATGGCATTGGCCAATGTGGTGCCTTGTTCGCAGTGGGTAAGTTGATTCACATATCCAGTTACAAGATATTTGTTAACCCTGAGTGCATTTTGTTTCGTAAATGCTCCTGCTTCTTCAAAAAGTCAGCTTTAGTCTAAACCAGGGTGGGCAAACTTTTTGGCCCAAGGGCCACATTGGGGTTGCAAAATTGAATGGGGGGAGGGGGGGTCGGGTAGGGAAGGCTGTGCCTCTGCCGAACAGCCTGGCCCTGACCCCCATCTGACCCCCTCCCACTTCCTGCTCCCTGACTGCCCCCCTCCCCTCTGCTCCTTGTCCCCTGACCACCTCCTCCAGAGACCCCCCCCCACCCATAACTACTGCCCCCCCAGGACCCCACTCTCTATTTAGGCCCCCCTGCTCCTTGTTCCCTAACCCTCCTCCCCCAGCCCCTAACCCCATTTCAGGACCCCATCCCCTATCTAGGAGGGAAGCTCCCTATCCCTTGACTGCCCTATCCACACACCTGCCCCTTGACCACCCCTGATCCCTGTCCCTGGGACTCCCTGACCCTTATCCAACCCCCTGGCTCTGGCCCCATTATCACACAGCAGCCGCGCTGCCCTGCAGGAGCGTGCAGCTCCATCCCCTGAGCACTGCCTGCGTGGCGCGCTGAGGCTGTGCAGGGACAGCAGGGGAGGTGTTGGGAGGAGCCTCCCTGGCGAGCTCTGGGGCCGGGCAGAACTGTCCTGTAGGTGGATGTGGCCCGCAGGCTATAGTTTGCCCATCCCTGGTCTAAACTAAAGCACTGTGGTATATTTTAAAATGCTACTTGAAACAGTAATTGTTAGCCTGTAATGATAAAATAGTTTTTCCTTGTCCTTTTAATGTTGTTCAGTGTGGGGACAGTTGGGTATATGCACTGTAATACCAGAATAGGCCTGTATTTTGGTAACTTAATGTGTTTTTTCCCTGATCTCAGTCTGTGCTCTGTTTATACAGTGTGTGAATTCATCTTGGTTCATTATAGGCTCACAAGTGAGATGGTTTTAGGAACGTATTAAAGAGCCTATCATTATAACATGGTCTGATGGAGTACTTGAGGAGAGATTTAGAAATAAATATTACAAGTGGACGAGTTGGATGAGCACACTTTAAAGTTTACTTGCGAGACTTAACAGGGGAGTTCATGCACTAGACCATGCTTCAGCCTGTGCTATACAAATTTTAATGTGGTCAAATATTTTAAAACAGTACAAACTACTAAACGGAAGAAAATATTTAGCACAAGCTGGAATACTTGAGGCAAATGGCCATTGACATCTTTTTCCTGGTGCAGGATACATTAGAGATGTTTGGGGAGGTTTTCACAATCCAGCCTCTTTACTGCTCTGACCCACTAGCCTCTTTATTACTGTTCTTTAAGGATGAACTAGCTCGTGTCCTGGTCACCCTCTTTGACTCCCGGCACTTGCTCTACCAGCTGCTTTGGAACATGTTTTCTAAGGAAGTGGAACTGGCAGATTCCATGCAGACTCTGTTCAGGGGAAATAGCTTGGCCAGTAAAATAATGACTTTCTGTTTCAAGGTAAGTTATATGAGCTTAGGCTCCTGTTTATAAAACTCTTTTGAAGAGTGACATCATAACAGGAAAAAATGCATTGACTCAGAAATGTGAAACTGCAGTTGGATTACATTAAGAAACTGAGTAATTGAAATAGATAATTGACAATAAGACAGTTCTGATAACGGGAGAGTGGGAACTATACCTTGATCGCTGTATTTGTCACAAAATCACAGACAACTCTTGAAAATGCATCAAGATTCCATGCAATTACTTTTTATAAAGATGTCTGGTGTGTAATCCTTGGAGACCTTTCCTGCCGAGGCCTGATTTGGGATGGGTGCTGGGGTGAAACTTTTGTGGAGACTTCATGACACACACACCCTCTTTAGTTCACACTTGACTCTGGAGGCCCCCTTGAAAGTTTTCAGGGAGCCCAGTGTTCATCCTGCATTGTGCGTCTGTTTCAGAACAACCAGGGTGGAAGTTGAATACAATAATGGAAAAGTTTGCTTAATAGAAGTATTTATAGAAGACGTAGTAGATACATTCAAGTCAATGATTGTTGAATACAGGGAGAGTATAATAGTTTCCTATTTGATGCAAGTGGCTGGATTAGATAACCCTCTTCTTATCCATCTTTAATATTTTAGGATCTGTTATCTGGTCACTACAGTCTTCAGTCCTAGTAAGAATATTTAAATGTATTTTAAATTGGTTTAGTTGAAGTCGGCCCAGACATCAAGATGGGTGATTCTAGAATGCAGATCAAGCTCACTGAAGACTGCTTCTAAGAGTCTGATTTTCCATCTTTCTCCCTGTCCGCACAAGGATAGGAAACAAGGTCTGGCCTTACTTCAAATAAACTGAATTCCAGTTTAAGGCCTTGGTAGGAACTAGGTAACTGAGATGGGGCCATTGAGTTGATGTAGTCGAAACCGGAGTCCCCTCTGTTTTTAAAGAGGCTTGCAACATTTGATAACTTCTGCTTTAATTTAGTTATTTAGGAGGAATAGTTTATGGAAATAATTGTAGAACTCAGTTAAAACTTTGTGTTCCAGAAATGATTCTATGAAGTACAAATATTCATTAACTTTGCATGATTCTGTCCTATGACCTAATCTGATCTATTTAAGACCTGTTTATCAAGTCAAAGATAAAGCCAAAAAGTTTTTTAACTGGTGGCTGTTTTATCAGCCATCTTATTTGAAAAGCCCTGGAATAGTCTCTTTCCTTAACTTGTTCAAGAAATATTTCCTGCTGTGCATTCAGTTAATAAGAAAATAACCATTTGGTACCCAAATTGCATAGATACCATCTACTAATAAAGCAGTGATGAGGAACTTGGTATTTTTTTGGGTAGGTAGCTTTTAAGCTAGAAGGATGCTATCTTTAAAATTAATTGTTATTCTAGCACTTACAGATGAGAGAGGGAGTGAATTGTATTCACGTGTTTTTCTTCTTGTACTATTTTGAAAGCTTGCTTTAATTTGATCTACTTCAAAAGTTTAATATAGCACTTGACATACTCAGTATGTGAAAATATTCTTGTGCTTTGAGTTATGCTGGCCTGGCTACACATTCTGATGTATTTTCTCCATAGGTCTATGGTGCTACATATCTGCAGAAGCTCTTGGAACCTTTGTTAAGGACTGTGATCACATCCTCTGAATGGCAACATGTCAGCTTTGAGGTGGATCCTACAAGGTTTGAAATGTGAAAAAAATTATCAATTTATAAGCCTGTTTCCCATCCACACTAATTTGACAAGATTGCTATTGAACATGTAAGAGACACTTCTAGGTTTTTTGAATGGTAACATTTTGAAAGCTTGTCATATATGTATGGGTCTGTTGCAGATTGGAGCATACCGAAAGTCTTGAAGCCAACCAACGGAGTCTCCTGCAGATGACTGAGAAATTCTTCCATGCGATCATTAATTGCTCTTCTGAGTTTCCACCCCAGCTTCGCAGTGTGTGCCATTGTCTGTACCAGGTATGTCCGCAGTTGGGGTTCAAATCTTTAAACCCCAAGTTTTGTTGTAGAGATTGTAAAGGTCTGAATTTCTGGTTTAAAACTATTATTTCATGCCATGGGCCAGTAATAAAGTGGTATGACCGTTTCTTTCTTAAAACTGTTTTATAGAATTTATGTAGTTTAATCCTTCAAGCTGAACTTCAGCATGCATTATCTTAGCCTAGGGAATGAACTGTGTTTATGGAGCTGACCTGGCAGACCTGTGATAATGCCACTTTGAATTCACAGTTGAGCACCTGAACTAAGTAGGGTGGTGTCATCTTGTCTTGCTCCAATACCTCTGCTAGCAGAATAAAGCACTGCATTGGGTAACTGCGGAGGTAAGAGGGCAGCTGTTTTTGTCAGAAATGTGCAGTGTGGAACCATTGAGGGTGAGTGCAGCAAAGAGGGAAAGTCTGGCAAGTGTGGAGGAAGATAAACAAGTGTTATGAATTTAATAGCTATATGAACATTTACTTTCTGTACCTGGAATGACTTCCCCTGTATAAAATCCATTCAACTAATAGATGGTTTTCTCTTAATAATAATATAATTATCCATCAGTCAATCTTTCAAAAGATGATAGGTGTTAGCTGCATAAACACAAGAGCTATTAAAAAGCCTGCGTGTTTACTGAATTTAAATAGTTGTCTTCAGTACAGTAAGTGTACAAACTGTTATCTTCGAAGTAAAACATAACTGTTTTTCTGTTTCAGTAAAAAATGTATAAAAACTATTATCCACATTTAGTTTTGCAGAAATATTACTTAGTTCTGTTCATTCGTATCTGATGAATAACGGTTTAAAATGTTCAGGTCACTTTATTGTGAAGCTGGTTAAAATGGAAAATGTCATAAAAGCGTCACAATTTGAGGGTCTTTTCGTATAACTGTATTTTATGCAAATTATCTATGGACTAGTCGAAGCTGTGTCAGATCTGGTTCTTAGTTGGCTCCCGTCATTTAAAATAACTTCTAAATTCCAAGCTGATGTTGCATCAGTATGTTTAAATTTAGATTGTCTCAAGCAGCATATCATCCCAAAATGTTAACGGCAATATGCTGGTAAAGAGTTGTCTTAGAACTTACTCTTGAAGTTAGCAAAACATGCAGACTCAGGAAGTGTTCTGTCTGTGAGCATAGAGAGAGCCAACATTCTGTCTTCATTCCTTTGTCCCACACATATTGTGCTCTCCCATGAAGCGCTTTTTGAAAGAGATTTCTCTAAGCTCTTATACATAATCATATAAAAGCATTCTCTATTATGAAGCTATATATTGCAATAGGAGGGAAAGTTTTAAGCTCATCTAATGGCAGGTAGGACACAGCTCATGTTCTGCACATATGAATGGCCATACTAGGTCAGACCGAAGGTCCATCTTGCCAAGTATCCTGTCTTCCAACAGTGACCAATGCCAGGTGCCCCAGAGGAATGAACAGTAATCATCAAGTGATCCATCCCTTGTCACTCTTTCCTAGCTTCTGGCAAACTGAGGCTAGGACTCCATCCCTGCCCATCCTGGATAATGGCCATTGATGGACCTATCCTCCATGAATTTTATCTAGGTTTTTGAACCCTGTTGCAGTCTTGGCCTTCACAACATCCTCTGTCAAATAGTTCCACAGGTTGACTATGTATTGTTTGAAAAAAATACTTCATTTTGTTAGTTTTTAAACCTGCTGCCTTTTAATTTCATTTGGTGACCACATCTGAGTGGTACCACATCTGAGTGGTATTCAGGTTAAATTTTAAAGGTGGGATGCAAAAAATCCATGTGTAAGTAAGGAATAAGACGATGCAAAAATAGAGACCCCATCTGTAATTACTTTTGTGTTGAAGCCAATACATCAAAGAATCAATCCTGCTTGGCAGCATGCAGGTCAGTATGGAAAAGAGAAAAAGATACTTTTCCATAGCAAATAATCCTGTTGTACAGTATGGGAGAGCACGCTTTCCTGAGCTTTGTGGGTTATAAAAGAATTACCCATAGAAGGGGTAGACCAGAACTACTGCATTGCTGTTTTCTACCCATTGAATACTACTACTATAAATAGAAGCCAACTTTTTTGGCTTTTAAGATTTGTATTCTACAACCAATGCATTGGTATTGGTTCTGCTTGAAAATATAGGACTTTTCTTGAATTTCTGAAAATTATTAGATATGCAAAACAAATTGAGCAGAGATTATTTTATTTTTTTTAACTTTTTAATCACAAGTCTTCAAGTATAAAATGCCAAATAAGGAGAATAAAGAGAAATACATCTACTTCACAGTCAAGTCATTGAAATATATCTCTCATTAACCTTTTTTTTTTTAACATAATCTACAAAAATAGCTTGTGCCTGTGAGATAAAATAGTCAGATCATTCATTTTCTCTCTATCTAGTGGTGATTTTAGGAAGTTTCATCCAGTAGGAGTGAGGGGATGACAGGCAGGTTTCCTTTCAAGATGAAACAAATACTGCTTCATGGATGATGTGCGGGGGTATTTTTAGCATCATCGACTGACAACGTTAGATAAAACCTTGATTATGGTTTCAGTTACTTGACATGATTTCCTCTGGTCTAGGGTTCTGTATCTTAGTCTGAGCTAGTTTCTTATATACTATTACTTAGAAATAGGTTTGAAAATATTCTATTTCAACAGTTTTTTGCTATCAGCTGAATATATTTGTGTACAGAATTTTTTAATTCAAGTCCATGTCTACTGGAACATATACATTAAGATATTGCCAAAGAAAATCTTACAGAAGACTGCTAAGATACATTTTTACTTCTTGCCTTTTGAAGTATTTATGTACCAATTAAGTTGCTCTTGGAATCAAGTGTCTCATTGGACTTTGTCAAAAAAGTACAAATTAGATTAATTGGAAAAATACAATACTAAAACAAACCAGTCTTCATCTGGCAGTTGTGGAGTACTTGGGTCTTTGAACAGTCTGCTGTAAATAAGGCTTGATTTTGAATTTGTTGTGAATAGCCTCTTATTTACATTTCTTTGCCCATTGTCTCCCACTTTCTCCTCCTAATACCATGTTTGGTTTGTCAAAACATTAATTAGCTTGACTCTGAAAATGAATTGCTTTCAGTTAATACAACGATCTCATTAAAACAGATTTTATTTGGATAGTCAGGACTCCACTGGACAGCATTTTGGGCAGTGGAAATAGAATTCATGATAAAAGGTATTTCCTCCTTGTGTAAATCACCAACATGTAACTAATAGTTAAGCCTCTGGTTATTGCAATGGTTAGTGTACATGCTCACTCATTTTTAAGTAACTTATTCCGTATGTTGTGCAAGAGAGGAAGCCAAGAACAAACTCAGTCAATATACCATTACCAAAAAGTGCTGTTTGGTTTATGTAAAGAGACCTGTGGTTTTTCTTAACAAATGAGGATTGGATTCTGATTTGCTACAGAAATTTATTCCCTAATGCACTGTGTGTGTGTGTGTGTGTGTGTGTGTGTGTGTGTGTGTGTGTGTGTGTGTGTGTGTGTGTGTGTGTGTGTGTGTGTGTCAGTATCCATTTCTGAGATTAGCATTAAAATTTCTTTTTAGTAAATAGAATAGAAATTTCAGCTGATGTTGTCACAACTTTTTAGTTGTGAATTGCCCTTACCCCAGATTCAGCAGTTTGAAATTAGTTTTATTAGTAGGTGGATTTTGTGCAAACTGATCATATATGCTAGAACAGTAGTTCTCTACCTATTTACTATTGTGGGCCATGTATGAAGCGCTCTTTGTTTTATGGAATGCGTCCACACAAGATATGTATGCTGCCTGTATGGCCCAGAGGAGGTCACATGGGCTGCAGTTGTGTGCTGGTTGGATAGCAAGTAGCCTGTGGGTTGAACCACTGTGCTAGAAGGTAAATATGAAGGGGATTGCAGATGAAAACTTTTCTATACATCTTTTATTTTGTAGGCTCTTACACAGACTTTATAGTATCTACTAGAGCCCTGCGCGGAACTAGTATAGAGCCTTGCAGTGGGATCCTGATCCCACAGGACCTGTATTGTGGGATGGGATCCTGCGGATTCTGCAAGACCAGCTGCTATAATAGGTGGGAATGGGTATTGTGGGGCCGGACAGGAGTGGGATTAAAAATAATCCCACACAGGGCTCTAGTATCTACCTGAATTAGGACTTGTGGGGTTTTTTTTTTGGTTTTTTTTTAAAGAGTGCCGTGTAATCTTCCTTGTAACAAAATGCCAAATTCAAGTGCGACACATGTTTCCTCCTTAATGATATTTTATTGTAATCTGTATCGATAGTTACTCCTGCTTTATTCAAAATAGTTAGTTTCGGTGAATGTGGAAGACATGGCTTTTATCCTTACGGGCGAAGTTCACCTCTGTGCAGAGGGGACAGCACAGAAGTTTTGTGCTCCACTGTCTGACTTAAATCATAGAGTGAGGTGGTTTCACAGGCCTTGGGCTGGCCCTTTTGACCGGGTGAATTTCAAAAATAGACATAGTCTAGTCAAAGCGCTTACATTTTAAATCAGAAGCAGTTTTTGCATAGACCTGCTGGTTTTCTCGGTCCTTATTTACAGAAACTTTGTGCCGTATTGTGTATCCATTGAAATAATTTAAACATGATTCTGGTCCAATTATGTTAAGATGAGAAAATTTATGAAAATGAATCGTACATTAAACTAAATTGAAGGACACACAGAGAAACTTGGGAAGATTTAAATCTAAAAATTATTTGAAAAAGTGATGTAGACCTTCTAAAAGTTAAACTTTTGAAATATACTATTAAAAAGATATTTTGAGGGCATGGCAAAACATGTTTTGAAAGCTGAATATAATAATTTATGCCAGATATTGTTTATCATAAGCAAATTTAACAGTTTGACTTAGCCAGAAATAGTAGAAATGATTGAAACCCAACATTTCCTTGCATTGTATTTAGTGCTTTGTGAATAAGATGTAGTAAAATGAGTATGTGGAATAAAAACTCCATCAAACTTTAGTTTATATATTTCATTTTTTGTTACGTTTGTTACATTTTATTGTGTAATTTTATGTACAAGTCAACATTGTTTTTTGTTGCTGTATGTAGTTGGTGCTGTGACTTGTTTGTGCTCATCTCTGTTCTGTAGGCAACTTGCCACTCTCTACTGAATAAAGCTACCGTAAAAGAAAAAAAGGAAAACAAAAAATCAGTAAGTTTGGAGAACTTTTTATTAGCCATTTCTTTCAAAGCAAAACAAAAGTCTTTTGCTGTTTGTTCAGGACATCTTCACCTTAGCCTATTTGACCTTCACTATAAAATCATTCTACTAATTCTGGCACAAAAATAGCTTTCATTTCAATTAACACTGGAATTAAGTTTATATTTTAAATATTCTCTGTGTGCCTATTTGAGTCAGCAAAAAGGCATATTTAACCTTACTGCTTGATGTTCAATATTGTGATCTTCTGTTCTTGCCACCATTTGCAGTTTATAAATGTTAAAAGAAAATTAATTCTAGACTTTAGGAAAATCCAGGTCTGCTTTATTTTAACATCTTGGTTTGTAGATGTTGTGCTTTTTCCTGAAAGTGGAAACCAAGGTTAACAAAAATAGTGCACTGAAAAGTAGTTTCACTTCATTGTCGTGTAAATTGCTTTTTTATTTTCCCTTAAGTTTTGCATTGCGAGTAACCAGTAAAAATTTAGCATTTGTACTTATACAAAATGAGCAAATCTCTTAAGGTAAGCCACTACTGGGTTAAAGAAAATAGATTTTAAATTGACAATTTAGTATTATGCTTTTGCTTTCCTTATGAGAAAACGTGTATTGATATAGTGATGTCCTGGGAAATTGAGATTTATCGTGTCTTGAGAATGATCTCAGTCTACAGTGTGTGAATACTGTGGAGAATAAGGTGAATAAAGGAAGAATGCAAGTTGAGCATTTTGATAATTTTCTCATGTTTTTTTTTTTTTTTTTTTTTTTTGCATTAATTTAGCGGAGTATTAATCATGTTGGTATGCAAAAAGTGTGATCTGCATGGGATTATTCTGAAAAAAGTTAATTAGCGATGGATGAAATTGTGGGTGGATTTAGTGAAGGAAAATAGTCTTTAATATGTGCTATGCGTTAATGTTATGTATTTCAGGTGAACTAGAAGTTATATGACAGTCTTTCTGGGTTAAGAATATCTTTAGCAGAGTTAGATTTTACCCTGAACTCTTTTTTTTTTTTTTTAAAGGATTTAAATTTAAAAATCTCTTTGAAATACAGAATCTAGGAAGAAAATGGGGGATTAAATAGTCTAAATTTTACTCTTGGAGATTTATTCTTGCTAAAGATGCAATTTACATTAGACATTATCATTTATTTCCTCCTCTTTTTGAAAAATATAATAATCTCTGTGTACTGAGTCTGTGTAAGATTATCTTTAAACTTTAGATTGCAAGGCTAAAGGCACATTTGAAACTTTTCAGAGGAAAGGCTGACCTTTTAATTTTATCTGATGTAGAATTATTCTGGTCCTCACATTTTTTAATTTTTTTATTTTAAACTACTACACCATTGCTGTTGAGAGAGAATAGATTTTAACAATAATCCTTTTGATCCTTGAAAAATGCTTTCTTCTGATGGCTCTTTAGCAGTATTTATCTAACCTAAATTATACATAGAGCCACGCCGATATATTTTCCATCATGTATGCAACTGAACAATACTAATGTGTGCAACCAAACAGTACTAATAAATACTTGATGTCTGAAGCAAAACTGGTGTATTTATAGGAACATCGGTTATGGAGATTAGAGACTATTAACATTTAAACTGTTTAAAATATTGCAAAATTTCAAACTTTTACTTTTTGGTCAATAGTGGTTAATAGATATCAAATTTTGTTGCTGTTTACTGATTAAGTAGTCTGGTCTTGATTGAAGTTTAAACTTTAGTACAGAGCTTGTGATGTTTTAATGGATTGTGGTACTAAAAAAAATCTGCCATGTGACTACTAACTTTTTAAAAAGCACTGCCTCTGAAAATAATATTCATTTATTTTGACATGTAAATTTATTCTATCCTTGTTCTTGGTGTGGGTTCAGGTTTCAAGGTTTTTGGTACTAGTGATATTTGTAAAAATAGCGGAAGTGATAGAGTCCTGTGGCACCTTAAAAAATTTAAAAAAATTTAAAAAAATTTAAGGTGCCACAGGACTCTTTGTCACTTCTGCAATTCCGGACTAACATGGCTACCTCTCTGATTTGTAAAAATAGTGGTGGTTTGATAACGAAAAGCTATTTTAAACAGGATAAATAGTCTATTTAAATATAAATTAAATAAACTGGGAGCTATTACTCAAATACTTAAAATAAACTATAATCTGTTAAGTTTTCATGCATTGTTAATCTCACCTCTTCATCAGCAAAATTTACATGTTGAAGATTTCTAGGTTCTTTTACCCTTTGAAAATGAATTCTGAGGCCTGGAGAGCCTGTACAACTGTCACTTGTAATTATGCAGTTTCACTACCATCCCTGGGGATCCTAAACCTTGATACCCACCTTTCTCATTCATTAAGGACACTTATATTGACATTTAACGTTCTTCTAGGCAGAGGTGTCCCTGAGCTATTGCTTGCTTTTCCATCATTAGCTGTTTAGAATATTCCCTGGTGAGCTTATTGAACTTCATGGTGTTCTCAATCAGCCTTCTTCTACAAGCAAATGGGGGAAAACACACTCTGATCTTGTTCAATCTGTGATGTCAATTACCTTTTGAAGGTACCTTTTCACACTAACAACTCTTTTGTGCTTTCGCCCCCACTCCATTTCTTCAGTATACTTGTTAAGACTAAGCTTCAATAACATTTCATGAATGAAAGGTAATGAGACCTCTGAACTACCCCGAAGGGATTTTCTGCAGTGTCTTCTGCTGTTCCAGAAACCAAGAACAAATAAACTGAAGGCCCAATGAACATAATACTACAAAAACTCATTGCAAAATTTAGGCTGTGGGGTCACACAATGATTGTTTCAGCTACATTCATGACAGCTTAAGTCCTCATGAATCCTAGAAACCTACATTCACAGTTGCAAGATAACTTTATTTGTATTAAAATAACATCATTGCTGCATTTCTCTTTTCACTTCCCTTCTAACCACTTAGCTTAGAACAATACGTACTGTTCCACAGGCTATTTGGAAAAAGCACGTGCTCTTGGATCCAGTCATTGCATTCCTTGTTTACTTTTTGGGACCTTAAATAGAACTTGATAAAGGAGCAATCCGAAAAATACAGTCTTGAATATTTGTTTGTAATTTATCCTTTACAGCATTGGTTTTCACAATGAATTTATTCCAGTAGCCTGCAAGTAATTTATATGTAATCCGAATTTATCAGTACAGTTTCTTCTTGGATAGTCTGTCCTCTATTTCATTAATTTTAAAATTTGAGACGGTAGGTCAAGCTGGGGAACTCTAGTACTGTATTAAAAGCCCTGTGTACAGCAAAAAAACATACTGGTATATGTGATGACCAGATTAGTAAATCAACCTGTTTTTAATGTCTAGCCTCCTATCTGTCTTATGGGAAGGTGCTTTAAAGAACTACTGTCAGATTTGAAGGGCATGAACTTATATACCTACAGAAGTAGCTATCACCATATTCCCCACAGGAGATTTTTTCTAAGATCTCATAGTATAATTCTTACTGATGTTCTTCAGATGGCATTTCAGAAGTCTAAATTGTACATGTACTCCATTTAGCAGTCTAGAAGGTTCTCCTCAGGATCTCTGAATTTCTCAAAAACCTCATTCCAAGGATTTTTCAGATGAACTAACTTCCAGTCAGTTTAGTGATGTAAGCATTAACAAGTTTTTCTTTTCAGCCCCTGAGTTTATAAGCCTTTTATTTATTTAAATGCAACTATTCTTTAGGTAATAACCCAGAAGACTTAGTTTCTATTTCCATATATTGCATTCTGTTCATTCTACAAAATATTCTAACTATTTTGGACTGGATCCCAAAAAGTAGTACCTAAATCTACAGTTTTTCAGCAAATTTTGTCCCCATCTTTGTGATTTTGCTGGGCTTTAAGTGGATAAGGGGGAAGGTTATATGTGTGCAAATTAAGAATAATGTTGAATAGCAGAATTTCTCTTTACCAATATAACTGATCTGTTCTTGATATATCATTTCATTTGGCAAAACTGTTGAAATGGGTTATTTCTCTTCTTCAAGTTTTCATTTAGGTTCCAATGAAGTCTTTCCTCCAAGGTTAAAAGTACCCAAGAATCATTATAATGTAAATTTTAATGGTGAAGAGGCTTCTGTGAGTAATCTTAAAAATCTGACAAATTAGAAATGTGTCTGACTGGGACATGAGGATATATATATTTGAATTGGATATGTTGGAATAATTGTCCACATTATTACTTTTAGTGATTAGTCATTTTTTAACTACTTCTTGAATTTGTACCAATTTGAACCTCTACTAAATAATTTCACCCACATGGGGATGGTTGTCTGCTTTAAAAATCCATCATCTTCTTGCACTTATTTATCATGATCATGTTCTTCTTCTCTAGGTTATTAAACCATTATAACTCCGGATTTAAACAATATTCTCAAATCAGCATATATATACAGTCCTGTATAGTTCTATTTATTGATTGATAAATACTTAAAATTGGACTACAGCTAAACACTTTTTTCAGCTTTCCTTCCTCTTTTACTTTAAATCAACCTGTGTCTTTATAATTCTCAACTTTACTTTTTAGGTTGTCAGCCAGCGGTTTCCTCAGAACAGCATTGGAGCAGTTGGAAGTGCCATGTTTCTAAGGTTCATCAATCCTGCAATTGTCTCCCCTTATGAGGCAGGGATTTTAGATAAAAAGCCTCCACCTAGGATTGAAAGGGGCTTGAAGTTAATGTCAAAGGTGAAGGATTGAATTTGCTTGATGTATTTTTATTTGGACTTGCTGTGTTTTCTAGCTGATTTAATTTGGCTTTAATTCTTTGCTTAAATAACTATAAGGAGACTTAGCTCAGCTTTAAGTTTACTGTAGCCAGGACTTCAGTGTTTAAATGCGTACGTTTTCTATTAATTTTACCGCTAACTTGAATTGCAGTTTCTGAACTATGCTTGGGAATAAATCATAATTCTAATGTGCAGGCTTTAAATCAGTCTGGTTCTTGAGGGGAAAGATTTGTATAAAAAAACAAATATTTTGATGTCTCCCAATAACCTGAATATAAAAGAGGTTTTGACTCCCACCTATATTGCTATTTTTTATTTCTCAAAAATTCTGTGTCAAAATATTACTTATTGGCACAGTTGTGCAATATTCAGGCTTTGGGCAGCAGAGTTCTCATTTAAAATTAATAGCTCAGAAGTGAAGGCACAAGAAATTAAGCAGGACACGCCGATAACTGCTGTCAACAAGGTAGTATGACTCAACCTTTGTTCCCATTCAGTGTCAGTTCCTCACTTCTGAAAATTATTTTCAAAGCCTCATGAAGATTTTGTACTTTAGTGGATGTAAGTGTATAAGAAAACCTGACGTGTGTGCCTTCCTGTCATGTAAATATTTTAATGTTGAGTATGCCTCCAGTGCCTCTAAATATACCTACATAGGAGGTGGTTGAAAAGCCAGTAAGGCATGGTAGGGTGACTGTGCCTTTTTAATGACTTTGAAAAAAGCAACTTGGATGCAGCACAACGGTAATTCCACTGGTAGTTTACTTGAGAAATCTTTGCCACACATCTTACGTAAAAATATAGAAACCAGGCTTTCTTGTGGGCCAGTGGCCTACAGTCAGCCCAAATATCTGTATTGGAAGTCTACATCAGCTGGCTCAGGCTAGTCATGGGTTTTTAAGTGCAGTGTAGACATACGCTTAGTGCACAGCAAGTTGGGCTGTTTGAAATAGCAGTACCTCAAAATGCACTCACTTAGTGAATTTTTTAGTTGAAAAACGCTCTTCCTGTAAACTTGATTCAACTAGTGACCACTGATCAGTGTAGTTGTGTGAGTACTCAGAGTTTGGGGGGAGAAAACACCGTTCAGTTGCTGCAAGAGGAATAAATACCCCCCTCATTCTTCGAGCCTATGTGAAAGGCAATGCAGTGAGCTTGTTCTGACCTGTCCCAACTTCTCCCTGCCCTTTCTGTCCATTCCCGTGAAATTTCCCTCTTCTCACCACCCGGTGAAAGGGAGCCTTTAAAGGTGCAAACATCCCTTTTCTTCCAGCCAACTGGACAAAGATCCGTTTGCATAAAGATTGCAGTGGGCACAGTCTACTGAATTGAAATTAATTGGGTTGTTCAGCAGCCTTTTTTGGTGTCCTCTGTGGATTTTTACAGATAAATAGAAGTGGATGAATCTGCCAAAGTGGGAAGAGATGTTTCGTTGACACAGCTGCATGAAGTGTAACATGCAAAACCTCTGTGTGCCTTTAACAATTGTATTTTCTGTTTTATTGTTTAGATACTTCAAAGTATTGCCAACCATGTCTTGTTTACGAAAGAAGAATATATGCGGCCTTTTAATGACTTTGTAAAAAGCAACTTTGAGGCAGCACGAAGGTAATCCTATTGGTAGTTTACCTGAGGAATTTTTGCCACACATCTTATGTAAAAGTATAGAAAGCAAGCAGAAAAATGCTTCCTCGTGGTCCTCTGACCTGTTGTTGAGCTAGCTGGACTGATTTTTTCCCTGATAATCAGAGCAATTTGTTTTCTGTTTCCCTTTAGGTTCTTCCTTGATATTGCATCTGATTGTCCTGCTAGTGACACTGTCAATCACAGTCTCTCCTTCATTAGTGATGGCAACGTACTTGCCTTACACCGTTTACTTTGGAACAATCAGGAGAAGATTGGCCAGTATCTTTCCAGCAACAGGTAAAGATCTGAATGTGGGAGGGAGTTATTGATGCAATTACAGTTCAAGATGACAAATCAATTAACTCACATCCTGGGGATTGGCATGGGGACGTTGACTTTCATTCATTAGCTGTTATTTAAAAGAACATTGTACTAAATTACTTCTCTTACAAATGTTTTGTCTGAGGAGACCATTAGTTTGCAATATCTATAACTTTCCATTGTAGTTCTTCATAGTGCTAGTTAACTACTTAGAGTAATCTACTTGTTTGCCTATGTCTCACTCATATTGAGACCTGTACATCAGTCGTGCTTTCTACTGTGAACAGATGTCTTGTTGTTCACTAAACTCTGCAATAACAACTGCTGTAAAAAAAATAATATTCTTTACTTGCCTAAAAATAATTGCAACGAGCAACCAGCTTATTCATGGTAAAGGGGGAAGTTACTGGACAAAAATCAGGAGGGGTCCTGAGTGTTGAAGTAGGATTTGTTGTCTCTTGTAAGTAATATGTTGTCCTTAGGGATCACAAAGCTGTTGGAAGGCGACCTTTCGACAAAATGGCTACTCTCCTTGCCTACCTGGGTCCACCTGAGCACAAGCCCGTGGCAGACACACACTGGTCCAGTCTAAATCTCACCAGTTCCAAATTTGAAGAATTTATGACCAGGTAATGGAGCTACTTGAAATTTGGAAAAATTTGCTTTTTTAAAACTTTAAGCTAATTAGTCTTGTAATTTTGATGTAGCATGTATAGTAACTCCTCACTTAATGTTGTCCCAGTTAACATGGTTTCGTTGTTACATTGCTGATCAATTAGAGAACATGCTTGTTTAAAGTTGCCCAATGCTCCCTTATAACGTTGTTTGGCAGCCACCTTCTTTGTTCACTGCTTGCAGAAAGAGCAAGCCATTGGATACTTGGAACCAGGGTGGACCAGCAGCCTCCCTATCAGGTCCCCTAAGTTCCCTGAGCGACAGCTGCCCATCAGGCTATCAATTGCCAAGCAATTCAGCTGTTCCTCCCCTCACTGCCCAGTGCCGCTCCTTCCCTCTGCTTTGGAGTTGCTCCCTGGAGCCTCCTGCTTGCTGTGGGTGGGGGGAAGAGGGGTGCTAATGTCAGGGTCCCCTTCTCCCCACTCTTGCCCCCCACTCCTGTACCCCATCTCCACAGAGTGGGAGGGACGGGACATGATAGGGTTCAGGATGGAAGGAGCTTGCTGGCAGCAGCTGCTGTCTCAACTTGCTGATCTACTTAAAAAGGCAATGTACTTGGAGTGAGGTCAGCATATTTAGGGGGCAATGTGCATTTCTCTCACTCCCACTCACTCACAGTGTGTGTGTGTCTCTCTCTCTGCCATGCTGTGTCTCTTCTCTCCATTCCTGCTGCCCTGTTAGTGTGAGGCTACATTAACAACATGTTAACTCTCGAGGGCTCAGCCAAGTGCTTGTTCATCATTTAGCAGTAAGGCATTCCCTGGGAAATATCCCACCCTCTTCCACCCTGTGACTCCACCACCTCAGCCAAGCTTCACAATAGTCTTTTGGTTGGTGGAAAAAAAACAACAACCCTGCAACCTAATCCTCCCTATTTACAATAATTCTTATGGGGAAATTGGATTCACTTAACATAATTTCGCTTAAAGTAGCATTTTTCAATAACATAACTACAACATTAAGCGAGGAGTTACTGTATATACATAAATACTTTCATACCTGCTGAGGTCTTTTGGAAGGGGGGGGGGGGGAGAGAGGTAGAACCGAATTTAAAACATTTGAGTTCTTTTCCACTCAAAAATAGAGAAATAAATTCTATGTGGTGTGGGTTTTTTTCACAAACATCCACTTATAGGTAAAATGGAAAACTAAAAAAAACCAGATGTGCTGTTATTTAAAAATTAGCTTAAAATATTTAATGAAATGTTCAGATAGTTTTAAAAGTGCAAATGTGCAGTTTTCCCCTAGATGTCTATGAGCAAATGCTGTCAATGTAAAGTAATAATTGTGCTGCTTTCTAGGCACCAGGTACATGAAAAAGAGGAGTTCAAGGCATTGAAAACGTTAAATATTTTCTATCAAGCTGGGACATCAAAAGTGGGCAATCCTGTTTTCTACTACATTGCTCGGCGGTAAGAAAACTTCTATCTTTCCCTTGTCTAATGATAACCAGGGTAATACCAAAAGCAGCAAGTGCATGTAAGAAAGATATATGTGCTTCTCACCAAACAGGAATTTGCGAACATATCTGAGATTTGAGGTGAGAATATACTCTGGTGGCCATCCAGTTTCCTGGATCAGAAATTTATCAATATAAATTGTATGGGCACCCATCCCATAGTGTCTGAGTGCCTGTAGAATGTATTTAAAGTTAATTGTGAAAGGGTTACTTTAGGATTTTACTTTAGGAAGTGAAAAATTCAAGGTCAATAAATATTAAATTACCCCCACAGTGCATATGGATGGTACTAATATTATGTCATATCAATAACTTCCTCTTCAGAATTGATTGCAGTAGAAAAATTGGGAATTAAATGCAAAATGAGGTGGCAAAACATGTCCTGGAATAAAATTTTGAAAAATACTTAAATTCTGTTTTCAGTGGTGATTTCAGTAGGGCACATAGGACCTAAGTCTCATTGAAAATCCCCGGGACTCATGCTCCCAGATGCTTATGTTGTTTTTGAAAATGGAATTTGGGCTTAGAAGTCACTTAGCTATTTTTTTAAAACATTATTTGTGATTGTTATTGTTGAGTTGCTTCCTTTCTATAAGGAAAGGATTTGGTATATATGGGGTGGTGCATATAATGTATGCAGAAGTCTGATTAAAGAAATGGGGAGTAAATCAGTTTAAGTAGTAAAGCCTAGACTACGAGTTTCACAAACTATTTAATATTAGAACCCAGGACTGTGGATATTTTAACTTTGGTCTTTCACCATATTGGAACAATTGGGAATAGGGCTAGTGGAAAAAAACATTGACTCTGCAATGTCCTCTATTTCTTCTTTTACCCTTTCCTTCGATGTGAGAACCATTGTGTTTCAGCCCCCGCCATTTACGTTAGAAGACAGGGCCTGATCTTAAGTTGATATCTCTGATGTCTTATTAAACACATCTGGTTTTAACCAACGGTAAAAGACTGTTTGCCATATCTTTCTCCAATTTTTTTCCCCCAGCACAAACTGCCTCATCTCATGTCCAGGGAAATAAAATTAATAAGTTAGCTGCTTATCCACTTCAGACAGGAAATTGAGCATGCAAATGCCATGGATAGATAATCCATCTAACAAAGTTCATGCTGTCTGGGCTATAATTGTGCAAAGGAGCAGCTCCAGCTCATATGTACAGTATGTCTTCTGTAAAATGATTTGACACGTTGTATATGTATTCCTCATTAGTAATGTATGAAAAAGCCTTATCGTTTGAAAAGAAGAGTTCTTTCATTCCTGGAAATGAGGGGAAGGGGTGTTTACATGTGCATAACATTTACCAGCACTTTATCTTGTGGTATACGCTGAAAGCACTAAGGCATAGGTGTTTACAATTAATTCATTACATAAAAATAATGTTATAATTCTGGGGAAAGAATAAATAGCATAACCATTCAGGTTTAAAAGTGCTTTCATGTTGGAGGTTTTCTAGGGACGTAGTACATTGCTGTTCAAGTCTGTTACCAAACGTTGAGAGAGTTGGTGCTGAGATGTTGAACTTTTTTGAGTAGACAGAGCTATTGGACACTTAAGCAACCTAGTAGTTTTGCATAGTGCAGCAATTAAAATCATCTTAACCCTTTCCTCGCTGACAACTGCTGATCACCCATCAATGTTCTGTTGGAATGCTGGCAGAGGGAAAATAATCAGTATGTGATGCTCTCTTCAATGTGCATCAGGAGAGGTAGGGCGCTGAAGGGATACCATCAGCATGTTCAGGCCCAAATGACTTGAAAGTCATTCAACCTTTTGTACTTCCCTATCTGAAAATTAGGGATAACATGCACTTTTGTAAAGCACTTAGTAATCTTTGGATGATGGTCGCTATGGAACATTATGAATCAAGGTGATTTATATGTGCAGCTCCCCTTAGGTGGCAGTGAATGTAGTCCTGCAGCTATGCCACCTGTGTTCCACTGTGACTTTACTAGAAATCTGAAGCTGTGATTTACCAAAACTCTGAAGCACCATCAAGTCTGGACAAGTCAGTGATGAGCCAAGAAAAGCCCAAGCGACTGCAGGGAGCGGTTTGTGTGATGTGTACCCACAGCCATTTGTAGTGCAACAGTAGTTGCACAGTTTTATTGTAATTGTTTTGTGCTCTGCTGAATGAATGTATAAACTGGATTTCATAACATGCCCACAGGGGGGAGCATTTGCCTGTCGGGCAGTCAACAAAATTTTAACTAACTGATCTTAAGATCGGGTGTATAACCTTCAATTTTCATGTATTCCTACATAAAAGTTGAAAAAGGTAAAGCCAAGTAGGAAACACTACAATCAGAATTTTTTTAATTGGGAGTTTATTAGTAGTTGAGCACTCGTTGAACTAGGACAATTCTAGAAGAAAAAAATGAAGACAGACTTATTTAACTCTTCGTACTATTCCCTCCCTTAAGCAAGCCAGTATGTTAAAATTTCAGAACTTCCTAGTATTATCCAAGTAATAAATCAGACAAAATGCAGGTTTTAATATATCCAGCTCTCTCCTTCAAACATTCATTGGGGAAACATACAAAGTTTTACCAGTAGATGAAGAATTTTTTAAATGTGTAGTGGTCATGGAAAAGGTTCCAGAAGGCTGACAAACCTGGAGATTAAATTCCTCCACAGAACCACTGGATAACAAACTGCAGATTTTCCCACATACCTTTTCAATGTCCCTCAATCCTCACCTGGAAGGTTCACTTGTAGGAATGACCTATATTGTTTGGTTTCCGTTCCCATTACATTCTTGGCCTCTGTGCTGGCCCTGCTAACAGGTTTTTGTGAGCTTGTTCATTGGGAACTAAACTGGCAACACCAATGCATTTTTATACGTAGCCCATTGCATAGTAATTTTTCATTACTGGGCTGGATTTGAGCTGTGACCTAGAGGTGAAAAGCACCATCTCCCCTTTCCATAGTTCAGTTCCATCAGCATAACAATCCTGAATAACAGTTTGCAACAAAAATCCTGTGCTTTCTGGTCCAAGTGAAGACTCCCAGGCTCTTGGATTTCACCATGGAAAGGCTTCTCTCTAGAGCCACCTTTTCAAAACGGTATGTGGGACTCTCCCACGTTATCTGAGGAACCACTCACCCCTCATGATCGCAACCTCCCGTAACAGCTCTGTTCTACTGGATCAGTGGAACTGTCGGCCTCAAGACTGGCTTTCTACTTGTTAGAGACAGCTTGCTCACCTTCTGGCCCACAAGTTCTCTTCCTCCAAGCGGTTGGCATGACCACTAGTTCCTCTAATCAAATCAACCATCTAAAGTGACAACTGTTGAAACACTTTGTGGCTATTACTTCAGTTCTTCTTTACTTGTCCCTGTCTTTTTGCACCCATCACTGAGATTGTGTTCCTTTTTTAATGCCCGGTACTCAAAGGTAATTTTGATAACCCACTACTCCCGTTATCTCTTTTTTGGTGTATTATATTTTCTTTTACCAATCTCTTTAGTCATCTCCATTTCAGTTTGACTTGGTATGCTCCCTTCATTCATAGGCCATCCAATTATCTTTTAAATAAGGTTTAGCAAACTAGAAATATCAGTTTTGTTTTTATAGTTTTGTCCTTTGTTCTTGTGCTAGTGCTGCGATGTTGTTAATGCTGCTTGTGCTGCTGTTCTTGGAGCGCCATTGTTACCTGAACTAGCCGAGTGCAGCGTGTTGATTCAGCAGAATTTGACGTTACTCATCCAGAACGACCACAGGCTCAGTTCAGTGGTGAAGGCACTCGGCCAGGTTCATTGTCATCAAAGCAGTGCTAGTGCCTCATAGGAGCTACGCTTACCCTAATGCAGGGGTGGGGAACCTTTTTTTCTGCGAAGGGCCATTTGGACCTTTATAATGTCATTCGCGGGCCGGTCGCGCCCCCCCCCCCTCCCCCTGCGCGCGCGCGGAAGCCCAGGCTGGCAATGGGAGTTGACGCCAGCTGGCAAGGGGCCAGCGGGGGAAACACCAAAGCAGTGGCAGGCAGAGTGCTTAGCCCTGCACTGCTTTGGGGTTTCCCCTGCTGGCCCCTTGCCAGCCGGGGTCCTGCCGCCTGCCCCAGTCAGCTCCCACTGTCAGCCTGGGTGTAGGGGGTGACCTTCCTTTACCCCCACCCAGTCTCCCCCCATCTAGCCACCTTTCCTCCCCCACCCCTGCCTGGCCCGGCCCATCCCACAGAACCTAACCTCCTCTCAACCCAGCTTCCTGCCCCCCATGCCTGACCCGCCCAGCCCAGCCTCCCCCCCACCAAACCTCCTTCCCTCCCACACCCACCCCATCCAGCCTAGTCTCCTACCCCCCCTCCTCGCCCGGCCTCCCCCCCCCCACCGCCCCCTTGCCTGCCCCCCAGCCCAGCCTCCCCCCCCACCCCCTTGACCGTCAGCTCCCCGCGGCTCCTCCTTACCCCGCCTGGCTAATGGTGGCCACGCGGCAAAGGGGCCGGGAAGTGCCTGGGGGAGCCGCCGGCCAGGGACGCGCGCGGGCCGGACGGAAGGCTTTGGCGGGCCGTATAAGGCCCGCGGGCCGGAGGTTCCCCACCCCTGCCCTAATGCATGTGTGCCCACAATAAGGTACCAGCTCAGCTAACATAACACAGTGTTAACCCTAGGCTAGTATAAAGATATCCCTTCTTTTACCCTCCTTTTATCCATTGATACAAATAAGTTACGTTTTACCTTTAATATACTGTTTATTATTATCCTGGTACTTTGAACTTGCTAGTTCGAAAAAAAAATCCTCATCCATTATCCTGTCATTCCATCCTTCTCTTATGGGGGGGGCGTCATTCTGTTCCTGTACAATCTGTATGTAGTTACCCCAGAGCCCTGGGTGGTTTTTATTCCATCCTCTCGGGCCAGGAATGTGCTTACTTGGTTAGCTAATACCTGGCATGTTACTATTCTGCCAAGATCAGGCCTACTTTCGTTCACCCTGCCAGCTATGCCTAGGGCTCCAGCAAGGCCTACAGCCTTTATTGCTTAATAGCTAGGAGCGCTGCCCTCCACGCCATATCTCTGAAGTTTTCCACTATACACGAGAGCAAACCATGAGCAGTGGCAAGTAAAATGCAGCATGAAACTCCCTCATGCCTCACTACCACTAATGTTCATCTGCTGTCTATTTTAGAGATTGTTGTGAGTATTTCTTTTGGGATACAATCATCAAAAGATTGAGAAATAAAATTGTCATTGAAAAGTATTTTCTCCACTCAGTAGGATGTTGGTTTTGAGAATCAATAATATATAATATATGGCTGAGGTTCTGGGTGTCCGAGAACCCGCGACCCTGCCATGGCAGTTGAGGTCAGCTGAGGTGCTTGAGCTAATACTTGCTAGATTTAAACACAATGGGGGTTGTAGAAGGGCATTATTGTTTGGGGTGCTCAGTTCTGTCTCACTCTGTTGATTTAATGTGGGAAGGAGTACTTGCCTTCCTGGCTAAGTGCAAGGCCTGTCTGTTTAGCTTGCTATGTTCTTTAACTACGCTATGACCTCTCTAAGTGCCTTAGGAATTTGTCTAATGGAAGGAGAGAATAAGGGGAGAGAAGTTGTAAGATACCTTTTCCCTGCAGGTCTGTATTGTCCCTGTTTGTGTACTGCATCAAATGTACTTCCAGAAGAGACATTTTATAAAGAGAAATAGAATGCTCATAAAATTGGAAGGGCAGGATGAAATATTGTGACCTTTCATGTAGTTGTGGATGTAGATGACTCTTAAAATGTTCAGGGAGGCATATCTCATGGAGGGATGGAGCCTATGGGGAAGGGATTGGAAGGACATTCACTATCTTGACTGGATCCTTTTCAAAACTGGTTAGCTAAAACATTGTGGGTCAGAGTTTAAGTGGAAACTTAGATTCATTTTTCTAAAACTGGTTTGCTATCCTTCCTTTAGCCTGTAGATTGAAAATCAAGAAACAGCTCTGTAATTATCTAGATTTTGTTTTGTTTGCTCTTTAGTGAGTAAAACTGGATATTAAATACCAAGTGAGATTTCAAAAAATGGGACAGTGATCTTTTCTTATTGTGCTTTTTTTTCTATAAGGATGCTAATGGGAGCCAAGAATCAAGATACAAATAGAAATGGGCAAAGTACTGGAGGAGAGTTCTGATATTGAATATGAGGCGATATTGAAAGTTTCAGTTGATCTCTCTAAAGTTGTATACAAGACTGGCCCAAGTTATCTGAAGGACCACCTGATCTCTCATGGTCATGACTTCCTGTGACAGCTTCATTGCATAAGTATAGTGGAACTGTCAACCCCATATGATGTGTTTAATAGACAGCACTTTCTTGGTTTCTGGATTACAAATTCTATGTTGAGATGTCAGGGTGACTACAAACTTCAGTTCCTTCAGAGGACTATGCAAAATCCACTCCTTCAGCCTAGCCTTCCCACAGTAACACCAATAAAAATCCAAATACACAAATCTAGTCCCTGTAGACTAGAAGAACGAGAGATCTTTCTCTGTGCTTAATTCTGTGGTGTGCTCCGATAAAGTGGTGATGGTCTGAGACACGGGTTTTGTTTTACTGAACCTTTTTGTGTGCCCACACTTGCTTAAGAATAAGTTTCTTCCTCCCCAAGACTTTCCCCCATTCCTGACCTCCTTTCCTCGAAAAATTCCAACTGTGCTACCTCCTTTCCCACAACCCAACATCTTTTTTATTCTCTAAGCCAGGTGTGGGAAAACTTTTTGGCCCCAGGGCACATCAGGGTTGCAAAACTGTATGGGCGTCCGTGAAGGGAAGGCTGTGCCTCCCCAAACAGCCTGGCCCCCACCCCTATCTTCCCCTCCCACTTCCCGCCCCCTAACTACCTCCTAAGAACCCACAACCCATCCAACCCTCCCTACTTTTTGTCCCCTGACCACTCCCTCCCAGGACCCCTGCCCCTAACCACCTCTCTGGGAATGCACCCCCTATCCAACTCCCTCTGCTCCCTATCCCATGACTGCCCCCCTCAGAATCCTCAACCCTTCCAGAATAGAGGCTTATTGTAATTGTGACATAGCAGTATGGCGAAGAAACAACTTTAAAAATAGAATTGCGAGGATTAGAACTGCAAAGATTTTAAATTGGTGTGTCTTTCCTTAACAGAAGAATGTTAATACTTTCGCAAGGCATAGCTAGTGTATTTGTTGTACTGCTTTTTCATTAAGCTTTCATTTTAGAGTATCTTAATTACGCAGTCCTGAATATTTGAGTGTGGATGTGAACAGATTAACTTTGAATGGTTATGTTTAATGCAAGTAAATAAACTGACTTGTAGGATGTGAAAAGCCTTGCAAGAGAGACATGGGTTTTTCTCTTCTTGTTTGCCAAGAAAGCATGCTGAATGCTGGCACACTCCTGAGCAAATAATTTACCTTTCCTCTCCTTTGTCTTGTTTGTTCATTTATAGAATCAGTACCTACCATTGTAAATGCTGCTTTATTATTTATTTATTATGTTGTGTTTAAAGTTAATTGAAACAAAAGTAAAGTAACAATTAGCTCTCCGCTCTATATAGATGTGCTACTTTTACTATCATGCTTCTGTCCATTTTGGTATTTAACACCTATCAAATTTTGAAGAATTTGTAGTAGCTTTTAAAGAATTTTGCTGTTATTTTTTCACTCTTGGTTTAAAGTAACATGGGTGATAGTGAATTCTACTTCTAATTGGACAACCTCAACTTATTTTTAATTGCTGGGAATAACATAACTATTTAGAAAATGTGTTTAAAAACTAGATAGTGCCATGTGAGCAATAAAATACTAAATCTGCACTATTGTATATACAGAAGTTATAGTTTTAGGTGAACCATCTTTCAGACCTGATACCAATAAGAACATCAGACATTTATACAGAGCCTATTACCACAGCTCACTCCCGATGGCTTGGGTTTAAAGCAGAAAACCACATACAAGGAGCAAATACCCCATAACCCAACTCCCTGAAAATCCCACAGCTTATCCATAGTTTAGGACAGTAATCAGTAAACTGGGGTGCACAAGACCACCCACAGGGGGCCGCGGCGGCCAAAGCCCCAGGAGCGGAGCGCCGCTGCTGAGACCAGCCCAAGGGGGGCAGTTAGGAGACAAGGAAGGGACGTCCTGAGGTGGGAAGTGGGAGTGAGTGGATGGGGGCGATGGGGGTGCCTGATCAAAAAAAAATTTCTACTAGGGGTGCACAGTCAAAAAGATTTGGAGATCCCTGGTCTAGGAAATAATTGGTTCCTACATAGCATGCTGGGGTTAGTGATAAACTAAACAGTGGTGAGTAATAGACCTGACAATGGGGTGACAACAGAACTGGAGTGGCTAGGAACACACCTTAAGAAAGAGTTGCATACGGCATAATATCACATGATTTAAGAATCTGAAAACTTTGCAGACCCCACTGAAAGGATGAAAATTCACCCCACTTCATAAAGTGGTGCCAAGTATAGTTGACTTAGCGTAATTACATTGATATTCGTGATTATGCATGGAAAAGTAGAAGAGGGGCATTATAACTACAGTAAAAGAACACATATCAGTGATGCAATAGTAAACATTGAAGGGACTGTAGCTGAACCTCCAGAATGATGAGTTGTATTACTTTTCAGTGTCAATGTCTTTGGCGATTCTGTGGTTGATCGAGCATTGTCTGTGTTGGGCCAGGTGGTGGAGACTGTCTTGTCTTTGTCATTGCCAGTCGGGTGGGTGGTGGAGACTGTCTTGTCTTTGTTGCTGGTGGAGACTGCCTTGTCTTTGTCGTTGCTGGTGGGGTGGGTGGTGGAGACTGTCCTGTCTTTGTCGTTGCTGGTGGGGTGGGTGGTGGAGACTGTCCTGTCTTTGTCGTTGCTGGTGGGGTGGGTGGTGGAGACTGTCTTGTCTTTGTCGTTGCCGGTGGGGTGGGTGGTGGAGACTGTCTTGTCTTTGTCGTTGCCGGTGGGGTGGGTGGTGGAGACTGTCTTGTCTTTGTTGTTGCCGGTGGGGTCGGTGATCTTATTGACAGTATTGTTGGTCTGGTTAGCGAGGGAAATCTTGTCATTGTTTACACCACCAATGAAATGGAGCTCACATAGCACGAGAACAAGGACAGCCAGGTGTGATTTGAATGGCATCTTGCTTCTATTTTTGAGGGGACGGGGAGCTGGTTGTGAAAGAAATATCACAAGTTAAAAACATTTTTTTGTTCTGGTAAACAGCAGACTAAGTTCTCTCACTGCTCTTGATACACTGTACTCATATACTAAAACTCAAGTGGCCATCTTCCATTTCTGCTATCTGTACATATAAACGTGGGCAGAAAAGCAAAAACATTGGCCTATAAAGAGAATCCTGTTTGCAGCTGCAATCAGAGTTCCTCCTTCCTACCTGAACACACTGCATTTTATGGCCTTTTATTGTAGCACATAAGGATTTCAAAAAATCACAATGGGAGTATGATTCTTGTCAGGTCTAAATAAAGCAAGGGGAGCAATACACTTGCTTGAACATACCAGCCATGATTCCTAATCACATAAAGTGCAGACTGTGCAAAAATTTTAGACTTTTGGAAAAGTTGACTCCCATCTACTCAGTTTAACCAATTTACTTAGCTCCTTTTTGGGCAATTTTTTAAAAGAATCATTTACTAAAACAGCATGAGATGAATTAGTATAATATTGTCCAGTCAAAAAATACAGAATAATATAAGCTTCACATGTACTTACACAACACTGAGTATAATTATTTTACATTTTAACTAAAGGTTCTGAGATCAGCACAGAAAGTTTTCAATTTGTAAGCAAAATTTACCTAAAACACACACATACAACTTGTCAACCTAAAGTATGATTCCTTATAAAATATTAAGGCATCAGACTTTGAGCTGTCTGTTTCCAAGCTCAAAATACTTCAAGTAAAGTTTACAAGCCAGGTAAAACTTAAGCAATTAATACCATTTATTGAAGGCTGAGACAATTTTAGAGAATTGTATAATTTCATACCTTCTTTCAGATCCTCTTTAGGGAGAAATGAATTCAGTTGCTAGATATCCTTTGACTCTGAAACTGCTGTCTCTAATTTTAAATTTCTTTCCTACTATTTAAGTATCATTTCATAATGATGTAATCAAAAAGCCAACAAATAGCTGGCTTGGTTTCCTTGTTTACCTATGTGTGATTGGATTTCTGGTTCCCAAAGTAAATAACTTCTTTTAAAAATTCTAATCAATATTGATTAAAGGAAGTAAAATAATTCCCTGAAAGCATTTAACCCTTCAAAATTCCAAGAATGTGCTTATGCCTTGATCAAATCAGCTGTATTCAAGGAGTTCTCTGAAGTTTCAGGATATGGTAGACTATTATATATAAATATGGGATACTCCTTGCTTATTTAGGTTAAGCAAAAGAGCATAACCATCCCAGAGTTAGTTATAGGAAAGGAATTTTAGAAAATCAAGCATTCAGTAAAGGTATATTTTTGATGCTATAGTGTCTTTTTACATATAGTGTGTTAATGATGGTAAGGGAGTAGATCCATTAATATTTTTGAATGAGGCTCACATTTTACAAATGTATAACAAATCTGTTTTTCTTTTAGCTGTGTCAGGAAAAAAAATGGGGGGGAAAACCTCTGTTCTGAGTTCCTGCTGAATTGCTAACAAATTTTACAGACACGTACCGTATTTTTCGTCCCATAGGATGCTCCGGCGTATAAGACGCCCCCGCGTTTTCGGACCAAAAAAAAAAAAAAAAAAAAAACACCGCTTTTTTCGCGCCGCTCTCTCGTCCCCGCCCCGCCGGGCGGGCTGCTGGGAGAGCGGCGCGAAAAAAGCGGCGCTTTTTTTTTTTTTTTTTTTTTTTTTTGGTCCGGCCGATATTCGGCGTATAAGACGCCCCCCCTAATATTGAAAGTATTTTGGGGGGTTAAAAAGGCGTCTTATACTCCGAAAAATACGGTAACTTTCTGGCCGAGTCGGGAAAAATATGCTGATCTTATTAGCATTGCTTTTCAGCCCAAAGGTGAAGTTCTCTCTCAAGTTTGGATGTGTTTGATATACAACAAGGTGTTTTTCTGCTCAGTCATTACTGTACTTTTATAAACTATAATTTTTAAGTTCCATCTTGACAAAGGGTTAAACCCATGACTTGATTAAGCACTAAATTCAACTGTTACACCTTTGCATATCCATTGAAGTCAATGGGCAACATAGATACAAACAATTAGAACTTGGCCTAAGTGCCTCGGGCATGGCTGAAGAAGTGTGATTTAGAAAGAATAAGGCTGAGCGGGTGAACGTTCTGTAGAACAATATAAATACTTACCAACATACCTGCGAGATTATAATGGCTCTAGAAGAAATATGGGATCTGCTCTGTCCACACTTGAATGAATAGATTCACTTTTTCATTCCTGTAAAACTGTAGTAAAGTAGTTGAAAATCTAAGATTCAAATATTAATAGAAATATTAAAGATGAATATGTGCTACAGATAGGTGGGTGGAAGTGTTTTGCAGATGACAGTTTAATTTTTCTTAATTTCCTTTTTGCAGTGCTTGGATTAAGGAATTAATATAGACGGACATTTTTTTCCCTCATGAAAGTTAGTGCTTGAGAGCATTATCTAATGTCAGGCACTATACTGGTTTTTTCGTTGTATAGTTGTATTAAAAAAACGTAATCCCTCATTGGTGACCTAGCTAGTAGTATAGTCCTGGTTGTGACTTTTAGCTCCTTCTCTAAGCCCTGTCTCATGATATAAAGGTATTTGTTAGGCTAGGTCTCTCCACCCCCATCCTCCTCCAATAAAAGCTATCAAACCTATTCGGAAGAGGCAGCCACGTTCTGTGGGTAGTTAGGTGGCGGGGTATACATTCAGAATGGTGTACTCCCCACATAGCATTGTTTTGTTTGAATTGTCAGCTGGGCAGTACTAGCAATTAATATGCACAAACTGACATAGTGCTTAAATACTGAAATGAAATGAAGTTTAAAAAATCCAAAGTTGTTAGCGTATGTATGGAAGAAACTAATATTAAAATGTTTTATGTACAGGGTGTATTGTGTGTTATAAGTATTTTGAAGAAAATTACACCTGATGAAGATCATTTTCTTAGGGGTGATTTGGGTGGAATGATTTTACCATTTTATAAAAAGCAAAAAATAATTCCATCGTGTCCACACCCAGAAGAGTCAAATTGAAACATTGGTTTTGTCAAGAGCTTTGTGATGTTCGTGTGCAACCATGGCAACAAGTGCTTTTTTTAAAAAAAAAGTATGAAAATGTATTTGTAATCAAGGAATGGAATGAAAGCAAATACAGTACTGAACAAAATCTGAAACTAATGCATGTGCCTAGTAATCCTGTGTGTTTGCATTCATGTTCATTTATTTCTTTATTTTCTTCACATCTATCTTGAATGCAAATGACTTGCTGTTAGAGCAGTGAGTGAGTAGGCAAATGTATCTATTATGAATTCTAGTTGCTCAGCAACAGTGCAGGCAGGCAGAGTCTTATGATTTCAGCCTGCTTTACTGCAAGCAGCCTATTGACCAGAGGACCTCTTAACTTATCAATAATGTAGGTAAGTTTAAGACAGAGGGCTGGTCCTAAGATTTGGGTAGGTTTTTTTAGTAACGTGAAGGGGGGGTGCATACTGTTCCCTTTCCACCTATGATTTGATTCTCTACTGCCACATATTCACGACTGCTTCAGATTACCTCTTCTCTTACCTAATATTGTTGACACCCACTCTTCACTTGCTTCATCCCCCGTCCCTTTGCGTGAAGAGGACACCACAGAATGCCAGAAGAAAACACAGAAGGCCAGTTTCTATTTCCAGCCTTGTATGAGATATGGTAACCGGGTAGCAGCTCCTCTTGTATGTAGTACAGTAATTACCTGCCCTAACCAAGTTTTGGTTGTCCTGGACCTGCTGGACAAGAGGATTTTTCCTAGACTGCATTTAGCATTTACTAAGTGTTCATTGCATACACATTTAGAGCATTTCAGAGTTGCTTTCATGATTCATTCTGACAAACCCAACAGAACTTGACATGATTAAATGAATTGTGTGCAAGAGTGAGTTGAGTGTCTATGTAGTGTAGGAGAATGCTTCTGATTGCACCCGAGGTGTGGTCCAGTCATTTCGCCTTGTTCTGTGACCACGGTCATATCTCACAAGCTAAGCGGGTTTTGACCAGTATATGTGAAGGGGAGATTTCCAAGAAATATCTGATTCAGGAAGTGATAGGTGGTTGGTGCCATTCTCCCCCCCCCCCCCATATTGGTACTAAGTTAATACATCAGCATGCTTGGGGTCACTGTGCTGCTGGGAGCTATCTATTAAATGTCCTGGTCAGCAGCATGGAATACACCTGATGATGTGCGAGTAGACTTGAGGTAAAATTTTGGTCAAAGCCTATTGACACCAGTGTATACATCTGTTCCAACAGACTCAATGGCTGACAGGAAGGGTTGGCTTTGCCTACGATGAGATGCTTCTCTTGGCCCTGATTTTATGCAGTCATTGAAGTTATCTGGTAAACTCTTAAGGGCTAGGATTATGTACATTTCAACTTGAGTAATTACATTCTGTTTGCCTAAAATCTCCATACAATCTTCCTGATCCTTTGTAAGTTTTCTTTTCTTGTTCCAACTTAGATGCTAAACAGCTGCCTTGTTTCACCCAAAAAGTAGCTGCTTTTCTGTAGTTGGGAGGACATATATATTTTAGCTATCTGCAAATCTCTGTGGGCTTTGAGTTTAAAGGCACTATCTTATCGTAAATTAGCTTAATGCCTGAAAAGGACACGCAGAAAAAGTGTGTCAGGGTAACATTTTAGCTTTGCTCTTATTTGGTCACTTTCCCAATTTTCCTCCATAACCCCTTGTTCAGAAAGGGATGACCTATTTGCATAGGAAAGCAAAGACTCTTCAGAGAAGTGGTGATACATTCATAACCTATTTTTAAGGATATCGCAAGAGGCGTTTGGAGGATCTGTAATAGTTACAGTGAAGAAAATAAATATTCAAAGGAGAACCACCAATAACTCAGTTGACTGCAGTTTTAAAAATTGTAATTGGATGTCAGTGAAATAACTGAGTTTTTTAATCTCATCATTCAACATATACTTTGCAGTTAGATGTTAAAAAATAGGCAGTTTTCTTGCTCATCCTTTTCTGACTTTTTTTGATCACAGAAATATTGTTCACATAGAGAAGTCTTGTGAATTATGATTCCAATGGCCATAGAATTAGATTTAGAATTTGCCTTTAGGGGCAGTTCCAAGGCAGAGATGGTTATTCATGACAATTTTGCAGCCCTCTGTTGCTTTAGCAACTGGCACGGAGCATGCACACTCACAGCAGATAGAACTCCGCTTCCTGCCAGCCTCTTCCTCTTCTACAAGAGAGACAGAGGCAGTTCTGTTTTCAGTGTGCATGCCCCACCCCGGATCTTGATGTGGAGTTCCCCTGAGCAGCCTCTCTGACAAAGACACTGCAGACCAGTGTCTTCCAACGGTATCCTCAATTCAAGAAACTGCAATATGCCTCCTGCAGCACTTCTGAAAACCCCTCCCAGCTACTCCCTATCCCCAAGTGTCTGGCTTTTGTTTCTCACTTCTTTCCCACAATGCTCCTCTCCATTGCTTCCTTCCACTTCCCAGGTAGCTAAAAGGAGGGCTGTAAATGTTCTGTATCCCTCACCTAATAGCCGAAATGGAGGAGAGCACGCTGCACTTAATTCTAGTGGGGTCCCCTGGCTTTTGCTGCACCCTCATGCTGAATCCTGTGGCACGCTGGAAATTAATCAACTGCCTGAACTGCATGGGCAAACATTAACAGAGGCTTGTAATAATGAAGTATTCAGTGGATGATAGTTATAAAGCTAAGATTTTGTCATGGGTATTTTTAGTAAAAGTCTTGGAGAGGTATGGGGCAATAAAGAAAATTCATGGAAGCCCATGATCTGTCCCTGACTTTTACTAATAATATCCATGACAGAATGGGGAGCTCAGCTTCAGTGTTCCCACATCGCCTGCAGAGGCTGGACAGCTGCGGGGGTCACTCAAAATTCTGCCCCCCCTCAACCCCCAGTGCGGCTCAGAGCTCTAGGGGAGGGGTGCAGCTTGGAGCTGCGGGGTACCCCACTCGGCAGCGGGACCTCTCTGCAGGTGATGGGGGGACACTGCAGCTCCCAGCTTCTGGGGCTGAATTCATGGAGGTCGCTGGAATTCATGGATTCCGTGAATTCAGCAACCTTCATGAAAAAATTGTACCCTTCGTTCTAAATTCAGTAAAACTTTTCCCAATAGTTTCTCTGTTACACATTTCTGCAGAACTTCAATAGCTTATATTAAGTACCTTTGCTGCACAGTTCATCTCTGCTTTGCAGCAGAGTACATGGAACCATGCACGTAAGTATAACTACTCAGTGAATCTGACAAAGTGGGTATTCACCCATGAAAGCTTATGCTCTAATACATCTGTTAGTCTGTAAGGTGCCACAGGACTCTCTGTTGTTTTTGCAGATCCAGACTAACACGGCTACCCCTCTGATACTCTAGTCCAGGGGTGGGCAAACGTTTTGGCCCGAGGGCCACACTGGGGTTAAAAATTGTGCGGAGGGCCGGGTAGGGAAGGCGGTGCCTCCCCAAAAAGCCTGGGCCCACCTCCTATCTGACCCCCCACGCAGTTCCCATCCCCTGACTGCCCCCCCTCAGAGCCCCAATCCATTCAACCCCCCCCCCACTCCTTGTCCCCTGATTGACCCCCTCCAGAGACCCCCCCTCCCACTCTGCCAGGAAGAGAGAACCCATTCCTTTGACTCTCATTTCTCCTTTTGAAAAACTAGACCATACTGCCTTCCTTGGTTTTTTCCGAATCCGGTAGATACCAAAATAATTTATTATTTTTAATTCCTGAATTTAAAACTGTGGCTCTTCATATTAAAATATCTTTCATACTTATGAAGTGAACACACACATACATGCCAGCCATATTTCCATGAATAATAACTTTTGATGAGTGAAACAGGTTTAGTTTACTTTATTCCCTCTCACCCTCTTTTGCATTTCATTTTAACTTACAAAGGATCAGCACAGCTGTATTACAAGAATCACTGATTGGCAAATCAAGCAAGAAAAACAGATATGTTACAGGTCTTTTATTTTTTCTGGATGTTTAATGACAAAAACATACATAAACCAGTACATAAAATTTCAATGTTTTATTTTTGTGCAAGGAAAATTTAAAATGTGAATACAAAATAAGCACATTCATAAAAACAAAGCATTTGTTTGATAGGTTAGTTTTACTCAATATGACATTAAAATAAGTAGCAGCTTAGTATCAAGACATTACTTGTGCACTTTTTTCTTTTAGAATGGTTACTTTCTTTAGAACAGAGTCAGAATTTCAAAACTGAATTTCTTGTATTTGATTCACTCTTAGACTTAGGTGGTTTTGCTCCAACTATTTATCACTGGAGTAAGTATGTTAATTTTCAGAAGAAAATGCAAGCCCGTAGCCAATCAGAATCACCACTGCGTTAAGCATTACAACATAGAATGAATACACCTCACAAACGCTTGCTTTGGAGGGCGCATTAGTGTTAAAAATATTTGTGGTTGTCTCCTCTTTCCTTAAGGTAATGGTTGTGCTTTGTTGAGGCATTTTAGAGTAGTTTGTTAGCATTCTGCTGGTAATACTTAGGGTCATAGGAGTAGTGGATGATCGTGCTGAACTCATCATGCTTGAGTTCTCATCAGTTGCATTTTTAATGTAGATACTGTGTGTGGCTGCTGCTTCATGTGAACTAATTTTTGGATCTTCTGGATAGAGGAGTAATGGTCTATCTGTGCTTGTAAATAATACAGTTTGGCTTAAGTTAGCACTTAATGTAACTTCATTTGCTCGAAATTGTTCACGTATTTTTGTCACTTGGATTGGGTCAGTTGCCATTGGAAAGCCATTCGTGTCTGCTGCCTTTGTTCCTTTATCCATGAGGTTAGTGTCTGTAACTGTGGAAGCAGTCAAAAGTGGAGTGGCATTAATCCAAGACACAGTTTGATTGGGGCATGGAGCCCCTATAACAGAGGCTGCTGTTTCCTTCACCCACTTTAGCAAGTAGGGGATATTTTGCTTATCATTGCATGACCATGGGTTGTTATAAAGTGTTATGACTTGTAGTTGAAAGAGCCGGTCAAAAGCTTTGTCAGGAATATACGTGAACTTGTTGTTGTGCAGATAAATGTTTGTAAGGTGTAGCAGCCTCGCCAGTGTTCCTGGAAGTATTTGTGTTAAGAAGTTGTTTGATAGATCCACCGTCTCTATGTTGTGGGGCATATTGGTTGGAACTGTCCAAAGTTTGTTGCTGCTGAGATTGAGAAATTTGAGACTACTCAATGTATTGTTGATAAGTACTGCTCTTTCTATCATATTCCTGGAAACGTCAAGCACTTTAAGATTCCACTGGTAAGCTGTATCAAGTTTCTGAAGAACTTTAATATTGTTACCCGTGGCATATATTTCCCACAGAGACTTGGGCAGATTAGCAGGAATGTTCTTGAGCCAATTATTTGAAATATCCAGGGTTCTCAAGTTGGTGAACCGGGTCAGCTGATGATCAAGATCAGCAAAGCGGTTAAAAGACAGATTTAAATATGTAATGTTGTCTTGAAGTTCATGTGGCAGTGCAGTCAAGTTTCTGCCAGAACAGTCCACATTTCTGTTGTTTCCTGAGCACGTACACTTAGAAGGACAAATGCACAGAACAGCGGGAATAAAAATCAGAAGGACCAGTAGACAAGGATGTGTTTTCAATATCTGGTATTCCATTGTTGCCTGAAATTAAATACACCAAAGTGACACCCTTATAGATAATATACTTAATGCATTTGTAAGGATCATCTTTGCACTGATGACTTGCTGGAGAAATTGGGTAAAAAAAAAAAAGTCTAAAAATACCCTTTGTGGAATAGTCCTTTTTATAAATGTTTACAAAGCATCCCTCCATTTACAGCATGTCAGGCAGAATGAGAGTCATTTTCTCATCTCCCTTTCCCCCTTGAGCTCAATTGAGGGCTTTCTTTCTAAAATACAAGTCTATTTCAAATGTTATACAATGTCTGCTTTGTTTTTTTTTTTAGTGATTTCAAGCCTGTTATCTTAGGAATAATGTGCTCTTTTACACAGATGGATGAAAAATGGCTGTCAAATGGATCTGCCTTAAAAATCTCTGCAGTAATATAGCAATTGCACACACACATGTATACTGTATTTGTTTTAATAAGATTTGTTGAAGTCCCTCTAGATAATTTTGTTACAAACTCATTTGAAACCTGAATTCCGGTTTCCACATCTCTACTCTAAAATAGATATTCGTAATATTCTTCCTTTATACAACTTTACTCCCATTCTCTAATGCTAGCCAACATGTATATTTGAAACCTGAGTTAACGTTTGAATGAAATCTCTAACTGTCACTGCAGCAAATTTCTGGTGCATGCAATTGTTGTAGACCAGTATTTTTAGTCTTCTTTCCGAATCTTTAATTTTTGCAATTAAAAACAAACCAAAAAACCCCACACTTACCACAGTCTCTTCTGCAGTATCAGTGCATCGTTTCTCTGAAAGATTTATGCTTAAAGGTCGCCTTGTTCTAGAGAGTAGCTACAGTTCCTCTCTGTGGATTGTGCTTTCCTCTTCAGCTGCATCATATTGCTGTTAGCAGGGGCTCTGCAACCACCTGATCAGCACTACATCGGAGGACTGCAGAGCGGTTGTTGGTGCTGACTCAAATTTATTGCAAGGGGTGCATGCTCAACAAAATAGGGTTTTAATTGAGTTATTAAACTTCTCTATATGCATGTTTTTCCAGATGTGGCTCCATCAAAATAAAACCTGTAAGTTTGACTACACACATAACATCCCATAGAATTTCTGTAGCTCAGTTTTGCTTAATTGCTGATTTCCCCCTAAAAGCCTGTTTACAACTGCTGTACATATCTGCTGTGTTCTTGGTACAGTAAAACCTCGATTTAACGGACCTCGATTTAACGGACTTCGGATGCAATGGACAAAATTTTTAAGAAAGTCTGATGCATCCGAAATCCATTTGTCGAGGGCTGGCTGCGGGCTCCCTGCTGCCGCCGGGGTTCCAGCTGCGGGCAGGCTGCCGCCCAGCTCCCAGCAGCAGGAGGACTGGCTGGCGGGTCCCAGGAGCCGGGACCCGTGCGGGCTGGCTGACGGCTCCCGCCCGGGTCCCGGGAGCCGGGACCCGGGCGGGCTGGCTGACGGCTCCCGCCCGGGTCCCGGGAGCCGGGACCCGGGCGGGCTGGCTGACGGCTCCCTCCCGGGAGCCGGGACCCGGGCGGGCTGGCTGACGGCTCCCGGCTGCCACCCGGGTCCCGGCAGCGGGCGGGCTGCGGAGCTGCCGCCCTGACCCTGTGGCGGGCGGGCTGCTGCTCCGACAGCTCGTTTTTTTTTTTTAATTAAATAACGGACTTTTTGATTTAACGGACCCCCCCTCGCCCGAATTAGTCCGTTAAATAGAGGTTTTACTGTACCTTCATTTTAATCTACACTTTTGTAATAATGTCTTTACAGTTTAACTCTGGCTTCCTGTGCTTCAGCCTTCTTAAACTACACCGCCACAGTCGTTCATAATACTTTAAAATTGGAATTTTAAAGTATATTATATATCTATATCTATATCTATATCTATATCTATCTATCTATATATCTATATATCCATCAGCTACGTTTGGGATTTTTAAAAATAGTGAGACTTTATTTAATTTCTCCATAAACAATCAACATAACCATCAATGTACAGCTTTATGCTATTAGTTTTTAATTTCATTATACAATACATGTATTTAAAATTCTTAATTGTTCTAAAGCTTTTCCTTCTGACACGTTTCCAGCTTTTTATGTAGCTATTTTTATCTTCGTTTTTCCTGTCAGCGAACAAAATATAGATCTAAAACTTAGTCTTTCATCGTCAGTGACAATTTTAAAAAACACTTTGCCATCTTTTATCTAATTTTGTGTTATGTGCTAACTACGCTCTGTGCAGCATACACAGATGCACACTCCCTGCTCCAAAGAGCTTGCAATCTTAGAATAATAGACTTCTTCCCTCTTTGCCGAAATATTATGGACAGCTGGTTTCAGCATCTGGCATGTTATCCGTTCAAACCTAAATATTCAGTGTGCTAAATTCTGTTCTGGATCATATATCCTCATCAAAATAGTTAATTAAGATCCAGATATAGGCCATGTTCTGCTACCCCATTATTGATAAAAGGGCTGCTCAAGTGAAACTTAAGGCAGGATTTGGCCAGCAGAATCTTCGTTGCCGATGTTGATCCATGAGCCAGAAAGAATACAGTTGAGTTGAATTTCAGCTTAACTTTTCAGAGCTCACAGTTAGTTAGAAAAATATCTTTACTTTTAAAATGAGTGAATTACATATTTACATTATTATGGGACAATAAACTTGGAATCCCAAGGCACCATATTTTACAGGAACCCCCTTTTCAAAGCAGAGCTACTTTTTAAAGAATGGACTCCTTTATTTGAGTAATTTATTTTTTTAAACTAAAGCAGCTTTTATTTAAATGTTGTATAATTTCTTCCTAGAATCTTAGAAGAATCCACTTTATGGAAAAATCTGGATTTGCAAAACAGGCTCCATCTATTTTGATTAATCTTTAATATGGACCTTTCATGCCAATCCAATATATAGGAATTCTATTAAAATTTCAGTTTCTTGGTTCAAATTCTTTCTTTACATTTTGCAATCATTTTAAAGATGCAGGTCTCCAAATCTTCTTACATATAAATAAGTTTATATTCTGTCACATGGTTTTGCGATATAGCACACAGGAGAATTCTCTTGAGCAAGATCCATTATAAAAATTACACAAAGGACTGGTCTACGCTAGAGGGTCAACCTAAGATACGCAACTTCAGCTACTTGAATAACATAGCTGAAGTCGACGCATCTTAGGTCGATTTAGCTGACGTCCTCACGGCGGCAGCAGTCGGCGGTGGGCTCTCACGTCGACTGCAGCTTGCGCCTTTTGGTGAGCTGAGTTCTGAAGTCAACTTTGGGGACCGATTTATTGCATCCTGATGAGACGCAATAAATCAGTCCCCAATAGATCGATCTCTACCCGTTGATCCAGATGGTAGTGTAGACAAGGCCAAAAGCTCATCTTTGCAGAAACTATTATTTCACTTGAAGGTTACGGCATTGTAAATGTATTCATCAATCAATATTCTTTGTCGAGACATACAATACAGGAGTTAACTCTGTGTCTCATGGCATGTTGTATTAATTTAACTCTCATGAAGGTAAATTATATCCTTTTCATTAACTTGCATGTTATGGCTAAAAAAAATTGTTGAAAAGTTCTGAACACAATACAAGTTGTTTGGCAAACTCTGGGCCTAGTTATGCAATCTTTGCATGTAAAACTCCATTTGACTCCAGCTAAAATCACAGGATTTGGTTCTCTTTAATATTATTACACTTTTACCCTATCACTTTGATAACTTACATTAAGTTACTTTTGTGGCTCTCAGTTTAAAATCCATCTGAAGTCTAATTCTTTCAGTTTATTTTTATATACCAGTAATGACTTCCTCATTCTCTTTTTCCTCTCTTTTTGTACCACATTGCACATAATTACGCCTGATGCACTTTATCTTACTGTTGCACATGCTAACATATAACCACATTACCAGGCCTTTGTACCACTCTGAAATGAGTGGATGAAGGAATAGACCTTCATTGTATGTTTTGATCTTTAAATGTTGAATAGAGCTTAAATCAATTTTCTCTGAACTAACATTTATAAAATGTCTTAATAAGCTTAAATGCTGCAGTAGGTGTGTGCCCCAGTGATAAGTATTTAACATTGGCTGAGCTTTTTAAAGGAAACCTATAATCACCTAGCTCTCTGCTCTGCTAAGCTACAAATATAAAGCTTCTTCTTTGTGAACACAATCATTGGTCAAATTTAACATTTCTTACTGTTCTAGCAAAAATATAAGTCTGTACACCAGTAGTTTTTATTTCAAGTGGGTGAGAGAGAGACCACCACTAGACTCCTTTTGAATTAATCCAGTATGGTGGATCCAAGATTAGCATTGATAGGGTCTCAGTCTTTTTACTGTAAATAACTTTTCCAGGGATAACTCTTTCAGATGGCAATGTTTGTAATGGATGTTGAGGTTGCAAAAAAAACCCTGAAATTATAAAAAGACTGAAGAGATGCTGGCAACTAAACACCTATTGGAAATAAGTTTAGTTTTCAAATCATTGGTCAGTTTTAAAAATAAAATAATGGAAAGGGTTCCTCTCTCTTTTGGATGGATGTTATGAGGGCTAGTTGAAGTGCTTTTAGATGCTTCATTGATGTTCTATAGAAGTGCCACATAGTATACAGTAAATACACCTAAATTTATAAAGAAAACATGTACGTTTGTAAGTGTGTCAAGGCACTGGACTTTTCCTTTTAATCAGAGGTTTTGTGTTTAAGCAAGTGAAAATTTAGTGAATTTTAATTTCAGTACAAGTCACCGAGACGCCTTTGTATTCAGACATTTTATTAAAATTAAGTAAATGTGCGAAGTCTGCTGCTAAAGTGACTGATAATTCAAGTTATACAGCCTAAAAAAACAAACATAAAAGTTAGAAGCGGTCTTTCTATAAAGCTGGACTCATTGCATTTTGAAAACTATATATGTGGGAATTTCTTTCTGTAGCTTTTAAAAATTGTAAATAATAGACCTCCATTTATGTACTTAGTCCCATTTTTTTCTTTCGCTACTGTCCATACCCTGTATTGAAGTAATTAGTTTCAAGCAGATCAGTAGGCGCTTCCCATTTGTAAAAAGCAAATGCTTAATAAAAGCTGCAACTTCATATAGTTCTTGTCTATCTCCACTTTTCACGTAATCATTTGCTTCAAAACACTTTTAAAAATAGTCTGAAGTATGTTGCAAAGGAGGCTCCTTCAATTTATCCAGGGTCTGGCCATGCTGGTGGCAGCAGCAATAGTTAATTTACATCTTGATGGGATAAGTCAGGAGGAGGGGGAAACTCGCTCTGTGCTTCTGCTTGAAGTTCAAGGGATTTGCTGATTTCAGGACAGTGATTCTCCTGGACTTCATTAAGCCAGTCAGGTGGAGGTGGCAGATCAAGTGACTCAGGTGGGGGAAGGTTTGGGTTGAGAGGAGGGTCGCATACATCACTCAGTCCATCTGAAACAGGAGGTGGGGGCACATTGATATTTGAAGAGGAAGCTGAAATGTTGGTGGCTAATGGGCCTGAGCCTCCTAGTGTAGGAGTAGATTGGTTGCTCTTTTCCTTTGTGTTGCTACTGGGTGGCTTCTCATGCCTTGCTTTTAATTCAGAGCTTTTAGAATCCTCCGGGGGGGTGTTTTTGTTAATTTTCCATGGCAAGATAGAGAGAACTGATGCGCGCTTTGCGGCCGGCTCCATTTCTTTAATATTCTCCACAAAGATATCAGGTGTCTCTCCATCTGCAAATGGAGAGCGACCTGCCCAGTTTGGATCAACCTGGGCTGGCTTTTTAAAGCATTTCCACAGCAGAATTATAATAATAACGATCATCATACCAGTCAAAATTATGCCAATTATCAGTGCAGCTATCCAGCTCCCATCATTGGATTCATTTTCTTTTGTTGCAGAGGTAGGAGGTGTCATGGTAGCTGCTGATGGCCTGTGTAGGATAGGAAGTTCATTTGAGTGGTACAGGAAACTGGGAGCTGTATTTCCTTTATTTTTTTCAAGACTGATAGATGCATTTCTTGATTGTGTCAGGAAGCTAGTTGACGATAGGTTTGTTGGAGGCCTCTGTATCTCTATAGAAAGTGATCTCCACAATTGTCCATAGACGAAAACTAGGATTATATGGTTTGTGTCCATTTCCCTTCTGCTCACCACACACAGTGTGTTATATTATCTTCTACAGTAAAAAACAGAATAAAATAGTTAGCTTTAACTTCGGAACTATAATATAGATTTCTGTTTCATAATTAAAATCTTGTTTATCTCTATTAATTTGCTTTTGACGACCAACAGTAAGATTGATGTAAAGCTATGTAAATGGCAGGCCTACTATTCTTTTAAACCACCATGTCTGCTTCTGTTTAAATGAATGTCAGGTTTGTGACTGACTTGAGTAGGAGCAGGGGCACTTCTGACATCACTAATCCTAAATTTCCTCTTGTGTGGTTTGGTTTAAAAAGAGAACAGCCACAATGTTCTTTCCAAGTTGCCCCAAAAGGGCATAGGAGAGAAGACTGTAAAAAAGGTCGAAATAGTGATCTATATGGATTGTCAGACTTCTTTGAAAAGTTCAGTTCCTCACTTGTAAACAGGAAATTAAATGCAAGTTAACTGCTCATTACAATAGTGATTTTGCATTATTTAACATTTGTCAGTTATAAGCAATTTCCCTAAATGTAATGTACTTTCTTTTCAATACTTTTAATCTTTATCTTGCATTCTCAGTTCTCTTTATAAATTAATACTTGGAGCAAATCCATTTAAAAATGCCATTTTTTTTGTTTTGTTTTGTTTTTTGCTATAGTTACTGGCATGGAACTAGAATTTCAACAGTAGATCATTGTTATAAATGGACTCCTGAATACCTAATGGGTTTTGGAGTGAGAGGTAAAATGTTAATGTAAATTCACTTGTTGTAACGGAGTATAGTTTTTTGCTATTACTGTTATTGTTAGTGTAAGTATCAGCATCAGCCTAAATGATGAGATTAATAAAACACGTATTCAGATGGCCTAATACTTCTTTAGATGTACCTTCCATATTTAAATTGCATGAAGAGATACATTTATTAGTAAAGTAACATTGACTCAGTTCAGTGTGCATATTATTAATAAAAGCACAGAAGTTTTCATGTACATGTTGAGTATTTGCCAGAATATAGGCACATCCAGGCAGTAAGTTAAAACTTCTGGGAACATGTCAGATTTCTGAATTAATGTTTAGTCTTGCAACAGGTAAAAATATTTCACTCATTTGTGCTTATTCTGCTCTCTTTCTCTACGTGTGGACTTCATCATAGCTCAGTAAGATACTGATACAAAATTTCACAGCTGTTAACATAAAAAATTCATGGGGGAAATTCCAGGTAATATAAAAATGTTAACTACTGTTTAGACTTTGAACTTGGTTTTGAGAATTAATTGGTTTTAATAGCAATATTTGAACAGTAGGGAGATGTCTTCAGAACACTAACACATGGAGGAAAGCCATTTTCTAAAACAGAATATCACACACAAGTCCTACATTAATTACAAAATATTCCACACCATCAAATTGAAAAATACAACTTGTTTCATGTCACATCAACAGCTAGTTAGCCAAAGCAGTTAAATCTTAGCATATGAAAACTGTTCCTTACCTGTACAATGTCTCCTGTAGTATGTCTCCTGTAGTAAACAGGCTTCACAGACTAAGGTAACATTTTGCTGTTTCAAAACTAAAGCAGTCACAATAGGTGTTGCACATTAAAGAGCTCTAAAAGGGTCCTCTGTTTTCAGGTTGAAAGTTTTTTTGCATAGAAAGAGGAAGTTGATCAGCACTTGCTGCAGGAAGTGTCAAGATTAGGGAGATGACTAAGAATTAATGTTAAAAAAGTTGTGAACTTAAAGACCAAATTTGGGATATGATGTGTTGTGTTTTTTTTTAAATGTAAATAGTTATGTTTGCAAATTTTGCGTAAGATAGGCTTAATAGTATTAATGTTTATATGCCTGTGTCTGTAGAGAAAACATGAGCAGTGGTAATTTTATATATTAAGTAGATGTGGATTGAGGCTAACACCATCTTATTCGTACTTTGTGTTTTTCTGGTGAAGTTCAACAATTATTACTGTTCAGAGGCTTGAATGAAGATGATTTAGATCAGAAGTTGTCAAATGGTGATCCGTGGAGAAGTGGATGATCACATGGTGCTGGTTCACTTCTCTATTTTTGTTTCCTGAATTGCATTAGAAGGCAGCTAAAAATGCATTAAACACTTTCCTAATATTACTGTTCCAAACAGGCCACTTTTGTAGTTGCCAGACTGTGTGTGACTGCAAATGGGAGGAGTTGTGCTCTGTGAAATTCGCAGGACTCCTTTTGATCAATGTCAGGTGCATGAATCCTGCAAAAAATGGAGAATAGTAGGTCCTATATCCTTGTAGATTAACAGAGGTTGGAGTGCCTCTCCGAAATAGAGGGGATTAGGAGCAAATGTTCACAGGAGTACTATATTTGGGTATACAATCATCAAATCACAGAAATAAGTTTAGACTGTATGTGAATTTTATATATTGTATGCAGAGCAGGGAGGGAACACCACCTATTTAAAAATTTGTTTCATACCAATTTAGACATCACTGACTCAGGGGGCTTTTTGAAAAAGTAATGTGCAGTATATGACATTGACATGCATATGAAGGAACTGCCGTATAGTAAAATCAGTTTTTAAACGAGACTCTCATAGTAAACTGTGCTCTGCTATAACTGGAGCGGAACATTTTTGGTGTTTCTCTCTCCATGTTTTCTGCTGGTAGAGGGGACTTGGGACCACATCTTTGCTCTCCAGGGGAGGTGTAACGGAATCCAGCAAGGATGTCATGATCCAATACCCTTGGAAGCCAATGGAAAGACTCCCCCTGACTTCAGTGGGAGTTGGATAAGGCCCTTGATCTTCATTGCTGCTGCTCAACTCCTATCAAAAGTTAAGTGCTGCGGGTCTGGGGGAGAAGATGGGGATAAGGCAACATGGTACGGTGATATTTGCTCCCCAAGGGATCCAGGGAACAAATAACCGTGGAATCTTTCAGTTCCCTGGGACCCCAAGGGAAGCACCACAGTCTATTCCTTCCACCATGCTAGCCAAAGGATCAACAGCCAATTCTAGTGCATTAAACTACAGTGTCTGCTGTTGCAGGCTTGCACCCCTGATCTTCACTTCTGGCTGAAGAGAGGCAGCAAGGTAGAAATATTAATATATGTAATAGAATTTATATATATTCATCCCAACTTGGGTTGCTTGATGGAATAAGTTCGCTTTCAGTGAAGGAGGATCGATTGGGTGCTTAAATAGGTTACATGTTCTTATTTTCCTGAGTGCTAAAAATCAACATTTTCTTGCATCAAAAGATATACATTATAGATAGGAAATACATGGGACGTTTGGAAAGGCTAAACCATTAGTTTTCAGGAGCTACCATCAGTGTGGTGTTCTTTTTAACACTTGCCAGACCAGTTCAACAGACCTAGTTAGTTATCTGCTGTTTCTTGGACTAAAGGTCAAGCATGCATATCGATTCATTTTCAGAACTGGAGAATTTGTCGTTGACTAACTTTTTTAGGTGGCTCCTCTAAGGCATCTTTTAATATCTCTCTCGTAAATGATTTTTGCAAGACTTTGTATTTTCTCAGAATTTTGTTTTAAACCCATATGAAAAATACAATAACGTACCTGTAAGCAATCCGCTAATGTACCTGAATCACTAGGAAATCCTCATGGTTTTTGTAACAACTTTAGAGTGTGTCCACCCTAATATTACAGGCCTTTTGATTCCAAGCTGTCTGGTATCAGGGACAATTATTTGCTGTGTTTCTACAGTGCCTAGCACAGTGGCTTAGTATGCCCTATACCAATACAGATGTTTAATTGCTATATGTCCATCCATATTTCTGGGAGGAGGACCTTTTTCCTTAGTAATATCTCTTCTCTTGTGGCAATACAAATATTAATTAGTCGGGAGCGCACATTTTGAAGAGGTGTGACGTAAACATTTAATCACATACCTGTATGCAAGTATGATTAGTGAAATTATGAGTAACTTTATATATATAAATGTTGCATTATTGTGCCGAGTGACTAACTTCCATTTTACAAGCAGAAGTGCCCTGCTAACACAGTTGTAGACTGTTGTAGCTTAATATGCAGAAGAACAAAGAAAATGTAGAAATTGCATGTTTGGTTTTTCAACATCCCAGGAATTAACTAACGTATCTGTGAAGCAGTTCATCTGTGCTTGGGTTTAGAAATAATGTACACAAACAAGAAGCCTCTCCAGTTTCCTCAGGGTAGTGACTTTTTAGTGAAACCTGTTATGTTAGAGTAGTTCTTGGTAGGTGGTCCTTAGTACTGGTTTCATTGCATTAATCTTCTGGATGAAGTCAGCTAGATGAAAATAGTAAAATTTATTTTAATTCTTATAAGCAAGCAAATCCACAACAAAAATACAACTTAAGTACATTTCTTTTTCACTGTCCAGAGTGAGACATTGTAATTTTTCCCATAGTAGACATTCTGGAGAATTAATATTCTAGAAGTTGTTTCATTGCAATAGAAATCCCAATCTATTATATACCATAATTATGAATGAGTCAGATTGTTTCAAAATCTATTGTATGTTTTTATTGGTGTTACCTCGTGAATGAGTTTTACCCAACCCTGTTAACTATAAAACAAGTTTTATATATTTTTGCACAAACTTAAAGCTCAGCAAATACAGTTGACTTTAAATTAGTTCAAAAGCAAGGTAGGCTTGTATTATGGTTTTTGAAAGAACAAGAACAGAAATAATGTCTTGGCTGTACAATAAATTTGCTTTAAAGTTAGTTGCAACTAAACAAATGCCAGCACAAATAACTGAAAATGCTAGTTTTTTAGAGGTTGACTCTGATGACAAGTAGTAAATGGGTGCTCAAACTTCTCAATCCAGAGCACATTTTAGGATAGAGTTAGTCTGAGGGAACACTTCCCCATTCGTGGTTCTCTCCTCCCATTTGTCATCATGCAGCATCTCTCTAACAACTACAGCAGTTGCCTGCATGTTAGATATTTTTAACTGTTTCTTAATATAATTTAGCAGATGGCAACGAGGAGGAGATAGCACCATGTGATCAGCCAGCTCTCAGCATTCCTTCAGTGGTCAACAGAGAACAATTTGAGAACCTCGGATGTACAAAAATGTGTTTAGGAGCTCTTGAGACTTCTGTTGGCAATATCAGAATAGATCTTCTAACCTACTGGCTTGTGGGTCACTGATTACAGCAGAAAGAAATGAGCATCATTTTAAAATAAAAAAGCAATCGTATACCCGTAAAGAGCACTCTGCGGATTCTATACTTACTAGGCTATTGATCCCTCCCCATGACCTTTGTGGGGTTCCTTTTGCAGCCCTAATATGCTAATTGTGTTGTTGCTTTGTCCCCTTCTTGCTTTATCCCCACTGAGCTCATTGCACACCAATTTCTTTCAAAGCAGTAATTATAGGTCGCCCTTTAAAACAATGCAAGATACTGTTTCAAATGACTGAAAGATTGGTTGCACCCAAGTTGGGGTGCTCCTTCTTATGGAGCTGTGTGCTACTGCATAGAGTTCCTATTGTTATGCAGTGGAAAACCAAATCCAGGGTGTGAACCTGGTTCTCCTGTGTGGCACTATAATGTTACTTGAAGGTTGCAAGTCGTCTCTGTTAGGAATCTGAACTTTACTTAAATCTCAACTATAAAATTGGTTATGATACTGTCACATGGTTTTGATGCTGCTGCTTTTTTTTGATCATTAGCTCTTCCGCTAGTGAGTTTCTCAGTTGTTTCAACTGCATTTTTCTTTTGAACTGCGATAGCAGTCTCTGATGTCAGGTCTTGCATCATCAAGTCAGTCCCTGTTAGCTCTTTAGACTTCTTCTGCCATGTATCTGATCCAGCTGGCCATAAACTGCTAGTAACCAGAAAATCACCATTACTCCTGGGCATGCGCTTGCCTTGTTTTGATCTTTTGAGATACGATACCTTATTTGCCATTACCACAGTTGACAGCAATAGAAATGTGCAAGCAAGAACAAGCACTGCTATTATAATGAAACAAATTAGTATCAGAGATCTATTCTTTTCTTCACAATTTTCAGTTTTTATAGTAATCTGGGTCTTGGTGGTAGTCAAAGGATCGTGAACTGCAGAAGTAAAATGAATGCCAGGGGAAGATGTTGAAGGTTCCCGACCAAATGTTGATGACTGAAAGGCATCTGTCTGCATTTCAAAAATAGTTGACTTGTCATTGTAATCTGTGTCTTGTGTAGTAAGATATATACTGGCTTCAGTGGTACTCTGGTTTTCACTTATGTTTTGTGTAATGGTATCCAAATAGCTCTCATCTGTAACCCAGGGATGGTCAGTGTAGTTTGCTCTGATTTGCAAGCACAATGAAAAGATGGTCGCAACAATAAAAGCAAAATGTGGATTACAGCATTGTGTCAATTTCATGTTCATATTAGGTACCTGTAAAAATATAAAAATATAGTATTAGCATAGTAAATGTATTCCTGTATTGATGTTGAAGATTTGAATTGGAGCTCTGTTGAAATGTTAGGCAGATGCTATATCTACAGTTAGGCAACTCTCTCTTTGCAGTAACTTGAGTTCATGTATTTGGGCATGTTATGAAGAGTGTAGCTACTTAAATCCCAAAGATTAGGTGTTCCTATGTTTGGTCTTCAGTATTATTGAACAGATTTCTACCATGTTAGACTTAAGGGAGAAAAAGAAAATGAAGAAAAGTTCGGGGAGGAAGGACATTTCAAATTGAGTGATGTTTCATGGGCTGAGGCACATGACTAACGAGGAGAGACTGAGGGAACTGTACTTTAGTCTGCAGAAGGAAAGAGTGATCAGGGTTGGGGGGACATTTGATAGCAGCCTTCAACTACCTGAAGGGGAGTTCCAAAGAGGATGGAACTTGGCTGTTCTCGGTGGTAGATGACACAACAAGCAGCAATGGTCTCAAGTTGCAGTGGAGGGAGACAGGGTTGGATATTAGGAAACACTGTTTCATTGGGGTCTCGGGAGGGGGCAGTTGCGAGGGAGTTGTATGGGTCTGGGATTCTGAGGGGAGCAGTCGGGCAGGAAGTGGGAGGGGGTCGGATAGGGGGTGGGGTCACGCTGTTTGGGGAGTCATAGCCTTCCCTAATCCGGTCCTCCATGCAAGTTTTCATTCCCGATGTGGCCCTTGGGCCAAAAAGTTTGCCCACCCCTGATATTACTTCTATAACAACTGCAAATAAAAGCACACAACTCATATTTTAATACCAGTAGTGTAACCTTTCTAATACAATGGATATGCTCTTTCTCCCCCTGCCAAGGCAGCCACAGAGCTGAGGTTGGGAAGGAGGGCTCTCTCCTCAGCAGCTGCAGTCCTAGAGCTGGGGAAAGTCGCCTCTTTTTCTCTGACTGCCACAGCCCTGCACATCCCAAATTTCCCCCACCCCCTCTTCTCACCCCACTGCCCCCTCCCACTTACCCCCTTTTCCCCTCCAATGTCACCATCTCACTTCCATGCATATCTTTTCCATGGTCCAGGCATCTAATTAGTGGAGCCATGTCTATGTCAGGTGTGGCCAGACAGTGCAAAAGCCCAACTTGACAAGTTGTTTTAATATCCGTTACATAGGTAAAAGAAATTTTTATAGTGGTGTAAAACAAAGTATTTTCAGTATAGTCGGTTTCTTTTGGGGATTGAAATAGGATGAATAAGGAAAAATATTCTGGAATTTCTTACACGAGATATAAGTAGTAATAGCCTCACTAAAATGTGAACAATATTTTCACTGTAATATATGTGAGGTCATGCAAATCATGTTATCAACAGCATGTTTCTATTTTGCAATTGCACAGGATTCAAATTTGTGCATCCTCTTCAGCCATAGAATTTGGCAAGAAGACCGGTGCTAACCTCCAAGTATGCCTGCTATAAAGACTGTGACTTAAAATAAAATACTAACAAAGAAGGCAGGTGATGCGCCGTGTCTAATGCTTAGTATGTTCTGTATTGTCTTCACCTTCTTTTTCCCCAGTATGTAGGTTTTTGGGGTTTTTTGTCTATCTGTTGTAGCCTAGGTCCTTACGTTTCAAGAAGCTGATCTCCAGCAGGCTTCTGAACTTGTATAGAGCTCTTTGCAAGATTGAAGGCCTTACATTATAAATTGTTTGGGACAGGCAGGGACTTTCCAATGTGTGGTTCTACAGTCCCTAGTGAATGAGACCCCCCCCCCCCCCGGTCTTGACTGGAATCCTTAAATTCTGCCGACATACAAAAATAATAATGAAAGTATGAAAATTAAGGTGATCTTTTTTTGGACTGCGGCATTTGCAACCCTCTGATAAATGGTTGATTTGGTCAGTGATGTAATTTCCTCCAGATTGCATACTAGAAAAAGATATCTGAAATTAGAAGCGGATCATCTTTATCATTACCTAGTTTCCCTATTTCACTTGTGAATATTAGAAAATGGTACCATTTTATTCATGTATCATATAGTCTGTTCTGTTTAAATTGGAATCACTAAATGTTATGGCTGTTCTCACAAATGTGCTAAGTACAGTAGACTCCCGATTATCCGGGCGCAGATTAACCAAGCTCCGGATTTACTGGGATGTCTAAAAGGGTCGGTAGGGGAAGCCCCAAAGGGGCGGCGGGCTCAGTCTTAGCCTGCCGCTGCTTTGGGACTTCTCCCACTGGCCCCTTACGAGCTGGGGTCTCAGCCTGCTTCCAGCCTGGGTGTAGGAAACCCAGGCTGACAGTGGGCTGAGACCCCGGCTGTCAGGAGCCTGGGGGGAAAGCCCAAAGCGGCAGCAGGCTGAGTGCTGAGCCCGCCGCCACTTTGGGCTCTCTCCCCAGGCTCCTGCCACCTGCCCCACTCAGCTCCCACTGACAGCCTGGGTGCAGGGAACCCAGGCTGACAGCGGGAGCAGACTGGGGCAGGAGGCAGGACCCCGGCTGGCAAGGGGCCAGCGGGGAGAACGCCAAAGTGGCGGCGGGCTGAGTGCTCAGCCTGCCGCTGTTTTGGGGTTTCCCCCGCTGGCTCCTTGCCAGCTGGGGTCTCAGCCTGCAGCCAGCCTGGGTGTAGGAAGCCCAGGCTGGCAGCAGGAGCTGAGACCCAAGCTAGCAGGAGCCTGTGGGGAAACACTAAAGCGGCAGCGGGTTGAGAGCTCAGCCGCTGCCGCTTCTCAGCTCGCTGCCGCTTTAGACTTTCCCCGCAGGCTCCTGTCAGCGGGGGTCTCAGCTCCCGCTGCCAGCCTGGGCTTCCTACACCCAGGCTAGCAGGGGAGCTGAATGGGGCGGGTGGTGCCCCCCCCCTAGGGTGGCCAGCAAACCCCCCGCCCCCGCCGTATACGCTTGATTATCCGGGATTAAGGTTTTCCCAATCATCCCGGATAATCGAGAGTCTACTGTATTTGAACAACTGCTTTAAAGATTCTGCTAAACAAAATACCTTTTCTTCGACTCAGCCTTTTATAAAAGATCTATTTACTTTTCAATCATAGTCAAAAGTTGTAACAACTACTATCGTACCTAATGCATTGCATCACAAATGTATAGAAAAGTGAACTAAAGGATTTTGACATCTTTGCAGAAAATGAAGGAAATGAGGACTTAATATTCCTGGTATGTCTACTGTAAAAAAACAAAAGAGCAGTCTGAGTCTGACTGCATACATCATAAAGAAGTAGTAAAGGGCACAAATGTTTTCTGTTCTCTGCAGTTCATATTTAAGTTAAAATTAGACTTAGTTCTGAGGTAAGGACTTCCTCTTTTTCAAACAAAGCTGAAAGCTAGCTTGTCATATAAGCTGCAGGCGGGGTAAGATTTTAATCTCAAAATGGTTCAGATTGTTTGTAGAAGATGCTTTGTAATGTGGCAAAAAAGTAGAAGGAGAAAGCTGAAGTAAAACACGTAAATTATTCCCTAGTAAAATGGACTTCCCTTTTTAGGTATTTTGAGACATTTGAGATGGGTCTGCCCCGTACTGTTCTATTCGATCTTGTAATGGAAGTATCTCGAACACCCAATGTTTCCATTACACAATTGCAACAGTGCTTCTGCATACTTACATTGACAGTACAATGAGCCCACTGTTAATTGTAGTGTTCCAGACCAGATGTACCGTTAAAAAATAAACAAACTTTGTTGACAAAATGTTAATGATTTTATTTAAAGTCACAAAAGCAAAGGAATTGATAATTAAAGGTTATCTTTCTCTTTAATTTACCCCTTTGTACTTAGGTATAGTTAGGATTGTCTGTCAGTATATAGCAAGATCTACAATACATAGGCACAACAGGGCTAACGAGTGACTGACAGTCTTAATGCTTGCCTCAGATGCTGAAATATAAACACCCTTTAACAAAGTATAACATCTGTATTTTTAGTAAGTTTCCTGTATTCAAGCTCAATAGGCTGGTTGGGAAAAGATACTATTTCACTTCTTGATCGCAGTTGTCAGACAGGTATTATAGTGACGTGTGTGAAATTTTGTAAAAACATTTTTTTGAATTACAACTTTCTACAGATTCTAACAAACTCAAAAGCAAAGTGTAAGAAAGCAAATATGGACCTACCTGGTCAAAATCAGAGTTGAATTTCAGATTATTCTATTACTTAACTATGCAGTTTCTTGATATTTTTCTTGGGATGCAACCGATCAGCAATATAAAACAAATGGACTAGAAGATGGTGATTTTTTTTTTAAAGCAAATCTAACTAAAATATGTAGTTGTATTTCCTCAGTCAAAAAACTAAACCACAGAGATGACACACTTCCTTTCCATTGCAACTCTACTGTGACATGTTAGTGGGGGGAAGAAAGCACCAATTTGCTCAAATTAGTTCTCAGAATGACAGGAAGTGCAATAGAAAAAAAAATTCTGTCTTTAGGGCAGAGACTCTGTTCTTGGTGTTCTTTTATTACATGTATTTGTGTGAATTCTGCCTTTAAAGAATCTCCAGCTTTGCTAGAAGAGTCCAGGTTATTGTAGCACAGAGATGCAAGTGCCACAGATTTCCACAAGCTACTGTGGAATTTGGCTATGATTTGGGTTAATGATATCTAGTGAAATTATTCCTGACATGTTAAAAAATCCTCTGGATTCTTTTTGGAAGGTGACTGTCCTTCTCAAGATGCAGAGCAGCTTCACTTAAAAACTAAACAAATCAGAAACTGTCTTAAATTATCTGAAAGATTTAGTTGTTTTCTGAAAATCTAACAAGCGCATTGATACTAGTCGTTTGGCCACCTTTACATCCAATTAGGCAGTCGGATGCCAAGTTTCAACCTACAGCAAATGCAGTCTGAGAGTTACAAACCCTTCAAAAGAGGGTCTGTAATGGAAGTGCCTGAAGATGCTTAATGAGGGCAGTGTCACTATTATAAATTACCTTTTTTATGTTTCAGTGTGGGTGTAATGTGCAAGTGTGGAAAAGTGAATACATTGGAGTTTGAGGAGGAATCCTTGCTGAGATAATGTTGCCCCTTTACTTTGTAGAGAGAGAATCTAAACTGCATTATTTCTGTGTAATCCAATTTTGACGCAATTACTGTGCCACTGCTCTGCAGCATATGTTTTCTTCAATTGAACTGTTAGAGACATCCTCTGTCTGTTTCGGGGGCTGTATGACTATCCATTAGATTCCATGGAACTCATTCAGAAGGAAAGAGGATAACCTCAGTGTCAGCTTTCTAAATTTCTGTCATACTAAAACTGATTCCAATATCCAATATGATGGATGAGCTAAAGCTTCATGGTAATGGATGCATTTGCCTATTGCCTGCGTGGTCTCTGCAGATCCAGTACAATTCTTTTGGAATATCTGGAGCTGGTATAGGATTACATGCAAGCAAAATCTTTTTTCTTTTTTTTTTTTACCTCCCCCTTACCATAACCGAGAAATCATGGAACAACACATGAAATGGTTTTTTTTTAACTTTTTTTAGGTTCAAAACAGGTCAGATCAACGGTGACTTATTGATATACCATGTTCTTCTAACTTTGAAGCCATACTATGCCAAGCCATATGAGATTGTCGTGGACCTCACTCATGCCGGGCCCAGCAATCGCTTTAAAACAGACTTCCTTTCCAAGTGGTTTGTAGTTTTTCCAGGCTTCGCTTATGAAAACGTCTCCGCCGTTTATATTTACAACTGCAACTCTTGGGTAAGGGAATACACCAAATACCACGAAAGGCTGCTGACGGGCCTGAAAGGCAGCAAAAGGCTTATTTTCATAGATTCTCCTGGGAAATTGGCAGAACACATTGAACATGACCAGCAGAAACTTCCAGCTGCTACCTTGGCTTTGGAAGAAGACTTGAAAGTATTCCACAATGCTCTCAAGCTGGCCCACAAAGACACCAAAGTTTCTATTAAAGTAAGTCTCATTTAACACCCTTCCTATCAAATTGCTATGTATAATTTGGCATTATGACCTGCATGTTATTTTACTATCATTAAGTCTTAGGAAGAAATCATGACCAATATAATTCATGCATCACACTGGTAAATATCACTTGTTCATCATTCAGATGTCAGCTACTCATCCTCTTTAAAAAGTGGTAATAACACATCTTGTTCATTCTTCATATTCTTAGTTGCAGCTACTAAATGATACTTTTTCTTTCCTTTCTAAGGTTGGGTCTACCGCTGTGCAGGTAACATCAGCAGATCGTACGAGAGTCCTGGGACAGACAGTGTTTCTAAATGACATTTATTATGCCTCTGAGATTGAGGAGATATGTCTAGTTGATGAGAACCAGTTCACCTTAACCATTGCCAACCAAGGCACACCACTCACCTTCATGCATCAGGAGTGCGAAGCCATTGTGCAGTCCATCATTCACATACGGACTCGATGGGAGCTATCACAACCAGACTCCATCCCACAACATACTAAAATCCGCCCTAAGGACGTCCCTGGAACACTACTGAATATAGCATTGCTTAACCTGGGAAGCTCAGACCCTAGTTTACGGTAGAGATCTCTTAACCCTTATCTTGACCAAAATGTGTGCTAATTTATTTCTAAGGTTGCCCCATTAGTGTTTTATTGCAAACATAATTATTCTCTCACCAAAACTTCACAAACTTGACATTTATCTAAGAGTAACATTGATATTTCCAAAAGAAAGATCAACTACTCCATGGTGGGAAAATGAAGTGAAAATTTTACTAGGTTCACTGTAAAAGTTTTAGAAGTCTTACCTCTTATTCTGAAAAATCTCTTTAGCATTGTAAAAAAGAAAGATTTCAGTTTTGAAGGATGAGATTGCTTATGGTTGTTTGCCTGCCAGTTTACTCTACTTAGCTAATCCTAAAACTCTGCATCTTTCTCCTGGCTTTGTTTTTAAAAACATAAACTAGAATTCAGTCTTGGAGTATTAGTGGCTGGTTGCAGAATAAACAATAGGAAGATGCATATTAGAGCTGGCTGGAAATTTTCCAAATTAACATTCTTCCATTGGAAGAGGCAGGTTCATCTAAATCAAAACATTCTATTGAAATATCCCAGTTCTGACTGACAGCAACCAGGTTTAGAACCTATGGAACCCTGTTTGCCAGGCAGGTTTCTGTCACAAGCCTACCTGGTTTCTTGCCAGGTTGGTCACCTGGCAGGCTGACAAAGCGCTGAGTCGGGAGCTTCCTGGGCTCACAGCAGCCCACAAGGCCTAGCTTCCAAGCTCCCCAACATCTCTGCAATCCAGCTGACAGGGAGCCTAGAAGCCCTAGATCTCTGGCAACCCACCCGAAAAGCTGCCTCAAAGCCAGGCACCTCCAAGGTCCAACCTGCCAGGTGGACTATCCCAGAAGTGGAGCTTTTGGGCTCCCAGCTGCTGGGAATCCCATTTCAATGCTCCCCAGAGTGCAGGATTTTCAGGGGGGACCTCAAAAATTTCAGAAAGGTCTCTGAATTTATAATTCCTGTTCTGTGGGAAATTTAAAAAAAAAGTGTTTCAGTTTTGGAAAGAATATTTTTTTTAATTTCAGAATTTGTAATGGGAATTCCAGTTTCTAGCCAGCTGTGTGTATGTACCTATATAGACACAGTATAATATATACATATGTGCCATTTATTTGTATAGGCTGTGGTGTTCTCTGTGTGGGGAAAAAGATGAGAATATTTCCTGCATTCACTTTAATGCATAGGAGAATTCTAGAGTTGCCTTATTGCCATTACTGTGTAACATGTACCTGTGTATGATATAAGCTCTTCAGTGTTACATGCGCAGTATTTAAGGGGAGATTTTCTGAGGATGAACTGGTTTTAGTCACAATCTCAAAAATATGTGAATTCAATGTACACATTGATTTTATATGGGTCTGAAAAACCATTGGTCAGGGTTTTTGCTTGGTAGCCCTTTTCTCTTCTTCCTCCCTCCCCCTCCATATCATTCTAATCTGTTTCATCCAAGAGTCACTAGACATGGAGCACTTCAGTGATGCTCTTTCAATTTGTCAGAGAGGGTTTATTGAGAGAAGGAGCTTAGGCCCTGAGCCCCTTCCCATACCCCAAACTCCTCATCTCCAGCCCTGTCCCACCTCAGAGCCCCCAACCAGACCCTCAGCCCCCCAACCCTCTGTCCCAGCCCTGGGCCCCCTCCTGCACCGTGAACCCCTCATCCCTGGCTCCATCCTGCAGTCCTCATCCCTACACCCCAAACCCCTCCACCCCTGCCAGAGCCCTCATCCCTCCCATCCCACTTTGTGCATTATAGAAAAACTGTTAAACACTTACCGTTTCCAGTCCATTTTTACATTATTTAAAAAATATATATCAGCTTACAAGGCAGGTGTGTGGGAGGGGAGTGGGGGAGTGGGCCGAAGACTTGGACCACCAAAAATTATACAAACCTGCTGTCCCTGTTCTCATGGCAACATGGCAAGACTGAATTTTAAGAGACATTAATACCATTCTTGTACTGTTTTTTATTTGATGTGTACAGATTTTTTTAGATGCATAGGAGAAAAAATTAAATTGCCTCACTTATGTTTTGTTGCAGGTCTGCTGCCTATAATCTTCTGTGTGCCTTAACCTGTACCTTTAATTTAAAGATTGAGGGCCAGTTACTGGAGACTTCAGGTCTGTGTATCCCAGCCAACAACACCCTTTTTATTGTGTCAATTAGTAAGACTCTGGCAGCTAATGAGCCACACCTTACCTTAGAGTTTTTGGAAGAGTGTATTTCTGGATTTAGCAAATCTAGTAAGTAGCATTCATTTTCTCTAACACTAACCCGGAGTTGGAACCAGTTCAGGCTTTTCAGCTCTGATACAGAGTTAATAAATGTTCTCATGTTATTGAGTCAGTCCATTAGCACAGTAGGCTTCAATTAGAAATGCAGCCTAAAGCATCTGCAGGTGTTTTTCAAGTTTAGCCATTATATCTGTAACCTAAACAGCAGGTGGTGAAGTGCTCTGGAGCCAAGCAGTGTCAAGATGCAGACTGGAATCTGCTAGTATGGAGAACAATGTAAATACAAGATTAACTCATTCACAGAACTGTTTGAACAGTGCCCTCTTTTTTATAGAATCAATGTCTAAAACATTCTTTAGACTTTCTGATATTAATATAAGACAAATTGTACAAGTGGTTTCAGTGGTTTACAATGATAATGCTTGTTAGGTAACACCTTATTGTATATTACTTCTTCCACATCACTGCTGAAAGTTGTGTACAATGATTACTTTGGTGAGGGTTACTTTAGTGTCACACATTCACCAGAAATAGACACAAATGACAATCTGAGTTCCATGTTGGTGGTAAACCCCAAAATCTAGAAAAAATATGCCCAAAAGATATGTAGGATCTTTCCTCTACATACATTGTTAATAATCTAAAGGAGACATACAGAATTTTAATTTTAATCCAGGGTCTGATACTCTCTCTAACCTTGGTTGAGTCTTGGAATATAGCTACCTTTCCTCATGTAAAATAGGGATTATACCTACTTTATGAGCATGTTGAAAATTAACATTTTGAAAGCACATTTCAGATTAAAAGTACTATGTAAATTCTAAATAGTGTATTTTCAAGCTTTGAGCCCCTTTCTCTTACATCTCTTCAGCATGAATTAAGATGTCACTTTTCTTTCCAGCTTCCTAAAGTTGTATGTCTTGGATGTCACTAGAACAGTATTTTTCGTTTTAAAGCTTTGCCTTTTACACAATAATTCTACTTTTGATCTTTTACCCTTTTTGTGGTCCAAGTACCTAGACTTTATTTTTGGACAATAAAATTGTAAAGAAAAGGGCTTGCAAATAATTCTGCACATACAAAGAGAAGATACTACCAATGGCCTTCGGTTACAATAACATTAATTTTTGATTTCAGGTATTGAACTGAAACACCTTTGCCTGGAATATATGACTCCCTGGTTGTCGAATCTGGTCCGATTCTGTAAGCACAATGATGATGCTAAACGCCAGCGAGTCACAGCTATTCTTGATAAGCTTATAACGATGACAATAAATGAAAAACAGATGTATCCTTCCATTCAAGCAAAGATATGGGGGAGTCTTGGACAGGTATTAACTGCATAAATTCATTATCGCCTTTAACAAAATGTAAATGAAATTATAGGTTATAATCCACTAACAGCCATCCTCCTCCTTTTTTGTCCTGTGATTGTCTGGGTGTCCCTTGAATGGTCCTTTGAGTACGTGTTAACTGCTTTGCTTTGCAATCTGTTCCACCTTGTATTTAGCTCTGACACTCTGATCTGGTCTATACTACAGAGTTAGGTCAATGTTAGATGCCTACACTACAGTGTTACGGAAATCACCCACTACACCAATCTAATAACTCCATTTTCGCGAGAGGCATAGCACTGGGTTGATGTAGTTAGGTCAATGCAGTGTTATGGCATGGCTACACTTGCAGCTGTAGAGAGTTTTGGGTTAAACCATCCGGATGTCAGAAACGGAGCTCCTAATGAGGATGCACACCACCGACAGCACTAGTGTGAAAATGCCAAACTGTGGTGACTGTAGATCAATGTAATTTGCGGTGACTTAATTTTGTAGTGTAAACTTGCCCAAAGTGTCCTCGCTTAATTTTGCTCCCCCCAATTTAACTGCTCCACTATGCCGACTTAATAACTCCACCTCTGTGGGCAGCATAGAGTCACGGTCAATGTAGTTTGGTTGACGCAATGTCAACTATTCCTTGCTTTCAGGAGCCATCCCATAATGCCCCACACTAACAGTGCAGTTGAGACAAGCGATCCTGATGAGGATGTGCACTGCTGACACAAGGAGCAAACTGTAGAAATGCACAAGTGTAGAAGTGCATTCCTGTTATAACCATAATAGTTCATGTTCTTGACAGATATCAGTCTCACCCTGAATGCATGAATACTTCAAGAGCAGGCATAAAAGCTCCTTGCTTAAACCACCAAAATTGAACACGTTCCATAGTATGCTAATATGGTCAAATAGTGTGACAGCCTCTCTCCCCAGTAGCCTCTAATCTAATTATGAATTAAGCTCAAAAGTCTGTTCCCAGAAGAAAAAAGTTGGAGGAGAGGAAAAATGGCTTTCAGAGTTATCTCGTTAATAAGGAAAGTTTCAACAAAAAACCCAGCTTCACTCATTGTGAGGATGTTTTCTTAACTGACATGAACTCCTTTTCGTTGCACTTCTTTCCTTTTTCCCCCTTATGCTCTTCTTTAGTCCTTTCACACAGCATCACCAAATTACTTTGAGACACTTGGTAACTGCCACCAAAACTGGTGAGTTGCCTCTCCGGTTTGATCGACTTCAGTCACTAAAAATCAGTATAGTTTCCAATCCTGGACCATATCAGTAAGAGTGTCATTTATACTATGCCATCTCCAATCTGAAAGTCAATTATCAGGCAAACATGGAGAATGTGGAATTAAAGGGTGAAATTTTGGCTGCTTTGAAGTCAGTAGGAGTTTTGCCATTGAATTCTGTGGTGGCACGATTTTATCCAAGTTCTTAGATGGTGAAAACTACAATGGATTGACTGTCAAACACTGTATATGGCCTAATTCAATCGTTAGTACTATTTTGTCTGGATAGTTAAGGAGAAAATCTCTGCATTGCTGACTTGTATATCTGCATTAAATATGTAGCTTTCTTACAACCTAAAAATTCTTGCAAGATATCAGCATGGTTTTACTAATAGCTAAGATCATGTCTGGCTAATACTTTAGGCAATACCTTACATAAACAATAAGATCTCTTCTTGCTTTTTAAAAAGAAAACAGATTTACTATATCTTAAAAATCCCAGTGTAGTTTCCACATTATTGCTCTAAATAATACTTACCTGACACCTTAGATTCAAATGGCAACTAGAAAACTATGCAAACTAAGTCCTCACAATCTAACTATACAGCTGTGAAGTGCACACACTTAAAATTTACATTTATAATAAAACTTGGTGGAGTTCATCTTAATTCAGACATAATGTAAACATGATGTTAAATTAAGCATGGTTATCTTTGTTGAAAAATCACTGAAACTGCTGTAATTTACACCTCATACATACATTCAAGTAATAGAACTAAGTGCTCACTTGCCAGCAGACTGCTTAATTCAGACTGTTACTTGAGAATTTCACGCAACTGATATTAACAAGCAAATGATTACTTATTTTCTCCCATAGATAACAGATCTACTTGATGTAGTGCTGGACAGTTTCATCAAAACCAGTGCCACAGGGGGCTTGGGATCCATAAAAGCTGAGGTTATGGCAGACACAGCTGTAGCGTTGGCCTCTGGAAATGTGAAATTGGTTTCAAGCAAAGTGAGTGTTTCCATTCCTTAACTTATCTTTGTCAGTCAGTAATTTGACACTGCTCTTTGGTACCAGCTCTAAACAGTGGTACAATAGGATTTTAAAATGTGTTCTTAATAGAAACATTGTAAAGTTTAATTGTAATAGTGCTTGCGTAAAACTTTGAGCCCTATTATTGCTTTAACTAAAAGAAAATGTTTGTTCCCTTTCAGGTAATAGGGAGGATGTGCAAAATAATCGACAAGACTTGTCTGTCTCCAACTCCTACATTAGAGCAGCACCTGATGTGGGACGATATTGCCATTCTAGCACGTTACATGCTGATGCTCTCCTTCAACAATTCTCTTGATGTGGCAGCACATCTCCCCTACCTCTTCCATGTAGTTACTTTGTTGGTGGCCACTGGTCCTCTTTCCCTTAGAGCTTCCACCCATGGCCTGGTCATCAACATCATTCATTCTCTGTGCACTTGTTCACAACTTCACTTCAGTGGTAAGTTCTTACGAAATGTTATATTAAGTTGATCACTCATTAATTTACTTTGCTTTAGCAAATGTCTCCCTGACCTGTTCCCATCCCATTCTCCCCCACCCTCATTTCTGTGAAGCTGCTGTATCTGGGGGCAGGTCTATGGTACGGGGCTCAGTCGACCTAAGTTACACAACTCCCGCTACGTGAATAACATAGCTGGAGTCGACGTACCTTAGGTCAACAGTGTCTACACTGCACTGGATCGATGTGAGACACTCTCACATCTACATACCTTATGCTCCTCATTCTGGTGGAGTACCAGAGTCCGTGGGAGAGGGATTGGCGGTCGATTTAGTGGGTCTTCACTAGACCCACTAAATCGACTCCCAGTGGATCGATTGACAAGCCCTGAGACCAAAGGTGGGACTGCGGTGACGTATTTTCAGACCATTAGTAAAGGTGAACTCTAGTTCAGTAATAGGTCACAGATGAGGCCAGAGCTTTCTTGTGCTTGATCCAGCATGGCCGATGGCTACAGTGGAGTGGTAGAAATTTATCACCTGTGATGGTCATAAATTAGGAGAACTTTCAGTAAGAAACAATGTTTCCAACAATGTTAACAATAGTTAATAGGGCATCTGAGATGGATGAAACAAAAGTGAGTCATAGTTGAAACAAAAGTGAGTCATTTAATCAACTCTGCTATGCATTGTTTACATTTGTGAGCAATAAAGATTAATTTTCTCAAACACTAAAGTTTCATTTCTCTTCTGGGGTTTTGAAAATGCTTGTTGCTGTTCTTCAGCTTTGCGAGAGATTGCTGCATGGGATATGGGCTAGAATGAATGAGGATTGGGCTAAAAACTGATTAGCTGATTCAGGGCAGGTCTTGAATGTAAATAATGACTAAAGGGAGTGGCTTGTTTGGAAAAGGAGTGATGTGGACACATTATCAACAAGGATTTTCATGATATAGATGAAAAGGAAACTGTGCTCTAAGTGGCTTAAATTCTTCTGTTGACTAGATGTATAGAATACCAGGTAAATAACCAAAATGTCACTTGTGTAAGATCCTGAAACTAAAAGAGGATACTTTACATGCTATTATATTTTTGCTGTTTTTCAATGATCCCAAGATAAAACTTACTGTGAGAATCAATAGAGTTAAAACCCACTAGCAAGTATGTCTTAATAGCTTCTTATCACAAAAGTGTAGGCATGAAAGCATGTTAAAGGAACCTTAATGCTTACAACATTTTGCACATATATGTATATATAGTACCATTATCCAAGAATCTGAAAGTGGATTGTATATTCTACGAATTAAGCCTCACAACAGCCCAGTAGGTATCTCTAGTTTACTGATGGGTAAACGGAGGCATAGTGAAGTTAAAGGCCAGATTTACAAAAGTGTTGGGCACCCACAACAGGGGTTTGCAAAAGAGCTCAGCTTCCATTTAGGCTTTAAAATGAAGTGGCCAGATTTTCAAAAATGCTCAGCTCCCATTCAGAAAATCAGGGCCTAAATGACCAGAACAGAACACACAGCAGCACTACTTCCCAATATCAGCTGTTAACTGTTGAACCAGGTGTTCTCTACCCTTTTCAATCTGTGGCCCACCTCATTGAGAGATCTTGTGGAACTACCTCTCCCAACCAAATTCCCTCCATTTCCTACTGCTTCTTTTTAAACTGTTCAATTCTCCTGACCACATTTTGGGAACCAGTACACTGGGCCACATGCCTAGCAGCATAAAAACAGACCAATAGCATGTAAACCAGTATTAAAACAGGCAGGATGGTACAGTGTCTCTCTTGTCATGTGAAGGTGGACAGCTTCCTCAAATACATACTTACACCTTAAAAATGGGCTCTTGGTCTTGAAGGTACTTTTTGAAATGTGGAATGGGATTCAATATATTAAATGTAACTTGTAAATTCTTAATCGACAGAGGAGACGAAGCAAGTTTTGAGACTCAGCTTGACAGAGTTCTCGCTGCCCAAGTTTTATTTGCTGTTTGGAATCAGCAAAGTGAAATCAGCAGCTGTCATAGCATTCCGATCCAGTTATCGAGATAGGTCATTCTCTCCTGGTTCCTACGAGAGGGAGACTTTTGCACTGACTTCCCTGGAAACAGTTACTGAAGCTCTGCTGGAGATCATGGAGGTACAGTTTGTAAGACAAAGAGAAACTAATAAAAAACATACGATATAAGTAACAGTAGTATTGAATATACTATTGGCTTCCTGACTAGGCTTAGCACTAAGTTCCTTATTTAAGCATAAGCTCTCTTAAAATTAAAAGCAAATACATATTTTAAATGGGTGCTTTTGCTTAAGGTTACATGTATTGAATATCTTTTTTTAGGCTTGTATGAGAGATATTCCAACATGCAAGTGGCTGGACCAATGGACAGACCTAGCACAAAAGTATGTTGTGATTGACAGAATAATAATTGATAACAGCATGTGTAGTAAATGTGCATCTCTTGGTTTTTTTCACTACGTAGGCTTAGAAACAAACTTGTTTAATACAACTCACTTCTGTTTCTCACAGGTTTGCATTCCAATATAATCCTTCTCTGCAACCAAGAGCACTTGTCGTCTTTGGCTGTATCAGTAAACGAGTGTCACACGGGCAAATAAAACAAATAATCCGAATTCTTAGCAAGGTATATGGTTCTTTGTTTTTCTTGTAACTCATAGAATAGTTCCTTTAGCAGCCAATTAATTTTGGCTCGCAATTAAATTTTGGATTCAGCAGAATTTAATGACTGATGCATTTTAGGGTGAATTCTTATGCAGAACAAGGAATTGATGCATAATTTAAAATCCAGTTTTTGTAGCCAAACCTTTTCTGACCAGAATAAATTTGGTGGTACTGAATTTGATTCCTCTTTAGTAATTTTACCCAGTGTTGCTGCTCATACAAAAAAAATTGAATGGCTAGATAATTTATCTCTGACTGAATTTGGAGCATTGCATTGAGATTTAATCTAAGAGTTCAGTACTTAGGGCTGGTCCTCACTAGGGGGGGGATCGACGGCAGATACGCACGTGAATCACGTAGCTGAAGTTTGCGTATCTGCCGCCGACTTACCTCTCGTCCCCACGGCGGCGGCAGTCAGCAGCGCGCTCCCCCGTCGACTCCAGCTTGCGCCTCCCGGCGAGCTGGAGTTCCGGAGTCGACGGGGGAGCTCCGGGCGATCGATTTATCGCGTCTTAACAAGACGTGATAAATCGATCGCCAGAAGATCGATCCCGCACCGCGCGAGTGAAGACCAGCCCTTAGCTGCATCTACATAACTGTGAAGGAATGTATAAATTTAATAGCTGTTCAAAGCAAATAAAGTAAAGAGAATTTGAATAAAGTGCCTACGATTTGTGCAAGTGAAATATTTTTAAACTATGCAGTTAGCTTGGTAATGATTTCCATGATACCAAACAAGATCATAAAGCTGTGTTTAATTGCAGGTGACCGATGTACTGAAAAGATTAATTGCCCTTAAGCATTTTATTATTCTATTCCAGTTTCATAGACATAAAATTTAGGTGAACAGTATCTGAAATATCAGGACTACTCGATCACTCTAATATAATAGCTCCACTGATCCTTAAAATAACAGGACAGCACCTTAACTTTTTTATATGCACCATGAAACATTTTCTAGGTTTGTCATCCTCACTGACAATACTTGAGTCCTTTTAAAATAAAACTAAATCAAAACTGCTGTTCGTTATTGGTTAGAACTTTGGTCTTTAGATCCCATTTTTTTAATAAAAATTAAATGTGTTTTCTATTTTTCCAAAAAGGGACTTGAGAGCTGTTTAAAAGGTCCTGATAATTACAACAGCCAAGTTCTTATAGAAGCCACAGTTATCGCCCTAACCAAGCTGCAGCCACTTCTTAATAAGGTAAATAACACTGAGAGAACTATTAACCTGTTCTGGAAATGAAAACAATAAACTTGTTTAACCTCAGAAAATTAATAAAAATTGTGAACTTCGTCTCTGGCAATATTCCTGTTCCTTTCCTCTAAAAGTAATCCCTCCTCAAAAGAAAATCAAAAATGTCACTGCTTTGTATTTGAGACTCTCGGCAAAAACTTTGGAAAAGCCAAGCTTGCATGTGATTGTCTCGTGAAGCAGAATTATGGTCCAAAGCCACAACAAGGTTTGAAAGAGGTTATTTCATAATCTTCTCTCCTGAGCTCTTCAGCTTTTTTGGCATTCCAGTGTGTGCCTACTGGCACAGGTCCTCTGGATCATGTTTTGTCATAAAGCATAGTCTCATTTGACTTGAAGTGTTCCAGTCATCAGGGTCATGACTTTGTCAACCCAGCAGTTTGTGTTCAATTATGAATCTCTGTAAAAATTTCTTGCAGAGTTGTATTGCGCACGCTGTCAAAGGGACACAGTAAATTTGAAAATGGGGTGAAGCTCTTGAATCTGGGCATTACTGGAAGGGGGTGGCTAGCTCCGTAAAGTCTCTTCTGCTTGCAGCTGACCTTGTAAATATGTTCTAAAGAGAAATTAACCTTTCCATCAATTTTCTTGATATATGCATTTGGAAGGCGTGTTAATGTAATGTTCATCTTCCATACACATCAAAGAATTTAAGCAAATATTAGTAATCTGTCTGAAAGATCTTTTGGTGATTTTACCATTTGATATTTCATCCTTTCCTTGGTAACTTTATTTTGTATTAGCAGCGTTGTCTGCTGAGCCAACTGAATGGCATTATGTAGGGTTTTGAATTAACAGAGTTGTAGGAATTAGCTGTGCCGTAGTACATTATTTTCAGGTTCAGGTTTATGTTGATCTCTCATGAACTTGCATTTTAGTACAGAAGTTTATTTTTAGTATTTATTGTAAAGACAATGAAAGCCACGTAGTCTTTGGAAGGTCTGTTTCATTTCACTGCAAGGCTAATAGTTTGACTCTACTTCAGTAAAGCTAGTGACTTTGGACCCTTATCCTGCAAGTCTTACTTGTGTGTATGTCTGGCAACGTCCTGCACAGGTGATCAGAATTGAATCCCCAATATGTCTGTCATCTGTAAGGAAGACATAATCTTAATAAAAACTGCTAATTTGGGAATCCTGGATTAGTTGAACGCTCACTCGCCCAGCATGCCAATCTGATTGGCATGTAATGGGCAGGCTAGCTTCACCACAGCATTATGATCACATCTTTTGGAATCTAGACTTGGTATTGAACACCACCATCACTTCCCAGATTGGTGGAATGCAGGTGCCATACTGATTTGAAATGTGTGTGATTTGAAAGAATGGAACGAATGGAGAGGTAGTAGTCGCAAAGAGTGATCCTTGTGACTGATTCTTCTGGAATACTTAGCCAGCCAGCTTGAAGAATACAACTGCATATAGATGTTGCTCATGTGGATTGTCAGTTTTGTCTTTAATGTGGTTGAGGCAAGACCTCCCATATGCAGATAACAGACCACCACCAATCAAAGATAGCTTAAGAACGCATGATGTAAACAAGATTACCAGGATACATGTTGTCCTGTTTTGAAATTAAAATCACTGCAATCTTTTCCCCTAGGACTCTCCTATGCATAAGGCCCTCTTTTGGGTGGCAATGGCAGTGCTGCAGCTCGATGAAGTTAACCTTTATTCAGCAGGCACAGCACTACTTGAACAAAATCTACATACCTTAGATAGTCTTCGGGTATTCAATGACAAGGTAAGTGATCCACCCATTCTTAACGGTGTGAGCATCCCTTAATGTACTGTGCATTCTTATCTTTGAAAGTAAACAAATCTGTATCTATGCTTCCTTGTTGAACAAAATAGTTGAGTGAAGAGAACTGGTGTCCCGTACTCTGACTTGCAGGGAAATCAATATTCCAACATTTGAGGGTCCTCATGTAAACCTGCTTATAAAAGTTCTCTTATTATCGTTGATTCCTGTTGAACCTGAAATTCCACTGCAGGGTAAAAAGATACTGAATTAATCTGAATACATTTTGGGCTCTTCTCCACAATCATAGCAAATTCATTCTCCCACCTCCAGAAAGAAAGAGGAAAAACGTCCAAATTTATGACTTGTAATATATCTTGGAGTCTACCCAGACTGACACAGCACAGAAATGTCAACATTACACTTAAGGATTTTATTTACGTCTTTTATTGCAAGTTTCTAACTTATTTTGATTTCTGTAATTTTTTACCAAAACATTAATGGTATGAATAATAAGCGTGAATAGTCTGCAGCTGAATACAATCAGACACTGTTTTTCCTTAACAGAGCCCAGAGGAAGTATTTATGGAAATCAGGAAACCTTTGGAATGGCACTGCAAACAGATGGATCATTTTGTTGGACTCAACTTTAACTCTAACTTCAATTTTGCACTAGTAGGACATCTTCTAAAAGGTAGGAATAGAAAATTTGTTGTGCTTGCTTGTCATGTCCTATTCTAAGTTAGTTTAGAAGCATAACCAAGTCCAAGAATGAATAAAGGATGAAATCCCTTCCCCATTAAAATCAATTACAAAATTCTCCTTCGCTTAAATGGAATCAAGATTTCAAGTTGTGCAGTGTGAACTGTCACTGGAGATGTGTGGCTTTATTTCTATTTGTTCTTTTGTGGTACTTTCTGTAAAATGCTTTCTCTTTAGCAGTTAGGCTTGCCTCCACTTCAGGCTTACTGCATATTATATAGGTGGTCATAATGGGACAAGAATTTAAATATGTAGAATATCTGCCTGGACTCTTCAGTGTTCTGGTCTTTGGGAAGGGGGAAAAAATAATAGTTTTGGTGTGTGTTTATCATTCGCTAATTTTGTGCTTTCTTAATTTGTATATATGAAGAGTTCTGAGAAATATCTCCCAGGAAAATATGGGTAAAATCATTATAAATATGCATTAAAAACTAAATGCTCAGTATTTGATTTCTTCATCACCTTTTTCCCTAGGATATAGGCATCCTTCTCCTACCATCGTAGCAAGGACAGTAAGGATTTTACACACACTACTAGCTCTGGTTAACAAACATAGGAATTGTGACAAGTTCGAGGTGAATACCCAGAGTGTGGCTTATCTGGCAGGTAAAACAGAATTACTAACCTTCTGACTAATCAAAAGGAATGTGGTTTGGAAATTTGTGACGTTAAGTAGATAAAATATTAAAAATCTATTTAAAGAAAAGTTCATCAGAGAACCACGGGGCTGTTCAGAAAATTAATCTGAAAGTATAATCAGTGAAGGGCATGCTAACCAAGTTGGTAAACTCAGCGTGTGGGGTACCTAGTGATGTATGTGTTTCAAAATTCTCCCTGGGGTTGGGAAGAGTTTCTAAAACAAAAATGCTTATGTTGGAAAAAATAAAGCAATAGAGTTTTAGCAGCCTAGCAAGAATGTGGAGGGAAAATATTTAAATAAAATTTTAGTTGTAAACTTACAGGGGACTGTTATGAAAAATAATTCAGCTACTTTAAAATTATTTCAAAAATCTTCCTTGTCCTTTAATTGACTTTAAGCATTTTAGTGATAAATAAATAATTGCAGCTTCCAATGGATTTGTATATATCCTAAGAAAAAAATTAAAATCCACGGAGTACTGCATAGACTTCTGAAACGTTGCTGTCTTTGAAAACTTGTTCACTTTCTTTGGATTTTTAGCTTTGCTGACAGTGTCTGAAGAAGTTCGAAGTCGCTGCAGCCTAAAACATAGGAAATCTCTCTTGCTGACAGAGGTTTCAATGGAAAATGTTCCTATGGATACATATCCCATACATCACAGTGACACCAGCTGTAGGTCAGTGTCTCCCTCACTTCATTTAAACTACCACACTTGGGTGAATCTCTCTGAATATTTTGGGAAGAAAGCTGTACCTTTTGCAGGTTATTTAAAGGTAACATATAATGTGTTAAAAGCTAGACCCAGCATTGAGAAGCGCTGCTTAAAGATCAACTGTGCAGTAGTAAGGATTCAAGGCCTATTCACTACTTAAGCACTATATGCTTAAGTGAGACATAAGTCATGTCTTGGGCTTATACTAGCCTCTGCATAAAGCTGAAGTTTACCCTACATCTTGTTTCAACAATTTTAAAAACATAATCATCTTTATTTTTCTCCTTTAGCAGCTCTATAAAATACCTATCTAGTGATCCCCTACTTCCTTTTTAGATGAGATTCCAGCACACAGTAGTTGGTAACATCAGTATTGTTTATGAGCAGTGAAATAGTAGTATAGAAAGTCTGCATGTTAAGTGGAAGAGCAAACCTGGTTTTATGAAATCCCAAGTGTATTTCTAGAAGTATTAGTATTTTTATAAAAACAAGATCTAAAAACCTTCTAGATCAGCTGATTGTTAAATAGGGCCTTCCCCTTTCCTTATAAGTTGGCTTCCTAACATTGGGTAATTTTCTTACTTGTTTTTTACCATTTCAGTAATCATAATCACATAGGGTGCTGCATTTCACTGATAATTTTACAGAATTTTGCAACCAAAGGGAAAGTTCAAATAGTTGGAGAATTATAACCAAATATCTGCAACTTTTGGGTTTTAAAAATGAAATTCCTCCACACTTTCAGGACACTAAAGGAAAACCAACCATGGTCCTCTCCAAAGGGATCAGACAGACATCTTGTTGCCAATTACCCCACAGTGGGACAGATAAGCCCACGAACACGAAAATCCATGAGCTTGGATATGGGGCAGCCTTCACAAGCCAACACTAAAAAGCTATTAGGTAAGTAAAACATTAGGTTTACTAATTTGTTACACCAGTCTTTAAAAAACTAAAGCAGAGAAAATGTTTTTGGGTGAATATAACGTATTTATTTGACATTTTTAAAATGTACCTATCCTTTCTTCTAGTGACATACATAACAGTACAAATTGGACCAACCTCCACAATTAAAGTTCCTCCAAACTAAGATTCTCCCCTCTTCCCTGCTTCCACCTACTCAATAGGAAGTCTTTTTTCCCCTCTTTTTAAAGCAGCTTTGCAGTAAAACATGATGGTCATCAAATTCAAGCAATGCATGGCCAAAAAGAAAGCATATTCCAGAATTAAGAATCACTTGCTACCTCCAGCCCTCTCCATCAAAACTTAGAGGCTACTAACTTCACCACTTCTGCTGATCTCGATGTCTGTGGTTAACACCAGAAATGAGGCAATCCAAAACATTTAGAGCTTTTGGCAGTTGTGGCTTATTTATTTATTTATTTTTTTACTGAAGTACTGAAATATATAATAAGAATTTAATTGCCTTTGAAAACAAATGGAAGAAAAAGCAGTTTTCAATCTTGCTGATTTTGGCCGTGTCCTCTTTACATTTCATAAGGAACACTTACTAGTATTTGCTTGGGAAAATGCAGATCTTGAGGACATAATTAAAATGTGTAAGAATTACCCTCCTAGTGGGAGAAGATGAAAAGTTTGGTTCATTGCCAGCTACATGTTACACTTAAAGCTCCTTAACTTATTAGGTTTATGGGTGGAGAAGTCTTAACTGCACAGGAACAAACCAGAATGATAAGAGCTTCCTGGCATATTGCATCAGTCCTCTTACGTTACATGACTTATATCTGCCTCTCCTTGCTTTGCAGCAAAAGTTGCCTCTTAATTTCTTTGTCAGAGATGTTTTTTGTAAAAGTCAGGGACAGGTCACAGCTTCTGTGATTTTTTTTTTGTGTTTGTTTGTTTTGTGCCCATAGAATCATAGAATATTAGGGTTGGAGGAGACCTCTGGAGGTCATCTAGTCCAACCCCCTGCTTAAAGCAGGACCAATCCCCAACTAAATCATTCCAGCCAGGGCTTTATCAAGCCTGACATTAAAAACCTCTAAGGAAGGTGATTCTACCACCTCCCTAGGTAACCCATTCCAATGCTTGACCACCCTCTTACTAAAAAAGTTTTTCCTAATATCCAATCTAAACCTTCCCAACTGCAACTTGAGACCATTACTCCTTGTTGGGTCATCTGCTACCACTGAGAACAGTCTAGATCCATCCTCTTTGGAACCCCCTTCAGGTAGTTGAAAGCAGCTATCAAATCTCCCCTCAGTCTTCTCTTCTGCAGACTAAAAAATCCCAGTTCTCTCAGCCTTTCCTCATAAGTCATGCACTCCAGGCCCCTAATCATTTTTGTTGCCCTTCTCTGGACTCTCTCCAATTTTTCCACATCCTTGTAGTGTGGGCCCCAAAATTGGACACAGTACTCCAGATGAGGCCTCACCAATGTCGAATAGAGGGGAACAATCACGTCCCTTGATCTGCTGGCAATGCCCCTACTTATACAGCCCAAAATGCCATTAGCCTTCTTAGCAACAAGGGCACACTGTTGACTCATATCCAGCTTTGCATCCACTGCAATCCCTAGGTCCTTTTCTGCAGAACTGCTGCCTAGCCATTCGGTCCCTCTGTAGCAGTACATGGGATTCTTCCATCCTAAGTGCAGGACTCTGCACTTCTCCTTGTTGAACTTCATCAAATTTCTTTTGGCCCAGTCCTCTAATTTGTCTAGGTCCCTCTGTATCCTATCCCTACCCTCCAGTGTATCTTGCTGAGGGTGCAGTCCACACCATCCTCCAGATCATTGATAAAGATATTGAATAAAACCGGCCCCAGGACCAACCCTTGGGGCACTCCGCTTGATACCGGCTGCCAACTAGACATGGAGCCATTGATCACTACCTGTTGAGCTCGACGATCCAGCCAGCTTTCTATCCACCTTATGGTCCATTCATCCAGCCCATACTTCTTTAACTTGCTGGCAAGAATATTGTGGGAGACCGTATCAAAAGCTTTGCTAAAGTCAAGGAACAACATATCCACTGCTTTCCCCTCATCCACAGAGCCAGTTATCCCATCATAAAAGGCAATTAGGTTAGTCAGGCATGATTTGCCCTTGGTGAATCCTTGCTGACTGTTCCTGATCACTTTCCTCTCCTCTAAGTGCTTCAGGATTGATTCCTTGAGGACCTGCTCCATGATTTTTCCAGGCACTGAGGTGAGGGGAACCTGTCCATGACTTTTACTAAAAATATCCATGACAAAACTGTAGCCTTAGTGGTGATATCAGTGTTGGAGAGTACCTGCTGTGTCCAAGCTTCCTGCCTTGGCCGGCTACTCAACTACAGTGAACTGCTTGCTTTTATTTCCTTCTCAAGAGGGGATCGATGTCTTGGAATAACTATAGTGGCCACATCATTTAGGATTATATTGCTTTTTAGAGCTTTGCACAATACCCAGCCACACCTTGTTAACCTCAAACCAGTGCTGTTCAACCTCTCACCTTTCATAAGCACTAAAATATGCACACTCAGTGAGCGGGAGTAGTGACCCCTGAAAGTGACTCACTTTCTAATAATAAGGCATTCGAATCGTTACTAAATGGGAGAAACTGTAGTATACTGGCCAGGAAATAAATTTGGGGAAAGGAGCAGCACACACTTGGCACCTGAGCCTTAAATAACATTGGCTGCTAAACGGATGTATATTGTGTTGCCAAGCGTTTCAAAAGATGTGCCTGTAATATCCCAGGTACTAGTGTGACCCTATCTAGAGCTAATGTGTCCACAAGTGCAGACTGTTCTAGAACACCAGCAGGACAAAGGCCTACAGAGGTCCTGGTCTTGTAGGGATGTGCTTTCCTGTTCCATAGAAAAGATACCAGTGTCACCAAGGATAGGATGATGGAGAGACCACCTCTCTGTGTTCTTGTCCATATGTCCTCAGTAGTGTAGTACCTTCACAACAAAAAACACTCCGTATCTTACTGTTTGGATACACTGAGAATATCCACTATGGTTTACTGATTTAATTTCTTGATATTTTTTTTTAAAGGTACAAGGAAAAGTTTTGACCACTTGATATCAGACACAAAGGCTCCTAAAAGGCAAGAAATCGAATCTGGGATTACTACACCCCCCAAAATGAGGAGAGTGGCTGAAAATGACTATGACATGGGTGAGAAGAAAGACTAACACTTTTAACTACTCCTAGTATTAAATGCAGTGCATGCACATGAAACGGATTATTACTAAATTCAATGTTCATTTATTTAGGGTATAACAAGGCAGTAGATATGCATTTTTCTTAACAAAACAAGCCACCTACAAAGTCTCCAGCCTTTTGTAACACTGGCAGTTGAATCTTGAGTCACTATATTTGAACAAAGTTAATACGGAGACCTAGAGTAAAAGGCAGCCAAAAATAAACATTGCATCGCAGAATGAAATCCGATAAACCAGATTATACCTTTTATATTTGTATCAGCACTAAATGCAGGGTTTTTACAAAGGAACCAGTGGCCTCCTGGATAGAGCACTGGACTGGCACTCAGGAAGCCTGAGTTCTGTTCTTGGCTCTGCCACTTGTCTGGTGGGTGACCTTGGGCAAACCACTTCACCTCCCTGTCCCTCAGTTTCCCCTTCTGTGAAATGGGATATTGTTCTTTATCTATTGATGAAAAGTATTACACACGAGCTTGGTATTATTATTATTACAACAAACATGCTTTCTCATAACATACAAGTCACCGAATTGTGGATAATACAAAGCTGTTTCATGGGAGTTGTAGGTGGCTGAATTTGATGGGATGGTATACAATTCTTTGTTTTTTAATTATTGTGCTCTGGCTGAGTAAATTTTTTTTTCTGGCAGAAACCCAGAGAATATCACCCCAACAACACCCACACCTTCGGAAAGTTTCTGTGTCTGAGTCTAATGTCCTCCTGGATGAAGAGGTCCTTACTGATCCAAAAATTCAAGCCCTGCTGCTTACTGTCCTTGTAAGCACACTTTCCCCATGTTATGCCGTATTTTGAATGCACTATATCTTTAAAATTAGCATGTATGTTTCAGTGCAATGCTAATAGGGCTTGATTGATCAGGGTCTGTCCCTGATGTTTAAAAGGCATTCTATTTTACCCACTAATGTCTAGGATGTCAAAGACCATTTATTTTTAAAGTGCATATTTAATATCCATAAATGGGCAAGTATTTAATGTTCACATTTATGCACCTTTTTGCAGAGTACATCAAATTATATCACTTTCTTAAAGGTGATGAGAATCACACAACAAATGATGCTACAGTGCGTTGCATTACAGTTTTAAAAAAAAGTAATCTTCAATTGCTGGAACTAGATTAATTTGAGTTTTAAACCTATCTGAGCCCAGTGGTGGAGGGTTGCAGTCTAAATTACTTTTTCTCCCGGCCCGCTTCCATGCAGTTCCCATCACTGCCATCCTCTGAAAAAGACATTCAAGAATGTTTAATCTGAGTTTTTGTTCTTACTGAAACTCTTTGAAGTTTGAATATGTTTCTAAACTTTCATTTTTTGAAGACTGGTAGGGAGATCTTTGCTGAAAATATTTCTCTCCAAAAGAGGGAATGTATTGATTAAGTTTTTTGCCAATTTTTTTATATTTTGACCTACTCCATTCATTGTCAGTCTCCTGTGTACACATGAAATACTTAAAATGAAAACTGTCCTAAAAAAAACCCCAAAAAACTTTAATGTGATTATCTATCTTGCTATTGCTCCGTTTTTGGCAATTTGTTGTTCTTGATGAACTAATGTTATGCCTCAATGTTTGAGATCCCTGGTTATAAAAAAAAATTAAGCACAAATATTCACCTCAGAGATTCTGATTTTTGTCCTTTGCATTATGCCAGGCAACATTAGTAAAGTACACTACAGATGAGTTTGACCAACAAATCCTTTATGAATATTTAGCAGAAGCCAGCGTTGTCTTCCCAAAGGTCTTTCCTGTTGTGTAAGTAATTAAAACTCAGTTTATATAATAATTTTGATTTATTTTTTTTCTCCAGCAAATAGACAGGGTTGGATTTTTTTACTGGTGTCCAAGTGACCTGTCAAAACAAGTTATTTAAAGTGCAGCCCAAGCGTACTCCTTCAATATACTTCTGTATACAACATGTTTGCTTAGGTCATCACTGTATTGTTGTCTATGTGCGATCAATACGATTTCGGAAAGTCCAGCTATTGTAGTGTAACTTGTGTGGACTTCTTAAATTCAGGTGTGCATGTTTTAGAAAGAATATCACATCCTCCTATTCTAAAATGATGGTCAGGTTAAAAGGAATTTCATAAGTCACCCAAATCAAACTGGCAGTAATTGACATCTTTTTTGACAGTATCAGGAGTAATACTGAGGATTGAGTAAACCCAGAGATTCATTTTACCAGTTAATTTCCTTGTAAATAATTCAAATATTTGATTTTGCATGTCTCGATTATTTTGTTAATTGCTAATTAAAGAAAAGGGTTGATGCATTACATTTTCTATGTCTGGGGTTTTCAAAAGCACTGAGGTGACTTTAGGGCATAAGTCACATTGAAAGGGTATAGGGCTTATTCTCCTAAATCACTCGGACACTTCTGAAAATCCCATCCCAATAGTTTTGTTTGATAAAAGATCCTGCAATTCATATCTAACTTTAAATAACTATATGAACAAAAAGACGACGCTTACTTTTGTATTGTTTAGGCACAATTTATTGGATTCCAAGATCAATACCCTTTTGTCACTGTGCCAGGACCCAAATTTGTTGAATCCAATTCATGGGATTGTTCAGAGTGTTGTCTACCATGAAGAGTCTCCACCCCAGTACCAAACTTCTTACCTACAAAGTAAATATCTTTCTGCTTTTTTTTAACTGCTCTACTCCTCAGAATTTGTTGTGTGGGTTTTTGTTAATTTCACAAATCTTAATGTAAGAATGTATTCATTTGTAATAAATTACCTGTTTTAATATGACTGTAAAGTTCCTTGCTATGGGCTGGTCTTCACTCGCGCGGTGCGGGATCGATCTTCTGGCGATCGATTTATCGTGTCTTGTTAAGACGCGATAAATCGATCTCCCCGGGCTCCCCCGTTGACTCCGGAACGCCAGCTTGCCGCGAGGCGCAAGCTGGAGTCGACGGGGGAGCGCGCCGCCGACTGCCGCCGCCGTGGGGACGGCAGGTAAGTTGGCGGCAGATACGCAAACTTCAGCTACATGATTCACGTAGCTGAAGTTTGCGTATCTGCCGTCGATCCCCCACCCCAGTGAGGACAAGCCCTATGACTGTGTTGCCAGCTGCTTAAAAAAACACTACGTGAAATAGGCTAGAAAGTTAAACTCAGTAATCTGTTTTCACTGATCACGGCCAGTGAAGTACGAAATGAAAATACCGGTCAAAAGTTGCAAATAAATTAGATCTGTAAAATTCTCTAGTATTTAACAATCAAGTGTCCAACTGGTAAATAAATTGCAGAAGGTAAAATTTTAAAAGCACCTAAATCCTGTGTTCAAAGTGACTGAAAGTCCATGAAATTTAGGCTCCTAAGTCACTTTTGAAAATGCGACTTAGGGCTCCTAAATTATTTGTCCTTTTGGAAATTTTACCCATACTTAAATGCTTAACCTGACAGAATCCCTTTTCAATGTTGGGCTTTTGAATTCATTTATTATGCCTAAGATGTATATTGTATATAAAAAACAAAACTCTGTGCTTTTTACATGTTGAACACAATTCAATCTATTTATAGGCATCAAAAATTTTCACCTTTTGTCATGGAGAGATCCTTACATAACTTTTTCAGTATGTAAGCAAATCCAAGTGATGCATCTTGTACAATTTCTAATTAGTTCGGTTGCCTATCAAAATTCTATGAGAAAATTGTTTGTTATAGGGTGGTAATATTCAATTTGTTGTTGTAGGTTTTGGATTTAATGGGTTGTGGAGGTTTGCTGGGCCATTCTCTAAGGTAAGAATAATATGAAAAATGTAAGTTCTTCAGAATCTTGTCTTTATTCTCTCTGTGGTGCTCCAGGATGCCCTTACAGTACTATACATAACTATTAAAAAATAGCATTGATAAAACAGACTTGCCCTAACCCTAAGCAGGTATAAAAACAGATGATGATACCTACTGTTAAACTATCAAAGTCAGGTAAGAGCAGTGAAGTCGGTAAATAACGCTTTGCAATGCTCCCATTGTCATTGTTAAGAGGCACTTGAGATATGTTGTCATTCAACACATCTTTAGTTATTTATTAAATGTATTTTGTGACTTACAGAAATGTGGAAATCAATACAGAAGTAAATTCACAATGATAAATTTCACATTATATACTGAATGCAGTATCATAAGTATTGACCATCTATACTGCAATTTGTTCTGTCATACTAATGTAACAAGAACCAAATGAGCAGAGATGGGCAGTGGTTGGATATTAGATTTAAAGGAACACAGATAATGATGTTTAAGAAATACAATAATATATATAATATGTTTATAATGTTTATAAATTGCCATGTTCAGAGCTGGACACAGCAGTTCACCTTCTAAAGGAAATTTCAGCATTTCATTTCCTGATGCTGCTGCTATCCAGTGGTATGTTCATATTATAACTACAGGTTGCCTTTAGTATGTATTAAAATTAGTCTGAATATGAGCCAAGATTTCAGATGCCCACATAAAAAGCTTAAGGCCTAGACAAAACAAGCAAACACCAAAGTAAGGTTTGAGGTAAAATTTGTTGATATTGGTGGAAGTGAAATAGGAACAGATCTAATTTTTATTTCCACAGCAAACACAAATCCCAGACTATGCCGAGCTTATAGTGAAGTTTCTGGATGCCTTGATTGACACATATTTGCCCGGAATTGATGAGGAAACCAGTGAGGAATCCCTACTGACGCCTACATCTCCTTATCCTCCTGCAGTGCAGAGCCAGCTTAGTATTACTGCAAATCTTAACCTTTCTAATTCGATGACCTCACTCGCAACTTCCCAGCATTCCCCAGGTGAGTAAATGTTTGTATATTGCATATATAAAGGGAACATACTAAAACTAACATTATGTAGCCCCACAAACAAAAAGTTTCAAGAATTCTCCAGAGATGTTACTATATTAAGCAACATAACATTCTGAAGCAGAGCTTGATGTTGTTTTTGTTTGTCATGAAAATTGTCTTCTGGCCCTGTGAGTGGGACTCAACATTGCCATATGTTACTTGTATCTCAGTTTCTGCGTTAACTTTGTTAACAAGGAAAACTTGCAAAATGATCTGGGGGATTCAGGTTTTTCCTGTTGTTGATGATCCATGCTGAGGAATAACAGCAAGGTTTAGCAGCATGCAGGGAAGAGCTACATTTTAATGTGTGTATAAAATATTAGAGCAGCAGATGTTAAAAAGTAAATATGTACATTTGTGTTGAGATCATCATATTTCATCATGGAAATAACAATATGAGAGTCAAGATAGGAACATGCAAAGTAATGCCCCAGGAAAAAACATCCATATTCAGTGGGAGGCAAGCCCTGGAAAGCAGTAATGCTGAAGGAAACTTGGGGTTTATAGTGGGATAAATAGATATGAGCTGATAATGTAATGTAGTCAGGGGTGAAAGTAACTTAAGGGCCTTACTGGTACGCCAGAGTCTTGATATATTAGGAAGTTGTTTTGGATTGCTAACTTACACATCTAGTAATGTCTTTTCTGCCTCTGTTAGTGATACCAATATAGTATATAATTTTGCCCTGTTGTGTTCAAATTACTACAGCTCTGACACTTTTACAAATCATCTTTTTGGTTCCATGCTTATTTTTCCATTCTGGATGCAAGGCTTAGTACTCTCTTGCTTTTCTTTAGGGCCAGTACTTGCAATAGGCTGTATTCATTGCCTCTATTTTCTGTCTGGCTTCAATTGGCCCATAACCAGGAGTCAGTTGCATTCAAGAAATCTGGTCTTCCAGTTCTCCTTTCCGCTCACAGCTGTTGTCCATGTTTCTTTGCCTATATGATGATAAATATTAGGTTTGAAAAAGATGAGGCAATGCTGTGTAAAGCTGGTTACCAAAATCCTACCACTTCATTGTTTAGTTGTGACCTCAGTGCAAAGTCTGGACAGTGTCTTTGAAGAAGTGGACTCCAATTTTTTAGAACAGGTGAAACACTCGACTTGATTTAATCATTGGAGAGAGTGCTAGGATTGTGTCTTGAGAAAAAAATCTAACTAGAAAAATCTGGAGAAACTGGCTCATTTCCCAAGTTCTGGCTAAGCTTATGTGATTTATTTCACTAAATAGCTTTGTCCCGAATGGGAGAAGTGTATTAATTTTTCAGAGTTGTACTTGTCTATACTGCTTTATCAATAGCACAACTCAGCCCCAAGGAGGGTTTCATTTCATTGCAGTCTTGTTGCTGTGTCCTTGTTATAGATGTTCATGCTGAGGACAAATAACAAGACTTGGGCAATGAGAAATAGAAGAATTGGAGTGCAATCAGGTTTATGATCACAAGGTGTTCAAATTATCAACACTATTTTTCTGTAATAAATGGTTACAGTAGATGTTAGTTTTAGAAATCCTTGAAAAAATCCATTTTTTACATTGCAAGAATTTTTTATGTTATCTTCATTTCTTAAATAAGGTAGTTTTAGCTTTGTTTATAAACATTCAGTAATTTTATACTGTGACACAATGAATAGCCAAGTGTCAAGTTGGTTGACTTTGTTTAAAACAGAAAACTATATGAAGATCTTAGGTGGTGTCTCAGTAGTGTTACTGTGTGTATTTAAAGGGACACAGTTAAGTTAAAAATAATTTTTTCTGAAAATTTTGAGCTGAATATAGGTAGAAATAGCACGTAAGATTCCTATTACAGAAAAAAGTTAAGGGAAAATTGTCAGTTTAGTGTATTTGCCAGTGCAGTTTAGTAAATTCACTGTTTCCCTCTATGGTCAGTTAGGAAGATAGAAAGTGACAGACAAACAGGAGTAGGAAAAAATTTAAAGGCATTTAAAAAATAAAATTCAGGGCATGCTGTTTAAATCACGTGTTCCCAAACTTTTTCATAGTTTGGTCAACATCTTAATAGAAAGACGTTTCTTATGGATACCTCTTGTCTCACAATTATGTAACATCTCTGTCACAGCTCCAGCAGTTGTTTGCACATAGTAAAGTGAGGTTGGGAAAGTATTTGTGTCTACTTAGCTGCTGTACTGCATTGTTTGTTGTGGTGGTCTTCTCCGAAAAGATTTACTATATATGCTTTTGCTCTTCATTTCATCACTTCCCATCTGTTCTGTTTCTCTCAACTAGAAACAAGGAACAAGTCAGCTCCATGAAAACCACTAGAAAGTGTTACACAAACCACACTGGTCAATGGGAGACAGTTTGGGAGACAACTATTTTTTAAAAAATCCCGTTAACTTAAAAAGGAGCGGGATTGGCAGGATCTGTTCAATGTATACATTTTTATTACATATTAATGTTTTTTGTAATAATAAATTAGACTATGTAAAATGCAGAGCTAGAGATTAGTCAGAGCATGCTTTGTGGTCACAAGACTGCTTCATCCAATAGCTGTCAACAGTAGTTTAATGCCATAGCAGCTAAAAGATATATACCAGGAGTTACTGCTGTTGAGAGCAGATTTTTCTCAATGGTCTTATTGGCTTTTTATTGGTTTAAGCATTTAGATTTTTCTGCCAGTGTTGAAGAAAACAAAAGAGAGAAAAGTTTCAGCCTATAAGGTATTCTATATCTGATTCTTAAAGTTCTTTAAAATTTACAAAACTGATTTGTATTTCTTGGCTTTATTTTGTGTTGTGGGCTTGTATTTTAGGTGAAATTGCTAGACCTCCCTCCTCCAAGAAACTAAGCTATTCCGTTAAATTTATCACCTGAAGAACTCATTCCTCTGAAGGCTCAGTGATAACTTTAAGCTTTTTTTGCAGATGTTGCTTAATACAGAGGATGATCAGCGATGGCATAGATATACTTAATCCTGCCATAAATTCAGGGGAGGGGACTGGATTGGATGCTAGTCCTAAGATTCTATGATACATTTGAATTTTTTTAAACTTATTTTCAGAATTTTTCAAATATATACAGTAAATTTGAGGAATACAAAAGGACACATCAAGTCACCTATTAAGCACATAGGTATACATTACAACTTACAGATAGGGCAATACTTCTGTAATTTACCAGTGATTGAATTTTGGGTACCCAATTTCAGATACCTTGAATGGCTAGTGTTCAGAGATGCTCAAAGCCTCTGAAAATCACCCCTCAAAGATATTTCAAGTTTATCACGTAAAAATTAAAGCACCCCAAAACCCTAATAATTAAGAATATCTTACCCCACTCTTAACTGAAATGTTACTTTGTCTCTTTACCTTTGTTTCTTATTAGTGTTTTGCCTGTACCTGAATGTACCATTCTGGCAGTTGGGTGGAAGGGAAACTTAGAATTCGAGCAGTGGTTCTCCAACTTTCTCATTCTGTGGACCAGTTTGTAAGTCGGAGCCCTTCATGTTGTACCTCAGCCCCCAAATCTTCCACTGCTTGGGCCTGAGCTGCACAGATTCGTACCTGTTTAGCTAAAGGTGTGATGTCAAACTGGTACAACTTTGTATGGTAGATCACACCTTGGTTTTCAAACTGTTCAGTCCTGTTGACCATTTAATCAGCCCACCCTATCACATCTATATGCAACTGGGAATGTGGACGAAATCTTGCGTTCAAATTAACTGTGCCATATTAGAGCCTCTGCTTGTTGGGGAAGTCAGATCATTCTATGTAGCTCTCTCCCCATCTGCTGTTATCTCAGGAGAAATGAAAGGAAGCAAGGGGTAAAAGAAATATTATCCTCAGAATGACATCAGTAACCCAAGCACAGCAGGGGTGGAGATAGAGATGACGATTACACGTGGTCTCTAGAAAGAGGTGAGGTAGCCATGGAAGCTCTAGGATGGGCAAGAATTTCATAGTGATCTGCATTCCCATGGTCTGAAAACCATTCAACTAAAAGTGTCGGCTGTTTTGGTTATGTCCATCTTATCACACTGAATTAATTTAGAGATAACCATTGATTTATACAAACAGGTTTTTATTATTATTTTAATAATTAAATCTATTAAGAGATTTGCAAATATTAACATTTTTCCATTTCCTGCCTTTGGAAACAAGAGAACTAGACTAAATCATTGTCTATAAATGTTGTCTTATTCTTTTCTTGTCATGGACATTATTCACTTATGTTTTTTCTTTCATTCTGTGTCCGTGAAGCTTCTCTTCCTTGCTCTAAATCAGCAGTTTTCATGCCGCTTCCTCATCAAGGTACCCTCTACTTTCATCATATTTGCACGAGATACTGCTTGATCTGCATTAGAGTTGGGCTTAAGGCATGAGAAGTAGTTTACTAGGCTCTTTAAACACAGGAATGACTCCAGACACAGTCCTTGTAAGTAAGCACAGAACTGTTGCATTTCTTGTATTATCATTAGCTCCTTACTTGATACTTAAAGCACAGCAGGCGGGAATGCAAGCCCTGTCCACAGGAATAAAGCAGATTGGAGAAGAGAATTGGCACCTAGATACTCCAGTGATGGGCACCCAATGAAGATAATCTACTGCAGATATTAGCAAAGAATAAGAGAGAGGCTGAAATGTTTCATTCTTTTGATTAATAGGAAATTAGCTTAAACATCAATTGTATACCACTGACGCTTATGCACAAGAGGAGTTGTTTGGAACCAACTTTGCCAGATTAATTATTGAAGGGCACATGCTGCTTTTATTGAGACCATGTCATTTTGAGGTTTCTGTTCATGTAGGACAATACAGAAAGATTTGCAGAGAAGCTAAAGGAGGCATAGCTATCCTAAAAAACTTAGCCTAGGTTGGTTCACAGCCTAAATAAGGTCTTTGCTTTGCCCGGTACGGATATTTGTGCATGTGGTGCTGATGACTCTGGTGCCAGCCCTTGTAGTACAGATTTCTTTAGCACTGAATCAGAGGGGTAGCTGTGTTAGTCTGGATCTTTTGTTGCTTTAGCACTGAAGTTATTTTCAGTACCAGCTTATCCTCTGGTGACCACACAGCTTGAGGAGTCATTACTATGCTTGGCTGTGAGAATGCCCTGTACATTATCAACTTCCAGTACTATTACAGTACTAGTCTCCTCTTCAGCTCCAGTAGTTGGGGAGATTCATATCACTTACAGCTCCAGACAATATAGTTCCTGCCGGAGCCATTTCCTTCTCTTCAAAGCACAGAAAGGAGGTATCACCTGCCCACCCACTGAACTTGGTGCCTTATTCCTAACCTGCAGGGCCAACTTTCAGGTCTCTGCTGACCCTGCAACAAGTCGTGTGTGTGAAGGGGATATCTGTCCACAGGAAATTGGACTGAAGCTAATCATTTCATATAGGCTACCAACCAGGGCGCAAGAGTCTAGAATCATAGAATCTCAGGGTTGGAAGGGACCTCAGGAGATCATCTAGTCCAACCCCCTGCTCAAAGCAGGACCAATCCCTAATTTAAATCGTCAAACAGATTTTTGCCCCTTAACCCTAAATGGCCCCCTTGAGGAGTGAACTCACACCCCTGGGTTTAGCAGGCCAATGCTCAAACCACTGAACTATCGCTCCCCCCATCAAGCCTTGCTCTAAATCAGCAGTTTCAGTACCATTTCCACTAGAGGTGTAATAGATGTACATTTAATGCTATAGATTATATGACTATACATCAACAAGTATATCCTGTTGGTGGTGAACAAGACTATTAAAATGCAAATCTAATCACAGTTTAATTTTCTGTGGGTTTGCATACTGTTTATACTACCCAGTACATGACAGGGAACCTCATGCAAGTGAGATGTTATAAAAAGTAACTCTACCTGTGCTTAGCAGGTATTTCTGAAATAATTCAGCTGGTTTTCTTTAATTGACATGATTAGTACACTAAACAAACCATATGAATCAGGCATTCTTCAGCATAGTTCAGATCAGAAGCATCTGAAAATTTTTAAATTTTCATTTTGAAAAGTATTTTCTGTCTTTGCTGCCAAGTGGTAGGCCAAATCTCAGTGCAACGTGATTTAAAGCTGCCAAGCTTCAGCTCCCTGTGAGATGCTTATAATAAAAATAGAAATCCTTTAAATTGGGCAACGCTATCTGACAAGCATTGTAAGAGAGACTTAATATAGCCCAGTGTTGCTCAGAACCCAGATCTACTGCTCAGACTTTGAATTTGTACACATACAGGGAAATTTCTGGCCCATGACAGGAGGCGAGTATAATCCTTATTTTACATATCAAATCATGACTGAATTGGATTAAACTTCAATTTGCATCAGTTGTTCACTGTCCTATATAGCACCCAGATGATCCTAGTCTAACTGTCCAAACCCCATTTTCTGGCTGGGGCAATAAAACTGAGCAACATTCCACAGTTCTACAGCCAATCTCTGTAATACTCCTGAGATCAGTCAAATTACTTAGACTATTCTGAAGGCTGAATTAGAGAAAGAAATAGTGAAATAGAGGATGGTATTGCTGAAAGTATGACAGATCTTTGGCCAAAATAAGAACTGTTTTGTGTTAAAAAGGCCTTTATGTATATTCCAGTACCATCTAGAAGTCCCAGTGTGCTCCGTTCACATGGAAGGACATGATTCCTGAAAAGTTTATAATCTAAATGGACTAGACAGTTAAGTATTGTCCCCATTTTATAGATGGGAAACCGAGGCACAAACAATTTTCTTTTCTAGCAAAGCCAGACACTGAACCCAGATCTTCTGAGTCTTAGCCCAGTGGCTTACCCTGAAGACCATCCTTATTCCACTAAAATATCCTTTTATTCAAATCCAACCAAGAAAACAGTCCATTTTGTAATACAGTGAAATTAGGTTTCCACTGTAACCCATCAAAATTTTGAGGCTGATTCAGGGGCAAACAGTTTTTTAGGTTTTTTTATTCAGTTCACACACAAGGGAAATTTGAAAGAGGAAGTAACTTTAAATGATTGAAGGACAAGAAACTGAATATGGCTTCTGCTAAGGGCAGAAGAGCATGGTACTGCTGTGCATGCTCACTAATATAGATAGATCTGAAACAGCACTTAGATATTTGCATTCCCCTCCAAAACTCATAAAACGTGAGCCTCATATGCAGGGATTAGGATACTTATTTGTGTGCGCACTGTTTAAATCACACTGGCCTTAGTTTTCTATTTTTTAAATGAAAATCTGTGGATACTTAAGATAACACAAGTGCAGATGTGAATTCAGACACCTGTACTCAAAAACGTCTTCCTGTTGAGAAAACAAGGAATTATTGGACTCAGCGAACGGTTTATATGCCTACATATATCCTTTAGGGGGTGATGAAAGTACAATAGAATAAAACATTCCAGCAAGTTTCCAGATGCCTGATTACCAAAATCAAATACAAAAATTGTGACTTGTGAAACTATTGTTTAACACAAAAATAATTCCCTGTATTTGGTGTGTGTTTGTTAAATCTACCTCCAACCTTAAAAGAGAAGAAATTAGGTAATTTAGTATATGCAGCTTGTATATATTTTTACATATATATAGTATAGCATGACAGGTCAGTACCTGGATGTATTCTTTATACATCCTCTTCTCAGTTCGTAATTAAAATATCAGTTGCTGATCCTGACATTTTTTTTCATATTTCATACAACTGCATCAAGACTATCTCTGGATAGTCATCTACCTAGAGTTTGAGACATCTGTGAGCAGTAAAATGTATACACATCTTTTACTAAAGCAGTAAGTTATACATATTTTTTAAAATAAGTAATTTCCTATAGATTCCTCGCTAGAATGGAAGTGTTTAAACTTTTACTGCAGAATACTCACAGCTAAAGATGAATATTTTGGGAGATGCTGTGTTTCTGAACATTACCTGTAATAAGTGTTAAACACCCCTATAATCTGTCTTGGAAACTCAGTATTTCACCTGCCTTGTAGGGTTTTTTATAAACCAACTCAGTGTTATTCATTAGCGTTAACCCTGCAGGTCATATCACATTTTAAGTTGCCAGAACTGAATATATGTAAATTGCATTAAATTTCTTTGTTTTTACTGCTTAATTAAGCTTTATAGAACTCTTTGATTCCCCTCCTCCGTCTCCTCCTTATAATATTTATAAGGGGCTTTTGACTGGGAGGTATGACTCAGCTCTGCAGGGGGAATACAAATTAACTCATTATATGATGGCAGTATTAAAAAATGGTAATATAATTGGTACTTTGCTTGCTATTGATGTGTTTGGCATTTTACACAGAAGACCAGAAGTGGAGGGCTGTTAGGAAATGGAGCTAAGATCGAAATAGTAGATTCCTCTTGGCTGTCTCATATATCTAAGAAGCCTGTGGCCCTGCTAGTGTAATTTTTATTGGCTTGGTATTTGCAATGTTAATTTTGCTCAATTTAAGGTGATTAGAGTGAATGGAGAGGTGAGAGGTTTGAGCAATTGTAGATGATTGGAAAGTGACCTCTGCTGGAGAGTTATGGTAAGATTTGTGTTGAAGATACTATAGTCTGTGGTAATTAGCATTCAGTTAAGGCCTGCCTGCTTCTAGCTTCACCTGCAGTAACTCTTATTTCTCTTATCTTCTTTTTCTGCAACTTTTGTTTTTCGAAGTATAAAGAATGTGTCTCATTTTTTTTCTGCCATTAAAATTCTTAAATGCCTTCTCGGTGACCAATGTAACTGAGGACAAACCTGCCTTTAAAATATTAAATTGCGAGATAAATGGAACTGAGAATCTTAGCCTTGGGAAAGTAATGTTGTGTCCCCTTTATTTCCCATCAGGAATTGACAAGGAGAATGTTGAACTCTCCCCCACCACAGGACACTCCAACAGCGGGAGGACACGCCACGGGTCCGCCAGTCAAGTGCAAAAGCAGAGAAGCGCTGGCAGTTTCAAACGTCACAGCTCTAAAAAGATTGTGTGAAGCTTTTTTTTTTTTTTTAACTGACTTATGTACGTGGGCTTCACTAGTGGCCCTCCACCAGTTGTGATGCTGCACTTAATTCTTAACGTTCCCATCCCACCAGCCATGTTGCCAGATGATCAACTCTTAAAACATTGCCTGAATTTTAATGCCTTCTTTTCTTTCCTTCTGTTTTTTTGGTTTAAGCAAGTATTTCAGAACCATTCAATGGAACCATTTGTAGATCCCGAAGAACTTCGTAGATGAATGAAGTATGGAATTCTTTAACAGTGCAGTACAGTAGCTGTCCAGATATGAAAGCCGTTTCTCATAGACCGTTTTTCCTTGCTTCTGTTATATGCCTTGTTAGTTTCTTCTTTAAAGGAAAGTGTTAATGTTTAATCTTGTTTTGCACACTTTTCAAGTTAATGGCTTTATGAGCCGGGGAAGTACTATAATCATTCTTAATTCAAACCCTTCAGATTTTTAGCTGTGGACTTTTTTTTACCATACTTAAAAGCAACCTTGAAATTAGCCACAGTGCAGTAAACCTAACCAGAGGTGGTTGATAAATTAAATCTTTAGTAATTAGCAATAAATTTAAGACGACGAGGAGGCCACTTGTGTCTCTTCGTTTGCCAGAAATCAGCTTCATGTATTTGGGACTATTTATGGACCAGACTGACAAACTGACTTTTTCCAAAGCGAATTTATTTTTTGCTGAACGTTGACTGCACTATCAAATGGATGTATAGAGAAAAGCAAATCATCAAGAACTGACTATTGATTAGGCTCTCTTCGTAGCTGCTTGGAAAATTTATTACCTTTTTTTTTTTTTTAACCACATATCTTGTGTGTTACTTTTGGCCTTTCCACCAATTTTATTCACCTTCAAGAAATTCCCAAATAGTTATTCTGACAGGAAAGTTGTATGAAGTAACTTTCAATTTACTCAGAATTTTGCTTGGCAAAACTGCTTGTGTGCTGCCCAAGCAAAGATACAAAATCATTCATGTTCACTTCAATGCAAAACAGTACATGAATTTAAAAATAACTGACTTTTTTGTCAGACAGGTTTCATATGAATGTTTGCAGTGCAATTTCTGCTGTCATCGTAGACATTTCTCTCAAATTTTTCTAGCAGATTTTTAATTTTTTTTAATGTACAAAAATTATGTTTGGGGTTTATAAGAAGTAAACTGAAATTGCTTTCTATCACTGAAAGACTCATCAACTTACAGTAGTATATTAACAATGGATGACTGTGATAATACGCTGCTGTGTTGAATGATATGTAATGAAGTAGCGCTAAGTGCTGCAAATACTATCTTTTATGGATTAAAAATGTGCGGAACATTTTGATCTCAGAGGAAAATATAAATTCTGACTAAGGAGGGCATATCATCTGGGTATCTACTGTTAATGCCAGGTGGTCTCCGTTGTATGTTAGAATTTAGCAATTTATGAATGGCTTTAAAGAAAAAAAGTATATCTTATTTAAAAAAAAAAACAAACACCTCCCATAGTGAGATTTCAGTAGTGGCTTTCAGTAAATCAAACTCCACAGCTAAATTAATAGAGAATGGTACAACTAAGTGTTCAGATTTTATTGATATAGCACATTATTCACATTTATTCACACAGTAACAGTGTAACACGTTTATGTAAATAAAAATTTGCCTTTATTGTATCGATTCAGAAAATAACAATTTAATTTTTTTAATTTGTTTACAGTCCTGGAAAAACTATGAACACAAACTTAATATGCAAATAGTTTGCCAAAATAAGAGGAAAACTTAGAATTAGTTGTTATCTTAAAATAGAGATGTTGGAAAATATTGAAGACTTGTGCAATTAACCAAACTTTTTTTTATTCTTGATCATGTAGGAGCTGCAGTAGAAACTTAATTATTAAAATTCTACAAAAGCTATGTATGAAATGGGTGATGAGGATAAAACTGAATTTAGGAATAGAGCAATGACCAATGCCAGGTACTAAGTTGCTATGCATTCATAACCTTGGATATCACAGATAAAAACTCTTCCACCTAATACATCTAATTGTGTAGTAGTCCGTTTCAAAATCTGTCAGTTTAAAACCTTGATCATATTGAATCAAGTTCATTCTAGCCCCGTCAATTTTCTAAGTGTTCAGTTTTGTTAAAGATAATGAATCCTAAACAAAACTCACTAATACATTTTTTTCTCACCATAAGGCGGGGAAATCTTTTTAAGGTAATATGCTGTTAGAAAATAGAAGCTTTTAGCTCTTTCAGTTTCACTGGTGCGCTAATTTTCAAAAATATTGCATTTTTCGTGTTTATTACCAAATCAGTTTGGGTTGGGTTGAGTGCATTTAAAGCTACCTTTTCCAGTGTTTTGAGATTGCCTGAAGAAATTGGAATTCATAAAAACTATGTGCATTTGAAATGTGTATGTTGTGAAATCAAAATACAGTGATCAAAATTTATCCTTTGTCTGAGAATCACAGGAGTCTCTCAATACACACTTGACCAAAACTGATTCCATGTAAGATAGGCAATAAACAGTAACTCACCTTAGCAAATGTCCTTGAGTGGGAGGGATTGTCTTAACATTTCTACCATTGAGTTGGGTCAGCAGATCTGAACCTTCTAGAGCAGGGGTGCCAAACTCATTGGGAGGAGAAGACTGTATTCTACGGTTTATTCTAGTCCATGGGCCAGCGTATAAATTCAGGACCATATACTCCCCACACTGTACAGTGGAACAGCCATCAGTGTTGATTGGAGGGTTGCAAAGAGATCAAGGGAAGAACATGGTCTTTATATAGTGACTAACCATCTAGTGATAAGTTGTTTGTTCAGTGCCTTATTGTCACATTCTTCACTCAGCAAATCTGCTCCCCAGTAGACCCACTGCTATTTTTGTCTTTGTTTTTCCTTAATTTCTTATTCTCCTTTCTTAGTTTTTTCCCCTCCTTTCCTTGTCTTGAGTCTTCTGTCCTTTTCTCTGCATTTCATTCCCTGGGGCAACTGCCACTTCCCAACACTGTGCTTAATTCCCTCCCCCTGGCACCTATTCCTTTTACTAAAATGGTCAGTGATTAAATAGTTAATTTTGAGCCTGAGGTACCATCACTGGGCTTTAAAGTTGATACTCTAGTCCAATTAACAGGGAACAGAGGAGTTCACTCATTGTTTCAGACAGCTGTCGACTCAGTAGCCATCACTGCATTGGTTACACTCTGTTCACACACTGCAGCCATGGGGCCTAAATACTTTGATTTATGGGAAAGCTTAGATTTTGGAGACTAAATCGACATGCGGACCACATAAATACATCACGGGGACCGTATGTTTGACACCCCTGTTTTAGAGCATGTTTATCCATTATGCATTAACCACATTAAGTACTGTAAAGGAGATTGACATTTTATTGTTTGTGTTTGTATTTTCCCTGACTTAAAGTTAACTCGGTAGTATTTTAATAGTGCATAACCTACCTGTTAATTATACCAATGCTTCTGCTTTAATGTGCATGCAATTTATTTTCCATGAAAAGGAAACATTTCAAATAAGTATTGTGGACTGAGCATTTGGGAGAGTGCCAGTGCTCTATTCCTAATTGGTTTGTAGCTTTTAGGGCTTTTTCTGTTTCATTCTAAGGTTAATATTTTTCAGATGTAATGAAGCACGTCTTAATGTTATGCAACTGACTTACCACAGAAAGTCACTTTTAGTGTTGGCCACACAATTTTTTTTAATGCAGTATATTCACCTGTAAATAGATTTTGTGTAAAATTTGACAAAGTATATTTACTACACTGTAAATACATGTGACAATATATTGTATTATTTTGCTTTTTTGTAAAGCAGTTAGTTGCTGTATATGTATAACATACAAATTTGATTATTCTAGTGTTAGTAATTGTTAACTACTACTTCTCCTTCCTGCTGGTGCGTTATGTCATTTAAAGAAGAAAAAATGCTGTGTACTATAAACTTACACTGTGTATGATAACTTACTATTTCCATTTGGGCCTCAACTTTGAAAATGTTTCCTTGATTTACAATCCTGTTAATATTGTAAGCAAGTGTGCAGCAGCCGGTGAGAATCCTGCTGACTCGAACACAGTTGTAACTTGTAGGTAAAACTGTAGAAGACATGGTTTCAAATAATTGTTGTTCACCCTATTTTCCCCCCATGTATGTACTTCCCTTTTTTTGAAGTAAAATGTAAATTCAACCTGCTTCGAGTTGTTTGGGGGTCATTGACTGCTAGGTTTCAAAGCTGACCTTTTTATTCTGTCTCATCCTTGTCACTCAGGGTGCTGGGATTCGTTTTATTCTTTTGGAAGCTAGAGGTGGGTCTCAACCAAGAACCTTAATCCAAAGCTCAAGGTCAGAAGGATTCTCCTCCTGACTTCAATGAGAAAGTCCACAAACGTGTTTAAAGCTAGTGATGTGGATTTGTGGCTGTGAATATTTCTAAATGCTTTTTCTCCATAATTGTTTATTTCTAGGTACGGTTAAACTAATTGGCCCAAATACTGTCCTCTGTTAAGCGTTTCAGTATTTCAAACCCTTTTCATGCTCATGAATCAATTCTAGCCTAGTCTCTTCAGGTGATGTTCCTGACAAGTTGGAGGAAGCAGCAATACCTTCAGACTCTCATGGGGGAGAATATTCGTTTATGATTTGTTGTACAATAGTCCCCTCTTTAACTGCAAGAAACTGCTTTGGAAAAACCTCAAACTTGGTTTCACTCAGGCTATTACTTCATCTCTGCAGCCATTTATTGTTCCATATTCTTCAAAGCACTGGAAGACTGTCCCTGGTAAAATGTGAATTTCCACAGTCCAAGCCATTCAAAGGTGCTATAGAATGGGCTCGTTGGGAAGTTGTCATTAAAGAGGGGAAAGTCAAAGAGCTGGGGACACTCAAGCTCCAGTTATTTTAAAATAGCATTTTCTATTCAGTCCCAGAATGAACTGCTCACCAATTACTTTGTACAAAGGCACCACACAGGGAATTCCGGTTATTTTGTAGCTGCTACTTTTGCTCACACTTGCAAATGTTGTGCTAGCATGGTTTCCTTGCACTTAAATCGCTTTCGCGTTCTCTGTCTAGCCATACATACGTTGCAGGCAGTATGCTCTAGGGAAAGGGGTCCCAAACCGCGATACAGTGGTGGAATACAAGCTTATTGGAAGTGGTACACCAAAGGCTCAGGTTTGGGTAGGAGAGGAGCCCCTTCCCACCCCCACCCCCAGTTTCAAGACCGTGGCATGCTAGGAAATCGGTGAGAAGCACAATGCACTCTTGGGCTCTTTCAGTCAGAGTGGTGAATGAGTTGCTGGGCGTGCCGGCATAGTGGTTTTACTCAGTGGGCCGGCAGGTGCCGTGGTTGCGCAGCAGAGCACAGACCCCGCATTGGGCGCACAGCCATGCCTGCCTTTCTGCTAGGCCGAGCCCTCAGCGTGGGCTTCACCGAGCCAGTCAGCTTGAGGGGAATGTGGGGCTCCATCTAGCAACACCCAGAGCAGCTCTCCTCCAAAAAGCCGCCATGCCTGGTTCGCGGCGGCTGCAAAACGTCCAGCCGCTTGGAGCTGTGGGATCCAAACCTCCCGCCGGGAAGCCGCTGCCAAGCAGAGCCCCCAGTGCTGCCAAGGCGGCGGCCTGGCTCCAGCACGCAGGCGGCACGCGGGGGTAACGGGGCGCTTGGATGGTAACTCTGGGCAGCTGGCTGGCTGCTAGTTGAGCTTTCCCCAGCAGGGGGAGACCCTGAGCAGCATTCCAGGGCCTTGCTGAGGCCACGCAGGAGGGTCTGGAGCTGCTGAGGAGCAAAAGGGGCCTCTTGGTGCCCAGGTAAAGCCCCCACTGCCAGCCAAGGCGCCCCTGGGCCTGCCCCTCACCTCTGGGACCCTGCTCCTGTGCCCAGCCCCTCCCACTACAGCCTCTTTGCCCCCCTCACCACAGCCCCTCTGCCCAGCCCCCATGTCCCCTCTGCTCCTGCGCCCAGCCCTTCCCACCATTGGCCCCCTGCCTCACCAGAGTCCCCTGCCCCTGTACACACACCTCCGCCCCCCCCACAGCCCCTTTGCCCCTCTACACACAGCCCTCCCCACCAGAGCATCCTGCCCAGCCCCCCATCACCAGAGCCCCCTGCACTTATACACCCACTTCCCCCTGTACAGCCCCCCCAGCCAACACCCCCTGCCCCTAAGCACACACCTCCCCCCACCGGTACACCCTTCCTCTGTACACACCTCCCCCACCAGAGCTCCCTGCCCCGTAGAGTCTCCCCAATAAAGAGCCCCCCTGCTCCTCTATACACACCTCCCCCACCAGAGCTCCCTGCCCCGTAGAGTCTCCCCAATAAAGAGCCCCCCCGCTCCTCTATACACACCTCCCCCACCAGAGCTCCCTGCCCCGTAGAGTCTCCCCAATAAAGAGCCCCCCCGCTCCTCTATACACACCTCCCCCACCAGAGCTCCCTGCCCCGTAGAGTCTCCCCAATAAAGAGCCCCCCTGCTCCTCTATACACACCTCCCCCACCAGAGCTCGCTGCCCCGTAGTCTCCCCAACAAAGAGCCCCCCGCTCCTCTGTACACACCTCCCCCACCAGAGCTCCCTGCCCCGTAGAGTCTCCCCAATAAAGAGCCCCCCCGCTCCTCTGTACACACCTCCCCCACCAGAGCTCCCTGCCCCGTAGAGTCTCCCCAATAAAGAGCCCCCCCGCTCCTCTATACACACCTCCCCCACCAGAGCTCCCTGACCCGTAGAGTATCCCCAATAAAGAGCCCCCCCGCTCCTCTATACACACCTCCCCCACCAGAGCTCTCTGCCCCGTAGAGTCTCCCCAACAAAGAGCCCCCCGCTCCTCTGTACACACCTCCCCCACCAGAACCTCCCTTTCCATGTACAGTTCCCTCACCGGAGCCCCTTGCTCCTGTACATGAACTCCCATCATGGGAGCTCCCCTGCACACAGACCCACTTCCCCCTGTACACGTGTCCCTCCCAGGCCCCCCTTCCCGTATACACATCTCCCATAACCAGAGCCCCCCAGCCCCTGTGCGCGCGTGCACACACAGACACACACACACACACTCTCTCTCTCTCTCCCTCCCAGCGAGCCCCTGCCCTTGTAAACACAAACACACTGTCTGAAAGACCATCATACTAGTGGCTGGTTCACTGGGTTTCTTTTTGATGTGCTGTCTAAAAACCAGCTGTGTTTAAAAATGTGTGTAATAATTGACCTTAGGTTTCCTTCGGCATTAATATTACTATAGGGGGTCGGCAACCTTTTCGGAATGGTGTGCCGAGTCTTAGTGATACGTGGACGTTTTTAGAAGGTCTCTTTCTAGAAGTCTATAATATAGAACAAACTATTGTATGTAAAGTAAATAAGGTTTTTGAAACGTTTAAAAAGCCGCATTTGAAATTAAAATGCAGAGCCCCCCGGACCAGTGGCCAGGACTCGGGCAGTGAGCGTGCCACTGAAAATCAGCTCGCGTGCTGCAGGCTGCCTACTCCTCTACCATAGCATCTGGCCATACTTAAATCAAGCCTATTAAGGCCTAAAATGTCCACAAAAAGGAGACATTTGTATGTGGTACATGAAACATCATTTTTATAAGGTGTTATGTCAACCAACAACGTCCTGGATCGGGCTGGGATTCAGGACACCTGGGTTCAAATCCTGCCACAGACACGGAGACCTTGGCCAAGTCACTTAATCTGCACTGTCATAGTCCCCATCTGTAAAGTGGGGGTTATACTTCCCCAGCTCACAGGGATGCAGAGGATAAATCCATTAATGGTTCTGAGTTGCTGGGATACTACAGCGATGAGAGCCGTAAAGTACATAGATAGGAATATAGCGTTTGTCTTTATTCATGATTAGGCTTTCAGAAAAGCTACAGCCAACCAACGCCGTATTTCTAAACAACTGTGTTCCTTCCCCCCAGGTAAAACTCCTCACTTATAGGAGGTGCGTCCCATATAGGGTGACCAGATGTCCCGATTTTATAGGGACAGTCCCAATTTTTGGGTCTTTTTCTTATATAGGCTCCTATTATCCCCCACCCCCTGTCCCGATTTTTCACACTTGCTGTCTGGTCACCCTAGTCCCATAAGTGTTGCAAGATTTGTTTCTTCAGCTGGCCGTCAGTATGTTTTAAGAGGCCCACCAATGAAAATACAGCCCAGGGAAAGAGGGCGGTTTGGAGAGTTTAGAATAATGTCTCTTTTTCTGAGACTTGTTAGAACAAGTAAAAGTTTCTGCTTCAAAGCTGTAAGGAAGAGAAGCCTCATGACTGCGATCTTAGGGATATTGAAATGGTATGGGCTATAAATGGCCCAGACGCAGTGGTTCTCAAACTTTTTGTATTGGTGACCCCTTTTGGACACCAGGCCTCTAAGCGCGACCCCCCCCTTTGGGGTCAGGCTGGGGGGGGCTGTTGGCAGCCCCCCCGGGGCAGAGGGTGGGGTGGTGCCTGCAGCCCGCCACAGCAGGGGCCAGGCTGAGGGTGGGGGGGTTCCAGCAGCCCCCCAGGGTAGGGGCCAGGCTGGAGTGGGGGGTTCCAGCAGCCCCCCAGGTCCGGGTTCGTGACCCCCACTTTAAGAACCAATGGCCAAGAGTAACCTCTGAAATATACAGCTGTACTGTATTTTAAATACAGTCCAAAAACGAAAGCATCAGAGAAACGAGGGAGATCGGTCAGGTTGGAGGAAGAGACACTAGAAAACTGTTTCCATATAACAATAAAGGGGAGGTTTTCATGATCACTCAACGTTAGCCTAGCTTTGCCACCAACTTCAGCCAAGAAAGGATAAAACAGCCGTGCTGGGATTCAGACCTGGAGCCCCAGACTGCCAGAGCCTGTCAAACCTGATACTGACACTGCTCACCTACTCTAGCTGTGAAGCTCTCCTGCTCCATCTGAAAGTTTCAGGTTTCATTTCTCTCTCTAGGCAACTCCGTCCTGCTGAGCCTTCGGTGCTCTCCCTGCACTCGCTCCCATTTTCCTCCCCATTAAACTCTGCCCTTAACTGCAACATTGCCCCACCCCTGCCCTTCCTATTGCTTTCCTCCCTCTGGGCGCCAGAACAAGCTAGGAGTTGTCTAAGTAGCTTTCTTTGAAAATCCGCAGCCAATCTCTTTGATCGGGCAGAGAGGCCCAATGACAGGCTGGATGTACTTCCCCGTCCATTGCTCACAGTGTGGCAGCAAATGTTGAAACCGAGAACGCGAAGCAGGAAAAGTCTCACTGCGGACACAGTTGCTGTGTCCATACAGCAGCATGGTAAACTGAGATGAGGACTAGCTACAAAGTCATCTCCCCCTGTTCAGAGCCTGGCTAGAGGCAACATGACCGTTAAAATGCCAAGTGGGCACCTTGCACCATCCACTAGTTCTTCCACAATTGCTGCCCCCGTGAAGCTGCATCTGTGTTTGTGCAATGCTGGGAAATGTGAGACAAAATACTACGGTAGTGCTGCCAAGCGCAGGGCTGGAGACCTTATAGAATGATTCCCTTTAACCAGCTTGTAACTGCATCTCAGCTCCTACTTCAAAAGAGACCCTTGCTTCACAGGCAGATATTTTACTTTGTCTGCTGCTCCATTTTCCTGTGCGTACCGTCATTCCCACGGGGCGGGTCACTCAAATTCCTCCCGTCACTGCGTCTCCTGGCTCCCAGGCCTGTGCTTGTAGGCAGTAGGGGGGACTGTCTGTCATGACTGTGCCTCTTCCCTCTTCCTATATTATTTGGAGTGGTGTCTGAGCACGTGACATTCCCAGCCCGTTCCTCAAACGCAGTCCCCACCCTGGGTTGAATCCAAACTCATCCCCTGCCTGCTAAGCAGTGTTCTGACTTGAGGAATGAACAGCAGTCCAGCATACAGTCCGTACGTATGGCTGTTCCAGGATTGCTTAGCTTTCACCATTTATTCTCTTTCCCTATCACACCCGCAGGCCGTTCAGATCTTTACATCTTTTCCCCTGCTTGTGGTATTTCCGGCTTTGCACTTGTCTGGGTATAAATATGACTCTCAACGGGGAGGCTTCCTGTATTATAAGACTTTGGCCAACAAGCGCCTTTAACATGAAGGCAATCTAACCTATGGGGCCAGCTTTGCTGTGTAAACATTGCTCTGGTTTTTCTGCACTTCTTGACACTCCTTATATCACAAATAAGATCACAGCTGGTGGTAAATCGGCAGCATAGCTGCCAGCACCATTTGATCAGTAACTAGTACCGTCATGGCAGTGCTGACGCTAACAAATAGCTGATTAATCCCCAGAATAACCCATAAATAAGGTGGTGTTACTGGTATTACTATTTCCATTTTATAGATAGGAGAACCGAGATGTGGAGTCAGTGCCTTAGGCTGCAGAGGGATTAATAGCTTCATTCATAGTTTTTAAGGCCATAAAGGTCCCCTGTGGTCATCTAGTCCACGGGTTCTCTCAGGAAAATTTTTGGTGGCCTCAGAGTGCGGCTACCAACTATTGCTGGTGACCGCTCTGACAATTTTTCATACAATACTTAATTAAGTTTAGTAGAAACAAATAAATATGCACATAGATATGTCCAAATCATTGTGGGTTTTTTATGTAGGTTTTTTTGCAGACTCAATAATAAAAATGATGTACCATTTTCTCTGTTCTTCCCTGGATCTAAACAAATAATGTGTTTTGTATGTTCTAGTCCCTTTTTGTTGTTGTGTCTTTTGGGGGTTTTTTTGGTTGCTTACTTTTCTAAGATTTGCTCACTAGCAAGTCGGTTTCTGTAAGAAGTGGCATTTGTATTTTGTCAGTATCACTTTTCCCAGCAGCAGACTTGCTGGCTGCTAGCAGGGAGGCAGTGAAAAGTGATAGTAACAAACATATAATTATCACTCTTCACAACAGATTTATTCAGCCCTGGATGGGGAAGTGGGTAGGGAGATGGCTGGGGTCCAGGGGTAATGGGGTGGGATAGGGGTGAGCCTGGGGACCAGAACCCTGCAGCTGCACAGCCGGAGGCCCCTATTTTACACTTGTTACTGATATGAACCAATGGAAACTTACTAATGTTAGATTTACAAAATAATTGCCTGTGACAACATTAATAATACTTATGTGGCACTTTCCATCTGTAGATCTCCGGGAGGGAGATCTCTGTCCCCATTTTACAATTAAGGAAACTGAAGCACAAACAGGTGAACTGACTTGTCCAAGATCACGCCAAGGTCTCCTGAGTCCCACCCATGGCCCTAGCCATTGGAACACGTTGCCTTATACATTCAAATGCAGCCAGCTCTGGGGTGAAACAGGGCAACTGGTTAACAATGCATCATAACACTATCCAACAGTGAAATGGAGCATATAACACCCCATTGAAACTACAGAGGCACTGCTTGTTGAAAGCTTTGTATAACAGCCTGGAGTTGCCCCTGATTGTGTGTTTGAAGAGCACAGTAATTGTTTGACTTCTTTAGGTGATTGAGTTGTGCAGTCTGTGTCGATTCGGGTATTAGTTAGAATACAGACGACAGCCAGATAAACAAACAAATAAATTAACATGCAGGGAAACAAACACAAGCAGACAATGCCAGAGCCATTTTTAGCTCTTCTTGGGAAGTGATTCAGATACCAGTGGCTGCTAAAGAAGGCGGCATTGAGAGTTGCCCAGAAATTGCTACTATTAGGAGGCACCTCTGTCATAAAGATCTCAAACAAGCAGCATCTGCCAGCTGTTAAAACAGCCATTGCACCAACCCAAGAGAGGACATTAGGGGAGATCCTCCCCAAGCCTGGCAGGAGATGGGACCCTCCTTCTTTTAATACCCCCTTGAATAATCCTGTCAGCCAGGGTGTCAAATGTACTAGGGCAGACGTGGGCAAACTTTTTGGCCTGAGGGCCACATCGGGGTTCAAAATTGTACAGAGGGCCGGGTAGGGAAGGCTGTGCCTCCCCAAACAGCCTGGCCCTGCCCCCTATCCGGCCCCCTCCCACTTCCCGCCCCCCTCAGAACTCCTGACTCATCCAACCCCCCCACCCCCCGCTCCTTGTCCCCTGACCACCCCCTCCAGAGACCCCCCCCACCCTAATTGCCCCCCCCAGAGCCCTGTCCCCTGACTGCCCCAACCCCTATCCACCCTCCCACCCCCTGACAGACTCCCAGGACTCCCACACCACATCCAACCCTCCCTGCTCCCTGGCTGCCCCCTCCAGAAACCTCCCCCGCCCCTAACCATCACCCTAGGAGTTTCACCCCCTATCCAACCCTGCTCCCTGCTCCCCAACTGCCTTACCATGAGGCTCCTAGCAGCGTGTCTGGCTTCACCGGATGGGATGGTCCTGTGGGTCGGATGTGGCCCGCGGGCCATAGTTTGCCCACCCCTGACTAGGATGAAGTGAGTTATTAGTGACCTCTCCAACTCAGCAGTGTCAGAGCAGAGCACACTTAGTGCGTGTCTAGACTTCAAGCTGGGGTGTAGCTGCCAGCTCAAGGAGATACAATGGTGCTGTCATCCAGCTAATGCACTAAAAATAGAGGTCAAGAATCAGAGAGGTAGCCGTGTTAGTCTGGAATAGCAGAGGTAACAAAGTCCTGTGGCACCTTTATAGTTAGTCTTTAAGGTGCCACAGGACTTTGTTACCTCTAAAAATAGAGGGTAGCCTTGCCCTTGGCAGCATGAGCTGTGGGATGGGCCAGGGTCTCCAGCGGGCACATGTTCAAGGCAGGCTCCGGATATCAGGCCAGGGGCCCGAGGTGGGCGATGCTGGGGGGGGTGTGCATAGGGCCAGGAGTGGGAGCAGAGCAGTGTCAGGGTCAGGTGCCCTGGGAGAGGCATAGATACTGGAACGCAGGGTGCTGTTGCAGCCCTGGCTTGGTTTCCAGCATACACAGTGGCTAAATGGCTCACAGCCCCCCCCCCCGCGTTCAAATTACTCCATCACTCCTGGGGTGGGAAGAGAGGTAATCAGGGGCCCAGGAGGTGATTGGGGCCTCTGGGTGGGGGGATACAGAGGGGCAGGATCAGGGGCTGGGGGGGCGGAGAGGAGCAGGATCCAGGGGTGGGGGAGGATCGGGGGGGTGAGGGGGGCGGATCAGGGGTGGGGGGGTGGAGGGGGGCAGGATCCGGGGGGGTGTGTGGAGAGGGAGGATCAGGGGCTGGGGGGGCGGAGGGGGGAGGGTCAAGGGAGGGGGGCGGAGAGGGGCAGGATCCAGGGGGGTGTGTGGAGAGGGAGGATCAGGGGCTGGGGGGGCGGAGGGGGGAGGATCTAGGGCTGGGGGGGCGGAGAGGGGCAGGATCCAGGGGAGGCGGAGGGGGGAGGATCTAGGGGTGGGGGGGCGGAGAGGGGGCGGGATCTTTAGCTTCCTCCACGTGCTCTCTGCCCTCTCAGCTGTACCCTTGGGGGGCGAGGGGGGAAGGTGGCTTCGAAAGGCGCATGCGCAGCTGGCCGGGGAGGAGCTCGCCAGCGGGCAGGTCTCGCGAGATGTGGCTGTCTCGCGCAGGGGGGGCGGGGCTTGCGGGCCTAGTGTATCGGTTGAATGTCTCAGTGTTCGAGAAGGGCCCGCTCGGGCAGCACGTGGGGACAGCGCGCGGGGGGGGGCTGGGCACGGTGCGCACGAGGGCTCTGCACCGGGGGCGGCGAGCACCGGACGGATCGTGAGTATCGGGCCGGGCGGCCGCGTTCTCCGGGGGAGGGGCCGGGCCGGGCCGGGCTCCCCCTTCTCGGCGGGTGCAGCGGGCCCGGGCTTGGGGCTGAGCCGCCGGGGGGTTCGGGCTTCCCGCTGAGCGGGGCAGGGCAGGGGACCCCCCCCCCCCGTGTGCACCCTCGGCCGGGGTCACCGGTCTGCCTCCTCCCCCCCGCCCGGAGTCACCCCTTCCCCGCTGCCCTGGGTACTGTCAGACCAGCCCTCCCCCTGGGGTCACCCCCCTCCCCGATAGACTGTCTAATTCTCTTGCGTGTCTCCCCACTCCTGGGCGTGCAGCCCCCTGGAGCTCCCGGTTCTCTGGCTTGTTGTTACTGTGTCCCCTACAAGTTCGGGCAACTTTCCCCCTGGCTGTCAGTGGGGCGGGGGGGAGGTGATTACTGGCTAGCGTGGTGCATTAAATAGTGCTTCTTCCCTCTTGTACCCCTGTTCATAATCTCCCCCACATACCTACTGTAAGGGTGGGGGTGGGTGTTGCATGGTTGTTCCCATTCCCCTCTGTCCTGTGTGAGTTGCTTGGCTTTTCCTTTTCTACCCTATTGGTAGCAGGTTTGGGCTTTGCTGCTGTCAATGGGGGTCAGGAGTTAATTGCATGGTGTAAGTTTCCCACCTTGGCAGCTGGGTTGTCAGTGAGTCTGGTATTGTTGTACTGAGGGTGTATTGTTAACTGTCTTTATTTCACCCTGAGAGGGTTTGGTTGGTGTCAGGTTTGAAAACCCCCTTCCCCATAACAGGCTGTGTGACCCCTGACCCCTGCTATTTATGCACCTTCTATGTGGGATTACATACCTGCTGGTAATGCCCCTTTAAAAGGTTAGGATGAGAGAGTCTCCCCTGTCTTTATCTCAGGGAACTAGAGGCCATCAGGATGCTTTCTTGACCCCTACCTAGTCTGTTGGGATTTGCAGCGAAATGACCTGAACGCCTCTTTCCCAAGGTCACTCACCCGCCTAAAGGTTTACTCTTTCAAAGGTCATGTATACCCAGACTGAACAGGTAGCGTGCTGCAGGAAGCAACTTGAGTGCCACAGCAGGTCTAGCTAGCAGAGGGCTCAGTAGTTTGTTCCCTTGTTCTGAACAACTGAACACCCCCTCCCAGCCCACCCGCTGAGCAGGGGCTGGTGTTAAATGGTACCTTTAGGAACGTCACTCAGCTTCTCGGTGCCAAGTCTGTGCACTTGGCTTGGGCTCCTTTGATCCCAGATCAGCTCCCTGCACTTGTTTCAACCTGAAAAGGAGTGCTTCAGGGTCTCAGCCTTCTTTAGGGAAGATGAGCGACCGGGCAAGCATGTACCTGCTGCTGTTGTAGATGTGACACGGCTTTCTAACCCACGCCGCCCGGCTTGTTGGTGCTTAAATTAGACCAACTAATTCAGTGTGCAGTCCCAGTCGGGTCTTGCTTAGTGGCTTTGCAAATGGCTGTTGACCAATGGCTTTTGGGTTTGCGCCTTTAAGAAAAAGAAGCAAGTCTTCCCTGCTACCAGTTGCAGTGTGCACAAATGAAATGAAGTGCACTAGGCCAGAGCACATGGAGATACTTCCCCCTGAACGCCAAAAAACAGCCTCTTTTAAACGGAGCACAGCCAAAAGAAACCGGGGGGGGGAGGGGGGGTGAAACCCTGACCCCATTGAAGTCGCTGGTAAAATTCCCATTGGATTCATTAGTCAGGATTTTCCTTCTGGTCTGCCTGAAAACTGATTCCGATGTGAGTAAACATAATGTGAGTTTTTGTTTTAAATTGTTGCAGAGCTGCTACAATTTGTTACAAAGCAGCTGGAATGCTGTGGTATAAACTACATTAGTCTCTGATCTGTAAAATTGGTGGGTAGGTAGATGAGGATCAGTTGAGGTGCCCCATGCCACAGCTGTCTTAGATGCTGGATTCAGAGTTGCTTGCCAATATGTAGATCTATTTCTGTAATATACAGGGGGAACCCTTAATTTTTAGTGTCTGTGTGTTAAGCCAGTTAGAGACAGTAGTTAACGCCACTGAAATCCTAGCTTTCAATGTTTTGTTGAGGAAATACTAGATGTAAACTCTGACACATTGTACAGACCAGCGAGTCCTGTGAGGGTCAGTGCTTGATGTGATTTCAGGTCGGTTGGGAGCCCTGTTGCAACAACTTAAAAGTGAAAGTGAGGGTTGACAGAAGTGTTAGGTGTGGATTTACTAGTGCTCACTAGCATTTTTCATTTGTTTGTACAGCACACTGCATAATGGAGCCCTCTAGGCACTACCCGAGAGTAAACAAACTATAATCACCGGACTCTACTCCCACTTCTACAACCTTTACCTGCTTATCAGGCCAATATGTAGCTAGAGGATGCAGTGAGCAATAGAGAAATTACATTGTAGCACAATCCAGCAGTATTTTAACAGCCTGCTTGCCATGTTTCTTTCAACTCACAAGTGAAAATATGAACTGGAGTTTTTTCCAGTGTCTTCATGAGCTTTGAACAAGTAGACTTGTGCCTGGAATGGTAAACATCCATGACAGTTTTGCAAAGTGTAGGACACAGCTGCTCTTCTCAGTAGAGAAGACCCGGTATCTGTAGGATATGTAATAGGGAGGTCTCTTTCCCCCTCCTTCCCTCCACTAGAAATCTTCACACCAACCAATCCATAGTAATATGAAATCGCAAAGGACAGGTGAGCTGTACACAGGCCATATTGTTAAGGAAGAGTCAAGGACAGCGAAATGAAAGTAACTTGCATGCTTTGACTTTCAATGTTTCTAGGCTCCCGTTTAACACCTGCTAGGTGTTATCAGAATGCAGTGAACTTTGTCTCAGGGAAAGGCAAGGACTTGTTGCTGAGGAAAGGGGTAGCAAGAGAGGCTAACTTCACATTTCTCCTGTTTGTTTTGTGTCTGTGAATGATCTACAGAGTTACAGCCAGGTGAGCCTGCGGAGTGAAATGGGAAAGAAAGCATCTGACCTGCTGGTGCATGGCACGGTTGCTCCAGGAGGACTGTCTGGTTTTTCCTTGGTAGAGAATGCGTTTTGGCAGTTAGAGCCAGGGATTTGGAGCTGGGTGTTCCAAGGCCATGTCTACGCGAAGGATGCTGCAGCTATGTCTCTGGAGCACCCATAATGTATGTTTCCTATGCCAAGGGAAAGGGTTTTCCCATCGTTCTCCGAGTGGCAATGGAATTCTTCCATCCACCTCCCTGCATCTGCTTCGGAAGTTCTCAAACTTCACTGCACCTTCTAACGGCAAAAATGACTACTCAGGGGTCTGAAATGTGTAATCTCAGCACAGGTAGAATCAGGGCTGGCTTCCTTCTAACCAATCACCACTGCCAGTGCTAGGCGTCTCCTTGGCTTTTATGAGTTGAAGGAGCTCTCAGACTCCATGTCCATTCAGTTTTTGGTGTTTGCTCCAGGGGGCCAGTTTGATTGGATAAGCTTCTGGGGGCTGGGACTGCTTACTGTGTTTGTACTGTACCTAGCACAATAAGACTGTGGCCTGTTGGCTCTACTACAATAGAGCTGTTGTCCCAGTGAAAACCGGAGCTCCATTGTGCTGGGTTCTGAGCAAACATATCAAGGAATCAGTCCCAAGCCATTCTGGGCACCTTTATTTCTTTAACATTTTGATTCTGTAGGTATTTGGTGCATCACAAAGATTTCAACTCTGTAGTGGTTTCTTCTTATGGAATCCTAGGACTGGAAGGGACTTCAAGGGGTCTAGTCCAGTCCCCAGCACTCAAGGCAGGATTGAGTGTTCTCTAGACCAGTGGTTCTCAACCCCTGGGCCACATGCGGCCCAGTTAGCCCAGCTGTGTGCTTTTAAAATAATATTCCAGGTCCTGGCTGCCTGGTCCTGTGTGCGTTGTGGTTCGATGCCAGAGGCTCCACTTTGTGTAGGGGTCTCTGGGCAGGGATTGCTGGACATAGGGGTTTGTCATGGGGTTTAGTGAGGCACCGTGGTTCCCAACCTGTGGCCCACAATGATAGATTGAGAACCACTAGACAGTGTCTGACAGGTGTTTGGTTAACCTGCTTAGGCAATTTATTCCACTGCTTAACCACCCTGACAGGAAGTTTCTACTAAAGTCCAACTTAAGCCTCCCTTGCTGCAATTTACCCCCATTCCTATCCTCAGATGTTAAGGAGAACAATTTTTCTCCCTCCCCCTTGTAATAACCTTTTTTGTACTTGAAAACTGTTCTCATGTCTCCCCTCAGTCTTCTCTTCTCCAGACTAAGAGTTTTTTTCAGTCTTTCCTTCTAGGTCATGTTTTCTAGAACTTGAATCATATTTGTTGCTCTTCTCTGGACTTTCTCCAATTTGTCCACATCATTCCTGAAATGTGGCGCCCGAAACTGGGTACAGTGCTCCAGTTGAGGCCTAATCAGCACAGAGCAGAAGAATTACTTCTCCTGTCTTGCTTACAACACTCTCTTTTTGCAACAGCGTTACACTGTTGACTCGTATTTAGCTTGTGGTCCACTGTGATCCCCAGATCCCTTTCCGCAATACTCCTTCCTAGGCAGTCGTTTCCCATTTTGTAGGTGTGCAACTGATTGATCCTCCCTAAGTGGAGTAATTTGCATTTGTCTTTATTGATTTTCATCCTGTTTACTTCAGACAATTTATGTATCAAGGTATTTTTGACATCTCTCAAACTCCTGGATAAAGAGGATTGTTGTGTGTACCCTGAAAGACTCTTAACAATCTCCACTAGTAATGAAATAATTAGACTTGAAGCACTACCTTCTAGACTTTCTATTAATAACTTCTGGTCTAACTGTAAGCATTCTATGACACAGCCAATTACAATTTCAAAAGTGGCTAGTGATGTTACTATGTGTCTGTATAGCACCTAGTACGGTGGGACCCCAATCTGGCACGGGGCCTGTATGTGCTACCGTAATACAAGTTATAACGCCAAAATCCATTTCTTGCTGATTAGATCTTTGAAGTATTGAATGTGACTTCTTTCAAGGAACCTGTTCCCTCTACAAGTTGTCGTCCTCTCCATTGTTCAGTCTCTTTGTTAGATACTGCGACACTTGCTGCTGCTTCCTAGCTTGCATGAATACAGCATGCATACGTTTCCGCAAGCACTTGACAGCGGTGATGTCCTCTTCGCAGCGCAGCTTTCAGAGAGTGAAGTGCTGCTTTTACTCCGTTCTCTTCCAAAGAGGCTTACTTGAGCATTTGTTTCAAATAGCTCTTTGTCAAGGACTTGTTGCTGTGCAGTGCGTATGCTAAGTAGCTCTTGGTGACGCTCTTCGCAGATCACCGGTTTGCCTAGCAAGGTTGCCACTTGTGATCGAGGCCTGCAGCGTCCCTTCCCGGCACTGGGGCGGAGGGAGCATCTTCTGCTGATGCTCTGCTCCCTGGATGTTGTGGGGTATGCTTTCCTCTTCCTATTTTGCTTCTGTTCTCCAGACTTTATGTGCACAGTGGTGGCAAAGTGCACTGCAGAGACAGTACGCTCTCCAAATTTGGGTGTAGCGTGTACGACCCCATGCAGACCCACCTTCTACTTGTGGAAGCTGATGCAATCGGCACGTGTTGACTTCCCTGAGAGGTTTTGTTTAAACCATTCTCCTGTTTCTAAACGAAACATTGTAGCCCCTCGAGTGCCTGCCTGAGCCAGCATCCTTCAGAGTCAATGGCAGAGCTTAAGTGGGACAGGAGCAAGCCAAGTGCATCAATACTGGAAACTGACTCTTCTTCTCCACGCTGAATGGAAGCGCCTGGAAGAAGCGCCGTGAGTGGTGGGGTTTAGAAATAGTTTGTCTTAAAGAGTTGTTAGCAATACTGATAAAGCAACTTTTTAGAACCCCTGTAAGCTGCTAGGTGCCAAACAGAATACCGCCTCCTTAATCTTTTGCAAAGCACTCTAACATGGAGTTCAGTTGTGAAACGTAGGCCCGATCGATACTAGAGCCTTGTATCGCTATAACGACATGGCTCGGGGGTGTGGAGAATCCACGTTGACCGCGCTATGTCAGCGGGAACCAAGTACTGTTTCTTGGGGAGATGGATTAACTACGCCGATGGGAGAAGCTACCATGGTGTAGCTGCAGCACTGTACATGAAGACAAGCACCTAATTACAGCCTTATCTGTTAGTGGCTGTGGCTGGAGACAGACCTTAAAAGAGAACTGCAGTTACAAAACAAACTAGCCAGGAGATTCTGTATTGCTGTGATTTGGTGGTGGTTTTACACACTCTTAAAGTACGGAAATGTGTATTTAATGTCACTCAGACAATCTTAATCTTTCCCCTTGCCCTCTCACCAGCCCAGCTAGTCGACACTGCAGAACAGTTTAGGATCGTGCCCCCAAATGTGGCACATCTCGCTAATGCATGTGATCGAACGTCTCGGTTCGTTGGTCATTGGCTGCGGAGGTTACAGCATCCAGTCCCACGTAGGGATCTCTTACCAAACTGTAGCTAGCTGTCACTGCTGTGATGTAGTCTGGTGTAGTCCAAGACCCTTTGGGCAGCAGAAGGCCCGTAGCAGTCTTGTGTAGGGACACGGGGAACAGCCACGTCTGGAGCCTCTGCAGTGGCTTCATTCCAAAGCTAAGCAGGTAGAGAAGAGTGGCTGGCGAGGGAGCCCTTTCGCCTTGGATCCAGTGGTCAGCAATCCATGCGGAGGGGTGGCACCAGCTCACAGGCTGAGTAAGTAAGGCCTTTGGAGAGTGTAGTGAGGGGGGACTTCCACTCCCCAGTCAAGGTGTCTGCTTAAGACTGGAGTACTCTGGATTCAAGCAGTTTCCCCGAGGTTTCCCCCAATGAAGTCGCAGGGAATGCGTAAGTCCAAAGATAGGGTGGTTTGCGTTTGTCTGGGCTCTGCTTTCTTAGGGCAAGTCAACGCTACAAATGCAGCATCGGCACTGCTGTAGTGCTTTGATGAAGACGCTCTCAGCTGATGCCTATGAGAGGTGGTAGCTTCTCCCGTCAATATAGCTCTCCTGCAGACAGAACGCTGTCTACACAGGGTTTAAGGTCTGTGTAACTGTCGCTTAGGAGTGTGAATTTCTCACACCCGTGAGCGATGTAGTTATATCGGAGTAAGTGTGTGGACCTGGGCTTTGGAAACTGGAGAAAATTCCGGCTAACCCACTGCGGGGCTCTTGTTTTAGGATGCTCTGCATAGTTACGGAACAAAGTAGCTGGCAAATTAATGCCCACACATGTTGGGAGTAGCGGAGGGGGGGGGTATGTCTTTCGGATGCATTTCTGTTAAAGGAGCTCATGAGCCTAAACAAACTGCTACAATAACTCCGGCTAAAGCACCGGGGAATTATCTGTATTGCCTTCTCATGTGGCTGCCAGAGTGGCTCTGAATCACCCGCTGAGTCGAGTGAATGAAGGAGTTGTAAATAATGAAGCAATCTGATGAGATCGGATGAAATGGGGACCTCGATGTAGGGGTAGGGAGGTAATGCAATCGGTAGAGCAGGAGGGAGCCTGGCGGTCTGATGGGGTCAATGTTGACGAGTACGTGAACTGTGAAGCTATTGCACAGTGGGAGGAGTCCACTCATTTGATGAGGTTGCATCCACACACTAGCAGCACATGCTGTAGCAAGTAAGTGGTGAAAGGGTTAATGTTCGCGGGGGTGCTATTTGCATATGCTTTGCAGCTGGTAAAGACACTTGCAGCAAAGCTGCCATTGGGCTATGCTGACACTTTAAACCCTCACTTTTTTCAGGTGTCTATAAACTGCACTGAGCCCGTCTGCTCTGGCCTGAAAGTGGTGCCCACAGTCCTCATTCAGAAGTGCTGCTACTCCGATACCTAGGGCCACGTCCGCACTACGGGTGCTACACCAGTGCTACTGCCTTGCAGCTGTGCTGCTGTAGTGTAGACACTGCCTATGTGATAAAGGCTGTGGAATTAAATTTGAATACAGCCAGATGTACCAGTGTAGCCGATTTAAATGCAGATGAAGGGAGAGGGATGTTGTATGGTCAGCCCCGGCGCAAGTGGCATCGAATGAGGAAAGATCAGCTTTATTGCTAAACACAGGACTGCACTGGTACCTGTAGTGTCGAGTTCCAGCTCCGGGATGCTGGTTTAGTGCGTTACACTAGGCCAAGTCTTTACGCTTCTCTGTGCCTCAGTTTCTTCCTCGGAAAAACAGGTCTGATCATTCTTGCCTTCTTCCAGGGTTTGGGGGTTTCTTCTTTACAGAGCTTGCTGGTTGTTGGATGGAAGGTGCTGTGACATTTTGATTCTTCTTCACATGCTGAGCGCTCTTGTTGGCTGTGCTATAGGAAGCCACGCACTTCATGTTAACGAGGTTTTGGCAGAGGAATGGTGACGGAATGTCCCTTGCAGTCCTGTTCTGATGGTACTTAGATTTGGGGATTAAAGTGTATGTGAAGCAGGAATCTTTGGGGCTTTAGAGATTTAAATTCTCATTTTAACTCTTTTACATTCAGGTAATTGGAAGGTTCATCTGATTGCAATTTAATTACCTTTTTTTACATCCCCCAGTCTGAGGTCTTGTCTGCCCTCCCCCTGAATTTTAATATCTTGATAGTCAACATGTTTTTTATGCAGGGCTTTGGAGCAGTGCTCCGGCTCTGCTCCAGCCCCAGGCAAAAACCTGCAGCTCCACTGCTCTGCTCCGGCTCTGCTCCAAAGCCCTGGTTTTATGAGCTCACAACTCTGGGTGTCTTCTCACTTTAAGTTTACGTAGCAGGATATACTAAAACAACAGGAGCAGGCAGGATGGGAAGAAGAGTCCTGACCAGGGAGGACATTCCACAACTGATTCTGTCATTTGGGGTTCAGAGGGAAGGCTTAATTCAAGGTGCTGCTGCATCCTGAATCCAAGGATGCTACAGATCCCTGTGTTAGCACCTCATCCTTCCCTTGAGTGTCCTCTGGCCAGTTCCTTGTGCTGCCTGCCTTTGTGGGACTGCTTGCCCCTCTATGTTTAGCCTGCCTTAGCAATGCTGTGGTTGTGTGCCTCTGAAAGCAGAGGTTAGGCAGTATTTCCTGTGAGAATTTGAATATACAGGTGGTCCCTTAAAGCCAGGGGTAATACGTTATTTTTGGTCAAGGTCCAGACTCCAGAAAAAATAACCATGATAATAAGTTAATAAAAAGACTTCATGGTCCATTCAAAAGCATCTGTCGATCCGGATTTGGCCCTGTGATCCGCCTGTTGATTACCCCGCTGTAAGCCGTACAACTGTCCTTGGTACCCAGAGAAAGGGTTGGTACAAATGCCTAGCTCCGTCTCATATTTTGAGAACTCTTACTGGCTGACATTGAAGTGGGGCTGAGCTGAAGTTTTTCTGATGGCTACTCCTTTGCACTAGTCAATCTTGTTGTCTGTCTTTACTCTTAGCAACTCTGAGGACGGACTCCGGTAGATTTTGTCATCTGCTGTTCCTATGTGGCTTATAAGGCAGAGCATGTGCCATTGGCTATTTTTAGTGTGGAAAATTTCAAGACCCCATGTGAGCCAGTTTAGTGCAACTGTGCCACTCCTTCACCCGGGCAATACTATTTCTTCAGTGCTGTATGTCCGCATCTCCACCACTGCAGTACTAGACAAGAATAGAATTATAGGGAGGAGTGTCATCTTGCCAATGAAGCCTGGGTCTCAGTCAGATGATCTGGGTTCAGTTTCCAGACCTGTGGCCGACTTGCTTTGTGATCGAGGCCAGTCACTTTAATCTGTCTGTGCCTCAGTTTCCTCCCCCGCCCCCATGTTATGGAACATTAATGTCCATAAAATGCCGTGTTGGAAAGAGCGCTGAGTACAAAGTGTTGTGAGGCAGAGAATGAACACAGTAGCGGTTCTCCAGAATCTTATTCCACAGTCTGCAGCTATTTGAGTCTCTCTTGTGTGACTCATTTAAAAACAAACTGTGATTTGTAGAGTTTGAAGAAGGCTGGTTAAGGGAAGCTTTGAAAATCAGCCGGAGTAAACTTTTGCTGGGTTTCTCCTTCTCAAACCTTAAGACTGAATTCTCTGGCCTGCCTGTAAACCTCGTAGTGTTAACATTTCAAGCCATATAAGGATGTGTATATGAAGGATTGTTTGTTCTGGCTAGGGAGCAGCGCAGCTTAAAACATATTAATCGTGTCTGAGACCCTGACCTAAGCAAGTGGAATGAGTTTGTGGTTCTCAACTTGTTCTTTGATAGGACAATATTTGTTTACAAATGCCATGCCCAGCCTCCATAGATCAGCAAACCCCCTCTTCTGTGGAGAGGTTAAAAGTGGATTGCTTGTGCATCACAGTTTGCATACGAAACTCAGGACCCCAAATTCTTCCTTCACTATTTAAGATGACATCTGTTGGTGTTATGCTGTCACCTGGCCAACTTGGCGTTTAAATGCCGGTTTCTATTTTGTGTCGAGCTAGTGGCTTTCATGTAATTCTCTAGACTAGGAAAACTTGGGTCCCTCCTTCCTCTGGCATAACCCTAGTGCCAGCTGACGGCTCTCGCTGAAACTAAAGGCGTAACAGTGAAACGGCACATCTTAACAGGGAACATTTGCTAAAGCAGTATCCCACTGTGAATAAAAAATCACTGACCAGTTAAGTTCCCATGTCACTGAAATGATAAAAATATCAATGTACTGTACCACAACACTTATATTTTTAGGGCTCTTATTTACCAAGCCTTCTGCTCGGGATGTTTTCCCAGCAGCTGTTTCTGCTGTCACAAAGCAGTGCAGAATGGCAGGGCACTGCTTTGTGCGCGTGCAGTTGGTCCCACTTCATAGGGAATGAGCTAATAGGACAGTCTGTTTAATCAGGAAGGCTCACTGGGGATGTACTTATGCAAGCCTATGTAACAGCACTTTAATTGAGGCTTGTGGTACACCCAGGAGGCAGCTTGTGTGGTGGTTCTACATTAATTATCATGCATAACTTAAGCATACAGCGAATGAACTTCAGGGACTGATTACAATGCACTATTGTACTGTACAGCGGAGGCTTGAACTTTTCTTCTGAAGAGCTTGGAGGCTTTATCCGTTCCTCTTAAAAAGTGCCTGGAAAAACTAAAAGCCTGAAACTTTTTTTTTTTGTTTAAGTTACTTGAGCTTGCAGAACGTGAATCTACAGCTTGAAAAGATGTAAGGTTGGTTGGGCCATCTTATCTTCAGCAGAGTAAGTCCTTCTGATCAAGCTGTTCTGGGTAACCAGGAAGCCACTGTGGTTTCTCTAACCCTCTCCCTCACCCCATCCTCATGCAGTTTGTAGTTTTAAGATTTTGTTTCATCTCTTTTATGAATAAAATTCCACAAAGACCAAGCTCTTAAAGGCAGAGAAAAGAGAAATTTGTGATTTTAAAGAAGCAGCTCTTAGTGGTTTGCTTTGAAGTCTGCCCTGAGATGACTGAGGTCAGGTCTACACTTGGCGGGGCAACCTAAGATACGTTGACTTCAGCTACACAAATAACATAGCTGAAGTTGACGTATCTTGGGTCGACTCACTTTGGAGTCCTCACGGCAGCAAGTCGACTGCTGTCACTCCCCCGTCAACTCTGCTTCCACATCTCGCGGCGGTCGAGTTCCGGCGTTGACGGGGAGCACTCGGGGATTGATTTATCGCGTCTACACTAGACACGATAAATGGATTCCCCAATAGCTTGATCACTCCTGCCGATCGGGGGGTAGTGTAGACATGGCCCGAGTTGTCTTCTAGGACTGTATTTAGCCAGCTTCTTGGAGTAAGACTATTTTGGTGGCCATTTATAGGACCAAAAGGCTAGACGTACCCAGTGATGCAAAATGGTGGAAAGAAAAATTAATTTGGCAGTTGATAGCTTGATTGGGATTCTTAGAATATGACACAATAACAGCCTTTCTTGTTTTTTTTCTTTCTTTCCATGTTAGTTCTGGTGAAGGAGGGCACTCTTGTTCTTGAAATTTCCTTATAACTCCGACAAGTTCATGAATGGCTTGGTCTACGTTCAATCGTATTTTTTTCTTTGTGAGGCTTCCATATACGTTACTTTAAGCTGTCGTGCTAATTCAGGCAGGTACAGGGCATGCAGCTAGTCCTACAAAAGACTCATGTAATTGAAGGAAGCACTTACCACAGCGGCTTGATACAGTGGAGATGTTACTGTGCTGCTTAATTGATGTCTAGAGCAGCAGGTCTCAAACTTATTGAGCCCACGACCCTGTTTTGTGCGCTGTCGGCGCGCCGCAACCCCTCCGGTCCGGCGGCTGGCTGCGGCGCGACACCCGTCCCCGCCGCCGCGAGTTGCAGGAGCTCACGACCCACCGGGGGAGCGCTCTGCAACCCCCCAGGGGGTTGCGACCCCCAGTTTGAGAAACCCTGGTCTAGAGTCACTTGTGCTTCAGTGGTTTGGAATTAAAAAAGGCATTGTACTCTTCTTTGTCCCTCTCTCCTGAATGTCACTTAGTGCTGAAACTGGTGTCCTAACTGTGGAGGCAAAGGAAGGGATTGTACAGTAGGAAAATCCAGCTGAAATCCTAACCAGTCTCCAGTTGTGAGCCTGGATAAAGACGTTCTCAGTAGAACATCAGAGGATGGAAAGTGTTTTGGAAATCCTGGTCCAAATTTTTTTTTGAAGTGGCTGGTGATTTTGGCTAATTTGCCACTTCAGAAGGGCCTGATTATCCGAGTATCTGAGGGCCTTACAACTTTAATGTATTTACCTCCCTGTGTTTAGGAACCAGGGCCCTTTACAATGTCTAACTCCCCAAATCACTAGTCACTTCTGAAAAATCTTTTCCTCTTCTCCAATTCAAGAAAGTATGTGCTTCTAAAAATGAGGTACAACACCGGTTATTAAGCAAAGTCAAACTCTTCTCCCGTGAGCCGGTCCCACTGTAGTGAAATGTACAGTCCCTGTAGAAAGTGTTTACTTCTGTCACTCCTGGGGTCTCTCTAGATAAAAGTTCTTAATGTAGCCATGTCATGCTTTAAATCCTGCTCAGTGCAAAGGGAAAGTGTGAGACCCTCTGCCACTCAACAGTATTGTTGTTCTGGACAATGCTTTAGCCAGCCCCACCTTCCAGCTGTGTAGATTTTTGTCTGTTAAGGAAAGGCATGTCCGCCCTGCCTTTTTATAACTCAAACAACATTGGCAAAGGAACAACGACACAGTCCAAAGCACGTGGCATGAGTCTCTCTTTGGATTGTAAGTGTCTGGCATGAAGTCACAAGGCCTCGGATCAGGAGGAGGCGGCTCAGCTCTCCGAAACCTCGGAGTAATAGGCAGCACTTCCAGCAAAGCTGCATGCAAAGCAGCCAAGCGCTAGGATCTCCGTGAGCTGAAAGCTTTTGAAAGAGATCTTGGGGGAATATTCGGATCGTTTGTCCCTAAGATTTTATAGGGAGAGTTCAAGACTGCTGTTGTCATGCAGTTGAAGTTTGAAACACTAAAGCCTTGTCTTCAGTGGGGATGGGGGAAAGATGTTCACTAGGGTTTTATCCTGTTAGCTGAGAAAAGGGAGTTGGTACCTTTCACTTGAATTAGCAAACACTTGGCTCCCCTGTCATCTCTAACTCCAAGTGCTAACTGGTGTGAAAACTACAAGCCGCCTTGTTGTCTTTTACTTGAGGTAAACACATCCCTCCAGTAATACAGCTGCATTAGAGAGGGGTGTTTGGAAGGTGGGTGGGTTAGGAAGCATCATGGGCTTCCCCAGGGGCCTTAAGTTCAAGTCCGGGTCTGGCTCACCAGACCCTGGCAGTGTAAAGTAGCTAGAAAGGGAGCAGATTGTCTGAATCATCATCCAGTGGCTCCACCCAGCACTATTGCAGTGGGAAGAAGCGGTCTCCCTGTCCAAGCTGCTAAAGGAATTGAAGAAAAGGGATGGTAAAAAACACAAACCAACCAACCCAAACAATTGAATTGTCCTGATCTCTGTAGTATCCTTTTATAACTGAGCAACCTGTCGGGAGAGTACAGGGCATGCATGTTCCTTGTGGGGACCTAAGCTGCTTGTGTCAACTTAAATTTGCGGCACTGATTAAGGTAAATAATGAGGCTGGAGGGAGCGGTCCAGCGGAGAACTGGCAAGGAAGGGGGAACTCCTTTCATGGGAGTATGTGACAGGGCTCTGCAGCTGAGGGACTGACTAGCGGAAAGGGCCGTGTAGTCTCTCCCTGGATGGCCATGTTGTGATCCCAGCTCCGTATCCTCTCTGCCTTAACGTCAGGCTGGGATGCGGGGGGGGGGGGAGGTCCGTATCCTCTCTGCCTTAACGTCAGGCTGGGATGGGGGGGGGGGGGGTCGTGACTCTGCTGTGAATGCAGCAGAGTGCATTAGCCACTCACATGACCTTGAAATTTGTTAACATGCTGAAATGAATCCAGAGCCGCAGCTGCCTTTCTCCAAGTCGCATTCTGATGCAGGGAATAGGAGGCAACCCTCCACGTGCCTTCTTGATTACCGGTTTCTCTTTATAGACGTGACAGCATGCTCCCAAGCCTCTCCTGCTCTTACTCGAACCCTTAAAAAAAACCACACGGCAGTTAGCTGATGCTGTATGTAGCTGAGCAGAAAACGTTTCCATGTCCTGGCTTCCAGCCCTGGTGTGTGTGCAGAACATCCAAACGGTGCGCTCTGGAAATAGGGGAGTGCAGTGCTGGTGAAAGACGGTAGCCCGGGAGGCAGGTGTCCTGGGTCCCTCCTCAGAATGACTTTCACTCCGACCCACGTTGTGCTTTAAACTTGACCTATAGACACTTAACTCTCGGGCTAGAGGGGAGCTGCTTTCCCAGGTACCGGTCTTGTCACTGACACTTCCGAGGAGGATGTGGCCTCAGTCAGTAACCAGGGTGTCTCTTTGTTGGTGGGGTGGATGCTTGTCTTCTGGAAGCAGGCTGACGCCACCGGTTCAGGACACTTGGGGCCACCGAACATCTACCAGCTTGCAACAGCTCTTGGCTGCTACTGGTTTAATCCCATTGCCAAAACTCGGAGCCAGCCAGTTTGCAGAGTGGAGGTCTTGGGGGAGTCTCTTGCTGGAGACATCCCAGCTAAATGTTTCTCCTTCCTGGCCCCCTTGTTAATGAGAGGCTGTAATTTAGACAAAAGTCAGGAAGCACGAAGATCTTGCTACTGTTTTGGCTTCAGTACACTTCGTTGTGGCAAGAAATCCCTGCTTTCTGGAGCTGTAGGTGGCTTATGTCTGCTCTCAGGTTCAGGGGGTGAATTAGGGGCGCTTGGAGTTGCCTTGATTTTTGTCCCTTTAAATCAGTCTCATGACACTGTTGTAACTAAATATAGCAGGTAATTTAAAGAAAGAAAAAGCTAACAGTACTGTCCCGGCCTAATCTCGGTCCCTCTTGAGACAGCATGATGAAACTTCTACACTTACCTCCTCCGCCATTCACTGTCTTGAGATGTTAACCTCCAAAGCATCAATTCTCCTTCAGGGGCATGGAGTGATGCTATATTTCCTGCTAATTTATTCATAAACCTAGATGTAACCAGACTTGCAGAGGAGCGTTTCCTAGTGACACAAAGGAAATCTCCTTTGGTTTTTTTCAGTAGTATCTGAGCACTGACTCATCACCAAGCAGACCAGCGTCACGGGAGACCTAGGGTATCTCGTTTGGGGTTTTTGTTTGAGATGTCAGCAAGGAGAACCCAGTCTGATGGAGTTTTGGATTCCTGCTGTACATTAATTCCTAAAGTGATTTATTCCTACAGTCCTGATGGGGGCAGGGAGAAGGATACGTGTAGCTAAAATAAAGCTATTCTAAGATGTAAGCGTTTTTCCCCTTTAGTTAAATAACCTGCTTTGGGTTTGAATGTCAATGAACTACCAGTCTGAAAATGTTAGGTAGATGTTAACTTCCTGGGGAAAGTGCATAGGAATTTCCATGCAATATCAGACAAATGCTGCACCTAAGCTAACCTGTCCTGATAGTGCCCGGTACCTGATGCTCCAGACAAAGGTGCATAAAACACAGGTTAGAAAATAAACTGCTCCTAGGAAACCCTGAACTCCAGTAGAGATTGGTTTGAAATATGGCGATCCATTAAATCCCGAACATGCGAGCAAGACTCACCAGCCAGACAGGAAAGAATTCTCTAACTCGGATTCCACCCCATCTAACATCCCATCACAGGCCATTGGCCATATTTACTGCTAATTAGCAAAGATCAATTAATTGCCAAAATTAGACTATCCCATAATACCATCCCCTCCATACATTTATCAAGCTTAATCTTGAAGCCAGATAGGTCTTTTGTCCCCACTGCTTCCCTTGGAAGGCTGTTCCAGAACTTCACTCCTCTGCTGGTTAGAAACCTTGGTCTAATTTCAAGTCTAAAGTTCCTGATGGCCTGTTTATATCCATTTGTTCTTGTGTCCACATTGGTACTGGGGATAAATAATACCTCTGACGTCCTTCAGCTGCAAGGCGGTGTAATGTCCATTTAGACCATGCTGCTATCCTCCCATAGTCTTGCTCATCTAATATTGTAGGTCCTACTCATTCTCCTGTGGGTGGGTTTCTCTAAAACCAACTTGCCATAATTAAGTGCGAGCAGACTTGTTTCAGTACTTGCCTTATGTAGTTGTGGGTTGAGGTATCCTCTCAATGCCTGTGTTGTGTTTTTTTAGACCATCTGACTTTCACTTCAGAGAGCTAAGCTTTTCAGAGGAATATTTACATGTGACTTCCGGTGGGGCCACACCCTGGGGACCCGTTAAGCACAGACCCTCTTTCTGCCATTTTTTAATGTAGAGATAAACAGTTTCCTTAAATGCCCCTTTCTTCTTCTTGTTGAACTGCAGCACTGGGTGTTTCAATGGTACAAATGAGAACACTCACCTGTACACCTGTTTCCTTGAGTTCCTATTTCAGTGGTATATTTATGAATGGGCATATTCATTGTGAACCTGCTCAAACACTGTGGCTTCAAAATTTCAGCACTCTGCTCCTTTTAGACAGCAGCTCCTAAGCAGGTGGAAACCCGAGATGTGCCTGGGGGGAGCGGGAGATGGATCCAAGAGTGGGAAACCAGACCAGGCCGGGCAGAGTCTAGTGCATACTGGCTCTTGGTATTCAAGAGCTGGCACCCACTTGAGCCGTTCTACCTTCTCCTTTTTATTGACATTACATCTGTTCCTGGCGGCCCAGTGTGAGTTTATGGGCCCCGTTGTGCTAAGTGCAGTGGATGCTCATAGCAAGGTAGTCCCTGCCCTGATGGGCTTGTGGCTTAAATAGAAAAGACAAGACGGGAGGGGAGGCAGAGGCACAAAGAGGTGAAGTGACTTGCCCAAGGTAATGAAGCCCATCAGTGGCAGACGCTGAAATAGAGCCCAGATCTCCTGACGGCAAGTCCAGAGCCCTGTGCGCTGGGCCATGCTGACGTAGCAGGGGTCAGTACTTTAGCTAGACAGAAGTGCTTTGTTTTGAATCAAAGTAGCCGGTGTTTTGGGAAGAGAGCGAGATTTAAGCTACACTGAAAGCAATCAGTACAACTAGCTAGATTTGTCACACAAAAGAATCGGCGAAACCATGACCCCATCTCCATGCAATTCCCCTATATAACTTTCTCTTTCCTATTATTTTTTTAATGCTAGTTACATCTCTCTCTTTCCCCTCTCTAGGTATAATTGCTGAGGCTCCTTAACATGGCTTTACGCTTCCGCACTTTCTTCCCGTACGCCTTACCTGGAGTGCTGGCACTTATTGGTTGGTGGTGGTTTTTTTCTCGTAAAAAGGAGCGTACAAGCAATCACGACAGGCCAGCATTAGCCGGCGTGGAAGATCTGAGGATCGAACCTCCCATAAAGGAACCTCTGTCCAGAGAAGAAGTAAATGCTACTAAAGAACTGTTTGTGTCCTCGGAAGAGGTGTGCCCAGAGAATGAAACCTTAACTTCCCAGCTGTCCGTAGGGTTCACACCCTCTCTGGCATGTGAAGCTGGACAGAGATTAGATTCCTCCAGGGACCGTCTTGCCACTGCAGTAACGACCGTCGTATTGGGCACGTTTGAGGACGACAGTGAAAAACTGGAAAGAGCCGCGTCTCGAGATGAAACTGGGTCCCTCGCACAAGTGTCTCCCCCTTCAGCCCTGAAGAGCGTAGAGTGTTGTGACAATGCTGTGCTTGTTCCCAAGCAGGAATCGACTTCCAGTGGAATCCCGGACCAGCAGCCATTGATGTGTTCCAGGGTAGAGTCAGTACCAGCGTCTTTGGGAGAGACGGGGGGAAGTGGCAAAGCAGAAATGACACATGACTCTTTGGTGAATCCATCTGAGGAAATCCAGTGCCCAGTGGCTACGTCCTCAGACGCTGTCTGCCTGCCGGCCCTGGGCTCTGAACCAGATAATCCAGCCACTGCTCAGCCAGCCATTCTAGATGAAGATGATAGTAAAGAAGTCGAGGGCACTGTCCCTGGGCAGAGAGAGTCTGTAATTGGGAAGTTCCTGAATAATTGTGTGGAGTCTGCTGGGTCAGATCTGTCTGGGGAAGAGGAGATGTCTGAGATGATCGTCCGTACTGTGCCTGAATGTCATGGAAGGGAAGAGAAGTGCTACAGGGATACGCCATCGAAAGGAGATGGTTTGGAAAGAGAGAGAATTGGAGGAGTGAGTTTGGACAAAGATGAATTTGAGAAAATTGAGCAAGCAGCCATACAGATTATTTCCAAAGTCATTTTAGCAGCTACCGAGGAAGTGCTGTCTAGTTCGGTAAGTGATGTGTCCAGTAGGATATGCCAAGTCGCAGTCAGCCGGGTTGATGGACCGCTGGAGAGAGTGAGCATTTCGTCCGATGAGGCGCTTGCAGTGGAGTCTAGCAGAGGGAGTGAAGCAGTTACCACAGAGAATGTTGCAACGATACCCGTTCCCCCAAAGGAAGAGAAACTCCATCGTTATGTGTCGTATTCCAGCTGTTTGAAATACGGGCGCTTATCTAACCCCGTGCAGGTAGACCCAAAAGCCAATCGGCCAAAGACATCTGTGCACGGCGAAACCCAAGGAGATAACCGGACTTTGGTTATGAACAATGGAGAGTTGTTCGAAGAATCACATGCAGTAACGGAGGATTCTGGGTACAGCGCATGTACGTCGGAAGATGGGACGAACACCGAGGATCCCTTGCAAAGCACGTCACTCTCTCTCCTATCAGGCCAGCACTCGGACTTGCTGAGTATGTCTGTGATCCAGGACGCTTCCACAGAGCAGAACGTGGTGCACAGCGAGAAGCCTCAGACCCCTATATTAGGGGAAGGCGAAGTGCCATACAGCAATGGGGTGCTGAAAGGGGACAGTTCAGATCTGAGACATGAGAAGCACTGGACAGCGGAGACGGATGCAGATCACTCAGGAGGTAAGGGTTCACGTCTCTTTGGGATCCTCCCACAAGACACATGAGGTTGGGGGGGGGATAAGTTAGTACAGGACATAACCCCAGCTCTCCTCACAATTCAGAGGGCCTGCTCATGGGTGAAAATCCTACCAAGTTATAAGGAGATATGTCTTATGGACAGAATGATCCCACCCTAGGCTGGCAGCTGCTGCATCCCACAGCAATGGGAGCTCTAGGAAAAACCGTAGCTAGCTACGTGATGTCCAGGAAACTCAACAAGACACTGAGCATCCTGGGTCCCCATCTGACCGAGCATTTAAGCGCATGATTCACTTAAAGCACGGGAGCTGTCCCATTGAAATGAGTGTGTTGGATCAGGGCCAGGGAGCTCAGTACCTTGCAAGCATGAGCCCCAAAAGCGCAAGCTTGTTACTGCCTGAACTCTGGCAGCGTCCACTCCGCTGTAAGCATTAGGCTCTTGCCTTCGGTGTGGACCATTCAGTGAAGGGCTGCATTAGTGCTGGTTTCTGAGGTGCATGTATGTGCGAACAGATGGAGCAGGGCAATTGCTTGAGGTCCAAAGTCCTCTGGGTCAGCATGAACACTGTTTGCTTGGAAAGTGGGTGCATGGTGGGAGATCTCCGCAGCCCGTGCTCACGTGCAATGTTTGGCTTGTGGGGGTTCCTCCATTTCTTTTCTGCAGCATCTCTCTAGCTAGTGGGTGGGTGGTGGTAAAGCCGGGGGTTGTTTTCATAGCTGCTTTAGGTTAGACTAGCTGTGTGTGGACAAACAGACTTCAGCCTTAAAAGCTGTCTGTAAACATTCCTCATACAGCCCTGCAGTGCGAACTGCTCCTAAAGACTCCTGTAGTCACTACAGAGTAACCGGAGTGCTGCCTGCTGCTAGATCGCAGGCTCTGCAGCTTTTAATGGGAGAACGGGCTCAACCACTTCCTAGATGTCCCCTCCCTAAGAAACACTTCTTACTAAACTGTGCCCTTGTGGTTACGTGTTGGTGTATTTGTTCACCAGAACAAAGTCTTCTAAGTCTTGTGACTTAAGTTAGACAAAAGCAACCTCGCTTGTGCTAAAGCTTATAGGCTGCATAGCTCATGCAAAGTGCTTCCGCTAATATCTTACAGGCTTGGGCCTGTAGATCTCTTACATTACTGCTTGGTATACCTTGTATCTCTCTCATCCTTCCCACGTAGCAGATGCTGTCTTAGCTTTGGGCCTCTGGCAGGCAAGGCTACCTGACCATGGGGAATCACAACCCCAAATCTCAACCCCCTACTACAAGCAGCTTTTGAGAACTATTTGGGCTTAATTATTGGGTGTTAAGTATCGGGTACATCTGGGTTCCCCCATTCAGAGATTAGGGCCCTCTTATGCTAGGCACTCAGTCCCTGACCCAGGGAGCTTGCATTCTAAGTAACTTACTGTGCTAAATGCTGTGTCTTTTGCTCAACTGGAGAGTGATGGGAAGATTTACTTGCTCACACTCCAGCAGCATGAATCTGCTTCCCGTTAAAGGAACGGCTCCTCTGAACTAGTGAAACTCAACGGAATTCCTTAACAAAGGGCCTCTGTGTCTCACACTTGGAAACTTGCTTTTATCAAATCACATGTGTCAAGATGCATCTCTTGCCAAGTGCCTGCGTGTGTGATCTTTGGCTTGCAGGTGTCTCTACGTTCCTTGGGCTTTCCCACACTTCATTCCAAAATCACTAAGATTTTTAATATCATTTTGGCCCTCGGAGGCTTCTTCAGGCCTTATAGCTGGAATGGGGAGCAGCGTACGTTAGCCTCTGTAGGAGTCTACCTCATTATGTTGCTTGGGAGATAGGGACTTCAGATACCAGCTTAAGGTTGGTTTTTTTTTTTGAAGCTGGAATGTTCCATGAGTCTTTGAATAAGGGCCCTTCGATTGCTCCAAAGATTTCTTCCCCCTTCCAGCCAATGGTGGGAGGAGTCAGGAGCGTCACAACAATGGCACTTCCTATTCAAATCGTGGGAAGGGTCTAGGCTTTGCCCTGAAGCGGCCACGACCTTCCATAAAGAGCTTTCAATCTCTCTCCTACTGATGTTCACAGGGCCTCTCTCATTGAAGTAGCAGGGCCCCTCCTGCTGATCGGAGGGTCCAATGATGTGCGGGTGCTTTACGGCAGACGTGGCCTGCTGCAAAGCCATAGATCTTGGCGGTGGCTTATCCATCTCCCTTTTCTTCACTAACCCATAGCTAGGTTTGGAGTCTCAAGTATGAAGAAGCTTCTCACAGCTAATGTTCCACTGCTAGTCCTGTTTAATCCCAGAGGACATAATTTTAATACTGTGACTGTATGGCGTTTGCATCCCACTAGTAATAGCACCTGGCTTCTGTATTTGACCCTGCACAAGCTCTTGGTGTCTTAGACGCTGCCCATTGCGTCACGGAGTGTGCTGGTGAACAAAGCGGTTCCGAATTAGATTCAGATTTCTGTCATCACCTGTGGAATTTTCAGAAGCTTTTAGGGGACAAAAGTCTATTTCTAGTGGCCTGTTTCCACAAGTAGTGCACTTGTCCCCTGATGCACATTTTTCCTACAGGAGCGAATAATTGAATAGCAGGCTCACAATCTAGTGTGTGTGTAAAGTGTCCATGTACAGCAGGACCTACAATCAGGGATCTATGTCACATGGGAGTTTTGTCTGACTACATGCGGAGTCTAAGCTTGGGTTATGCAGACTGAATGCTGTGGTGTGGTGGTTTTTGTTGTTGCGTTGTTGTTGTTTTTTTTCCTGTAGGTTCAGATGTAAATAGCATGGATTCTGTGGACAGTGGCTGTGCCCTTGGGAAGACTGAGAATTGCCAGAGCTCCAAGCCAGGAGTAGAATCCAATAAGTCTGAGCTCACTATTTGGGAGATAGAGGTGCCAAAGGTAACAAGCCAAATACTCTGCATCTGTAACTCCCTGCACTGACCTGGGGGGGGGGGGGGTTGGCTAGTGGTTAGAGGGGGACTGGGAATCAACGTCTGGTCTCTAGTCCTGGCTCTATCACAGTGTGACCTTGAACAAAGTACATGGCAAAGTATATGGTACAGTGTGACCTTGAGCAAACTAGAAAGCATTCTAAAGATAGCTTATTGCAGTGTATCTGTAGAGCCTATCAAAACCCGATAGTCAAACCCTGTATCCTGACGTACATAAAACTAAAAATTGCTAAAAAAAATACTCCCCCCATTAATAAACCCCTAAAACGGATATCCTGATTCTTGGTGGGGGGGTGTGCTTTGGCTTTTCTTGCATATGGGTAGGCAGGAGATGTTCAGCTGGCCTTCTATATTCTCTGCTGAAATTCTGAATGTCTCTAAGGGGCTAATTCCCATGAATGTGCTGAGAACGCCTCTCCAGAAAGAGAAACTTCCTTGGGGGCTGGGAAGGATGCTCCATGTCCCCTCCAGAGCCTCCCTACCCCATTGCCCAGGCTTTGCTTCATAACATTCATACTTGGAGCCCTGGATGACTGCACAAGATCCCTTCTAGAACTGGTCCTTGTTGCTCCCGAGTCATCCAGACAGTTCAGCAGTCCAAGGCCTCGCTTTCCCAGATAGGTTGAGCATGCTTCCTCCTATAGCAATGCAGAGCCCCCCCCGAAACTACACGAGAATCTTCTTTTTATGGGATAGTATACCCGAGGCACAGGGAATCAGCCCTGCGGCTGAAGAATCCATCGCCCCGGCCTGTATTTCTCCAAAGAAACTTGTAATTCGTTTAAAGAGCTAGAACTTGAGGGTTTTTAAATGAAAAGCCCAATGGCATGATAAGAAATGGAGCTAGATTCAGAGATGGGGCCATTCCATTGATTTCTGGTGTTACGCTAGCCTGCACCAGGCCTTCGTGTCTTGGTTGCACTACTTGTTTCTGCAGATTAAAACCATGGACTTAACAAAATGTGGGTAAATCAGAAACTGCCTTGGGCTTCTAAACAAAATCTCCCTAAACTCAGCTGGGCCAACGTCACTTTACATTTGGAAGAAGCCCAGTCTGCGCTGCGTTCCGATCGATCCCCACGGCCCGGTCAGACCTGTGGCATTTCTTGTAGGTGAAATGAAGCATTTTAAAAATTAAAACTCCCAGGTGCTATTCTCGCTCCTAACTGACTTCTCCATCTTTCCATCAAGCACTTGGTTGGCCGGCTGATTGGCAAGCAGGGGAGGTATGTGAGTTTTCTGAAGCAAACGTCTGGTGCCAAAATTTATATTTCAACGCTACCTTACACCCAGGATGTCCAGATCTGTCACATAGAAGGTGAGTGAGATGAATCCCCGTTGTGTGAAATCGAACATCTGGGCATTTAGGTAAAGGGATGAAAAACAGACTTCAGCTTGGATACTTAACTTTGAGTCCTGTGCTCAAAACACCAGCAGTGCTTCGGATAGTATCAGTGCGGGGCCGTGTGCGCTAGGAAGGAAGATGAATTTTTAGTGCATTAAAATCATGGGGGCGGGGGAGTATATGGCTTACCTCAACTAGACAATGGGTGTTAACACACAACTGCCCTGTCTACACTAGGATTTTAAGATGTCCATCTCTCCCTAGTGCGGATAAGGTTTATGGGGTACCATTTTCCCAAACCCGTCTTCCAGAGATGTGTGTGAGGTTGGTCTATATCTGTTTCCCTAATTGTATGTCTACACATACAGTGACGTGGAGACTATCAGCTCCTCTGAGCCCTGTGAGGGGGATCGATCTTTCTGTAGTGGAGACGTACCCTTACGCTGTGCCTGAACACCGATCAGCGCAAGGAGATCCACGCCTGGTTGTAACCTCGTCACCTTTGTAATAAACATAAAATATTTGCTGGTATAGACAGGAAAGGTCTGCATGTAATTGTATCATTCAGGAGGCGTTACAAGGCACTGCCGGCCAGGAATGCTGGAACAATGTGTATAGTGGAGGTGCTGAAAGTCTTTGAACCAAATATGATAGAAACCACTTCAAGCGCCCCTGGTTCCAGCACCTGTGCTGCAGGTGTGCACCCAACACGTCCACGTGATTTGACTCGGTCTTTTTGTCTTCCAGGCTCCCAGCATCATGTGGATAAAGCGCTGAGTCTGATTGGTAAGAAGTTCAAGGAACTGAGTCTCACCAACATTTACGCTCCTCCAGCCCCGTCGCTGATGTTGCATTCCCTCCCTATGACTTCCTGGGTAAGCCCCAAGGCCATGTGCTAGCAGTGTTGATGTATAGCTAGTCTGTGTGGACACGCATAGGAGATGGATCCAAAGAGCCGCGTTGCATTCTCCCTTCATATTGACTAACCTATCTCCAATAGTGTTTTCCATTAAGCAAATATCAAGGATGGCCTAATTGAGCAGGCCTATCCTACAATGAGTAGGCATCCTAATCCGTTCCGTAGATGGGTGTGTCAGACCAGGCATGTAGTGAGTAAATATGCTCCTGGCCTCAGAACAAAGACCACTTCCTGCTCCATGTTGCAATAGTACATTAATGGAAACATAATGCTAACACTCTCTCTCTTTGTGGCAGCTCATGCTACCGGATGGAGTCACTGTAGAAGTAATTGTCATTAACCAAATCGACGCAGGACACATGTTTGTACAGCAGCACACGCACCCCACGTTCCATGTGCTGCGGAGTCTGGACCAGCAGATGTACGTCTGCTATTCTCAGCCTGGAATTCCAACTCTGCCAACACCAGTAGAAGGCAAGTCACTTTGTCGAGCAGAAAGTCTCTTCCTGGGATCTGTCCCTGGGCTTTTCTGGTAGCATCCAGCAGACTTTCTCCTCTGCGCTTCAGAGGAACTGAAATCTAGAGTTCACTGAAAGGTATTTTTTTCAGTGCCTCTCCCCTGCACTCTCTCATGAATCAAACTACAAGCTTTCCAGGTTCTCGAGTTTTCTCTGCCCTCCAGAGATGAGGGTCTGTAACAGAATTTGCCATGGGTCAGACAATAGAGAACCTATATATAAAAATGGGACACAATCATTCTGCACATAGCTTAATTTGTGAATAATGTTATGTGAGTTTCCTCTAAGGAGACTTGGGAAAATAACATGCAAAATAAATGGGTGTTTGCAGCTCCTAAACATTGGTCAGCACAATGGAAGATCAGTGTAGTAAAAGCTGTGTTTAAAACTACTAGCAAGCCCCTTAGAATAGACTTTGTGGAAGGTGTATTAAAGCTCACACTTCAGGTCTTCAGCAAAGGTCAAAGCATTAGAGATCAGGATGAGACCCAATGTCGGCAGCAGACTACTCCATATCTGGCTATTGCAGGGTTCTTCCGTTTTTTCCTTTGAAGCCTCTGCTGCAGGACAGTGTCAGAGATGGGATATTAAACTAGACAGGGCTTGGTTCCGATCCAGTCTGGCAATTCCGATCTTCCTACCAGGGTAATTCAAACCAGAACTACTCTGGTTTATTACTACGCTGTAATAAACCTAAATAAGTTGCTGTAGATTTTGATAAGAGAAGTCACTGGAAATAAACTTGCTAAAATATTTTGTAAATGATCTGGGGAGCTGGGGAAATATTCCATTTGCCAGCATCTTTAAAGGCCCACTGTACAAAGAAATATCACTTAAAAATCTTTTATCTTGGTTACTTAGGCACTGTGTATTAAAACTGAATTGTTTTAAAGATGCTCGTTGCCCTTTGATTCACAGAAGGCACAGCCAACCTGTGGAACTCCTTGCCACAGGATGTCATGAAGGCCAAGACTATAACACAGTTCAAAAAAGAACTAGATCAATTCGTGGAGGACACGTCCATCAATGGCTATTAGGCAGGATGGACCGGTATGGTGTCCCTAGCCTCTGTTTGCCAGAAGCTATGAATGGGCAACAGGATGGATCACTTGATGATTACCTGTTCTGTTCAATCCCTCTGGGGGACGTGGCATTGGCCACTGTTGGAAGGCAGGATACTGGGCTGGATGGACCTTTGGTCTAGCCTAGTTTATCTCTTCTTATGAGCATCATTGCTACTAGAAGCATATGTTACCAGTTTCTCGGTGGGGGTGAAGGGGCGTTTTTTGTTTACCTTTCCCATAGCCGGTGTTTTCATCTCCTTCCTCTCTCTTTAGCCTTGTCAGTCAGGGAGCAGCATTGCTGCGCGTTCCTGAAGATTGCTGCCGGCACCCTAATTATAACATCAGGATTATTTTCTTTGCTATCAAACACTGTCATTTTCTCCTTTATAGAGGTATAATTTCTGGCAATGCCTCCAGATTGCTGGCGTGTGCTGTTGGGGGGGAGGAAGCATTCCCGACACGGCTGTTCATGCCGGATGTGTGTGTCGCTCACTAAAGCGGTTCAGCATGGTGTATGATCTTTCAACAAGGGGGGTGTTTAATTGCGCAGGGGGTGGGGCTGTTGGTGGTTCAGAAAGATGGCAGCTCAACCAAATCTTTTTTTCTTTTCAAGGCACCTTCCGGAGGACAGAGGTTTGTCCACTTTATACATCGGCGCTCAGACTCGCCGTGCCCCGGAGAGGACTATTCAGTTGTTCACGAACGCTCTGAATACTTCTCTTTCCCAAGTTGCTCATGTTGAGCTGCTACTTTAAAACAAACGAAAGTGCAAAATTGAACACGCGACGTACATTTAGAGAGAGTTTAAAAGCCTCTTATTCCTTCAGGCAGGGTTAGTCCCACGTCGAGTTAATATCACTGTACAGGGCAAGGCGGAGATAGAAGTGTGGTGTTACTGCAGCTGTTAGTGGCTCCGGCCATACTTGTGCAAGGCACTGAACGTTCATACAGTGAAGAGCTTGTGATCAGAATAAACAAGACAAAAGGTGGGAGGGGAAACTGAGGCACAGAGCAACACATTGACTTGCCCGAGGTCATCTGGCAGGTTGTTGGCAGAGCCAGCAATAGAATCCGGGACTCCCGGATCCTGATCTAGTGCTCTGTCCGCTGGATCACACTGTGGGGCGCTAGGTGTCTTGTCTGAAAGCCGCGTGGGCTGGTAGCAGCGTGTCTTCCCTGATGCTGCGCTTCTTCCTCATCAGACACAGGAGCCTGTTGTCTCTGCTGTTCCAGTGGGACTTCTAGCAACAGGCGCTAACGCTGAATCTTCCCACTCCACCCTGTTTTGCTTTGCAGTCGGTGTGATCTGTGCTGCTCCGGGCTTGGATGGCGCTTGGTGGCGAGCGCAGGTTGTCGACTACTTCAAAGATCACAACGAGGTGGAGATCAGATATGTGGACTACGGAGGATACGAGAGAGTTAAAATCGACACACTCAGGCAAATCAGGTCAGGAGCTACGTTTTCCCTCCCGTGACAGGAACAGAAATGGTTGAGCGTTCATAAGAGTGATAGGTCTAGGTAACGCCACAGTATAGTGAAAGCATTAGGGAGAGTGATTCTCTCAGCAACGTACAACCATGTGGGACACCTGCCTTCCTCACTGATACCCCTAGCGCTTGTATCTGGTTTTCATCCATCGATGTCTAAGCGCTCCACAGAGGAGGGCAAATGTAATCCTCATTTAGGTAGTGGGTAAACTGAGGAACAAAAAAGTGACTTACCTAAGGGCATCCAGCAGCAAAACCAGGGATAAATCTTCGGTCTATGTGCTGCATCCACTAGGCCGGGCTGCCTCATGAAAACTCTGTGCCCCTGTGTAGCGACATGCTGGGTGTGTTTGGGGAATGACGCACTTGGCGGGAAGTGATGAAGCACAGCATACGTAGCACATGGCCAGCCGGCCCGGGGAGACACGTTGCTCTTTCAGAGAGGGTTCCCCCAGTCCCAGTGGCGCACCATTTGCGCGGCCATGTTGTGGCATGGAAAATGAGGGGGCGCAGAGCCAGAGCAGGGGAAGACATCTTGAGGAGAGAACAAATGGAGAAGGACTCGTAATCCCTGCATGAGGGTCCTATCTTCCAGCGTCCTCGCTTGGCAAGCAGTAGGTTCTTCTAAAACTTCCTGCCGTTGTTTTGCTGCTGGTAGACAAGGTACCAGTGACTGTTAATACAGTGCTTAAAACATGGGTGCCTGCCGCTGGCCTGGTCCCAGGGGAGAAGCTTGAATGGGTGGTAGGAAGCATGAGGAATCTCTGGCGTTGTACACCTGGCTGGAGTGGTGGGCGAGATGAGGAAGCAATCTCATTATTGTTATTAGTAAGTAGTAATTAGTAGGTAGTAATTTATTATTTTATTTATTATAATTGTGCCTAGAGAACCCGGGTGAGATCAGGGCCGCAGTGTGCTAGGCACTCTGTAACAAGCCCATAGTAAGCGATGGCCCTTCGTTAGAGTTGACGAAGGATGGCAGAAAAGGAGCACTCCATCTTCATTTTGCATGTGGAGAACAGAGACTAAGTGGAGGCGCCCAGAGCTTGAACCCAAATATCTCATTCCCGTGCCTTATCCACAAGATGACTGCTCCTCTCATGTGACTTGTGCGTGAACCCTTGCTACACATACCGTGTCTATTCTTTCAGCTGTAACTTAACCTGAAGCAGACTCTTTCCTGCTATATCAGCCATCATCCGTTTCAAGAGTAATAAGGAATTGGGGCAGAGGCGTGTTCTTCTATTCAAGTTGATTCTCTTCTCTTTTAAGGTCTGATTTTGTAACACTACCCTTCCAAGGAGCAGAAGTTTTATTAGACAATGTGGTGCCGATTTCAGGTAACGTAAATCACTGGAGAGAAACTAATGATAAGCATTCAGGGTGCTCGGTTAAACAGGATGCCATCTGTTTAGAAGCCAGAGTTGTCTCCATGCCATTTTGAGTACAATATCTGAGGTTACTAGAAAGTGGATGAGAATTTTTTTTTTTTCCTTGCTTGGTTTTTGCATTTGCCAGCACTGTGGAACTAGTTTCACTATCTTTCCTGTCTAGTCAGTGTGCAGGTTTGTCACACGGCTGTGGATGGAAAGAGAAACAGTTGGGGGGGGAGGGAATAAGAGAATGTAACTTAAAACCACAAATGGGCAGAACTACCAGAGGGCTGCTGGAGGACCTAGAACTACTCTTTAAACCCCTCTTTGCCAATGGACTAGGTAGCAAGTGTACTGTCCCTTTAAGGTAACTAAAAAACATGCAGATTTAATTCCTTAATCTCCTAGACAAATCTCTGACATTCCCATACTGAAACTGATAGTATGTACAGTTCTGAGTGTTCTTAAAAACTGCCCCAGTGCTGGAAGAGGAGGGGAAATTCATGATGTCCACAAACATCTTCTATAGTGTTGCTGATAGAGATCCAGCCACGTTTTGCTAGTGCCTAAAAGGCTTTTCAATTCTTGACATTGAAGGATGTTAACCCGACCCACTTATAGCACCTGATGTCAGGACTGTGGTTGGCAGGAGAGGAAATCTTGCACTGGCAGTAGGCACAGGGTTTGCCTCTGCCGAGCCTGTTGATGGATGGCAAAGGTTGAAAGTCATTCCATCCCAAGCTGCCAGCAGCAGAGTTCACTGTTTGCCTGCGCTCTGCAATAAGGGACCTCTTGCAACATCTGCAGCAGCATAGGGAGTGTCATTGCCGATGATAGTGGAGATGTCTCGCGAGGGTGGACCAAGAACATACTTTATTTTGAAATATCTTGATCTTTACATGTGTAAAGGGTCCAGGTAGTCTAAGCCCAGAAGGTAGATTTTGTTTTCACTTCCTCAAAGCTCTGTGCATTTGCCCCCGTTATATGTGGGAACCAGAGATCAACACCTTAGTGTAGATAGATCCCTAAACTTGGACAATGAAAAGTACACAGACAGTATTAACAAAGAGTTCAGCTTGCAGTGTTAAAATTCCACCCATCCCGCAAGGGATTTCTTATCTTGTCAGCTGAATTCCATTGAGTAACACGGAGTTCCTGTTTACATATTGAACTCCCTGCAGGACAAGTGAAGTCCTGAGCTTCCGGGGTCCAGAGTGCCTCATTAAAAACTAAGATGTTAATGTAAACTACCATATGTGGAGACACCAAGGGTCCTTAGTAATTACTTTAAATCCGTTTGTACACGTGGTTACTGAGTGAGGATCACTTTTAAAGGAGAACTGTTCATCATCTCCCGTCTGACACACCCATTTCAGTATGATCTCGTTCAGCTTCATAGACTGTAGATGCCTGTAGCAATGATGAGTGAGGTTCTTTGTTCTGTGTTATGCAGGAGATCATCCTAGATTATTGTAATAGTTTTTTCTGGCATTAAAACCTATGAGCCTGTGAATGTCTGACTTGTTTTCTCCTTTTCTTTCCAAAGACGAGGATCGCTTTTCATCAGAAGCTGACCAATCCGTGAGTGAAATGACCAGAGGTACACCACTGCTTGCACAGGTATGTATATTATTTTGCATTTGGCACTATTGCAACAGCTGCTGAAATATGTCCAGTGCTGGTGCCAGTAATTCAAGAAGGATGTTGATAAATCGGAGAGGAGTTAGAGAAGAGCCATGAGACTAAAGGATTGGAAACCATGCCTTAGAGTGACAGACTCAAGGAACTCAATCTATTTCGCCCATCAAAGAGATGGGTAAGAGGTGATGGATGGCAGGAGAAAGATCACTGCTAGGTTAGTTCACGCCGGGGCACCTAGCATTGACCACTGTCAGTAGACAGGATACCGGGGTGAATGGATCTTTGATCTGACCCAGTACGGCCGTTCTTATGTTCTTATGTATATCTGTTTCCAGGTCACGAACTATGACAGTGCAACAGGCCTGCCTCTTATCCAGCTGTGGAGTATGATGGGAGATGAGGTGTGTATACTTGCAGGAAATGTCATGCTCTGGTTTGTACAGACTCCGAAGTGGGTTTAAAAACTCCTCAAGTCACAGGGCTTTCTTTCTATGTCACTGTCGGGCTGGTATTTCCTTCATCCGTGTCTCTCTTCTTTTTCCTTAGGTGGTGTCAATAAACAGAGCTCTGGTGGAACGAGGATTTGCTCAGTGGATTGACAGTTACTAGTAAACTCTGAGAGGCTCCAAGCGACCCTTCTTTTCTTAAAAAAATAAATAAAATGTAAAAAAAATCCCTTTTTTGCACTGTATTAGAATGGGGTTTGGCAATCCTGTAGGGAAGACCCTGTGTGTTTACACCACTGTGGAAAACTCTGCGGTCCATTAAGACTTGTTTGCTTGACTGTTACCATTTCACTTGAAATACATACCTCATTTCAGTGAAAGGCAGGGAGTTACTAAAAGCCATAAAAAAAGATACTGTAGCTTTAAAACAAAACCTGTCCCTGGCCTAGTTCTAAGAGTTGTTTAAAATTCAAAAAAAAAAAAAAAAAGTGGGGTTTGCTTGAAGCTAACAAAACCCCCCTCCCATGTGTTAACTGTGGCTGCAGGTCTATTGCACAGATGCCCAGAGGTTCAGTGGCTGCTTTTTCTGAAAGTGATGTTGGCTGTTTCTTAGCAATAGGTTTGCTGCCTAGGAAGCCAATACAAAATACGTAAAGGATGTAAAGTTCAGTTGTCGATTGACTTTTCCATGTTGTGCCACCAACTTGCATAAGCTTTGTCCATCTGATTCATTACTTTTGCTGGGAGACAAGTGAATTGCATTCATAGCACTTACCTTGGCACAGATCTCCTGATAGAAATGTTTTAAGCTTGAGCGGCATGGGAAGAAAACTTCGTCTGCGCAGACCTTTGAAATGTAAGATGAATTACCACTACAACCATAGATTGTGAATCTGCAACGTTCCAGATCATGTATTTAAAAAAAAGATTGCCAAACCCGATTGTAATTTATAACCATTTTCTAGCTGTGCAAGTCTGTGTAAATATATATAAAATCATTGTAATATTTTGTAGAAGAGAAACACTGGAAATCACAAAAGGGAACTTAAGAATTTTTCCACACCAAAATGTCCTCTGTAAGTAGAAACGGTTTGGAGTCCGTCGGTACAGTTGACGTACTTGGAGCATCCGAATGTGGGCGTGTTTCTGCTCTGCTGTGCACAGGATTAGCATTGCTCTAGATCGCTGTATGGTATGATTTGTAATCACTGACTCCTTTGCTGTACAGATCTGTTTAAAAAAAAAAAGTAACCATTTTGGAATTGATATTGCAGTGGTGTTCTTTCTCTCGATTTATGTTGGTCCCTTTTAGATTGATATCAAATGTGGAATTTAAAATTTTGTTCAAATAATTTAAGATTAAAAAAATATTGTAACGTACCTGCATTTAGACATGTGTATTGAGTTGAGATTTGTTGCTGGCCGGGAAGACACTTGGCAGGAAAACACTGGTATAATCAAGCCTTGGAAAATGAGAATCTTTCAGACCAATCCAGAGACTTTTTTTTTACTTTTGGTGACTAATATGCTGGTCCACCATGCAGACATGAATGTAGCTGCTTACACCGGGATTTGATCAGCTCCATTCAGATATGGTTTGATTGTATTCTCTTTTTTATGAATTCTCTCTTCGGGACGTACGGTTTAATGTTAGCAATAATGATGTCGAATGACAACGAAATTGATAGCTTGATTAAATCTAAAAAACAAAAAATCCTCTTGGAATGTGTTTCCCATTTCAATTAAAGCTCAAATTTTAAGCCATCTTAATCAAAATGTGATGAGTAAGAGCCTTCATTTCCAGGCCTCTTCTGATATAGGTGTGGGTGGGAAGGAGTCTCTACTCGATAGAGTGGCAAGTGAGACCAAACAGTGATGGGTTTTCAATGGGACACACAAAGGGTGAACCTTCAAAAAAACCCTGTTCATTTAATTCTCTAATCACTACATCAAGTTCTGTGAAGGACCATGGACACAGCATTTATATTCCCCTTTTTAAAAACAACTACTTTGTAGTGGAGTCTAGTAAGCACTGGAGTATCGGGGCGGGGGGGAGAGGGGAGGGGAGAAGAAGGGGAGTATATTATGGGCAGGTGAAATTTGAGCTACGCCGCAGTTTGAAAGAGGTGACCTCATGTTGTAGCAAAGGAGTCCCTTACCTTCAGTTTTGTGAAGGTTCAAGGCCCGAGCATACTGATTCTAGTTTTGCAGGCTATGTGGTTTCTGCTGAAATTAGCAGGTGTATCCTTGTGTGCTGAGCAATACGATAATGTGCATTGGAACCTGCCAGTTCTCCTGAGTTATGCCAAGGCCTCTTTAGAGTAGACAAACAATGCAAGCTCCTTCTCTACAAGTTACTCTTCCCATAGCACAGTTACTGTGCACAACTACTCTAACTCCCAACAGCAATTTGCACTGTACGCTGCCCTGAAACAATCTGTGGCTGGCTTGTTATTTCTCCATAAGTAGTTGAGTTGTCTGCATGTTCCATTGCATCTGTGCATGATGAATCCTTTCTACTGTTTCCCCCTGCGGGAGCAACAACCCCATGGAACTGGAAATGTGAGGCCGAGGCAGCTAGCTTGGTGAGCTGCAGCAAAAACAGAATAAATGGGGATGAGACTGGTATCAGTTCACCGGAGGTGGGAGCTGATTCTTTAAACAAGCTGGATGCTTAATTATTTAAAATTGTCATTTTTTTCCCCCTCCTCTTTCCCAAAATCCAGTTAATAGTCGTCAGAGCCTCGTCAAACAAGCCAGTCTGATTTTTTTTTTTAATTTTTATTTTTTTTTATTTAGTTCTAAAAGCTCAGGGTAGATCCCAGAGTTCCCAGCATGTGTCTCTGGGGAGGAACTCTTTCCACACTGTAATTGTTCATTACAAAGTTCAATTGTTCATCTTCATGCCAGTGTCTTCCCTGGTTGTTGTAATAATGTGCTAAAAGTTTGCAGCCCCCAATAGCTATTGGCAGCTTAATGGGGGGGGGGGGAGGGGGGAGGAGAGAAGTCCCTATATTGTGTTGTGCCCCTCATTCTCTGGGAGAGAGAACTGTAAGGGGAAGCCTCCTTTGCCATAATTGGAACTTGGGCAGGGGGAGTTTCCACCCCATTTAAATCAGTAATAGCTAGGACACTGAGGACAAAACATAGATGTCTCAGTGTCATTGGAGTATAGAGGGGAAGATGAGAGAATACTTTGTTTTTAACCTCATATGGGCCTAGGGAAGGCATCTGCAGCACTAATGAGTAGAAATTGCTTTCTGAGCTCTTTGGATGCCATCTGATTAGTATGTAACCCTTTTTTATGTGCAGAGACACCTCCCTGAGCAAAAGCAGTCCAGTGCCTGTACTGTGCTCCAAATATCATACAGAAGCAGCCTGCTCAGTACTGCCTAGGAAGAACATTGGGTCCCCTGCAGCAAGCCTGGAATTCAGGAGGGTTACTAGATGGAAAGCACTGATACAACTGAGTAGCAACATCTCCCCTGGCTGTGGGGGGAAGCAGTAAGTAGGGGCAGCTGTGAAGTCAGTAAGCAGGGGCAGCTGTGCAGTTAATGGGAGATGTGGCAAACAGGAGGAGTTTGAGACCAGGGGAGCTCAGCCAAGAACAAGAAAGGTGACTTGGGAAGAGGGAAAGACTAAAGGACAGGGAGGGGAGAGGGAGCAGTCACTAAATATTGTGGACAATTTAGGTTTGAGAGAGACTGCAAGTGAATGAATGGAAAGGCCAAGATCTGCCCTGGAAGGAAGGAGCCTGAGAGGAAAAGAACAGCAAAGGAGCAGGATCCAGGGGACTAGAGCTGAGTAAGTTTGTTTTCTTTACAGGAGCGCCTGACCACATATTACAGTAACAGGAAACATCCCGCTCAGTCTTGAGCTGTAAGTGAATAGGGGCCCAACTAAAGGCTGTGTGAGGGATCCCATCTTTTGGCTACTAAAGGGGACATTCAAGTGACTGCCTAGTTTTTGGTTTATGAGCCTGGGTCTGAGTGTTCTGTATGCCTTAACTGAGGCTTAGACTGCTGAACCATCCCAATGGGGTTACTTTGACTGTCCCTTCAAAGGGCTTCCCCTTTGCAGAGTAGCAGTGTTTTTATTATGGGTAAAATGAGAGGCCTCTGGAGAGCCCTAATTTTATAACTTCTGTCTGGATAGCTTCATACTGGTAGCAAGTGAAACAGGGCAGGCACTGGCTTTTCTCTGCAGACAGTGATGGCTGGTGTGCAACAAGACCAGAATGCAGCGCTCTTTTTGGGGGCGAGGCGGAGGCAATTCTGCCTGGCCTCCTGCCGGACTCGCTTGCTGCAAGTTGTTGTGACAGACTTTGGCCCCAGAGCTCTTTGTTTCCATTCGTTCTGCCCAGGTGTAAATCATGACTCCTGTGAAATTACAATAGGGAGGACTTTGACTCTCTTTCCAACAAATCCTCAGTGTAATGGAGCCAGTGCTTAGCCAAAGTGGCAGGGATGGTAGAGTCAGACTCCTGGGGCAGGAAAAAATAAAGTAAAATCTTGAGTGTTAATGGGTGGTGCACAATAGACCCCTGTCTAATATTGGCTTTTTTGGGATGTGACCTCTGGTCTTGGAAAGGAAAGGCACAAAGAGCATTTCAGCTCCTTGGCTTGCCATGACTGCGTTCACAACCGTCTCTCAGAGCCGCAAGCAATTGAGCCATTGGCTGAAGATGGAAACTTTATAGGCAGTGTTTGCCTTTTAAAAAATAATAATTCTATTCTGCCCCCATGAGGCAGAATACAAGCATGTTGCATCCTGCCACTGTTGCCAAAACATCAGTCCCACAGCCAGCCCTGGTGAGGCTTTTGAAGTTCACCTACATATCAGTTGGGAGTGAGGCCATTTCAAACTAGCGCATGTCGAAAAGAACATAAGTAACACCCTGTCCTGCCCTTACCTTCACAAGTACCGTGTCCATTGTCCATCGCCCCTTAGGAAGCAGAAAAGGGCAAAAGTGGAGCAGGTTTTGAAAGCTGAGATTGTTTGGCTTGAAAAGAGGAAGAATAAAAGGAAGTGTGAGAGGCATTTGGAATGAGAAGTGCAGGGAAGGCAGCTGTAAATGGGATGCTTGATGGCCCAATGAACATGCTATTGTACAGAACACTCAAAACGGGGAGCTGTAGGCTTTAACTCAGACACCTATTGTTATGTGCCCCAGTGGTTCAAATACAAGGGGAACTTGGTGATGTTTTTCAGACCGACATAGGTTAAAAGGAAACACAGTTAAAATACCTAATGACGCTTCCTCCTGTTGTTGAGTGTAGAATCTGTGTGTGGAACTCATGCGTCCAGGTGTTGGTTGAGGCAAATATCTTGGTGTTAAAAATAAGGATCCGATGTTTATATCAAAAAAGCCATATCATAGACTTGGGTGAAATGACTAGGGTTGTTACGCTTCATATAGTGCTTTTGCAGGAGGCTTAAGGCTTCCTCTGAATTGTCCATCAGGGGAGAGGAGGTTGCCCTAAATGGATTGTTGGTTGCTTCAGTTATGGCCATTTCTATGTCCTAAGTACAAAACTATTTGTCAAACTGCTCACTTTTGATACTCAGCTCGACTCTCTTCTTGATTTAAGGACTTTGAACTACTGTCTCATGCTGTTCTGATATTTGAGGTCCTCTCGTTTCTGGAAAATAACATGCTTTCTGCATAATTTGTGGATCCTGAAGTGTTTTTTTTCCCCATGTGCTGTTTGAGTCCGGATGCAGGAGGCTGCTAGAAATCCAACCGCTTTCTGAAGGAGGTTTAGTTTGACTTCTATATTTGCGGGAGGGGGAGCTTCTGTCAGGTCAATGGGGCTGCATGTGGAGGTGGGGGGGCAAATTCCACACCTGCCTGAGGTTTGGGGGGGGGGGGAATCCCCTTCCTCCTTCTCTGCCCCAAACTACACCCAAGAATGCACCTAAATCCTTTCCCACAATCGCTCCTGGACCTGCGCCTATCAAAATATCCTTTCATCTCAGCTGCAGGCATAGCTGGTTGTGTTAACATGTGGGTGCCCTTGCACGCCGGCTTGTACTGGTGAAGGTAGAGTTCAGTCACCCAGGGAACGAGATTAGAAAAAACATGTCAGAGCAAGGAGTGAAATGATTCTTCCCCCAACACAGCCCACTTCCTGTGGGTTAGCATCAAGCAGTTCTCTGTGCATCTGCAAAGAGCAGCGGCAGTGTAGGCTAGGGTACCACCAGGGGAGTGGATCTCATTCCTGTTCTGTCATGGAGCTGCGGGTTGAATTTGATCCAATGGCTGCACTTCTCTGTACCTCTTTCTCCTCTATTTAGGCCTTTCGTAAAGGGTTTACAATTGCCCTCTCTTACTGTGTCATGCAGGGCCTAGTGTAACGGCCCTGATCTCCGTGTCTCTAAGCGCTACAGGTAAGCGTATCCTAATGCCCCAATGTGGGCAAAGGAGAGAGACGTGTGTCGCACTCACACACACTAACTGTCCTGCAGGCATGGATTATGAAGGAGAAATTGAGTGTTGTTTTTTTTTAAAAAAGGGAAATGTGTCCTTTCCCCTTTGCTTAGCCCCCAGCCCTGGAGATGTATTAATCATTCTCAGCAAAAAAAGTCAACTCTGAAACTTGCTTTACCTCTTTGACAGTGCCCTGGTTTGCTGACCTTTCAGCCACATTGCAAATTCCATTTCTTTTACTCAGGTGTTTCCTGGGGGCTTGATATTCATGGTATTACGGTAGCATCTCTAGATTCAGGGCCTCTTTGTATCATATGCACAGTAACAAGGCAGTCCCTGTCCCAAAGGTCTATGTGTCTTAGTGGGTGGATAATTTCCTTGGAGGGCAGGGAGAGAGGTTGCTCAGTGAGCTGGTATGAGAATTAGAGACAAACTGTAAGTGCCTTGATGATGGTAAAAAGAACTACAGCAGTTTCCGTGTAGACTGGTCCACTAGCAACTCAGTCAGCACAAATGAGAGGTAACTAAGTAAATCATACACTGATGTACCGGTGATGAGAAATAGCTGCAGTGTGAGCGACAAGGATTTCAGATAACAGGGCTGTAGGGGTGAGTTTTCAGCTTATGCAGCATATGTTGATCCATTTGGTGCAGGGAATGGGAAGGTTTTCTGCTCACAAACCCATCTGCATTCCTGGCTACTTCCACATCCCTCTCCCTCTCCCTCTCCTCAAGCCCTTGGAACCACTCTCCCATGCTTCCTGCTGCCAGACACTGGTGATTCTGGAGTTTAAGATGCTGCAGCAGCCAAGTGTCAATACAGCATATTGCCCTAAAAGCACTGGGGGCACTGTTAGGGCAACAGCCCCACAATAACTGGAGAAAGAGACATGGCTAATAAACCAAGTCTGCTATGTCTTCCACCCTCAGCGTCCTTTTCCTCTTTAACACCTCCTTCTCCCAGGACAGCAACACCCTATTCCATCCCCATCCCAAGGATGTGAGTGTTAAGAAGAGACCCTGTATAGTTTTAAAAGTCTAAACAAAACTCTTGGAACTAACTAGGTGTATTCCCCATCACTGCCATGGGTTTGCTGTTGTAATCCCTCTTCTCTGGGTTGTCTTCAACTGAAGGCTCTTTGGGGTAAGAGACTTTGTCTTCTTACAGCCTGCAAAGAGCGGTGCCTGCTAATTGTGTTCAGCTCAATAATACAAACTAAAAGTTGTGGTGTTTTGCCTGAAGGACTGGGACTCCCAACAGCGGCCCCCTGCTAATCCTCTTGAAATGGGCAAATAGTTTCAGTAGATGGCGCTGTAGAACAAGCTACCAAGCCGCTCCACTGTTGTCAGATGGGAGCAAGTTGGCATTTTTTTAGCCTACAGAGTATAAGGGAAGCTCAGCTATTGAAGTTGCTTGGGTGAAGGAACATAATCATGAATGATAGGAGCCTATTGATTTCCATCTGCGGGACTGGATCCGATACCTTGACTAGCCGAGTTCTGGGCAGGGATTAAAATTGTGTTAGCACTCGGTTCAGATTCTGCTTTAAAGGTGCAAGGTCTCATAGCCTTTGTTTATTTTTTTATTTTTTTAGGATCTGACACAGTTAGACTTGTTTTTGTCAGCTAGGAAAGGGAAAGAGAGATTTAAAAGTTAATTTAATATCAATTGCTAAAGAAAAGGGGAAACAGTGCGAGTACATTGTTTATAATGTCACCAAAACCTGTCCCTTAGGGCCAGATTCTGCCACCCTGAATCATGAGGAGTAATGTAACGCCTCGCTCTCTGAGTAGCCCTCCTGAAGTCCCTAGACCTCCTTTCAGAGTAAGGTACGACTCAAGATGAGCAGCAAAGGGACCACCTAGCGTGAGGTAAAGCTAGGAAAATTGTCCATAGGGTTTTGTCAGACTCTGGGCTAGATAGATCCTCAGTTGCTGTAACTTGGATCTGGTGAAGATCCAAATCCAGTGTAGCTACGCTGATTTAGAACAGCTGAGTCTCTTAGTCCTTTTACATGTAGACTGGATATTTACCCTGGAGATCGTCACTCCTGTGTTCAGAAACATGCTACAAAACCTCTGAACATTGTTAGATCTCAGGGCCAGATCTTCCCTAACTCCACTGAAGTCAAGGCCGCGATGCTCATTTTCCAGCTCACCCGCTGAAGACCTAGCCTTGAATGTTATGTTGAAGAGTTTACTGCAGTGGTGCCCTGTGAGTAATAAAAATAATGATCCTTTGCAGAGCTCCTGGGTGGGGGGGGACTAGAAATGTAAAGGAGGGCTGTAAAAATGAGGGAGGGCTGCTTCCCATTTACTTTAATGTCCAGGGGCGGCGGATATAATAGGCCAAGGGACCTGCCACCAGACACCTGGGCCGTGGTGGCCCCGCCTCTTCCCCTCCCTTCTCTGCCCCTTCTCGGAGGCATCCACCACCTGCTACTGCTGCCTGGTGAGTCTTCCTCCCCACCCCCCACTTCTCCAGTAACACCGTATCCCTCTTCCTCAGCCCCCCCCACCACCTGAGGGGGTGAGGAGGGACAGGGTGAGTGGCAGGTGAGGGGGCTGGGGGGGGTGGAGCTCGGTCTTGCAGTGGGCAGGTGTGGGAGGGAGAACGGATGTGGCGGGCGGCTTGAGTGGGAGCTGGGCCATGGGCGGAAGAGGCGGGACAGGGAGCTCGTCTCCATGTTGTTGCCCCTTTACACTGCTCTGACCCTACATTTCTAACCCCCCCCCCCCTGTCACCAGGGCTGTAATCTCATCACTCTGGGTATTCACTCTCACCTTCCAGCCCCTCAGCACTGAGCTGCGGGGTCTGGAGTTTTGGGAAGTCCCCAGCTCCTATCACGTTGGTAGAGGACAGTACTGCTAACCTACTATTGCTGGCAAGAGCGCCTTGCCAGCCAGTTCCTCTTCTGAGCTGACCTCTGCCTGTCTGGGCGGCTACTCGGGGTTGGGGGATAAGCAGTAGCTCGATCTAATGGACGAGGCAAAGGAATGAGAGCAAGGGACTAACCCCAGCTCTGACGTTTACCCCTCTACGGCCTGGGGCAGGTCACATAGGCCGTAATTTTCAAGCCCAGCTGCCTGAAGTTAAGCACCTGAATCTAGAAATGCCCAGAGCACCCACCCCGATGTCAGTCAGGCGCCGTTATTTAAGTCCTTGGATTTAGGTGCAGAATGTCTCTCGTGCGGGTTCAGGCATGTTTGCCTGACCAGCAGCTGTGCCTCAGTTTCCACATGTGTGAAAATGAGGCTGAGCAGAGCTGCCTCGCAGCAGGCTCAGGTCTGAGAAATATGCCGTAAATCGTAAAGCTGGCGAGACTGCAAAAAACCCTGCAGTGGACAAGTGCCTTCCCGCTCTCTATTGGGACAGTGGGGTGCGGGACCATTGCACCCTGGGAAACTTCTTGTCAATATTGACAACTAGGCCGAGACCTCAGCAGGCGCTCTTAGGCCTGGTCTATGGATGTTATGTAACTATTTCGATTAGGAGTGTGGGGTTTTTTTTGTTTTGTTTTGTTTTTATTTCAGAAAAAAACCCGAACTATTGCAAATTCCTTTCTGGCCTATTCTATTTACTTAGTCTTTGATTTCACAATGTTTTACAGGGGTTTTGTTTTGGAGTCTCTTCTTTTTTTATATAAATAGAAACGTGGAAAACATTATCCAGTCAAACAATCCCAAATCCAGACCATTTGCCATACCTTTATGATGTACAGCAGTTTACCCTTATGATGTACAGCAGTTTACCCTTATGATGTACAGCAGTTTTCAAAAGCATATGGATTTTATATTACTTACAAAAAAATCCTACAATTCAGCAGCAAGAAATTTTATGTCTACACTGCAAAAATAGGTGTGTTCTTAACTCAGGTTAGTTAACCCACGTTGGCTAACTTGGGTTAAAATGGTAGCGAAGACACACAACTCAGCTTTTTAACTTGGGTTAGCAGCTTGAGTTCAAGCCTATAGAACAGATATTCACTGTTACTTTAACTCAAGTGGGTTAACGCTGCTATTATAGGCCCTGACAACAATGGGGAAACTTTCAACCTAGCTACGCTAACACTGGCGACACTGAAACAGCTGATTAGACATCCTTTGACTAGGTAAGGGGAGACGGTGTTAAACATGTGTCTAGTAGCTGGCAGCCAATTTATACTAGGGGTCCCAATGTTGCTAACACTAGCTGAGCTGAAAATTTCTCTAATGCGATCAGGGCCACAGAGTGGTTACCTGACTGTTCTAATCATGGTTCTGCCAAAACTCATTGTGTGACCTTGGACAAGTCCTTTAAAATGGATTTTTTTTTATTAGTAATATGACCTCTTCATGCGTGGTGTGGAGAAAGTGAATAAGGAAAAGTTATTTATTTGTCCCCATAATATAAGAACTAGGGGCCACCAAATGAAATGAATGGGCAGCAGGTTTAAAACAAATAGGAAGTTCTTCACACAGTGTACAGTCAACCTGTGGAACTCCTTGCCTGAGGGCTAGAACTATAACAGGGTTTAAAAGAGAACTGGATAAATTCATGGAGGTTAAGTCCGTTAATGACTATTAGCCAGGATGGATAAGGAATGGTTTCCCTAGCCTCTGTTTACCAAAGTGGGGTGATGGATGGCAGGGGAGAGATCACTTGATCATTATCTGTTAGGTGTACTCGCTCTGGGGCAGTTGGCATGGACCACTGTCGGTAGACAGGGTACTGGGCTGGATGGACCTTTGTTCTGACTCAGTATGGCCGTATTGTGGTCTGGGCTAGTATTTCCTCGTCCCTTTGCTTGCCCGTCTTCTGTGTGATACATGGGATAAGTGCTTGTTGCTATATTTGTATCCTTTTACAGCTGTCAATCAAACATGTCTGGGTTTAGGAGGTTGGGTTTTTTTTATGTTGGCATGTTTGTTTTTTGCTCTCATTCAGGAGGTCCTATCTGTCTGTAATTACTGGTCTATCATTGTCTTGGCATGAAAACATCTGCTGTCTCCCAGCGATGCCCACTTCTCCCCAAAGCTCCTATTTCTTTTGAGAGTTTCATGGATCATGTTGACCTTCTGCTTTCCATAACAACTCATGCATCTCCGTGTACCCAGCTGTTTCTCTCACATTCCCATCTCTCGCCGTCCACCTCTTTTTCCATCAGCAGCTCCAATGCATTCAAAATTTCGCTCATCTGCTTATCAAATCAATATCTTGCCTGCCACCTCCTCTGTGTCACTAATCACTGTAAACATACTGGCTTTGCATCGAGCTGCCAAGACTGTTTTCTCCTGTCGCCGAAATTCATTTTCCAGCTCATGTCTGAAGCCTTTGTTCTTCTAATTTAACGTTTTTAAGTTAATTTTCCAAGGCTTTTTATTTTGATTATGTTGCACTCGCTGCTGGCTGTCGGTTTAGATCTCTCCATCCTGTGACTCTCGCTCTATATTGTGCTATATACAGTATTTTGGGACAAGTGTCGAAAGTTAGCATTCAAGGTGAAATCACTTGTTTGCTTTGCAGTTTGGCTCCTTCATTTCTAGACTTTTTCTGGAACACACAGTCAAGATTTTTAGCCTCTGATATTAACAAACCATTATAGCCAATTTGAAACGTACAGTTTCTAAAAGGAAAGATGGTCTTATAGCTAGGGCACTGGATGGAAACTACTGGAAGGTGCTCAGAGAAATAGGGGTTCAAATCCCACGTCTGCCACAGATTTCCTGTTCGACTTTGGGCAAGTCACTTTGGGCTTGTCTACGCCCAGTAGCTCTACTGTTTTAACTATATCAGTGTAATTCACCTAGTGTGGAAACCGTTATACCAGTACTAAAAGGGCTTATTCCCATATGGCACCTTTATACCGGTGTAAGTAGAGCCGGACTCTCATGCTTTTATTAGTTTTAAAAAAAAAAATCACACATTCTCCCCCCCCCAAAAAATAATTATATCAATTAAACTTCCAAATGTAGCATAGACCGTACACCTTTGTGTCTTATTTCCCCAGCTGCAAAATGCGGATAACGATATTGCCATTCTCCCACCCTTTGTCTTGTCTATTTAGATTGTAAGCTCTTTGTGATGGGGGTTGTCTTTCACTCTGCGTTTATACAGTGACTAGCACAATGCGGCTCTGATCCGGTTGGGACCTCTAGATGCTACTGTAATAAAACTAATAAACAGCATGTAAAAGACTTTTATTCACATTAAATCCATGGTCTTTGTACAGCTGAGAATGTCTGTGGTGTGCCGATACCTTGGATATTACATGCCATTCTGGTCTCCCCATCTCAAAAAAGAATTGGAAAAAGTACAGAGAAGGGCAATAAAAATTATGCGGGGGTACGGAACAACTTCCATGTGAGGAGAGATTTAAAAGACTGGGACCGTTCTGCTCAGAGAAGTGATGATGATGGGCGGAAGATATGATACACATCTATAAAATCATGACTGGTGTGGAGAAAGTGAATAGAGAAGGGTTATTTACTCTTTCACGAAACACAAGAACTAGGGGTCACCAAATGAAATTAACAGGCAGCAGGTTTAAAACAAACAGAAGGAAGTACTTCACACAGTGCAGCATCAGGGAATATTGTTGAGGCCAAAAATATAACTGGACTCAAAAAAGAATTGGATAAGTTCATGGAGGATGGGTCCACCGATGGCTATTAGCCAAGATGGTAAGGGATGCAGCCCCATCCTATGGGTGCCCCTAAATCTGACTGCCAGAAACGGGGACTGAGCGACGGCACGGATCACTCAAGAGTTGCTCTGTCGTGTTCACTCGCTCTGAAGCCTTTGGCACCAGCTATTGTCAGAGACAGGATACTGAGCTAGATGGTCCATTGGTCTGACCCAGTATGGCCGCTCTTATGTTCTGATATTAATGTCCTGTCCTTGAATGACTTTGCAGAAGTTTGGCACCTGGAGCGTGTGACTGAGAAATGGCTATTTATATGTTGACAAGACGGGGCGGGCGGGGGGGGCGGCTGTTGGTAGGGAATAGAGGCGGAGATTAATGAATCATGCAATAATTTTGTACATGGGAGAAACGGTCCCCTACATACATCATATTTTCCCCTCTGCGTACAATATTTATGTAGAAGTGGATCCGGTATTTTTATATAGAGATATGCTGTATGTGGACGTGTGTGTGTATATATAGGGCTGTAAAATCATAGATTAAGGGATCTATTCATCCAAAAAAAGTTGTGTGTCTGTCAGTGCATAATGACGCCTCATTCAGAGACACAAAACGCCCTTGCGCACCAAGCAATGTGAGGCTAAGGATTTAGCGCTCAAATCCCGACCTCCTCCTGCAGGCAAAGCTCCCACTGAAGTTACCGAAGGCCTGTTCAGCTGACCGGCTCAACTCTCGACCCACACCTGCATCCCGAACAAAAGAGCAAAGCCAGCACATTGTGTGTTATGGGAATGGGTGGAGATTCGCTGAAAGCTCTCAGCAGCCGATGAAGGAGATCGCCCCACGTCTGCTTACGGTGGGGTTTGAATACCTGCCTCTGCTATACCTGGGCAGGTATGATACTGGACTAGATGGATCTTGGTTCTGATCAGTCTGGCAGCTCCGGTGTTCCTAAACCAGTGAGAGTTTTGGCTGAACATGACTGAGACTAGTGGGGGAAAGGCCAGGTGGGTATGGGGCTCGCTGTTTTCTCTGCATAGGGAGAGAGATTCACTAATATTTAAACACAGAGTTTCCCCCCATGCAGAAAAATATACCAGAGAGGTCCAGTGCAGGAAGAAAATGCCAGGAGGTTGCCATCCCAGATTGTTCCTTAGTGAGAGAAGGGTTTGCCCTTATCCACCCGGTGGAACACACATGGTGGAGGTGGATTTCCCCTATCTCTGGATCCCCCAAGATCTGCTGGAAGCTAGGGTCATCTGCACAAAGGCCCTGCGTGTCTCCCCAGCGCCCCCGCTCCGCTCAGATGGAGACACGCCGACTGACGCTCTCCCCCCTGGCTGCTCTCCTGTATCTCTGAGGTAGAGAAGTAAATCCAGGCTCCGCTGTATTAACCTGGAACCAGATTGGCCACTGAGTCAGCGAGGGAGAATGTTGCTCCCTTTTCTAAGTTACGTGCAGGGCTCTCCCCGTGGAGGACTCGTGGTGTGGAGATAGTACCGTCTGTAGAGACAGGAGGGATGACAATCCAACCCCAGGGAGGACTATCAGCTGGCTGTATGGGTCTGTTTGTTGGATCTTTCATAGGCCTCTTTCTTGAATAGATTGATAAGAACAGAAGAGCTATCCTGCAAAACAAGCCAGTGACCCATCTAGTTCTCCATCACGATGCTAACTGGTCATGGCAGGAGGCTCCTCAAGAAGGCATAAACCCCCTTGGGAACCACTTGCAGCACAGTCCAGTGGACTGGGCACTGGACAGGGAGTCAGGAGATTTGGGGTGCTATTCTCAGCTCTGGCACTGGCCCCTGCTGTGTGACTTGGGACTAGTCCTTTTACCTGTGCACTTCAGTTGCCCCATCTCTAAAATGGGGATAATGATACTGACTTTTTTATTTTTTTTTGGTGAAGCGCTTTGAGGTTCAGGGATGACAAGTGTGATCCAAAAAACGCCGTTGTTGTTGTTGTTTTTATTATTGCATGCAGTCAGGGTGGGGTGGGGTGAATTCTTCCAGTGGCTTAGTTTGTCTTCAATCTATTCTTTGGGTTAATTATGTCCGTCTGGGACAGGCCAACTCTGAGCCAAGAAAATAGAAACACACAGGGACAAATATTTTTATGAATATTTTCCCTCCAATAAATTCCAACGATTTTGAAATAATTGCAAGTTTTTCTGAAAACATCCAATCCAACAAAACAACATTCTCTCCTGGTTGCGTTGTATAGCTCCGATAGTGCAGAGACCAGTTCTCCCTTTCTCCTTAATTCACCCACACCCCCCAAATATCCATTTGAGTTTACATTTTCCCCCAACAATGTCTCCAAAGAATCACAAATATGTAATATGTGTCCGGACGCTTGTATTTTAATAGCGTGGAGCAAAACCACATCAGCACAGTCGATTTCACATTCAACACATTATTGCTATTTAAAGCGCAGAGGTATAAAAATGATTGGCAATCCAGCTCTTCCAGAAATCACAGGCTGCTGCTGCTTGCCAGATTGTGATTTTTTAATATTGGCTGCTTTGTGCAGTCGTTCCCTCACCTTTGACTTGTAGATTTCCCGACATCAAAATAGCAAAAATCTTTTTTGGTCATAACGGGCACGTCGCTGGCTGCTGAAAAGATGTAATTACCATTTGAAAAACACAAATCTGCTGAGTGGTTGGTCAGTTTGCTCCAGTCTTAAGCAGCCCTTTGCATTTCCCCCAGCCTTGCAAAAATCCTTTGCACCTGGGGTGAGCTACTTTTTTTGATGGGCAAATAAAATATCATTTGTTTTCTCCCCCCCCCTCCCCCGTTATCATTGTGGTAAAGGGACAAGAAGTGGATTTTTGGCCCTGGGGCTGCTAGCTTACAAATATGATTAAAGATTTGGCTTCCTCTTTGGTATAGCAGAGATCCACATCTGAGCGCTCAGCTAAGCTGGAAGGTGTTTGGGATGTCTGGGCTGGCTGCATAAGAAAGTTGCACTGGTCTAAGGTAAGATGTGATTTTAATCGGATCTAGCTAAAGCTGTGAAAGACCCAGTGTGGACACCCTCACTTCTATTTGCACCAGACTTATTTTGGTTTAGTTCAGGTTGATTAGGATCGGTTTGAGCTGGACAGAAGCAGCCACTGTTCCACCAAAATAAGGCATTGTCTTCACTGTACTCTGAGATAGCCAGCTCATGTAAAATCTTAGTGGAGACAAGGTGCATATAGCTTTTACCACAATGCCTGTAGTTGAGGTAACTCCATACCCTGCACTTGGGGGTTGCAAGGACTAGCTACATCAAGGTTAAAAACTCCAGTGCCTGCTATCTTGACGTAAACAACACACCTGTTTCTGCAGTGAAGATCCAGACTAGCAACGAGCTTGCACTTGCTTTATGAAACCTTTAGTGAAATCGATGCAACTTCCCCTCCCTGCTTTTGGCTTCCAGGGAGAAGAAATAAATGTGAGTTGTTTCAGCAATGACACCTATTGTTTTCCAGCTCCCTTGACCAAGTGCTCTCCTTAATATTCTGTTGTTGTATAATGACCATTATCTTTATCTTCACTGGGGGGGGGGGTTGAACCTCCCAAGCTAAAGCATGAGCCAAAAGGTCCCTTAGCAGGCAGCTCTTTCTGTTGTACATGGACATGGTCCCTAGTGGGGTTACCATTGCAAATATCACCCTCCAGGATGGCAGGAACTAAATCTTGCCATACCCCTGCTCCAAAGTTCCCCAGTATCTGTCTGCGTAGCTATCAAAGCTATCCTCATCTGAAAGGCAGGCAGAGAGACCGTGCGGTCCAATGCATAAGACACTGGTGGGAGAACTGGGTTGGATTCCTGGCTCTGCCACTGATTCACTCCATGCTCTTGCACAAGTCACTTTGCCGCCCGGTGCCTCAGTTTCCCCATCTAGAATATGAGTATAATGATGTTGACTCTCAAATCTGAAAAGTACTTTGGCTGAAGGGAGGCATTTGGCTCGTCAATGATGTTCATTTCTTATTGCAGCGGCCTTGCTCTGAATCACCAGTGGGAAGGGAGCAGTTGTGTGAGGTTAGGGAGGCCTGATGCTAAAAAGTGCCCCCTGGCTCCCGACACGCTGAGTTTGTTTGTAAAAGCTATTGAGAAAATGGGTCGTGTTTCTGCCTGTGCTCTCGACCCGCGTTTTCTGCAGGGAGCACTGGGACTGAGCGAACACGCTTAGCAAAGTGACATTAAACCGCGGCCTTTTCCTTTGCTAAAAATACCTTTTCTCTTTTGTTTCCAATGAGCAACAAAGGAGACAGCGAGACGGAGCCAAGAGCTGCAGGATGGGATTTGCTTGCTCTCATTAAAAGCCAGACTCCATGGTCCCCGTTAGCATACTAACGATGCCCCCATTCCCGCCTTAGAGCTCCAAGTCTTGGCAGCTGAAACTCCCGTGCAGCTCACTGGAGTTCTGCTCCTCTCTTTTATGCCCCACTCAGGGGAGCCTTTCACACTCCCAGAGTGGGTTAAACTAATTCAGAGCAAGGCAATCTTATTCCAGTAGAAGCGCGTCCACACATGGAGCTCTTCTGACAGCGATTACGAAATAACTCGTGTGTGGACAAGCCCTGATGGGTGAGTTTTCGGGCCGGGTCCCAGAGCACTACTTCTTGCGGGTGCAAGAAAAAGATATGGAGCGGCCCAAGCAACATTGTGGTTAGACGCGCAGCGGAATGGGAAGTTGCAGGCACTGCTTGGGGGGGCTGAAGGCTTGGTTTGTGGGTACTTTGGTACCATCCCCCACAGAGGTTGGGAACCACTTTTCCAGAGTGAGGCCAAGGACAACTGAAACATCAGTTTCTTCTGCATTATTGCATCAGGGCCCGTATGTGTATTTCCCCAGTGGGGCTTCCATTGCCAAACCCTTCAGATCCACTGGCGGCTCTGTAGGCAACAAGGACGATGCATGCAGTAGTCCCTTGTCTGTGCTCGGCTGCCTGACTGCCTGCCCTCCCTCCAACACCTGCTCCTAAAAGTCCCTGCTATGGGATCCCTGGCTACCACTGCTCCCAGGGAGGAGGTGCGTGTGGGGGGGGAGGAACGACATTGTTCCCTGAGCCAGAGGGGATACCACAAATTACTGCAGACTCTGAGCCTGAATGTCCTGTCACGTGCCCCTATAAAGGGGGAATAACCTCCCCTGGAGTCAGTGGAGTTATACTCTATGTGAGAGCAGAGGCAGCTTCTCTCTGCAGTATCTTGCTTGGGTTTGCCCCATATACCTGGGGTGGGGAAGCTAACACCTTATGGGTCAGGGCTGCTCCTGCTTCTTTATCCCTAAAGATGGATTTGGATTCCTGCAGAGCCCCCCCGCAGAAGGCTGCCCATGGGCCGGAAGAGCAGGTTGGATGGAGAGTCTGGTGGAGGTAGCTGTCCACATATTTGCACTTCTCCTGGCCTGATCTGAAGTGTTGGCTCCCCTCCACTTGCGGAAGGGATTAGCTACTTCATAACATCCAGACAAGATAATCTCTCCAATTTTGCCTGGGAAAAGTCCCTGACAAAGAGCAGCAAAGCTACAATAATGCCAGATGAAACTCTAATCAAGTTTCCCTTCTTATTTATTTCTCAGCTAAGTGTGGGTTGGGGTTCTTTTCTGCATTTCATTTTTGCTGGGACATGAAGGTAACATTTTGCCTCCATATTGATCTCAGTCAGCAGCCGTGTGTCTATAATAAATGACAGAGACATGGGAAGGTAAGAAAAGGAGGGTGGAGGTGGGGAATTTGTTTTGATCAAGGTTTTTAAAACTTTTCCCTTTAAACACAAACGGCCCATGGTGGGTTTCTGGATCTTTACTACTGTAGAATAATTATTTGTAATAGAGTCCCCCATAGTGTTAGGTGCTGTACAAACACATCGCAAGAAACAGTCCCTGCCCCAAAGAACTTAGAGCCTAAATAGACAAGACAGACACCGGACGAGAGGGGAAAACCGAGAGGAAATGACGTCCCCAATGTCATGTACCAATGAAGTGCCCCTAACAGAACCCAGGTCTCCTGACTCCCAGTCCAGTGCCACTAACCATTGGATCACACTGCCCCTCATTTATGTCCTGTTTCTAGGACTCTCTCTCAGCTCATGCATTGCTTTGAAATTGGCCTTTGCAGCCAGGCTGTTTGTGGTATTCACAGGTGGGTGTCTATTTATGTTACGTTAGAGTCTAGATTAAAATGTCTGGGTGGTAATAGAAAGGTGGCCTCTTTGTAGGGTGACCAAATGTCCTGATTTTACAGGGACAGTCCCGATTTTGGGGTCTTTTTCATATGTAGATTCCTATTACCCCCCACCCTGCATTGTCTCCCGCCGCTGTTGGAGACAGCATTATGCACTAGCTGGGCTGATCTGGTAAGGCAATTGCTAGGTTTCTTTTATTTTACCCTGGCACATTACCTGGCTCAATGGGCCCCCAATCCCAATTGGGACCTCCGGGGCCTGTTGTTGTTATGGTATCAGAAGGGTAGAGATCAGAAAGAGCTCCGGAAATACACCTCACCCCTTAACTACAGCAAGTCTAAAAGCTATCCCTCTACCCAACAAGAAAGGTGAATCAAATCCACTGAGCCACACTTTAGTTACTTACCAAATATTTCTTGGCTTCCACATATTGGTGATTCAGTAGCAAGAGTGTGGGTCAGGTATATATTGTAAGGAGGAAGGGGAAGGTCAGAGATTTGCTTCAAAAATACCGTGATGGGGTCGGTGTTATTAATCTTCCAAGTGAAATTTCCCGGACAGATTGAACTTAAAATAGTGTATCCGGTGTCTTCATTGTAGCCTATTTACCCTGATAATAGATACATGGAGAAATCCCATAGATGCCTCAATGCCTGCATAGACCTCAATATGTTTGTAATGCTTCCTTCACACAGGTGATTCAACTATTTTTCAGCCGGGTAGAGTAGCGCTGGCCTTAGAGCCTCAAGAGAAATGAGCGATAGTGGTGGGTCAGTACAATACAGATCACTTTTACTCGCTGTCCTTCATTCAAAGCAGACGTGCAACAAAGGGTCAGAAATGAGAGGGTGTTTTGTGGCAGAGTTTTACTAACAAAGTGAAAGCACTAAGACATCCCCCTCCCCCTTGGCTTTAGGAGGAATAAAAGATGCCACGAGAGAACGATCCTCTTCTTTAGCATCTGTGGGCAGCAACACCATGAAGGTTATTGACAGGCCAAGTCGGTGGTGGCCCACACTGCTGCAACTCTGTCTTTAAAACGATACAGCCCTCCATTCTGTCCACCTTGCACCGCCCTTGTGGGCACAAAGCGGATGGATTCCATTTGGAAATGGCCTGTAGAGAATATCTCCTGCTGGTATCAGATCCTGCACTGCTCACCCTTCCTACTACCATGATGTATGGGACAGGCTGGGAGAGAATGAGAGACATGGCAGGAAACCTGGGGGTTAGTAGAAGGGCTGACAGATGCTCTAACCACCAGTGGGGAAGGCAGTGCAAGGTCAGGGAGCTGTAACTGGCTGCCGGACAGTCCTCCGTCTCCCTGCGTTAGAGAAATGAGGCATGATGTTGGGGGAAGAGATTTGGGATTGCCCTTCATGTCTGGCATCTACCCACCGCGGCACCTTTTTGGAGGCACCAGTTGATCCGATTTCCCAGGATACTGGGTGTCTACTGTCCTGTATCCTTTCTGTGGCCAGGAATACTCCGCTGAGCAGTGGGCCGGATCCCGTTCCACCTATGGGTGCCTGTGACGTGTCTCATTCTGGGACACGCAGAATCAAATGCCGGCACTTCCCATGAGGTGAAGGGGGCTTTGTGTGGGTGGTCTGCCGGCTGCCATCAGTGGTTCTTTATTTTCCTAAAGGAAATTGAGGATGAGATAGGTTTGGAGAGATCATTGTTTTGTTGGTTAACCTGTAATTGGATGTACTTTGTACATCATCAAAGGCTGGGCTATATAGGTGATGCCACCTTTCCTCGGTTAAAAGCCCGGAAGAAAGCAGTGACTGTTTGGTGGGAGAGTGATGAGACAAGAAAGCCGCTCCATTGCAGAGGTTCAGCACCAAGGACGTAAGCTTTGTGCTGTTGCTCTGCCCAGGGGTGAATGTCAAATGCCCCCCTCCCAGCACACATTCTCCTCGCTACACTGGGGCACACTGCGATAGGTGGTCGGCGTAGTTCCCCGTGGGCAGGTGCTAAATGACAACCTGGCGGCCATTTCAGCAGAGAGACCGAGGACCGAACAGGCCTTGGAGAGTGAGGTCAAGATTGAAAAATTAGAACCCTAAAGTTGGAGTCCGAAATCTGTATGTGGGCACTTTGGCCCTAATCTAGCTAAGCACTTAATGTTTAATTGGTCAGTGGGGACACCTCATGGGCTTAAATTAAGCATGTGCTTAAGTAAGCACCCACGTCTGGGCCCCGAGTAAATGGCCAAAGCACTGAGCACCCAGCAGCTCCCACTGCAATCCCCTGCTATGCTCAGAACTTTGGGAAATGAGGCCTTTGCTTAGGCCTGTAAATCCATATTTAGGCACCTCACTTTAGGCTCCTATTTTTGAAAAATTTGGCCTGAGCTTTGTAGGCAGCACACGTCCCCGTTGGCAACGTGGTGTGTTGAGGGACATTCGCAGTGGTGCAATCCGTACCTCACCTGTTCTGTGGATAAACAGAAGTCATCCATTTCCTAGGAGGTCAATCCCAGGGCTGTATTCACGCTACAAAATTTAAGACCCCCCTGGTGGGCGTTCCGTTGTCTTCAATCTGCTCCGGAGATCATCCCTCCCGTTTACATAACACAATACGGTGCAGCTTGCCAAGTCTTCCAGGCGAATAACAACCGTTCCCCGGAGTTCTAATAACGACACAGCTGATCCTAACCAGGTGTGGGGGGAAAAATCCACCAAGTTTGAAAATAAATAGGGTAAGTTTCCAAAACTTTTAGAAATAATAAATTAAAATGTACTGGCTGTCCTGAACATGTTCTTGCTGGCTGACGTTACGATAGTGATTGGCTGACATTATGTGAGAAGAGCAATGCATCATCAGAGCACGGCTGCACCAATGATGCACTGGGCTAATATATCACCAGAGCAACAGAGCTTTAATGATGTATTACTTGAAAATGGCCCCAGCCCAGAAGAACAAGTCCAGCAGACTGTCCGTTTCCATTTATTATTTTACAAAACTTTCAAAGTTTTTCTCTATTTTTTCCCCCTGAAAGAGCACTGCCGATGAGCAGTGAGCTGAAGAATGGCCTCTGAGAATCCCCAAGGTGTGGATCTTGAGTGATATGGAGACTTGGATCTGGGGAAAAACCTCTGCGTGCAGAGAACGTCATCTTCTGCAGGGTCTCAGTTTATGCACCCAAATCGCACTGGTTTAATTTAAGGGGATTTTCAAACCAATTGAGTTAAGCTGGGGGGAAAGCCTGTATAGACACACCAGTATTGCTAAGCCCAAGCATTGAAAAACCATGAGTCAGGTTTCAAAAAAATCACGAGATTGGTTTAAAATCATATCTTTTTAAATGTCCTTTGCATTCCCTTTGTTTGCCTTCTCGGGCCGTAGCCTGTGGGGTTTGCATTTGCAAGCTTCTCTCTGCAACCACGAGGATGAGAAACTTAGTTTTAAAAATATGACAGCTGAGATGTTCACATAACGTGACTCTAGGTAACGGCGCTTTGCGAGAAACACCAAATATCGCAAGACTCTGAATCAAATCTTGAGAGTTGGCAACACTGAACTTTGGTTGAAGCATGGCTTAGTTTAGTTTGGTTTTAACCTGTTCCTAAGGATTTGTTTAAACACAGAAGTTGCATCAGTTTAACTTAATCCTGGTTTTAAAAAAACCAGTCTCAGCCTACACTTAAAGTTATGTCCGCTGTATGCACCTACCACAGGTGAAGGTCGCTGCAGAGCTACCCAGAGGACATACATTTTGGTGCTGGATCAGAAGCCTGAAGTTTAGCAATGCACTAAATTACCTTTAATAAGTTCACCTTTAAAATAAAACAATTACAATTATTTCTATCGCTTGATTAAAAAACCTCTAATTACTCCAGCTGAACTTTGGCCAAGAAGATACAAATATGTTATGCCCAGTGGCTTAATTATGTTTACATCTAAATTACTTCTATAGATATTTGCTTTCTTGAAATTGATTCCCCTCTCCCATTTAATTTCATAGAACAATATGAAAGAAATGAATCTTTGTGAAAGTCTCCGGGTTCCCTAATGCAGCAGATACTCCATGATGTTAGCTACCATTTGTTTTTATCACAGAGAACCCCAGGGAAGTGTTAAGGTAGGATCTTTACCACCTCAGGTTTATAATTTCAGGAAGTCAAATACTGTAGCAAGTCAGCAAGGTCCCTGTTCAAAATGTGTTCAATCAGCCGTCACTGAAATTTTAACCCCTACCCCAGGGCTGGGGCTCTGGAATAAGAGTTAATCATTTGCTAGCCCAAAAGTCTAAGTGAGATCAGGATTCTGGGACAATGAGAGTTTAAACGTCTATCTTTTAAAACTGAGAGATGGAAATTATTTTTAAAATAATGATGTAAGACAGAATTGAGGAGGAGGAGAGGAAGGATTGTCCAGTGACTGGGGCACTACCCCAGGACTTACACCTTGTGTTCAAGTCACTGCTCTGCCACCAAGTTCCTGTGTGACCTTAAGCGGATCACTTAGGCCTAGATCCTCAAAGGTATTGAGGTGCTTAACTCTCATTGGTTTTGAAAACATGTACAGTAAAACCTCGATTTAACGGACCTCGATTTAACGGACTTCGGATGCAACGGACAAAATTTCTGATCCATATCAGACCGCGACCTGCTGCGGCCCCGGTCCCCTTCCCTGGCGGCCGTCTGCTGGCTCCCGGCTGCCGCCCCGGTCCCGGCAGCGGGTGGGCTGCGGAGCTGCTGCCCCGACCCTGTGGCGGGCGGGCTGCTGCGCTGACAGCTCAGGTTGTGTTTTTTTTATTAAATAACGGACTTTTTGATTTAACGGACACCCCCTCGCCCGAATTAGTCCGTTAAATGGAGGTTTTACTGTACCTGTGAGGATCTGGGGTTTAGTCTTTCTGAGGTGCTCACATACTGTGGTGATGCGGGGACATGCAGGTAAAGGGTGCCACAGATAATGAACAAGGATTTCCCATGATTCCTGCTGGTAAAATGGAGAGTAATGGGCAAAGTTTCTACGGGGCAGAGGATATGCAGCCAGAAAGTAGAGCAGCCATTCCATAGGCCACATTCTGACAGCTTCCGGCCACAGGCAGCTGTCATAAAAATCACACCTGTCCAATTCTGATGCCAAGCCCTCCCCAATGAGCAGAGAGACCAATCCACTGTCCACCTACAACAGGTGTTGCTGAGGGGGTTTCTGGGGTAGGGCCTAGTGTCAAGGGGTGGGACTTTTACATTTATGGGTATATACCTCTGACCTCGCACAAACCCTCACCCTGGCAGGAAAACTCTGCATTGTGGCCTGCTGCAGCCCAAACCAGGGGTGCACATTGGCATTGCTAGCACACTTGGGGGCCCAGAGAATAAATAATGATAGCTGTTTGCCCATGTTAGGAGCCATTGCATCCTGACTCAGTCAGTGTTGGGTCCGAGTAACAGGAAAGATTGAAGTCTACTAGACGGAATGGGAGAAGACACACTCCAAGGCTAGAAGGGAAAAGGCCTGAAAAGCATGAAACCAAGTTAAGTTTTGTGGGTGCTGCGCTGCCCAGGCTGGGGACTTGGTATCTACTGAGCTGGGAACTGCATGTGAACAGGGCACTAATAATGTAGCCGTAGTGGGTAAACACTGGGGTTTTGTCTCTTCACAGCTCTTATTGCTTATCTAATCTACATTTTTATAATGATGTGGTTAGAATTAAATTATGGTGTTTTAATCTAGTTATAGCTGCATTTACCAGGCATATTTCATCTTGACTTATAACGCTGGAATTTAAAATATGGCCAGAGGCTGTGTGTGCCTCCTTGTCTCCCTGGCTCCTTGCAGCCTTTCTGTTTATTTACTACCCCATGCCTGCTGACATAGAAAAGCTGAGGGGCCAAATCCATCCCTGGTGGTGGAACTCCATTGACTCCCTGGAGTTAGAGGAGGGGGGAATTTGCCCCAGTATCTCCAGACTACTCTTGTGTGCTTGAGTCTTCTTGAGCCTTCTCTCCATGACACCAGTGTAAATGACAATCAACTACAACGAAACCAACACTCATTGACATGGTGCAAATTAACGTAGCTCCAATTGATTTCAATGGGGCTATGCTGATTTACAGCAAGTGAGGATCTGGTTTTATTCTTCTGTAAGACTAATGTGAGAGGAAACTTAGGCCCGGTTCACACTTTACCAGCATAAATATGTTGTTAACAGGCATGATTTTTTACTGACAAAGTTATACTGCTAAAAGCCCTAGTGTAGATGTAGTTATAAGCACTTTATAGCATTGTAAATTATTTCACTGTGCTGAACCAGAATAAGCGATACCAGTCTAAGGCTATGTCTACACTTAAAATCCTAAAGCAGCATAGCTGTAGCTGCACCACTGTGGCACATCAGGGCAACATCTACACAACAAAATTAAGTAGACTTAACTTACGCCACAGCAGTACGTACATCACCTGTGCATGTGTACGCTTTGTTCCTTGTGTCGGCAGTGCATGTCCTCACCCAGAAAACGGGCAAGTGTGGAGCATTGTGGGATGGCTCCTAAATGCCAGCACTCACTGTAAGCAACCGTGGTCTATGCTGATACTGAGTTGACTTAATTACATCGGCTGGGACTATATGCTGCTCAGGGAGTGATGTTGCTAAATAGGCAAAGAGAGGCACTTATGTTGGTGGGAGCCAAATTTAAATAAAGATATTTCCCCGGCTACAGTGTCAAGAGGCCTAGAGTAAATGAGAATCGGGCCCCCTGTGTGGTAGGGTTTGCAAGACCAGATCCCTCTTCTATATGCTTCTGAGTTGCAGGGAAAGACAAAGGTGCTATGACCATTTACCCCAGCTGAGGATCCGCCTCTAGAAATTCTAAAACATCCTGGGTGATTTCATAGTGATGTTTCCTTTAACATGGGTGTCCTAAAGTTGTGGAGTGTGCAGGATCAGCAATAGAAAAGATGCATGGAAATATTTAATTAACAAAGGAGAAGTCAATAAGTTAGTTAAACTCTCTGAGCTCATTCAGTAAATACCCGTAATTAATGCTGTGGGTGTTTCGATAGTGCCTGAGGAGTGATGGCCTCTTTGCAGACTAAAATACGAAGATCAGGATGGTGCTTTGAGGATCTTACAATCTGAATTAGAAGGATAATATAACAAGCAATGGCAGCAAACTTCCTCCCACTCTTCGTGTGTCTTCTCTAGTTTATGAGCTCGCCAGGGCAGGGAACATTTCTGGAATAAAGCACTACTTAGGGTGAATAAGGGCATCACAATCTGGCCCTTTGTGATTTAACTTTACTCCCTTTACCCTTTACTCTAATTCCCAATGAGAATTGAGTTCCCATTCCCATTTAGCCTTGAGTCCCTCCCTATTGCCTGAGGAGAATCTAACCCTGATTCCCTCCATATTTTCCAATGAAAATATTTCTGACTGTAAAAGCATGTAGCTGGACGAGACCCCTTTAACTTTAACTTTATTCCTCTGACTTTCTGTAATTCTCAGCTCTCTCTCATTTCCAGAAAAATAACTCATTTTAGTCCCATAGTTTCCTACTATGGTGGTGTCACCCTCACTTACACAGTTGTTGCATAACAAATAAAGAATGATGAAACAAGGCACATAGAGAGAGATTTACACTAACTGAATGGTTCCCCACAGCATTTTAAGTTTCCTGCATGATTAATTGTATATTTTACAGCCCTTATTTTGGGTCTCTCTCACACATAATATCCCACCTTTGGGCTCTGGCAGCTTGAGAGATATGTCTGAAGCTCATTATAGACCATCTCGCTCCCCAGCCAGTCTCGTTAGCGGAGGAGAGCTTGCATAACTGCTAGGATCCCAACAACCTGCCAAGTGTTGTCCTTGGTTATGAACCTTTCAGGATGTCTCACGTCTCTTTTGATCCGACGGTTTGAAAACATTCTGATGATGCCCACTAGGGACTAAGTTTTTCCTCCCTACCACACCTCCAGGCTTGTAAATTAAAAAAGTATCTACACATATAAATGTGTGTGTTTATATATAGATATTGCATGTACACACACTCACATACATTTTTCAAAAATCCATTAGAGAGGCTCTCGCCTTTGCTTGCAGTCAATTTTTAGAATGACATCGAGTTGATAATGAATGTGACTTCAGTACCCAATGATTGGGCTCGCTCATTTCATTCCAGCTTCCTAGGGCCGGTTTTGAGCAAGAATGTGAAACTTGCTGTATCTATTTTAGATTCCATCATGAAAGGAATAATTGAGATTGAGATTCTTAGTCACTTGATGCAGAAGGTCAGGGAATTAATGCTGTGTTATATCCACACCATTTGTTTATCAGACCTTATTTTTTTGCTGTCTGTAGGGGAAAATAAATGGGCCCTGGAGAAGGTAACACATCTTCAATGCTGCACACATCACCAAGGCTGTGAGTACGAACACTATTTGTCTTTATTTTGGGAGTGTTCCAGGGTAGTTCTGTCATCTTAATGGATTGGTAGCAATAGAAAAATCAGTATTAATATGGAAAAATAATTCCAGTGAATCTGTTAACTGAGTTGGCTGATTATTAGTCTGATTTTGAGGAGAATTTAAGGTAGAATTAATTGTATTAGTTTGCATTCCTGGAGCATCCAAGAGCTTTGCTAATGTTAATTAACAAGGTGGATAAGCGAGGCAGATAAGTATTGTTATTCCCATTTTGGAGGGGTGAGGGACAATGAGGCTCCTGACATAAATGCTGCCCACAAATAATTTGGGAGAAAAACTGCACCTCCGTTACTGGTAGCAATTGTGAGTGTGCTAATATAGGCCCATTCACTTAAGCACATGCCTGCAGTGGGATTAGTTATGTGCTTAAAGTTACCCGTGTGCTTAAATGCTTCATTGGATCGAGGCCGTAGATAGGGTACAGAAAGCCATTTCACCCCTTGTTGTCTAGAACTGAGCAGGGTATTGTTTAAAATAATAATAATAACAATAACACCTAGTTCTTAGATAGTGGTTTTCACCAGAAGATCCTCAAAGTGCTGTATGAAGGACGTCAGTTTGTAGGTGGGGAAACTGAGGCCCGGGGAGGGTAAGTGACTTGCCTAAATTCACTCTGTAGGCCAATGGCAGACCTGGGAATAGAAGCCAGGTCTTCCGATTCTCAGTCCAGTGTACAACATTGCCTCATAATACCAGCAGCATGTCTGCATTTGCCGTCTTATTGCTGCACTATTGGTAGTAACAGTGGAAATATTTTAAGAAGCAAAGGTCTAGTGTCCAGGGCTCTGTCTAGCTGCAACATCACACACGCACACTGCACCTTCTGTAGTCGTTTCCACTGGTGCAATGTGGACATACAACTGTGCCAAATTGGAACGGCAGCACTTTTCACTTAGATAGGTCAGCTCCCTTTGTAAGGTGCAAGGCGCAACTGGTCCTCTTAGTTTATTCAATAACTTCTCAAAGATTTTTAGCTTAAAATACAAGGCCAGATCCTCCTCTGGTGTAAACTGGCCCTGTAAACAAAAACAACTTCCTGAAACCCTCTGGAAAATTGAACATATATGCCTGTCAGATGGTTACCTGAACCTAATCAAATGGCAAGATCTGAGAAACAAACAAGCAACCCTTCCTTCCCTCTGTTTTTTAATTTCATTGATCTGCATCCTTAAATCCTACCCTGAGGAGAAATGACACATTTGAGGAAAGCAGGAGGATCTGTTTAAAGGATTTTTAAAAATATATATAGAACTGCCTGGAAGTAGTAAATAGAATTCTGCACCGTAGTTCAGAAAAACAAAATTACCAGGGCTGTCTGTTGATTCCAAAGCCGATGAAAACAAAGCAGGCTTTTAAATCTTTCCTCACAGGGCTCCCTCCCCTCCCCCCCGGTTATCTTCTAAGAGATGGTCCTGATAGTGTTTATTTTAATCTTCTTTTTTGAAACAGTTGAAAGTGCTGTTTTCTCAGTTAAAACAGAAATCCTGATTTTTATTAAGGTCAAGATAAAGTATCCATTAGGCATGTTCTGAAATCTTCCAACACAGATGATCTCAAACCTTCTAGTAGGACAAATGTCAGTGTCCAAATAAAAAAACAAACAAAACCAGAATAGGGCCAGGTCCTTGGCAAATGTAAGTCAGTGCGGCTCCAGTGAAATCCATGGCTTGTGTCAATTTATTACAGCTACGAATCTGGCCTGTGTATTCTTCAATTACCTCCTTGTTATCCACTCCAGGGAGTTCTTTTAAAATTCACATGGGAAAGCTGGATACACAATCGCCCCCACTCAATAAGGGCCAGATTCCAATCTCAGCTGTGTTGCTGTAAATCCCCTGTAACTCCATTGGAATTAGAATTTCCTGTACTTGTAATGTCTTTTAATATGACTTAGCAGCTGGAAATAAGGACAAGAACCAGCAACCAGGGCCCACCATTGGACTGAGATAGTCAAAAGAGACCCATGCATTACGTGTACACTGAATGCTTAGCTCTTTGGAAAATCTGCCCATATATTCATTGTGGGAACTGTTGGGGGCTGAGCACTTGAAATTCTAGTCCTGAGCTCTTTTGAAAATCTTGCCCCCTTCAACCAGACAACTCTCTACAAACCATCATCAGGGGCTCTATAACCACTGGCCTGAACCATGACACTCAATACTACATCTGCCTTGAAACATGGTTGACAGAGCTCATCTCATGCTGTGCTTTGGCAGATAGTAAACACGGAGGGGACACCGTGTCCCATCATCAAGACCAATTGGTGTCCCATCATCAAGACCAATTGTTCAGAATAATAAACTGCTTGTTTTAAAAGATCTTTGATTTCTCTGGAGCGCTTCGATCTATTGGTCCTCATTGATACTAACTAAATAATATTTGTCTGGTGAAACTGCAGCTGAGAACAGGCAAGCCAGTCCACAGCTCAGTGTTGGTGATCAGGGATTTCTGAAAGCCACCAGCCAATCAATCTCAAGAACTTACTAAGTGAGAGATGGAATATAATGGAAGTCATTATTTTTTTCTTATGCATGAAAATGAATTATTCAGTAAAGATTTAGACCTCTTTTTATTACAACGTTGAATTTAAACAGCATACAAAACATAAATGCAGATTTCTTTATGACTCTTGCACCGGAAAGACGAAGTCTCACTCTCAAAGCAGTTACAGTTAGATTGGTTTGAACAGCAAACAGCAGATGTGGCTGTGGACACAATAGGATGATCTGTGGATAGGGCACTGAACTAGAACTCAGGAGTTATGGGAGCTGTTCCCAGCTCAGCTACAGACTTCCTGTATGACCTTGGGCAAGTCACTTAGGACAACATATTCAGGAGCACCTAAGTCCCACTTTCAAAAATGATTTAGGCACTTAAGAGCCATTGACTGCCAACGGGACTTTGGCTCCTAGGCCACTTAGGTGCTTTTATGGATTTTGTCCTTAATCTTGTGCGAGCTGTAAGACCAGCGTGATTCATCTTTTGTACTGTATTCACATGTAACAGCATTATAATACTATACCAGGGGTGTACACAAGGGGGGGCAGAGGCATGACTCTCTCCCCCAATAATCATTGTGGGCACAGAACTTCTTCAGTCCCTGGGGCTGCGATGGAGATGTGGGAGCAAGCTCCTCTGGCCACAATAGGGCAAAGAACGTGTCTCTCGAAAAGTGATCAATTCCTGCTCTGTACTATTTAAATTCCTGCTCTATACTATTGGTATCAGAGTGGGGCTTTCCATGTGGGCTTTACAACTGAACTGTGCAGCTGTATAGCTTAAATGTAGACGTGATGAAACCGATTCTAACACAGGATGGTTGGAGAACAGAGATCAACGTGGTTTGGACCAGATTAGATCTCATCTCATTTGAACCTGCTCATAACATGGGTTAGGTCCTCAGCACTGGTGGACCAAAGGCTAATAGAACCTGTTTGAGCCACAACTGTGTTCAATTAGTCTTTAAGAGCAGTTGTGGAAATAGTGTAAGGCCAGTAGAGATACAGTCTGAGGAAGTGACACTTTGCCCTTGTGTCATCCATGGATCTTAATCAATTAACAACCCTCAAAACACCCCTGTGAGGTAGACGAGTATTGTTCTCCCTATCTGGGACATGGGACTGCAGAGAGGTGAAGTGGCTTTAAGGTCATGAGGCAAGTCAATGGAAGACTTAGGAATAAAACCCAGGAGTCCTGACTCCTGCTCTAAATGCTTCCTCCTGCCCTGTACCCCCAGATCTGGGGTAGCTAAGGCAGAGCGAGAGAGAGAGATGACTGCAAACTAGAGAGCAGAGAAGCTCATAACTTTTGAAAATAATCCTAATATTTTACTGCCCTGTTGTTTCCCCCCATTAAAAACAAAAAACAACCCAAGAACGAACAAATAGTCTTTCAATATCCACTTTATTTAGCTCTTCTTTCTTCTCTTGGATGAGTTAATTCATTCTGTCATAGATACAGTCATAAGCACTGTTACAACAATCCCGGGCTGCATACATACCGGCACCCAGCCTGCTACCTCACCATGTACATCCAGTATGAGGATTAGAGCTAATATGCCTGTCAGCTGTAAAACTTTAGGACTTACCAGCTGAGCAAAGGAGCAGCTTGATTAGTTCAGCCAGTAGAGGTCACCAGTGTACACATGAGCACGTCCAGTAGAGGGCAGTGGTCTTCATACACGCACAAATTGGTTCATCGCACTCTGGGCCAGATTCTTCTCTGGCTGATGTCAGTGTGTTTGTGAAGGGTAGACAACAAGTGTGAAAAATTGGGGGGTGGGGGTGGGAGGTAATAGGAGCCTATATAAGAAAAAGAGCCAAAAATCAGGACTCGTCCCTATAAAATCGGGACATCTGGTCACCCTAGTGAAGGGGCATAGGGCAGCACAACATTTGGCAAAGTGAGTGGTGATGTAAGTAGTGATGTAACTTACCCATACAGGGTGTGAGTTACATCAGGAAATGGGTATTCGTGGCACAGAGGAGTCGCCTGCATGGTGTGAAAAATGGGTGTAAGTGGCAACCCTTTGATTTTGCACTTGTAGTTAATATGCACCATATCACCGCGGTGCTGAATTTGTTCCCAGGAGTGTTGGAAGTGGTATGGGTATCACCTAAACTAGAGCCAATGGATGACTTATCTAACACCCTCCTTGTAGTTGCTTTCTCTGCTGCAGTCTCCCTGGCTTCCACCCTCTGGGATTGCAAGCGACTCATTTTGTACACACAGGAGCAGGCTCTGCTCCCATTTACACAGGTGTAAGTCCAGAGTAACACCATTCACTCGGTAGAATTATTCTAGCTTTAATGTGGTGTAAGTATGGGCAGAATTTGTCTCGGCGGCATTACAGTCCGAGCCCTGCAGTTTTCCTAGCTGGCATTGTATTGCGATTCTTGCACATCAGTGGGAGTTTTGCTTGACTATGTTCTGCAGAATAGAACCCTGTGTCCGTGTCAGTGATTTCCTTATCCAGACGTTTTATCATCTTAGGCCTGGGCTACACACACAAGTTGTATCACTTTAACCCAAAAGGGATAGTTAAAGCAGTGCAACTCCCAAGTGTGACCTAGTTAAACCGCTTGTAGTGGGGCGGCGTCCCCACTCCAGTATAAATGGGGTTAAAACAGCTCTTTGCAGGGCTGTAGCTAGGGAAAGGCAGCCAAGCAGAGGGCTGCAAGTGAAAGCAGCTGGGGTGGAGCAGCCACAGCTGAGGCTGGGTCAATTAGGGCCCAGCTGGCCCTGATATGGTCCAGAGTTCGGTGCTCAGAGAAGAGAGTCTCCTCTGTCTGCAGAGGTAGACAGGCCTAGCTGCTGGGAGATTGACAAGGTGCCTAGGGTGAAGCAGGGCTGGGGCAAGGCAAGAGGAGCTGGGCAAACTCTGGCCTGGAAACCCCCAGGCTGCAGGGCCTAGGGGAAGGCCCAATAAGGGATACTAGGGTTGCAGGGGGCAGCCCATGGCTGCAGAGGCAGGTCAACCCCCCCTTGCCGGTGATGAATGGCAATGATACTGCAGTCTGCCCCAGTGAACGGGGGTAAGTGATGACTGGCAGTTGCCTAGATTGAGGCAAGGTGGGGATAGGGAGTGGGGGTTCCCCTGGGGAGGGGAGACCCTGAAACTGTGGGGGTACTGCAGGGGTGCAGCACCCTCGGTAAGAGGGCACCAGGGTCCGGCAGGGACACGGGGCCAGCAGCAAGCGGGACCCCAGCCTGCAGAAGGCGCTCTGGATGCTGGAAGAGCTAATTCCCGGACTGACCAGCAGGAGGTGCTGCGGGGTGAGTCGCCGCCCTGCTACACTGCTCTAAAGCTAATTATGTCAATATCATAACTGGAAAGGAGAATAAACGACATACTGATATAAGGTACTTTTATACTGATACAACCGTGTCCACGCTAAGAGTTGAACTGATATCATACCCTTTATGGGTGTTCTACCAGCACAAAAAATGTGTGTAGGCCCACCCATTAGGATTTTCTCACATTTATCTGTATTAACCCTGTAACAAGTACACAAGAGCAAGAGGGGAGAGAGGAAAAAATCATAGATTCATAGATTTTTAAGGCCAGAAGGGACCATTTGATCATCTGTGCTGACTTCTTGTTTAACACAGGCCTTAGAATTTCAGCCCATTACCCCTGTGTTGAGCCCTGTAACTGAAAAGAAAAAGCTTCCTGCAAACAGACAGGAAATTAATACGATGGTTGTAATAATGTTTGGTGATAATGGAAATACAAATGTCCGCTGCTTCGTCTGAGGGTGCAGCAACATCATGAAGAGATTATGCAAAATCTTATATGCACAAAAAGAAACTGGAAGACTATTCCTTTGGAACTGATGGTGGCTTACATTTCAGATAATGAGTCAGGCAGTTTTAGGAGCAGACGCAAGTGATCAGATGCCATTGACTTTCGGTGGGAATTTCATACCTAGTCTTTGAAAATACCTTCCTTTACTTGATACCTTTTGACAGATGAACTAGTCAAGAATTTGGACTTGTCACCCTTTGGGTGTGGCTTTGGGTATGGCCGTCACTTCAGCCTTGCCAGTTCCACCCATGGTCCTGTAGAGACAATGAACAACAGCAGCCTTCTGGGACTCCAGCCAAGGAGTGTCTGGAGATGGAAGGACGGTTGCTAGGAACAACCCTTCAGGTTCATTCGAAGAGGGGCTATGGAACCATTTCAGGGCATTTCCACTCACTGGCCCCTTTTCTTGGAGCTGGAGATTGTTTTTGGCTTGCTTCGAAAAGGGAGGATGGCTCTTAGCTAGCACTTTTCATTGTAGCTCTTAAGTGCTTTACAAAGGAGGATGAAGTGGATCTTCACCCACAAAAGTTCATGATCCCTAAAATCTGTTAGTCTATAAGGAGCTACAAGACTCTCTTGTCGCTTTTACAAAGGAGGGTACATATCCTATCTGCTTTTGACTATTGTGAGGCCCAGACTGGGGATGTGATTTTGCCTGGGTCTATGTGGCAGAGTTGGGAGGAGACCTCAGATTTTCTGCTCAGTTTTCAATCCAGTATGAACCATGCTGCTTTGCTGCTCAGTGATTTTCACGGTCACTAACATCAGGGGAGGTTTTGGGTATGGGTAAGAGTAGTGCGTGGACCGGTGGCCCTGGGCGACTTGGTCTCTGGAATAAAGTGACCGTTCCATTGCGGAGAGACATTTGCCACCACTCAGCATACAGTGTGTCCTAGCTCACAACAAATCCACTAGCCCTTAGTGGCAGGGAGACAGAGCAGTCATAACTCCCTATCCCTCTGCCAGTCCCATGTGGGACAAAACCTGCAACTTATGAGACAATACTTTAGAAATACAGGATACTTTTCTGCCCCCTGCATGGGTTTTCCCTGCCTAACAGACACTCTAGCCTTTAAAGTTTGTAAAGCAGTTTGAAGATGAAGCTCCTTACTCCTGTTCCCTTTAAAGGGAATAGAGGCTTGCTTAACCATTGGATGTGTTGTAGCTGGAAACCTAAATACAAAATGGCTGTGCCAATGTGGGAGAACCAGACAGAAAAAATTACTATCAACAGAGTGAAACTGACCCGTTTACTTAAATCACCCAAGCTGAGTAAAATGCAAAAAGGAAACGAGCAGCGCAGATGTACACGATGTTTTACAAATAATCTGACTTGATTCCCTATGATATTATTGGTAACATGGGTAAGATACTTTTTAAAACCAGGAGTCCAGATTCTTTTCTTAGTTATGACTGGCTTCATTGGAGTTACTTATGTCTGAGTGCAGAATTTGTCCCAGGATTTTTATCTTGACAGTGTCCCTTTAAAATGTTGCATCATGGTCAGAAAGATTAAAGAGGCAATGTCATCTTGAGAATCATGATCTGGTAATTTCCCTGTGATTATTATGAAGAATATCTAAAATCTGAAAGAGACTTAGAGAGAAAAAAGGATATTTTCATCTATCCCCTTTTCCCTGCCCCCTCTGCCCCGCTTTTGCATTTGATAACTCGGTGTTTGTCTATTTCTTTGTTTTGATGATAGTCCATTTCAATTCCTGTCTTTCACAATGGCAATTTGGAGTTGTTCCTGTCAGCCCCTCCCCTCATTTTCCCTTGCTGTGAAGACCCTTATAAATATCAGCAGGGGAGCAGAAAAACAGTGGTACAAATATATTTTAAGAAAGAATGTACAGTATACAAAATTCAGGACATATTGTACCATATAAAGGGTGTTGTATCAAAGTTTGATTTTTTTTTAATGAGTCAGTATCACGATTCAAAAATTACTGTATTAAAGAAACACTATCGGTGTGAATTTTGGGTCCTGATACTGCAAAGGCTCAAATATACACACTCTTAGGGCTGGTCTCCACTACAGCCCAGGATCGACTGCAGATACGCAACTTCAGCTACGTGAATCACATAGCTGAAGTTTACGTATCTGCAGCCGACTTACCATCCGTCCCCACGGTGGCGGCAGTCAGCGGCGTGCTCCCCTTGTGCCTTTTGGCGAGCTGAACTTCTGGAGTTGACGGGGGCGCCGCTGGCAATCGATTTATCACATCTCGTCAAGACGCGATAAATCGATCGCCAAAAGATGGATCCCTGCCGGCTCTAGTGAAGACCAGCCCATAGTGAGTCAATAAGTCTATTCACAATGTGTAAAGTTAAGCAGATTCATATTAGTCTTTGCACGATCAGGGCTTCTGTTTCTTCAGTGAGAAAGCATCTCAAATACCCTTAAGTGAAACTTGGTGGAAACATTATGCACATTTTTAAAAATAGTTACTAAATAATTGCTAACAAAATATCTAAAAATGTGACTACTCACAGGCGTAGATTTTCAAAGGTGCCTTCTGATTTTGGGATCCTCGGTTATGCTGTGCCCATTTTAAGACCGATTAGGGCACTCAAAATCAATGGACATTTCTGATAACATATACCAAAGCGGCGCAAGCAAAATGTCGTCCTATTGAGCACCTAGCCTGCATTCACACTACACTGTTCTCACTTTAGGTGGAACCGATTGCTTTAACCTTATATAATTATGATCATAGTTGGCATTTCTGGAGCATTTTCCGTCTGACTCTGTCAAAGTGCTTTACAAACACACTGTGTAAAATCTGGGCACAATGGGACACAAGTGGGTTTGCCTGAGTGAAGATCTGAATTAGGCTGCACAAGATACCTTTCGAGGTGGTAGTTGTTCTCCCTGTCTTCAGGATAGGAAGCTGAAGCACAGAGAGGTCAAATAGCTTGTCCAAGGTCACACAGTGAGACGGTGGCAGGAAAAAGAACCCAGACTTCCAGCCTGGTGATTTAATCACTAGACAATGCTTCCTTTTGATTTATGAATTCCATGCAGAATCCTGCTGTTAGAAACTAGCTCTGCATTTGTGTGTGTATTTAACAGGAAGATCCTGATTCTGCAAACACACACATGTTGAACTTGGGTACTGTGAACAGATGGGGGGCCGGGGGTTGCATACGCAGGTTTGGCACTATATGTTCTGATTCACATCTTCTCACTTGACAGTGAAGTATAATATGTCACAAACTTGTTGTTTTTTTTTAAGTGAAGTGTCCCCCTCCTCACCCAATTATTTCCTTCAGATCAGTAAAATTCTTTGTTAAAGGAGAGAATAGAAAGGGTGATGCGGGGAAGAGCAGAAAGCCCTCCCCCCAAGTCTCCTCTCTCATTTTTGGGGGGGTCTGATCTTACAGCCGCAAGCAAAACGCACTGTAGCAGATGGAGATTTCGACTGAGAACAGACTCCAGCATTAGGCCTTTGGGGATTAATTTAAAGTGATGATGATGCGTTGTTTCTATTTCATTAACAGTCAGAATCCGGACCCACTGTGCTAGGTGCTGCTTGAACTGATGCAAACACAGGAGACTTGCTTTGAAAGATCATGTTACAGTAAGCTCTTTATAGAAAGGGGGGAGGGATAGCCCAGTGGTTTAAGGGTTGTGAGTTCAATGCTCGAGGGGGCCATTTAGGGATATGGGGCAAAAATCTGTTGCCTGATTTAATTGGGGTTTGGTCCTGCTTTGGGCAGGGGGTTGGACCAGATGATCTCCTGAGGTCCCTTCCAACCCTGATAGTCTATGAAATCTTATTTGCCATTTTTTGGGGTGTGTGGACGATCCCTTTCTTTTAAAGTGTCTCCAACTGGCCACCCTTGTGCCAGGTTTCTTTTTTTTGGGGGGGATTACTCTGATTAGCAAAGGCTCCCTGGCTTTACCTGCAAGGTTGTTCTTATTGACTGTAGACTCCAAGGGGATGAACAGCTGCTCCTCCTGTATTTTTTCCCCCTTTGCAGGCAGCTGGGCTCCCTGGCATAGATGGACCGTGCATGCCTACAGTGAGGGAGGTTAGCCGCCTTCTCGCCGGCCCTGCGAAGAGGCAGCTGAAGGATCCAGGTCACGGTCAGAGCGTGTGTGGGGGGGGGGGGGGGGGCGTGCTGAGACTGATGACGTCCTCCGAATGGGTTACATTACGTTCTAGAACTCCGCCCCACGTGCGTTCGGGGGGGGGGGGAAGAGAAGGAGGAGGGAGCAGGAGATGGAGGGAGGAGAGGATGGTAGCTGGAGGAGGGGGGGGAGGGAAGGAGCTGAGCTAAGCTGATCCCACGTGTGACGGATCTGGCTGCTTCCCCGGCTCCTCTCTCCAGTAATATTCTCTGGTAGGAGAAGAAGGAAGAAAAAGAGAGGAGGGGGGGAGGGTGGTGGGGGTTTCTTCAGGGGCTTTCGCTCTGCGCTGCTCAGGATCACTGTGGGTTTTTGCAGACATGGAGGCAGATGGGAGCCAAGCTACCTCTGGAAGCCCAAACGACTCCCAACACGACCCCGGGTAAGTTTAAACCCCCACTCCCCATCCCCACTGGATAGGATTTCCTTGGCTAGAAAGGGGGGGGGGGAGAGAGAGCCCCGAAGGCAGAGCCATGCCGGCACTTCTGGTGCCCCCGTGTCCCTGAGTTACTCACCTTGGGTGGGTTGCATTGAACTGCCCCCCTCCCTCACCCCTCCTCTCCTCCCTTCTTCCCCACCTCCCTTCTCCTCCCCCCGCAGCGCACTCTCTCTTCCTTTTAGCTTTTGTAAGTTACACGTCAAAATGGCCGATCTGACATCTGTGCTTAACTCTGTTCTGTTTTCTTCTTCCAGTAAAATGTTTATTGGAGGCCTGAGCTGGCAAACCTCACCAGGTAAGGGACAGGGTGGGTGTGTTGGTGTGTGTGTGTGTGGGGCCCACCGCCCTCACCCCTGGCTGCTTTATTGCTCTTTGTTATCCCAGTGCAGTTACCTCTCGCCGTTGGGTTCCCCCCCCCCAACACACACACACACTTCTCCTGAACAAGGTTGTAGATCTGTATTTCCCCCCCCCCCAAATAGCAAAGCCTCTCTCGAGTCCTCTATTCGACCTTAAATTGTGTGTGCGCGCGCGCCTTTAAAAAGAAATGCAACACCCCCCATCCATCCCACCACAAATTCAAACTCCTTGAGTGATAAGAATTGCATTTGCTTTTATTTCTCTTCTCTCCTCCCTTTCTCTCTCTCTCTCTTTCTCTCTCTTTCCTTCTCTCTCTACAGATAGCCTTAGAGACTATTTTAGCAAATTTGGAGAAATTAGAGAATGTATGGTTATGAGGGACCCTACCACAAAACGTTCCAGGTAAAAACTCCTTCTCTTTTTAATTTAATGTATTTTACAATCAAAGTTTTAAAGTTGTGTGTGTATGTGTATGTATATATATTGTCTGTGCAAAAGTACCTAGGAATATGTATATACATTTTTAGTTGAAAATGATTTTTTATAAACTTTCCCATCCCCTAAACAAAATGCCAAAGACGATTGATTGTGACCTGTTTATTTGACACCCCCCCCTTTTGCACTGTCATTTTAATTGCCCTTTCATCTTTTGATTAATTGTGGGGTACTCCAAACCAAACACAAATATGCTTATTTTTGTTGTGTACACTTGCAGACAGTTGTATTTTTTTTTAAAGTATCTTTGGTTTTCCCTCTCTCTGAGGGTGATCACAACACCCCAGTCCTGTGTGCTCCAGTATAAAACAAAGCATGAAGAGGAGGTTGAAAGGTGAAGGGGAGGTGGAATTGGAGAGACCTAGATTATCTCCTCCCTCCTGAACATGAGATTTATTTTTTTTTCAGGGGGAGGGGGTAGATGGGGAAAGGAAGAAATTGTTATTTATTTTATTAGGCTTTTTTTTTTTTTTTTTTTTTTTGTCTAGCTCTTATGTTCCCTCCCCGCCCCCCCACCTTGTTCTTTGTCTCATTTCAGAGGCTTCGGTTTCGTTACGTTTGCTGATCCGGCAAGTGTAGATAAAGTATTAGCTCAGCCCCATCATGAATTAGATTCCAAAACGGTATGTTATGTGTGTTGTTGTTTTAATGTGTCCTTTATTTCCTGCAATGTTATGACTGTGACAGGCTTATTTAAAGGGGCAGTGTCCTTTTTGTTTGGTTTGCTGGAGCTAGAGTTTTTGTCCCTGAGCTTGATGTTCATTCTGATCCTTTTTCAGATTTCACTTTTAACTTTGAAAAGTTGTCACTTCTTTTTTTTTTTTTTTTTTTTTTTTTTTAAACTTTTTTTACCATAGCTACAAATTCAGATCATGATCCTCCAGCCTCACAGTGAAATTAACAATATCATAGAGTAAAAAACTAACTTTTGGGACGGGATTGGAGATAGGGAGAAAAAGGGTGTATAAGTAAAATAGAGGCCACTCTTGGTAGGAATTTTTCTTTTTCTTTTATTTTTTTACACCCTATCGTAGGAGTTGATGATTTACCCTTGAATGACACACTCAGTTCTTCCAATCTCACCTCTCTCAAAGTAGTTTTTTTGGAGGGAAGGGGGAGGAGGGTGTTGTGAGACTTACAAATTAATGTAGTAAAACATTTTGGGCTTTTTGGAGGAAAGGTGGTACAGAAGCACAAATAAGAGATCATTTTTTGCAAAGCTTTTCACTGTAATAAGTTCCCAATGGATCATGTAGGAAAATGCTCAAGAGATTCAGCCAATTTGTTACTTTTTTTTTTTGCTTTTCTTTGTTTAGTATGTAAATGAAATGATTTGCACACATATTGCATTTTTAGTATTGGATCTGGCAATGGGTATTAAGTGTTTATGCAGATAGGACCTAGTGTTAATATTTTTGTCAGTGCCATGCCAAAAAGTGGAGTTTGGGTCTTCTTACTTTGTTTCAATTCTAAGCCTTAGCAAACTTAGGAAAAAGGACACTAGTAAAGGTCATTATTGCTTTTGGTACCTGTGCTGTCTGAAAGGGACAGAATTTTGGGAAGGGAAGAATCTTATTGGTTTAACTGTCTGGTAGAACATCTGCTAAATGTGTCAAATGTTTTTGTTGTTCGTGACTGTCTTTTATGGTACCTGTTCTGGATATTAAATGTTTTCTTTCAACATGAGTGTTGGTGGTTGGCGGGATTATGTTTTAATGCTGTTAAGCCTTATTTTGTGATGAATATAGCTAAATAAAGAACAGAAGAACTGAATCCGACATGAGTGCATAATATTTTCATTTTTTTAAAACTTGCATTTTAAAAAAATAGTCCCACAGAAGCAGGTGGAATGTAGTGTTTGAATTTGCTCAGCAAATTTTGCTGGGTTTGTCTGAACACGTAGCTCATGCTTTCACATTCCTTAATAATTTGATTTTAGGTTTAATCAGATATGGCAAGATAACTGATTCAACTGAACTCTGAGATTAAACTCTCCCCAGATTTCTGCTGTACAACTCTATTCAATATAATATATATTTTTACAGAAAGAATAAGTTTAGATAAAAGATAAGGCAGGCAAAATTTCTTGAACTAGATTAAAATAACCCCAACCACCTAGAAGCTCTCCCAAAATTATTATTGATGATTTTTTACCTCATTCCCTTAGCCCTACATCACAGTTTAGTTACTGGAATGTATTTAATTTGCTCTTGGGCAGGGGAAGGGCAAAAAAATAGACAAAAATAAATTTACATCAGATTTAATTATGTTGCAGTGATTGATTCTACTTAAACAAACAGCACCTACCCATGAAAACAACAGCATATATCAAAAAGTAAAACCAACCAAGTTCTCACTCAGCCATTTATTTGTAGACATATGATAGTAACTGTTCTTTAGTATAACATAGCATTTGACTCTGTTTCAACGTTCAGCACAGGAGGCAGATCAGATCGGTTGGGTATTGGCATGGAAACGGCGCTCTTGTTTACAGTTACGTTAAAAGCTTTGTTTAGGTAATGGCCATTCATATCAGAAATAGTATTCTAGTCATTTCCTAGAGGACTTGTAGATACAGTAAGTAGAATTGTATCTAACTAACTAATTTTTTTTTGGTAGAAGTTTTGCTTTGTTTTGCTGGTTGTTTCAATAGTTGACAGGGATGTGCAAAAGGTACGGATTTACCATGCTGATTGTGTGTCCCCTTAAACATGCTAAAGACATTTAACCAAAAGTTTTCCAATGAGAAAAATTAAGTTATTTTAATCTAATATTTTCCTTGTGGTATAAATACCCCTTTGCTTATAGAATTGGCCTCTGTAAACTGAATAGTTATGCTTCAGAATTTGATGGCTGATCCAACTTTTTGCCAATGCCAAACTTTACAATAATGCCATTCTGGTGTGATTGGAGTCTACTTATCTTTTTGGTAACTTGTTTTTAAAAACAAACAATATAACTTCAGAGGCTGATACAGAAATGTGCATAGCTGTTTCTGTCTTTGGGTATCTCAATGGAAAATCCACACCTGTTGTATTACCCTGGTAGACAAGTACCTAGTCAGTGCTGAATATATTTGTAGATAATAATCTCTCTGAAAAAGGGTAGCTTTCTAGATAAAGGATTTGACTTTTGTATATTTTTTGAACAATAAAGTGGCATGTAATCACTCATTTCTCAGGTATATGGTTTTTTTTTAAAAAAAGAACCCTTCTATATAATATAGACCAATTCATTTATCAGTTGAGTATTAAATTATTGTACCATTTACAATTTTGACATTTTAGTTGAATAAAACTACTGGCACATACCGTGCGTGATTTGGTGGGTTACCTGTCAATGACATCACCATAAGCAACATCTCATAGCATTAGTTTAAAAAACCTCAACTCCTTGTCCACAAAATAATCTAATCTTAGATGAATATTCCATTAAAATAGTTTCTATTTCAAAATATCCTGGAACAAAGCCAGGATCAAAGTTTGATGATTTTAAAAAAAAAAAAGTAACACTGGAAGCTGCTAAATGTAACTGCAGTTATACACAAGTTTTTTCCCTTAAAATCATTCGTTTTCCAAAACTTTATTAAGGACCTGCTTATGAACAAATGCTGCTGAAAGAAGAGAGGAAAATTCAATAGCACATAGACCTTTCATTAGTATTTTTTTTTCTTTAAAGGTAGCAGTTTGAAGCATTATTTTGTTTACAACAAGCCATGAATCTAGTGGTGTGTATTTTTTTGTTTAACACTTTGAATGGCAGGAAATAGTTGTCATTTTAATGCTGTCTCATTTTTTTGAAGTTGCTTTAAAATTGCCAGACTGGCTTGTTGAGCTGGGGACATGCTTTATTCATTCATTTATTTATTTTTTAAACTTATGAGGTAAAACAGACAGTAAACCCTGCATCGAAAAATAAGGATTAAACGAGGTTTGTTTGTTTTTAAATTTCTGTGGTGGTCAGCTTTCCTTTTAAGATTACTTTAGTTAGCTCCTTCACAGAAAGTCTGCACAAATCTTTTAAGAATGTGGTTTCTTCTAGGTTTAGCACGCATGTGGCGTTTTTTTACCCTTCACAGATTTTTTTTTCTTTTTTCTGTTTTATTGCCCACCTGTGTCCTTTGATGGCAATTGTAAAGCAAATCAGTTAAGAATGCAATTATACAAAACAATCTTTGCAGTTGTTTTAACAAGATACTTCTAATAATTGAAAAAGAAATAATTTGGATCAGTGTTTTGTATCTTTTTATTTTGGAGGGGATGGGGAGTTTTTTGCAAAGAGAACCCTCGGGGGCATGTGTTGAAAGATGAACACATTTGCAGATTAAGATTGTGATCCAAAATGGAGTCCATCTCTCTACAAATCTGCAGAATATTCGGGTCATATTTAACATCCAGCTCTTGTTGGAGAGTTCCCAGCCCAAAAAGTAGTACAGAGCATCTTGTGTACCATGTAAGTTGTAGTCTAGAATGCACTATAGATCATTTACAGGGGAGATCAATTCAGTCCCACTTTAAATCTGACCATAGTCCATTAGCTCCTGAGTTGCTCTAGAAGATCCAGTGTGCTGAATTTTAAGCCTGAGAAATGAGGGATTTAATAATTCAGTGGTTTAAAAAAATTAACATGTTGATTTTCCCCTTTCTTTTCCCTCAGATTGACCCTAAAGTTGCATTTCCCCGACGAGCACAGCCTAAGGTAAGTAGGAGGATCAATAATAGGATTTTAGGCACACAGAGAGTCATTGTTGCCAGGCAGTTCAGGTTTCAAACAGGGAATTGGCAATGAAAGCTTTTAGAGCTGGAGCGCATGGCGTCTTAAGGGTATCAGCATATGGCTGTGAAACTACAGGAGAGCTGCTTTGTGCGATCTTACATGTCTCCAGTTTAACTATCTCCTTACGGAGTCCCAGTCATTTGTGCCAGTCTGAAGGAGACTTAGCTTTCTCTCATCGTAATGGGAGAGCATTGCTGTGTTACTTACAATTGTTGCAGTATTTTGTACCCTATCTTGCTACAGTATTTATGAAGAGTGTTTGGTTTAAGTGCAGGGTTTCTTGCTCATTTCAGGCTGAACTTTGAACTCCTTGGCTTTGATGGATAGGAATAAATCTCTGCCCTCATGCTTTGCGAGTTTTCTTTTGTATAACCTTTGAGAGGTGTTTGGGCTCTAATAAGTGGTGGGTAGCAAGTTCTTGATTGGTATGAAGCTCTGAACTTTTATGAGCATTGGGTATGCCTTTGCAAGAAGGACGAACAAAGAGCTTTAAGTCTTTTATCCTTCTAGTCTTATTGGATAAGTGACCTACTCTTTAGGGCATACTTTGTTATAATCTGGTCAGTTTCCATGTTGGGACCCTCACTTTATCCATGTGCAGAGAAGCTTTCATCTGCATTCTATCTCTGAAATATATCTTGCTACCATTGGTACTGGAGGACCTGTTTGTGGAATTGAAAGAGTTCTTATTATTTAGAACTATGTTTAGCAAAAGCGGTAGATCAGTTTTTCAAGTTCCATTATGCAATCAGTTAACTTGACTTTAGAAGTCTGAGTCTGAAAGAGAGTTTCTACAGTTAACTTTCCTCTCTTTTGCTTTGTCTCCACTGCAAAAACTTATTTAAAATTGTATACAACATTGATATATATTAAAATCAACCTGGATTGCTTCTGGATTGTCATAGTGCTGCCCCATCATTAAGAAGTGGGGGTGGAGATGGGGAGGGAGGAGAATAGGAAGCTGCAGACACAGGCCAAAAGGGAATAGTGGTTGAAATTGGTAGGGAGAGACTGCCTAAACAAGTTGAACTTAATATTTTTGTTGTACATAATCCCTCATGAGAGTGAGCAATTTAATAGTTCATGAAGCTATAACATACACTGTATAAAGCACACATCCAGAAACAATGGTGTAATTTAACAACTCTGGGAATATAGGATGAGGAGTAATAGCAATTTTTAAAAAAATCTACATGCAGAAATTAAAACTAAACAAATGTACTTAAACCTTTCCTTGAGGGCTCTTACTTTCTTAAGATATAGCTAATGCTAATTAGTGACTTAAGAGGGGGCTGTCTTATTTCTGCACTAAGCAAAGAGTTTTTTGTGTTTTGTAGGGTTTGATAGCTTTGGGATTATGTTGTTGGAGTAGTGTTGTTTCAAACATTGCATTCCTTAAAGCTACAGAAGTCCTAACTAGTCTTGAAATTAAGTTATGCAGGTAGTCTTGCCTCATAATATGTTTCCCCTGAATCTTTTCATTTTTAAAGCATCTTTCAATTTCTAATTTTCTTCTGTTACCAAAGCTGTCTGTACTTTCAGTATTGTTTGCAAAAGCTTGCAATGATGATAAACTTTCCCATAAGACTTCCTCTCAAAACAATGACAAATGAGCATTATGGAACTGAGTGAGTTAATTTTTGATTGTTGCCAAAAATATTCTTCCGCATTAAAGATCGGAATGCAAAATCAGGTCATCTTTGCTAAGTGGACTTTTTAAAGAAAGCCTTTTTTTCTTGATAGTAAACATCTTTAAGTTATGGGGTAAATGATGGAAATTATGTAGGCTTCCACTCTTAGCATGAAGCCACCCTGAATGGAAAGATGAGCATATTTTGCCTACGTCTAATCCTGATTTTTATTCAGTCCTCTTCAATAATGGATTCCAATTTTTATTTAGCAGGTTGTGGTTTTTAGTTTTGCCTTTTAAAAAAAAAAAAGGCTTAAAATTGGAAGGAAACATATAGTAAATTAGTTGCAATAAAGAACAGATTTAATATTAGTGCTGTCATAATATTCTTTAATGTGTCTTATAAATAAAAACCTGTTTTGACCTGTTTTTTTAAAATTAGCTGTTGAATTAAGGCTTTAGAATTTAGCAGTTCGCCTATCCCAGTTGAGCAGTAAATGTTCAGCGTTAAAACACAACTATACTTCGATCTAATTAACTAGTTGATGCTGGAGTCCATAGAGATTAATGTAATTAGTGAAATGTCTACCTTTTTGTGATTTCCCCTCCCCCCCACCCCCCGTAGTTCATCTTCCTGTTATGTTTAGTATCATATTCATTCTTTTTTGAAACAGAAGCTTTTTATGCTCTAAAGTGATTGAACTATATTGGTAGAAGCTAGGTACTTGAAATGTTCTCAGTTCTCAGTCACAAGTAGCAATGTAGCTTTGCTTTCCTCACCCTTCTCTCAGTAGGCCTTTTGACCTGCTGAGCCAACCTTCAAAGGTGGCATTTTGAGTTGTTTAAAAAGTGACATTACTGTTTATGTTCTGTCAGCACAGAGCTGGAATATGGTAACATTAGGATTACGGAATATGGCAACATTAGGATTACATGCATCCCTTTGCTTGTTCACGTACTTAGCACTTAAATTATTCTTGCTTCTACAAATTATTTTTTAAGAGTTTTTTTTCCCCTTCCCCTTGTGATGCTCCAAACAAACGAATGTTTAGAGATGGCCAACTGCTGTCTTTCAAATGGGGTGGTGATAACTCACTCCTTTGGGCTCCCTTACCTATGTCTTCAGGATTTGACACCTCGATGATGCAGATCGGTTACAGAGCAGGAAGTGGCAGGCTGTAACAGCTGAGAATTCTTCCCCTCTTTTGTAGAATGATGGTAGCAGATCTCTAAGCATTTGCTTCTAGTGGATTACACCCTAATGCGCAATCCTACTCTTCTTGTGAAGGCTAGGGCAACTTGCAACTATTGTTTTAAGAAATTTTGCTGCAGGAGTTTAAAACTTGTTGAGTCTCTAGAATATGGCTAATACCGAGATGGAGGAAATACACACCTACAATCTTGCAGTTGCTGCTGTTACCCGGTTCAAAATTCTGATTTCCTTCCAGCTTCTGAAAGGAACGTTTATAGCGTTACTAACCTGAAAATCTTTTAAAAAGAAAACAATTATGTACGCGGAAGGAAAAAGATCAATTTCTTTCATTCTCACTGTTAACAATAACAGTTGAGGGTTTTTATTAAGAGATGTACCGTATATACAGCGTGCTCCCATTTGATCAAAACTGTTATCCCAATGGCTGCATTATCTGAATCTCTTCCTTGTTCCCCAACAGACCTGTCCACAAAACAAATGCTTGTATGCAGCCCCCCTCCGTTTGCCACCCTGCCCAGCTGTCCACATGCAATTCCCTGACACCTGTGCCCAGTTGCCTGTATGCACATGCCCTGCCTTCACCTTATCTCTTGCTCTGTTTGCTGTCATGTTTTGGGCTCCGGTTGCTGCAGTGACCTGGGGACTCCAGGGTGCCCAGCTCCATTTTCAGCAGGGCCTCCGTGCTCCCCGGGCAGCCTGCAAGAGTCAGCGCTGGGGCGTGCACCGGTAACTGAGCAGCTGCAAGAGGAGCCTGGGCGCTAGGGCGTCTGTTGCCTTGCTGTTGCCGCACATGTGTAGTGAAAGCGGCGAGGTCCAGCTGTTTCTGATTGAAAAGCAGAGCATGTTCGACGCCCTCTTGATTATCCAGACGTCTGTTTATCCGAATAAAATCTGCACACACACACCCGTGCTATTCAGATAAACAGGAATAAAGTGTGTGTGTGTGTGTGTGTGTGTGTGTGTGTGTGTGTGTACAGATGCAGATATTACTTTACTTTTTTTAAGTGGGGGATCAGATAACTATCCAATTTAATTGGCTTCTTCTGTGTTTTCCCATGTCTGGGTCCTTCTTTGTCTCTCTTGGAAAATGTGTCAAGCGCTGTATGAAAAGGAGGCAGACAAGTTTCCAGTGGAAGCTCAATGTCAGGGGGGCTGCGGATGGCAGTCCTGTTATGTGCCCAAGTGTTCATAGGATCAGGCCCTCGGGTACAAACACTTAATATAAGGGTCTAGGGCTTGTTGTTGGGAATAATCCTAGCAAGTGGAGTAGATCAAACCACTCGCAATAGGGAAGTGTAACCCGCTGACCTAAAATATTGTGTTTTTCTCCAGTAGATGGTCTACACACAAAGGACAAGCCTACTGTTGCTGCTAGCTAGTGGAGTTACTCCTTTATCTCAAACGGTAGAGGCCTACGTTCTTGGTGCTGAATATCCTGGGTTCTGCGCCTGTTGTCAACCCAGAGTGGAGGTCGTTACATTTTCAGCATTGTATTTCAAACTAAATATGCCATCCCCGCTGACAGTCCAGTCTCAAAAGAGTGAAAAGATTTTGACTGGAGAGGATTTTGTGTGTTTGTCTGGACACGCCAGGGAAGCATGTCTCATTTCAAGCTTTTAAGAGAGCGTTGGATATAAACATTTCTTTATTAAAAGTAACGTGACAGAGCCTTATTTCAACATCAGATGGTAGTCAGTGGACAGATTGTCAGCTGATTTCTTGGTTTGCATTTTCGTGTGCAAATGGGCATAGAGGGTTGTGTGTGGGTAGATAGTTTCCCATCTAGCCATGTAAGCAGGCAGATTGCTGTTTGGGCAAGTGGAATGTAAGTGTGTAATCTCATACCCCCCACTCCCCCCATTCTGATTGAAAAGCAGAATTTTGTAGCCTTCCCTTTCATTTGGATCATGCATTATTAAACTTTAATATATTTACTAGTTATTGAAAAGCAGGGAGCATGTCCTGCCAGAAGAAATATGCAGGCTAGATTGTCAAAGCTGCCTAGGAGGTTTGAATGCCCACTTCCCTTTAATTTTAATGGAAATCAGGTGTCTAAGTCCCTTGGACAGCTGTGTAAGTCCAAGCTGTATGTCTTTTTTCTTACAAAGCATTCACCTTCCAGTGGCATTATGAGAGTCAAGCATTTGGTGGTTGTTCCTGTTAGGAGTTCAGGATGGGGCAGAGGAGTGGGTGCAGGGGAGGGAGAGGTCTCAGGACGAGGATACGGGCACTGGGGTAGGGCTGGGAGCGAGGGGTTCAGGGCTGGGGTAAGGGGTTGGCATGTAGGAAGTGTTGCAGGCTTTGGCTGGTGGTGTGGACTCTGGACTCAGGATGAGGCGTTTGGGATCCATGAAGGTGCTCCGGTTTGCGATCAAGGGGTTCAGAGGGCAGGAGGGGGATAGGGCTGGGGCAGGCATTCAGGATGTGGGGAGAGGCTCAGGGGTGCTGGCTCCGGGCAGCACTTACCTCAAGCAACTCTCGGAAGCAGATGTCCCTTCTTGGGCTCCTATGTAGAGGCACGGCCAGGCGGCTCTGCATGCGGCCCCATCCAATGGTAGCTGTGGCGGCGACGTGCAGAGTGGAACCCCCTGGCTGCCCTTACGCATAGGAGCCAGACTGGCTTTTTGTTCTGTTTGTACAGCGCCTAACTCAACAAGTTCTATGCCTAGGGCTCCTAGTTGTGGTGATGACAATATACTTATGTTCCCTTTGACTTGCTGTTAACTAATGGGAGATGACTGGATTGGGTCCCTGTTTGGTGGGTTTAATCCTTTTCTGCCCCTTTCTATACTTTTTTTTTTCATAGTTTTTTCCAGGGCACTTTTTTTTCCTGCACCAAGCTTTGGTGAGGATGAGTTGGGGCAGGGTGCGGAGGAGGGAGAGGCAAAGAGAAGCAGGGTGGCCAATACTGTGGCATGGGGGAGAGGGATAGCTCAGTGGTTTGAGCATTGGCCTGCTAAACCCAGGGTTATGAGTTCAATCCTTGAGGGGGACCATTTGGGAATATGGGGCAAAAATAGGGATTGGTCCTGCTTTGAGCAGGGGGTTGGACTAGATGATTTTCTGAGGTCCCTTCCAACTCTGAGATTCTATGTTTCGCTCTGTCTCCAAATTGAGTACGTGTTGTCTGCAAAGTGCTCAGCCTTTTTCAGCCTAGGGGTAGATCCAGTAATGACCGATCTATAACCATCAAATTCATTTATTTGTCACTTCCAGTGACAGGCCAGTTAATGTAATGGATTTTTTTTTTTTTTTTTTGGCCGTTGACTCCGGTGATTTTCTCCCAAATGTTGTGAAATCCAAGACGTTAGGGGAATTTGACTTTTTTTAGAGGAAAGTTAGTGAAAAAGCATAAGGAAGTATATGTGTAAGATAGCGGTATATGTTGAAGGGGGAAAAAACCAAGCCCTCTGCCCATTAATATATATCTAGATGCCCTTTCAGTTCATAATATTTATTTATTTATTATTATGTTGTTACTATATTTCAGCTTTTACTGCTTCTAAGTATGAAGGTATTCTGGGTCATATAGTATGGGAGGGAAGATGCTTAAACAGAGTTCACCAGCTTAGAAGATCACACTTCTGTCTGAAAATGCTTTACCTGCCGTTGTTACAATTAACTACTAAGATTGCTATGGCCCTAAATCAGTAGTCCGTCCCTATTTAGCAAAGAAATTGAGCACATGCATAAATCCCATTTAAATCTGTCAAGCAAGTGCATAAATACTTTGCTGAATTGGGGTGGATTTAAAGAGCACTCTTAAATGGATTTGTTGAACTGGGGAGTCTAGAACAGGGGTTGGAAGATTACTTTGTGCCCTTGACAGTACTTTGTGTATAGTCAGTTTCATGACTTCTTTTGTAAAGTTGCAATCCGTTTCATTTGTTTTCTGTGTGTCTCACCCAGAGAGAGATGTTTTGTGGAGGGGGGGGGGGAGTGGTGTTGTAAAACCACAAAAACTAGCAGTCTGATGCAGGGGTAGATGTGGTATCTGACGCTTCTTTTCATTTTTTTAAATAATTGGCCAGGTTCCCTTTTTGCCTCCAGTCCTGCAGATACCTGCTGTTGTGCTAAGCGCTGTACAGACACAGAACTCAGAGACGGTCCCTGCCCCAAAGGGCTTCCAGTCGACATGTGAGACAAGAAATGGATACAGGCAGATGGGGAGTGTAAGGAAACAATGAAACAATAGCACTGGCAGCACACTTGAATCACTTGAGTAGTTCCATCGATTTAAGCGGGACTACTCATGATTGAAAGAAGACACATGCTTAGCTTGTTTGCAGGGATTGATGTTTGAGAATGTAAGCTGCTTGGGGCAGTGACTTTTATGTTACAATCTACGTACAGTGTCTAGGCCCAGCCTGACTGAGATCTCTAAGGTACGATTGCAGTACAAATTCTCAAGTAGACCATGTCCCTTTAATCCAATCGATATGCAATATCGATAAATTCATTTCAAGCCCTGGGATTTCACTGCTTCCCCTCTCTCCCGGCTTCTTGTATTTTTCTGGACTGTAGAGAAAGTTTCAAGAATGTACTAAATCACTCCTATCTTGCTCCGTGTGGTTGGGCTTTCCTAGATATCTGCACGTGGCTGTATTGTTGCGATCCAGTAGCTTTCATTTTTATGTAAGACTATGCTTTGTGAATAAATTACAAAGCAAGGCCCTGATCCTATGAAGATCTGTGCACATGCTTAGCTTTGCGGTCTCTGAATAGTCCCATAGACCTTAGTGCATAAAGTTAAATGTAAGTTGGTGTTTGCAGGATGGTGGGTTAAGTGTGTGTGAGCAGGGATGGGGGAGGGGAGGTGAGGAAGGGGTGGAATAACAGAGCTAGGACACATCTACCCCCTCCATCCCCCAAGCAAAGACTTGCATTAATTTCCCAAAGACTCCTGTGTACAATAGAGAAGAGGCTTCAAGCTGACTGAAGGGGCAAAGGTCCAAGAAAACTACTGTAGCAAAAACTGATGCTGAGTGACGGTAATGAGGGGACCAGGCAGGTGGGAGGGAAAATGGCATGGGGACAGCAGAGACTAATACCTAGTGAATTAAGTAGTTCCCATGATTTAAAGTTGTGAAGGTTTGCCGGGTTTGTTTTTCTCTCTATATGTGAATGAGCAGAGATGGGATTGACCTTGTTTCCTCCTCTGGATCCAAATGCTGCAGAACTTGAGCCGAATTCTGGTATGGATCCCGGCTTTGAGAGTCTCATCCAAGTGTATTGATAGGAAGGTTTGCGTTCTTTAGCTATGGCTTTTGGTTGATTGAAGCACAAAATCTTGGACAACTCCCTTCAGTTGCCCCCTCTTAGACTTGCTAATAAGATCCTGCCTCCTTCAAAAGCTTTGGTCACAAAATCAATAGGCATTTTCCCATCTATATTTTTATATCCCAACTACCTGTCTTAGCTTGAGTTTGTTCCATGGGTCAGTTTGCATCAGGGAGGAGGATGGAGGGACATGACACAAAAAGAAGCTCTGAAAATCCCAATTCCATATCCAAACTAAAAGGCCCGACAGCTTTTTTTTCAGCTCTTTAAATGCGGAAGCACAGAATGCCTTTTAAATAGAGGACTACTAGAAGACTTTGTAACAATTGCTGTATAAATATTTAGTTTTTCGGAAACTTCCCGAAGGACAATTTCAGACCATGTATAACTGTGCAAAGGGGTTAAAAGAAATCAACCAAACTGAGCTTTCTTTCAGTCCGGGGCCTGCTTTGTTGAAAAAGCTTGTCGGTTTAAAATCCTTAGCAATAACAAATGTGTTTTTCATTGGTCACACTAGTGGAATAGGCCAGTGCTGGAGAGGGTGGTGGCGGGGAACACGTCGTTAGCAGTTTCTGTGTTGCGCTTGCTAAAAGAATTGAACGTTCTTGTGAGAATAAGCCCTTCTCGAGCACAGTATCCCATCATGCAGCTTGTCTTTTGGGCATGGGCCTGTGACGAGCCACTTGTCTCTCCTCCATCCTGAATCTGTGGTATGTAACAATAGCATTCTGATATTATCCTACATTTATAGAGCACATTTCATGCAGGAGGATTCCAAAGTGCTGCGGATGAATATAGGAAGTGCTTCCCTCTCTCCTGGGGTTGGGCACAGCAGATACTCCCAAGTTCCTAACTACACTACGCACGTGGGGAAGTCAGGAAAGGATGGAAAAACAAAAGAAAACTGACGTTGGGATTGAAAGTTGTACACGGTGCCAGTCGTACTCTGTGAAAAGCTCTTTGGGGACATGAGCTGCACTGTCTGCTAAGGAACAAACATTTTATATATAATGTCTCGACCTTGGGGTTCCCTAGAGGGCTTAGCACTCAGTGGGGAGGAAAGTCTATTTAACTATGTAGCTTATGGAGGTCCCAACTAAGATCAGACCCTATTGTATCATACAGACACATAGGAAGAGACCCTCCTTGTCCCAAAGGCAAAAGATTGGCGGGGAAATGGGCATGAAGACAGTTCAGAGTCTATCTTTGAAGATCTAAGTCCGAGTGTCTTGCTCAGGGTCGCATGGCATAGCTGAGAATAGAACTGATCTCTTGAATGCCAGTTCAGTGTTCTAACCTGGTCTGCCTTTATCTGTATTGTATGTTTGATATAGGCCAAACTTATGGGGAGGTCCTGTGTCCATGAGCAATGGACAGGAGATGCATTAAAGAAAACTGCACCAAGCTTAAGATATTTCTATCGTTACTTTGGTGCTGAATTGATTGAAATACTCCGTTTAGAACAACCAATAAAACGTTTATGCTTGGGGCCAAAACTGTTGCCGGTTTGGGCTGAGAGTTGTAACTGCTGGAATTACGAGGTTGGTGGTACAACTGGGTTTCTGAACAGCTGCAGCGGTAGTGAGATGTACGGGGGGAAATTAGATAAGGGTAGGGTAGACCAGAGCAGTGTGAAAGGTAGTTTGTGGTATGAATTATGGCTAGTGCTTGTCACATGGTACTTACAAGCTAGCGCGGAGACTGGGGAGATAGGTTTGCACCAGTTGAACTGGAAGAGTGGGGGAAGAAGAACTCAAGTCGTGCATTGTGACGTGGTGACAAATCCAGCACCCCACCTGCGTAACCGCGGCGGGGAAGGCATATTTACACTGAAGTAATGGGAAATGGTCCCTCTAATTTTTGACAGGCCGTGTGCACAAAAAATTTCTTCTGTGCTAATGTTTGTGCTTCTGTGCAAATTTTTGTGCACGTGATGTTTTGCCGTATGCACGGGGTTAAGATCCGCGCACAGCTTAGAGGAAACAGTGGTCAAGGGGCACTGTAGCCGCACCTGTGCTAGCTGTAATCTGGCTAGTTTGGGTACCAGAGCAGTGAAGCCACGGCAACAGGGTCTTCAGCATGGGCTAGCATGGTAATTACCCAGGGTTATGGGCAAACTTATACAGCAGTCCACGAAGCCCCTTATTGTTCCAGTATCTGAGCTAGCTAGGTTAAAGCTATCTTGTGTGTGTCTACAGTGTGACTGCAGGGTAGACGTACCCTAAGGTGAGTGCTAGAGAGATAGCATACTTCCTCCTTTCCAAGTGGTGCTGGGTCCTCTCACCATGCTATGCCCCCATGAAATTGGGCTGTGTGCCACAGGGGGCCACGCCTCCTCCCCCCATCTCCACATAGGTTGACTTCTTGAGTCCAGCTTTTTCCCATGTCCAGCAGGACCATACCACTTTCACTGCATGGTGCCTTGTCATCTCCATATTCTGTAGGGGAGGGTGGCTGTCGTCAGTTCTGTTTTATGCAAACCAGGGGAATCCTCTAGCCGGCCTGAGTTTGGGTATCTTGATGTACTTCTGCAGTGATGCACAGAGCACTGGAGCCCGATTACATCATAGTTGTTTGTCCTAGTTTCCCTTTTGGGTATCAGAGTGGGGATTTCCTGGCATAGTCAGTCCAAGATTCTGGTGGGTGGACGGTGATGGGGATGGAAGGGAGTGAGAGAGATTTTCTTGCCATGGTATTTGTATGTTTTTAATTCCTGACTCAATTAGTTTCATGAACTGTGGTCAAAGTGGGAGGTTACTACAGAGGTGCATTGAGCCCAGCAAGTTATTTACCAAGGAGCAGTTGTTGTCTTCTTGTATAATGGGTTTTTTCTTTAGCCAAATCAGCAATGCCATTAATTCTCCACATGAAGTAAAAGGCTAGCTAAAAGTCCTTTATAGCGAAGATTCCCCCAAATTTTTGTGACTGTGGCTTTGATTTCATTGGAGTTACAATTAATTAAAAATCAGCTTAGATCTTTGAATCTCAGTTTGACAGGTGTCTCCAGCAGTTACTTTCTTTTCCCCCTCAATCTTACATGTATTGGAAAAAATGCTTCATACAAAATAAAAATAAAAATCAATGAGCAGTTACCCATCCAGAGGCTTTAATGCTAAAGAACCTAAGACTTTATGGGAACTTTAATTACAGACAAAAACTGTGATGATCAATCTTAGATGCTTTTATGGTCTCTCTCGCTGTAGTATCTGAGTACCTGATATTGCAGAGAACATGCATAGAACTTTATTTAGCTGATGCCACGTTACAGATCTCTTGCAATGTGTAGAAAGTAAAATAAAAATAACGAGGCAAATAATTACAAAATGATGGCAAAGCAAAATATATGTATCCTTGTGAACAGGACCCAATAAGGTTACTTCTTCTACAATTCAAGGAACTTGGTTTGCAGGGTAAACATCTTATGTAAAGACGATCAAAGGAAATTTTGCTTTTTCATAATGTATCTTTGGCAGGTGCAATTTTTCTGCTGTTTTGGGTGTCTCCCTTCATTTCCTTGAAATGTTTTAAGTTTACTCCAGATGAGAGGAGGATCAACAGCATCTGTTTGTCTTCCCTTCTCTAGAACTGGGGATCATTGGAATCCAGGCAGATATACTCATACCAAGTACTCCTTGAAGTGGAACAGAGACTAGAGCAAGTCCTAGCTTGCATAGTTTGGCCACTAGTGTGGATTAGGCAGAT